>OY751549.1:7219127-8419127 GCA_963572245.1 Caenorhabditis sp. 8 KK-2011
CTTGTTATGGAGGTTGGTTGATTTTAAATTGTTTTGAATCTCAAAACTGGCGGGCTGAAAAAGTCGAAAACTACACGAATGCGAAGGTTTTCAAATAATTAAGCCTTCGTGAAACCATATAATTTGTATAAGTTCTGAAAATTTCTTAACTTCGAGTTTTTGTTCGAAGAAAATGGCGAAAAGTACGTGTATTTCAGTGTGACGTGAGAAAAATTTTTTCATTTTTCGGAAAATAATATAAGAGTGCCAAAAAATTGAAAAAAAAAACAAATTCAAGCCATGTCGTATAATTTCATTGCCAGTTTTTTAGTTTCCATGAAAATAATCGAATTTAATTGCAGGGTTATAATTGGAGTCACGATCGTAATGTAGTAACAGTATTCTCAGCGCCTAACTATTGTTATCGTTGTGGAAATCAGGCTGCAATGGTTGAACTCGACGATGATCTCAAATATTCGTTCCTCCAATTTGATCCCGCGCCGCGACGAGGCGAACCACATGTTACGCGTAGAACACCCGATTATTTCTTGTAATTTCGCCTCCCCTTCCCCCCGGTCCCCACAACCAACCCGTTATCCTATTGATTTCTTAGTCCCATTAATTCTTCAATACTTCTTCTCACTTGTTTTCGCACCTAATTTAATTCTGATTGTGTCTCTCCAGCGCCCTCCAACCGACTTTTGTTTCCCGATTTCTTTACTAGTTTTCGACCCAACAACAATCTCTTTTCCCGTTTTCTTCTTCTAATTTCAGTCATCCCAGTGTTTTCCAATTTTCTCTCTATCCAAAATTTACTCTTTTTTTTGGACAAAAATTCTATACGTTGAATTTTTCTTTTTCTTTTCAATATTTATTATTTTATGATTATTATTGATAAATCGTGTCGAATTAACATGATCGTTTCGAAGACCTGTTGTTAAACTTTTCAATGCTCGATATTTTTTGAACTCGGAAAAAATGTCTATAAATGTATGATTTGAAGTTATCGATGAATGGATGGTCAACATTGGGAAGTGGTAATTTGAGAGATGCATTGAAGTTACCACCCGGAGAGGATAGAAATGAATGGCTCGCTGTTAATTGTACGTTTCAAAGAATAGGATTTTTTGCCCACGATTTTCAGAGATGAAAAATTGAGCTCTTTGCAGTGACTGATCTTTTGAAACAAGTTCGTATGATGTTTGGAGTTTTATGTGAATCAGAATGTACAGATTTGAAGTGTCCTGAAATGACGGCAAATGATCGAGTTTACACGTGGACAAACGATGGAACCATGTATGTTTTTGAAAAAAATGACATCTTTAATGAAATTTCAAAACTTTAATACAATTGTTAAGAAATGATTTTGAAATTTACAATTAAAAATCAAAATTTGAATTTTCAGAAAAAAAACTATTTTTCTTTAAATTGAACATCAAAAATTTTCATACCTGGCGTAGGAGGGACCTGGCGTTCAGAGACAAAACTTTTATTTTCGCATTTTTTCACAGTGACAAAAATGTTTAGAAAATTTTGTACTTTTTTACGTCAGGTATGAAAATTTTCCGAGAACTGAAAACTAAATTTTTTCAGATTGAATACAACTGCACCACAGTATATCGATTTATCATTATCATGGTGCCAGACAATGATCGATGACGAAAATGTTTTTCCATCAGAAATTGGTCAGTTTTTTTCCGATTTTCCGAAAAAATTGAGTTACCAAAATACACACTTATCATTCCACACCTTTTGTCAACTCTTTTTGTTGAAGGGCCTGTGAAAATGTCAAATGTTATATTTTCTTTGAAAGAGATCCTTTATCAGTGGTTTAACCGATAAAATGGTGAAAAAAATCGAAAACTAAAAAAAAACTCGCTGCTTGTTTGTATTCAGTGAAATCCTCCAAATTAAAACTAGGCCGTAGCTTTTTCTCACAAAATTGTTTCACTGTAAAAATATGGATAATGCTTTTGACACATCGACTTCGAACAAAAAAAATTATGGTGAAAGTTGTGAAAAAAGTTAGTCAAATAACTTTTTTGCTGTGAACAAAATTGAAAAAAAAAGTTTAATGACGACCAAAAACGAAAAAAAATTGATGAAAGTTTCAAAAATTCGAATGAAAAATAAACTTTCGTGGCGTGACCTATGTTTTTTCTTGAACAAAATGTTCCCCCTGTTCACCTTGTTTTAGTCCCCTTATAGGAGGGACAAATGAGAGAGGTAGACGCAGAAATGGAAGAAAAAAAATAGAAATGTAACGTGAGAGTTGCAGACAAAATAAACAGGTCTCACGACGAATACTTTTTATTTCCGGGAATTTTTAATGATTCAATAGAGCGAACATTCCTCTTTTGTCAGCGTCAACTCTCTCGTTTGTCCGCCCTAAAACAAGGTGTGTTAGGCCAGGTTTTTTTTCTAAAAACAGAAAATTCACGGTATTATTCAAGAAGAAGTTTTTTTTTCAGGAAAACAATTTCCTCCGGTATTCGATGAAATATGTCAGACAATAATGCGTCGATTGTTTCGAATATACGCACATGTTTATCATGTTCATCTGTCACATTTCGAAGAAATCAAAGCATTGGCTCATCTGAATACATCATTCAAACAATTCATATTATTCGCCAATCAATTTGAATTGTTGAATCGAGATGAGACAATACCGCTTCGAGGAGTTATCGAGAGTCTTATGAGTTCTGGATAACTATGTACAAAAAATGACAAATTATTCGTCCAAAAATCATTTGCGACAAGCTTGATTCCTTATGTTTGATGATATGATTAATTTATGTAACTGTGATAACATACGTTTCAAACGAATATTATTATTTTTGTTGTTTTTCTGTGCCTTTAAACTACGACAAACCGATAAAAAGTAAATATTTGTATTTTTATTCATCTATTGCCTCCGATTGTTTGCTAACCTTTCGATTTCCACTCTTTTTTTCTCTATTTCTCCACACACAAACAAGAAAAATGAACCAAAATGTTACTATTTTAAGTTATGAAATATGGCCAGTTGCCGTAGAAACGTGATTTACGCCAATTCATTTTTAACGTGTTTAGTTGTATAGTAAATATTTTGAACATTTTGCAGATTTCGGTTCCTCTAACCCAAACATTAATATGAAATGTCGATGAAAGTTGAAATGGAGAATATACCAATGTTGGAGTTGGGAGATGACGACGAAAGTGAGTTTTTTTTTTGGAAAATTGAATGAAACAAGTTCGCTCTGTTGAGAATAGGGGAAAAGTTCAAAAAATGAAAAATAAATGTTCAAACTACAAATACATTTTTTGTGGTAAATGAACTTGTTAGGTGAACAAACATTGAACGTGTGAAAACGGGAAAAAATGTGGATTTTTTTCAAAATGTGTTTTTTTTTAACCACAATGACCTACAAAAATTTACTGAGTAAGACCGGAATCTACGAAAAAAATATTGAAAAACTCGACCGTTTTTCATTTTTCCGAGCTCATCAAAATTATTGAACCAAGACCGATTTTTTTCGCAATTCTGTCAAAATCTGGGCCGAAAAAATTTAATTTCGGGAAAATCGGATTTTTCCTCAAAAAATTGATCCGAGAAATTTCGAAAAAACGGGCCCGACCCTCTTTTTTTTGTATTAGATCAAAAAAAGTTTTATTTTCATTTTGGGCCGGCTTGAAGACAGCTCTAGCGGCCCTTTTTTAGAAATACCGAAAACCAAAAAAACCCGGCCCGTAACTTTTGGGCCGGGTTACAATCTCACCCCCTAGTTCAGGCCGAATTCTGTATGTTTTCAAAAACTTTTCCAAATTTATCACGTTAAAAGGTTTACCTTGATTGAATCGCATCACGTCAAATTTTATTTTAAAAAAGTAATTTTTGAAAATGAACGAGATTGAGATATGCATCTGATTACAAACGAGTTAACCAGATTAGGGTCACGTTTTTAAGTCAGAATTCAAAGTCGGCCCGGTTTTGAAATCATTTTCTATTTTAGTCCAGATTGAAAAAAACATCATCATCAGAGAGTGAAATCCAGAGGTGAGAGCTCGTCCCAAAAACAGACGTCAAAAAAAGGCCGGCCAGGCTTACAAGGGAACCATTTTTGGTTAACATTTAGGAAGTGGATGAAAATTTTACAGTGGGTGGATATGGGTACTGTACGGTCTATCACAGATCTAGTGCGGATTTCCTGTGTCACACGCCTACCCTGTTTCACCATTCGGCCACATTTTTGTGATGTCATTTTTTAAAATATATAGTTCACGTTTATAGATCAAAATTATTGAAATTGTGTGGTGAAAAAAGTTCAAATTTCAGACGCTCTTAACACTCTCACAGGTCGATTGGGGACACCAAATTTTTTGACAGACCTTACAGTACCCATATCCACCCACTGTAAAATTTTCATCCACTTCCTAAATGTTAACCAAAAATGGTTCCCTTGTTAGGCTCGAATTTTGAACTTTCAGATCCAGGAATATAGCATTTTTGAAAAAATTGTGGTGTCAAATTGGACTTCTGACCAACCCAAAATGATCCATAATTTTTTTCCAGTACACTTTCTCGTCCCGAAAATTTTTGACTCAAAAATTATTGGTAAAACCGATCTAACATAAAAATCACAAAAAATTCAGAAGTTCATCGGAAAACGTCATATCTTCGAGTGGTCGAAGAAGACACAAAACGCGACAGTTTTCGATCAATAATCCATCAAAGTGCTCGAAATGGAACAAGCAGTGCGTTGAGAGCTGATATTATGGCTAGACCACAACTTGTGAATACACAGGATACTGATGGGGTGAGTCGGAATGAGAACTCTGGCCTGGGTCCAGAGATTTTCAAGTTTTTCAGATTCCGGAGGAGCCCTTTAATCAGGGGCCAAAAAAACCCGGGCCTCTAAACTTGGGTGATATTTGGGCTTTTTGGGTAGGGCTTTTTTGATCTACCGATAAACGAAAAAACCCCGGACTGGTCCGTGATTTTCCCGGTCTTCACAAAAAAACACCAAGCTTAAAAGTTTCTGAATTATTTTTTTGAATTCCCAGAAAACCAGCCAGCCTTTTGTTTGAACCGAAAAAAAAACCAAAAAAAAATTTGAAGATGACCCCACTTCACTATGCGGCGAGATACGGTCATCGAGAAGCCGTCGATTTTCTATTGGCACATGGCGCGTCGCCAGAAATCAAAAACTGGGATGGTGACACGCCGCTTCACATCGCGGCCAAATACAAATACGAACCATGGTCCGAGATTTCGATGGTTATGAATGAGTCTGGTGAGAGGGTTCTCGATGCGGATAGTGATGGAGAAAAGTTGACGAAATATATTATCACGGCGCTGGTTAGAGCCGAGGCGTGAGTTGAGGGGCTCGGGTAGATTGATCCACCAACATTTTGAAGACCCGAAAATGCGAAATGTGTTCAGAACCATCAACGTGGCAAATCAATACAAATTAACACCTCTACACTATGCTGCGATCAAGTCGAACACTGCCGCAATTTCAATATTGTTAGAACTTGGAGCTGATGTTGATGTAAGTTCAGCGAAAAATCCCGAGTCGGAGAAAAAATCCCCGAATTTTGAAGGCGCAAGATGTGAACGAGATGACTCCTCTACTTCTGGGATGTGTTCACGGAACACAAGAGACCATCTCTAAGCTGCTGAACGCCGGAAGTGATATTTCGAAAAAAGATCAACGACAGAACACTGTGTTTCACATTGTGACACTTCGCGGTGAACCCGAATATCTTGAAATGATGTTGAAGATTGGCAAAAGTTCGTCCATGAAGGCGTTGAGTATGAAGAACAACGAGGGAAAGACGCCGTTACGGTTGGCTGTCGAAGGAAACCATCCCGAGACATTGATGAAGATACTCGAGTTGGAGAAGAAGAGCGCCAAAAAGTGGACGAGGTATCTTCTTTTTTTTTGTTTCGGGAAAAAAATTCGGACCGGCCTGGAAAGTTTTTTTTTCAATTTTTTTGCAAAGTTCGGGCCGGCCCGAAAAAAGTTGACACTCATTTTTTTCGTTCAAATTTTGACGAAAAAGTCCGGACTGGGCGGGTTTTTGACAACGTAATAAATTTTCCCTGTTCTCCAAAAATTTTGATTCCCCGATTTTTTTTCTGAAAAAAATTGAGAGTGAAAGAGAGACGCAGAGAAAAATTCCGTTCACGTTTTTTTTATTTTTGGAAATTCTCTGCGTCTCTTTATCCATCAGTCTTGAGCGTATTTTCAGAATTTTTTAATTTGGAAAAAAACCTTGCAAACTTCTAACACTGGTATTTTTGAAAAACAGTTTTCAATTTTTTTCTCTGCGTCTTTCTATCTAGCTGGAAATTGGTTGTGGTTTCTTCACTCTTAGTTTTATGAATACTGAAGTATATTGCAAACATTTCCCGGGTTTTTTTCTTGAACTCTTTTTTTCTGTCGTCTCTTATAAACTGCACGCAACGCGGCGCAGTGAAAACATACGTTTTGTAGCGAAACTCTCATTTTGTCATTAATTTTCATTTTTTTCCAAATATTTGTTTTCCAGTCGAGAATCAGGCCTTCTTCATTTGGCCGCTTCCAAAGGCTACTTTGAAGTGTTGGAAGCGTTGATCAATGCTGGCGGAGATTCACAAGAGCTCGATGAGAATCAATGTTTACCTCTTCATTTGGCAGCAAAAATGGGACAGGTGCACATTGTTGAGTACTTGTTGGAGGTGAGAAATTGAATTGAGCCAGGTCAGAAACAATTTTAAAGGACTCTCAAAGTTTGTCTCATGAGGTGCAATCGAAAATCCGGCCCGAAATTCTGGGTCCGTTTTGAGGCTTGATTTTAGGACCCAATTCCAATCGAATCTTCACCAGCTAGTTTGAAGCCAACCTCCCGACAAAAATGTTTTCAGAAATCGGACATTGACGCAGTCGACTACTACGGAATGACGCCTCTGATGATGGCTGTCTCTCACGATTCTCTCGATGTTGTCAAGCTGTTGATCAACAAAAACGCCAACATCCAATTAACCGACAATGACGAGCGAACAATCGTCTACATTGGCGCCAAATACAATGCACTCGAATCGGTTCGACACATTCTCGAAAAGTCTCAAAATAAGGCGTTGGACAAATCGCTGAATTCGAGAAAAACGTTGCGCAATATTGAACGAGTTGATTTGGTGAACGAGGTGGATCGCGATCAGAATACGGCGATGCATGTTGTTGCGTCGAATGGGTATTTGGAAATGATGAGGGTGATTGTTGATACGAAATATTTTGAAAGGAAATTCAATTTTGAGAGAAATGTGAAATAGTACACAGAAAATTCGCACCAGATCTATAATAGATCTCTATCAGGTCGGCTAAGGAACATGTCTGAAAGGGATAGTGTGTAAATATCTGGTGCTGATTTCCTGTGTAGGCGTCAATCTATAGAGCGAGAGATCGTGGGTTCGATTCCTCACTCATGATTCTTTTCCCAAACTTTCAACTTTTTTTGCAGTTGTTATACGAGTTTGGTGCTTCGATCACAAGTGTCAATGAAGATGAGGAGACTCCACTTCATCGCGCTGCTACCACCGGACAAACTTTGGCAGGTATTATGGTGGGCTAAGCCCAAGCCGGGGTTGATGAAATTTTTGAACAGGTCTAAGGTTTCTTCTGTGAGCCTACTTTTGTTGAAAAACCGTGGGCAAGCTTTTCTTCGGACCTTCAAGGGCGAGAAATTGTAAAACTTCAAAAACTCATTGGGAGTTTCGAAAATACATAGTGCTTAATTTTCAGATGTTTAAAATTTGGAAATTTTTTCGTGACTTTTTCTCTGAACTTTTCATCAAGCCACGCACACAAAATTGTGTCTGATCTAGCAAAATGTGTGAAAACTTTGAGATTTAAAAATACACACTGTGGATTATCCAGAGAGGTTTTGAAAAACGACAAAAGTTTTCGGGCCGGCCCGGATTTTTCTATCGCAAAATTTCAAAATTTTTCTCTCAGTTCGCCAACTAATCAAATGGGATCATCGACTATTGTTGCAAAAAGACGAGATGGGTAACAGTGCACTTCACATGGCCTCAAAGAAAGGTTAGTTCATTCAGGCCCGGGGCCCCCAAAACGATACAATTTGTGTGTGTGTGTTTTTTGTTCGTTATAAGGCATATCTTTTTTTTTTTTTTGGGACACGGCGTCGTGTCATTGAGCAGATGTGTGGTGACAGATGGCACTAATAACAAGAAAAAAAAAGAAAAGAGAACGACTACTGTATTTACATTCATGTATAGCCTCCTATTTTTATTTGTATGGTAATTTGGATGAGAAGAAGAAAAAAAAGAGAACGAGAGAGCGAGTGAAAGTTGACATCTGGACTGAGAATGAAACCTCGAACGCGTGTCTGGAAAACGAAAACATGGAGTGGAAAAATTGAGGAATACAGATGGGAATTTCATAGAACTGTATCGGGCCGGCCCAACTTAAACTGACCTAGATATATTTTTCAATGATTCTTGAAACTTTTTAAAAAATTTCATTTCAAAATCCACAACAATTCTCGTTTTCAAAAATTTTAAGTTTCGAAAAAATCCAGTCAGTTCCCAAATCTGAACACCTTCTTGGTACAAATAAATTTTCAGCAAATCTGGTCTAAGAGGAAAAAAAATACTTTTTTTTGTTGTCGGAATTTCACAATTTCTTGAAAATTGGGTCACGCCACGAAAATTATGATTTTCCTTTAAATTTATGAAATTTTCAGAATTTTTTTTTCAGTTTTTCCAAATCGTTTTTTTCACGGCGACATTTTTTGGTAACCACTTAGGTCAGGTATGGTTTTCAGTAAATTTTTCTATGAATTATTGGATTTTATTTTTGGACTGGTCTTGTTTTCTGAAAACAAGCATTTTTTCCGACCTCTTTTTTCGGGCCAGTTCGGAATTAGCCAAATATCGGAACTTTTCCTGAAAAAACCCTTTGAGGATTTTTGTTTTGAGAAAACAGTCGAAGTTTATCTTCGAAATATAGGCTTCAAACTTTCAGGCCAAGTTCGGAAAATCATAATCATTTCGAAGATTTTTTGGTGCCAAATTTTCATATGAGATTCAAAAAAAAATCCAGTGTGCTCCCAAGCCTAACCCTTTTTTTTAAACATCAAATTAGATTTTCGGACCGGGCCTATTTTCTGAAAACAGCGATTTTTTCAGACCTAGCGGGCCAGCCGAAATTAGTCAAAAACATGGGTGTCATTTGGGTTTTTTGTATACTTATATCATTCTCAAAAACAAAACCAAATTTCCTATTCACTCTTAAAAAAGTTGAGCGGGCACTCAAAAATTTCGAAATTTGAGATCAATTTAGGCCGCGAAAAAATCTGTTCGTGCTCCCTGGCCGGCTCGAAATTTTTTCACATTTATTCATCAAAGCCTGCTTTGGCTTGGTTCAATCAGAAGAAAATTTCAAGATAATTTTTTGTGTCAATCTGTCAAAAATCTTCTTCTCCCCCCCCCCGCACTCATTATTCAACCTAAATTAATTTCGAGCAACAACAGCAAAAAAAAACACCGATCCCGTTTTTCGGCTCCATTTACTTTTGTTTTTGTCTGCGTCTCTCCAATTATTTTCGAATCTCTTCTCTCCTTTTTTGTGTGCGCGCTTTTTCTCGAAAATGAGAGAGATCTTCTTCTTTTTCTACTCATTAATTATTTTCAGGATAAATATATTTTGGAGAGTTTTGCGAGGAAAAAAGGGGGAAGGTGTATATCTGATTCTTATCTGCGGGGTTGAGCCGGAAAAATTGAGTAATTATAGGATTTGTTGTACCTGTAATTATGTGCAGATGTTGGAAAAAGGGGAAGGAGAGAAAAAGGAGACACGCATTGAGTTGGGTAATAATAAGTTGACAAGTACTGTAGACATGGTTATCAATAGGGCACACTTGACTCAGCTGCTGAAAATTCTTGTTGCAAAAAAACTTGAAAAATGTTATTTTTTTTTGAAATTTTTAACCCGATTCTTTGAAGATTTTTTTGTTGATAATAATAAAATCACACACTACAGTAACCCTCATTTTTTCTGAATATCGAAAATAATTAACACTACGCCCGTAGGGAATTCAAAAAAAAGTAAATAATTTTTTGGCATGAAAAAATCACGTGAAAAATTCTCAAAATCCAGAATAGAGTGTAGTTTGCATTTTTGATCTTCGAGCAACAGAAATTCGAAAATTTTTTGAGGCCAGTCCGAAGTGCTCCTCATTTTTAGATCCCTGATTTCGGGACTTTTTTGTGTGACAGATTTTGGGTCCGTTATCTTTGCCTAGGAACTTTTAATAGTTGTATTGGCCTAGAAGTCTTGGTTCACAAATCCTCGTCTGGAAATCTTTGTCAAAAAATACAGGCTCAGAAATTTTGACCTGAGAACGAGAACCATGTTATTTTAGGCTAGAAGTTTTGGACTTTGAACTTTGATCTAGAATTAGTAGTCCATAAATTCTCGTCTAGAAATCTTGTTCTAGAAATTTTTGCCTGAAAATTCTGACCAAAAACTTCTGGCCTAGGAATTTTGACCGAGTTATCTTGGTCTACAAGTGCAGGCTCAAAAATCCTGGCCTAGAAATATTGGCCTAGAGTTTTGATCGAGAAGTTTTGGCCTGGACATCTTGGTCCGGAAATCCTGGTCTACATTTTTGGCTTAGAATTTCACTGCAGTTCAAAAATTGTTCACAATTTTTTTGTTCGAGGCCGACATGACTTTTCTCTTCTTCTCAAAATCTCTGATTTTCTCCCAAAAAAAAACCGCCGTGACTTTTTTTCAGCCACCTACAGTAGTCTATGTGTTTTTTTCTGCTTCTCTTCATCCTATCGATTCGCCCCCCTGGCTGCCGTTTTCTTTTTCTCTATGTCTCTCCATATTGGGCACACTATTTTCATCGGAAATGCAGTCGAAAAGTGGGCGGAGCTTGTTGTTCCGTCGTCCGCGCATGTGCTCCATCCATCCATCCCTCTTCTTCTCTTCTGAATACTACTACTACTTCTACTACTCCTACTACATGCTACTTCTTGTTTTTATCTAGTATTTTTCATCGTCAAACCGTTCTTCTTCTTCATCTAGTAGTTAGCTAGCACCTGTCCCTTTAATCCTCCTCTTTGGCACTGTCGAGGTTGTTGAGGCTCCGCCCACTTTTGACCACCTGCTCTCCCTCTTATTCCAAACACACACAGATACACATATGTCATCCAGTTCATTCTCTCTCTGTTTTTGGTATATATTCATCTCGAAGATGCTCTCAACTTGGCCTTCACCTGGGTGACTTTAGTGGAAGTGTCTGTTGTTGTTTGCAACTCCGACTAAGGCACGCGGTGAATGCCAAGTTGACAATGGTGTTGTTTAACCTTTTTTTTTGAGAGTTTTGTGAGTTTTTTTTCGACAAAAAATGTTCTTTTTGGCTCCGAGTTAGATTCGAACTTTTGACCTTGTGCGCGTTAGGCGAGCATTTTTTGAATGATGAAATCGAAAAAAATTCGGACTCACTGCTGATTTTATTGAAAAATATGAAATTTCATAGAAACTGCCAAAAATCGGACCAGGCCCGACTTTTTTTTACCGCGCCCGTTTCAATGTTTTCTCAAAAACTGGTTTAAAAATTGGCTCGGTTCCAAAAATCTGAAGTTTTTACCGCACAAAAATTTGGGTTGAATTTTTTCCTAAAGGTCGAAAATTGGGCCTACTGCTTAAATTTCTAAAAATAAAAAAAATAGAAAAAACTGACCCGAATGTTTCTGAAAAAATTGGGTTTTTCATAAAATTCAGAAAACAAATTCGCACAAAAAATCGGTTCAGATTTCCCCAAAAATTGAAATAAAAAATTTCAGAAAAACTAAAAAAAAAAAAAAAAAATAGGAGCCCGGTTTACCGGAAAAAAAATCGATAAAGCCCAATTTTTTTTTTGCTTTTTGGTACCACATATTTTTTTTTATGGCTTTAATAGTTATGGACAAAAATTTGCCAAAAGTGGGCTCATTTTTGGGCTCTTTTTTGACAAGAATCGCGGATTGAAATCGGATAAAAAATGTTTTACCTTACAAAAAAGACTGAATTGAACCCAGAAAATTTTCCAAAAATCGGATCAGGCCCGACTCGATGGTTTCGATTTTTCGACCCGACATTTTTTTTCCTTTTTTTGGGTGAGATAATTGTGTTTCTGTCCATCATCCCTTCCTTTTTTCCTATTTGACGAACAAAAGGATTAGGATTTCTTTGTCTATAGCTAAATAATAAAGACACACATACATACACAAAAAAGGTCCCACATCAATAAATCCAACGCATTTTAATTAAAAAATTTTCGCGCGCTCGCACTCGCAAAGAAGAAGAGTAAAACGGCGACGATGATGAGGAAATTCATTAAATGTCGATGAGTTTTCGATTAAAGGCACATAATGGATGTTTAAAGTTTGTTTGGGTACGGTGGCAAAATGAGAATACATTGAGAGTTTGAAAAAAATCAGATTGTACCGGAAAATTTGCAGGAACAAGGTTGTGAAAATAAAAGTGGTACGGTATTTCAAAATCTTGTGAAATTAAAAAAAATCAAGGTGCAGGAAATTTTTTTTGATTTTTTGATCTCAAAAATTGAGAGTGTAAGAGACGCAGAGAAATATTTGAAAAAATTATCGTGGTCACGTTTTTTTGTGGTTTCATCAAATTCAGAGAAAATTGGACCGGGCCCGAAAATCCAAAAAAAAATCGCACAAAAATTTGAAAAAAACTCGATCAAGCCCAATTTTTTTTGCTTTTTTGATGAGGCGATTTTATTTTTTTACACAGATTTTTGATGATTTTAGACTCAACGGCTTTCGGATAAAAAACTAATTTTTTTCCGCACAAAAACATCGAACATGGTTGAGATTCTTCAAAACTGAACTGAACCCAGAAAATTTTCCAAAGATCTTTTGAAGTTCTGAACAAAAACTTCCTAAAAAATCGGTCCAGGCCCGATAAAAACAAAAAAAAACCGTCATTTTAGTCTCGGGCTCTCGGGTCATCCTGTTCCAATCCATTTTTTTCGCAATTTTTCAGGTCACGATATAACAACACGTGTATTATTAGATGAAGGAGCGGATAAAGAAGCGCGAAACTCGTATCAACAAACACCTCTGATGGTAGCTGTCGAAGCGGGACATCTCGCCACAACTCAACAATTGGTTGAACGCGGAGCAGATGTTGAGAATATGAGTGATTCGAGGTTCGCTTGTCCAACATATAATTTGTCAATTGTTTGTTGTGTTTTAGAACTGTTTTGCATATGGCTGCCATGTATGGACACGAAACAATTGCACGGTTTTTGATATCTTGTGGAGTTCGAGTTGATCGACGAGATGAGAACGGAAGAACTGCGTTGGATGTGGCGTGTGAGGCTAACAAGAAGTGAGCAGAGACGCAGAGAAAATAGAACACGTTTTTGGGGGCGGTGGATTTTGAGTTGGACCAGAAAAATCTAGAAATCTTGGTCTAGGAATTTCGACCGAGTTATCTTGGTCTACAAGTGCAGGCTCAAAGATCCTGGCCTAGAAATCGTGGTCTAGAAGTTTTACCGAAAGTTTTGGCATTGACATCTTGGTCCGGAAATTATGGTCTATATTTTTGCTTATAACTAGTGTTTCACTTCAGCTCAAAAATTGTTCACAATTTGGTTTTCGGGGCCGACATGACTTTTCTTTCCTTCTAAAAATCTCTGATTTTCTCCCAAAAAACCGCCGTGACTTTTTTCCAGCCACCTACACCGATTTTATCAGACCCAAAATTAACCACATCTGAATCCGATCCGAACATGAAAAATGTGTCTGAATAATATGACAAAAATTGACAAAAACTTTTCGGACCCAAAACTTTTTTGTCGATATAATCAGCTTATTTCGTAAATCTTGAAAAGCTGAGCAAGAATTGTTTTCAGACCCGGGCTTAGTGGGCCGAAAAAAATTAGGGCCCAAACTGTGTGGTTTTTGAAGACCTGGGCCAAGCTCGCGAAGAATCCGAACTTCTAGCCGAGCCGACAGAATAAGCACAAAAACCGCCGTGACTTTTTTTTGATTTCAAAAAACTCCCCACAGTCTCTTAAAACTTCTCCATGTCAATTTTTTGCAGAGACGTTGCTCACGTTTTATTAGAGACCAGTGATTGGCAATCATTGATGACACCAAATGATCGAATTCCAGTCGGCAATCGCGATAAAAATGGCGAGAGAATAAGGAAGAAAAAGAGGAAAACGCCGTTCAGAACATTGTTGGCCAGATTTCCCGATTTGGCAGCCATGGTCATGGATAAATGTGTAGAGTAAGTTGGAATCAAAAACTGAGATGATTCTAGTAAAAAAATCAGTAGTAACTTGAATTTTGCACAGCTTTGTGGGCGTGGCCTAAACCTAATTCTGAAAAAAGGTCACGAAAGTTTTTTGAAACCAAAAAATTTTCAAACTCAAATACAAAATGTTGACTAAATCAAAAACCATGTCGAGCAAACTTTGAGAGTTAACGAGACGCAGAGAAAAATCCTCATATCTCTGGTTCAAGTTCAAAATCAAAACCCAAACTTTGTGGAAAAAAATGAAGAAAATTCACAAAAAATCATAGGTCACGTTTTTATTGAATATTAGTTTTCGGCTTTTGTTTTTCACTAGAATAAACCGCAGTTTTCGAATATCAAAGTTCTTGCGCATTTTTCAAGATCAGGCACAGTTTTGTGGGCGTGGCCCGAAACTTAGAGAAAAAGGTCATCAAAAATTCTCTAAATTTTGGAAAAAAAAATGAGCTACTAAATAGTGCACACTGTGGAGAGGTTTAAGTTTTGAAAAAAAAATGATACAAAAAAACGTCACCACGTATTGTCAAAAAAAAGAGTGAAAATGGACGGGTTTTGGTTTTTGCAACTTTGCCGCACACATTTTGATTAAGAAAACAATGTAAAATTTTATTTTAGCGAAAAAAAACTGTCCGCAGTGACGGTGTATCTTTTAACGATAATAGCAAACTCTTCGTCTCGTACTCTCTCTCTCTCCCCCCGAAATAGTAGTTTTCCACGAATTCCAGACGAAACAAAGATGACGAAGATGATACATTATGTGTGGCGTACAATTTCGAATATATTGATGACACGTACATGATGCCAAGTGCCGATCAAACCGAATTCATCGGCTCAATTTCACCGTATGACGATAATTTCAAACTTTGGAAAGATGCCGATGAATACGCGTCGAATTATGATGAAATTTCCAAGGTAGATCATTGTTTCTAGGTTGACCAAAATGATGATTTTTCCAGAATCACCCACTAAAATTGATGGCGGACGCGGAGAAATTGTCACTATTATCACATCCTTTGTCACTGGCACTATTGAAACACAAATGGAACAAATTGGGACGATGGGTTTATTATTTTGGTATGATTTTTGACACATTTTCCAGCTTTATGATGATTTTCAGCCCTAACAATTTATTGTATTTTCATCATTTCGTTGACACAATATGTTCGACATACAAAAGCACCATACAATGTTGAAAAAGAGCAACGTGGAGATTATTATGATTATCAGTTTTTTGATGAAAATGAGACATGTCCAAGTGTGGTAAGAGTTTGGCACAAAACTACAGTAGTTTTTGCTGGAACTTTCAATTTTCTCTGACCTAAGAACGAAAAGTTCATAAAAGAGATTCTGAGCCCAAAAAGAACTTGACCTATGATATTTCCAAACTACAGTACTCCATATATCACAATTTTAGAGCCAAGAAAATTTTGAAGTTCGAAATTTTGGCCTATTTTTGTCACAAAAACAACTTAAAAATTTCAATATTTCTGGTTAAAACTAAAGTACCCCAATTCCATAAATTTTCAAGCCTAAAATATTTCTTGGTGAAAAGTTCAGCCGTCACAAAAAAAATCTATGAGTTTCCAGGCCACCAAAAGTATTAAAATTTTTTGGGACGAAAAATTTGAGCTTCGAATTTTCTGGGCCTATTTTCAGACCTGGGTTATCGGATTTTTCAAAACTTCTTTTCGGAAAGTACAATATAAAACTTCATAATTTTCCAGGCCATTCGAAGCTTCAGAATTTTCGGGCCGAAAAATTCAAGCTCCAAATTTTCTGGGCTATTTATGTATCACACATGAGTTGTCGAATTTTCAAATTCAAGAAAATTTGAAATTCTGTTGCCCAGAAATCTGACAAAACTACAGTACTCTGCTAAACTTCCAAGCCATTGGAAACATCATAAAAATCTTGGTATCGGAAAAAAATACAGTACTCTAACTTTATAAATTGTCAAGCCACGGGAACTACCAGAACTTTTGGGCCAAAAACTTGAGCTTCAAAAACTACAGTACCCTCAATTCCTTATTTTTTCAAGAAACTGGAAACACCGAGCCCGATCTGGAAATCGATAATTCTAATCTTCGCTATCATCCAATTATTGAAAGAAATCTTCCAACTTTATCAACGAAAACTCTCATATTTATACAATTGGGAGAATTGGCTCGAATGTTTCATATATTCGACCGCAATTCTGGCAGTCGTCGACTTTTCAAATTGCAGTGCAACATCAGGTGTTCGACGGGTCAGTCCGCTTCTCCGAGAGAACTACACAACAATGTTTGTTTGTTTTTTCTAGAATTGGCAATGGCTTCTTGTCGGCATGTGTATATTTATTGGCTGGATCAATTTGTTATTTATGATCCGGAAAATGCCGAGATTTGGAATTTATGTTGTCATGTTTGTCGATATTGTCAAGACATTTTTCCGATTCTTTCCGATTTTTGTGTTGATTATTCTTGCATTTTCAACGTCGTTCTATGTTATACTTCAGAATCGGGTAGGTAAAAAAAAAAGAAAAAAAAATTAGCCGCGCGGGGAATCGAACCCAACCCCTTTCGTTTTGAAAAAAATGCGCTAACCAGCTGAGCTAGTTTCGCAAATCCTTCTAAGAATCGTTTTTTAAAAATGATGACGGTTTTTTTTCCATCAAAACACTAATAGTTCACGTAGAAAACTATGTTTCGTAAAAATTTCATTTTTTTTTTAATTTTTGAAAAGATGTGTCATAGATGAACACCCCGACGTTCTTCTTCTCGAAAAAAAAGAAAATATACCAAAAAAAGAAGATATAGCTTAACTGGTTAGAGGTTATTTTGCAAAGTTGAAGGGGTCAGGTTCGATTCCCGCGCGCGACGAACATTTTTTTTCAATTTTCAATCGCGATTTTTCAGCCGGAATTCTCAACAATCTTCCTATCGCCGCTGAAAACGACAGTGATGATGATTGGCGAGTTCGAGTTCACCGGCATATTTCACGGCGATCACGCGACGCACGGCGAAAAAATGTTCGGCACCGCGCACACCGTCGTCGCCTACAGCCTGTTCTTTCTGTTCTGCATCATCATGACAATATTGTTGATGAATCTGTTGGTCGGTTTGGCCGTCGATGACATCAAAGGTGTTCAGGAGAAGGCCGAACTTCGTCGATTGGCCATGCAGGTTGATCTGGTTTTGCAGATCGAGGCGAGTGCGTATTGGATTCGAAGACGGGGAAGGTATGCGACGTCGAGATACGCCTCCTATCCGTATGGAAAATTGAATCGTGGCAGTTTGGCGACGTGTTGGTCGCATTTTAGAAAACGATTCGGGTTGAATGCGATCAATGAGAGTGATGAGATTGATCATTATGATGCTGAATCGGTGAGTTCTTCAAAACTACACAGCGTGTAACTCGGGAAAAACCGCAAATTTTGCGTCAATTTTCTACGAATTTGCGACTAAAAGTGTCGCACACTTTGCGACAGTTTGACGCACATCTGTCGCGAAGTGTGCAACAAGTTTGCGCCATTTGTCGCAAGTTGTGCGACATGAGAAAAAAACGCCGCACACTGTGCGACGCTGATTTTTTGCGGATTTTCCCCAAGAACCAGACAATTTTCGCACAATTTTTCCAAATCAGACACACTTTTGTGGGCGTGGCCTAATTCTACGAAATAGCATTCAAAAACTAGAGACTCTGAGAAATGATCACTAAAATTTTTGAAAATTGTCGATTCTGTTCACTGAAAACAGTGAGTGAAAATGAGAGAATTAGACACACATACAAAACTGTCGAAATTAGGCGCCGCCCATTACTCCGACCATTTTGCAACCTTGCCGCACAGTTTTTTTAAATGAAATTAAAACATTACAAGTTCACGCGTGACACGTGACTCTGCTCTCTAAAATTTTCGGGTTTTTTTTCATTTTTGAAAAGATGTGTAATAATTAACAGCTCGGCAATGTTTTGAAAAAAATGTGAGCCGCAAAACCGCATAAAAATGGTGACGTTTTTGCCCAAAAATATTTCATGACCGTTGAAATCGGGCCGGGTCTGGAGACTTTAATCTCGTTCCATAGTGAAGTGATAAGATGGATCAGAAGTTTTTGAGAAATGTGTTTTTTGTCTTTTCACGTCGAAATTTTCCGATTTTTCTCCGAACTAAACCCGGCTTCCTGAAGGCCCCCACAACAATCTGAAATGTTGTAGGAATTGGCATCGGAACTTCGAGCCGGTATGCAAATCCAACGAAACGCTCTCCAACTTCTTCAATCGAATATTGATGTGATGTATGAGAAACAGATTCGACTCGAAGCGTTGATCAAGTTGTTGGCAAAAGCGCAAGGAGTTGATATTGTTCTGGAGGAGAAAGATTGACTTTTTCCCTTCTTCCCCCTCTCAATTCACTTAATAGGCCTTCGATTTCATAAATGATTGGTCATTTAAATGGTTTCGAACAAAAAAAAAAGAGTGTTGCAAATTGAATTGAAATGAAATAAAAAGAAATGAGGAATCATCATATATATCGGCCGACTAGTCTTCCATATTAGTCAAGTACAGACTTGAGATTTTTTGGAAAGAAAAAAGAAAAGAATCTATATCATTTGATTTACAAATCTTCCATGTTTCCCCCATTTTTCTTGTTTTTGTTTTTCTGTATTTTTCAAATTAATGGTGAGTTTTTTTTTTCAGAACCGCGGTTTTTCGAGCCTTGGCATACTGTAGTTTTCAGAAAATCGCAAAAAGTCAGACCCGTTTTTTCCATATTCATGTTATTTTCGAGCCGGCCCGAAAAATTTTTGAATGGTTAGCATACTGTAGTTATTTGCCGTAGTATTGGATTTTTCGACGAGCTTGAAGGATTTTTGGGTTACTGTAGTTTTATAAAAATATCTCCAAAGTTCGAGGAATTTTCATCTCGGAAAAGTAAAAATTATGATTTTTTCAAAATTTCTGAATTTTGGGGTTTAGTCAAGGTTTGCTAACACACCTGGGGCTGGAAATTTCCGATTTTTCAGAAAAAAATGTTTGAAAAAAATTTTTCTTCAGGATTTTCTGCAAAGTTTGGACTATATGTAAATTTTGCAGGTTTTGAAAACTTCGGAAATTCCAAAAAAAAACCTCGGAATTAGAAAACTTTTTTCGGCCGAAAAATTCTCATGTCCTGTTTTATTCAAATATTTTCTCTGAACCTCTCAATCGGCACACTCTCTAATTCGTTCTAGCTCCTCTTCGTCTCTTAATCTATGAACGCAGTCTCTGCATCTTTTTTTTTCTTTTTGTGCGGTTTTTGGAACACAGTTTGATGGAGAAAACAACGAAAAATGCGGCAGAACTGCAAAAGAGGCGGAGCCTAAAATCCAGACCGGAAAAAATTAAAGCCTTTTATGACGTCCTTCAAAAGAGACGCAGAGAAATCAGATTTTTGCAGTTCGGAATCACGTAACGAGAAACACCATGAACAAAAAAATATTTTTTTTACTGACGTGACCTTTATATTAAGTTCATTTCCCGAAAATTGTCAGTTTTGAGATATTTTCCTTGTTTGAAAAAAAAAAGAAAAAACGTGAAAATAATACAAATGTGACCTTTCGAACTGTATTTTGTGTCTCTTTTAATTGGCAAGTTTTTTGGATAGGGTGCATTTTTATGCCTCAATTTTCTTGCAAATTTTTCTAGATCAGACACAGTTTTGTGGGCGTGGCCTAAACCGACGAAACATGAATTGATGAGTTCATATATTAGGAGACTTGAAAATTGATTTACTCAAATACACACTGTGATACGGGCCAAAAATGTTGAAAAATAAATAATACAACATAACTTTTGGGATATGTACCTGTCAAAATCTTGCCAGACCTCTCAGTCAAATTTCCTCTCTCACCTCAAAAAACCCCTTCAAAAATCTGCAGCCGAATCGAACTCGATCACCGCCAACACGGATCTCTCTCCATACGGCGAATGTTTCGAAGGCTACACGGCCACATTCATTCGTCATATGGGAACACGTCAAATGGACGGACCCGCTTTCGTGGCCAAAATCGACATGATCACTTGCTCATCGCATTGTCGCGGCAATTTCGATCCGGCCTCCGAGGAGAGTTTTCCGTGTGGAGGCTTCAATTTTCGCGCGGGACGAAGTCCTGTCTGCGAATTTTTTCCGGCGACAGGACTTGCTGATGTGAGTCAACTTGTTTAGTTCGAAAAATCAATAAAAATTCTCGTAGAAAAACGCTACACAATCGCTGAAAATCGAGGAATCTCCAACATTTTACTACGAGAAAACATGTCTGAAAATTGCGAAAAGATGCGAAGAATCGGCTTATATGTTTGATGTGAAAAAGGGTTATCGATTGGAAGAAGTGCCGAACAAGATCATCAATGTTAGCACAATTCAACAGTGTATGGAAGAGTGTGTTAGTATTCAGTGCCAGAGTTTTGGATTTCATCATGATGCGATGCGTTGTTCGTTTTATAACATGACGAGAAGAGATGCAATTATTATAAAAGATCCGAAAATGGACTATTTTGAGAATAATTGTATACATCGTAAGTTACACGGTTGCATCGGCATGCCAGAAAATGTTAGAGTGAAAGTGGGCGGGGTTTGCGGTTTTGCGGCGCACAGTTTGATGAAATAACTGTGCCATAGCTGCAAAAGAAGAAAAGTTTTGTCAATGGTGAGAGACGTAGAGAAAAACAAAAATTTCGCAGTTAAAGACACCCTATCACTCAGAAATAGTTGTTTCGAGTTTATAAAAATCTCAAAATTGAAAACTTCAAATTTCGATGTATTTGGTTCAAAAACCCAAAAATGTTTGAAAGAAAAAACAAAACAATGTTTTGTCGTGGGTTACTGTAGCCGCACACACACACAAACGGTGTTTGCGGCCGCCAATCTTCCTGAGAACGAATTCAAAAACAATTTTTTCTTTTTTTTCTACTTCACAAAGTACTTTTTTCAATTTTTGAATTTCAAACATCGAAAGTTGAAGTCTTCAATATTGAGATTTTGATAAACACGAGAAATTAATTTCTGACAGGAGTCTTTAAAATGGTCACGTTTTTATTTTTTCACGTTTCTTTTATGTTAAAGAAATAGAAATGAAGTTGAAACGAAAATATTGTCATGTGTAAGGTCACGTGAAAAATAATATTTTCACAAGTTTCAATGTTCATATTCTCGGATGAGATTTTGGGCCAAAAATCCACTAGAGATTCCCGGCCGGCTTTTTTTAAGGCTAGAAAAACCCGATCGGAAACTAGACATTTTCTAGAAGTTCAAAAGTGTGAGAACGATTTTCAAAACTTTTTCAAAAAAAGTTATATTTGCGGCTTGGAAAAAAGTCTGGCTGGACTTTTCATGGCTAGCTAAAAAAAAACTCGCCCGTGATTTTCGGGCCGGGCTATCGGGCTACAATATCACGGGAGCCCTGCCCGGAAAATCACGGACCGGGCCGGTCAAAAAAAGCCTGGCCAGGCCTCCGACTTTCAAAACGTCTATTTATCAGCGCCGGGTATAGAACTTTTCTGAATAAAAAGAGAAACTTGTTTCAGCCTCATCTCGATGTCCAAACGGTCGTATCGAATTCTTCGTCACCCGCAAGGCCGATGTTCCGTCATTTGGTCTAGCTCTCGGTGTGAAAAGTATCCGAAGTTGTATGCAATCATGTGTCAACAACGGCCAATTCTATTGTCGCAGTATTCAATTCGACGCGATTTCGAACGAATGTTTCGCTTCTGACGAGACATCCGATGTTGCTGTTCCGTCGACAATTCTAGATATTTATGAACCGTTTTGTGTTCCTCGAAATGATGAGAACACATGTAATCGACCGTATACTTTTGAGAAATCAATCACTTCGAAAATGTTGAATGTTACACCAATTGTCGAGTTACCAAGTAGGTTCAGAACTTTTTTAAAATATTTGGTTCTGTCCGAGCCACGGGTGAGATTTGGGCTTTTTTTCAAGCATCGGCTTTGGTATACCAAACTGTGTGATTCTTAACTGTTTTAAGCCGGAACAGCTTGGACCTTGACTTCTCATTGTGAAAAAACCCGAATCTCACCCCTGACCTGAGCCTACTTCTGATCACCTAATTTTTTCCAAAAAGATCAATCAACCGAAAAATGTCTCCAAAAATGTATCGACATCGATTCGTGTCAATCGATCAACTACAACGTTGTCACGAGAGTTTGTGGTCTTCTCGAAAAATCGAAAAATGAAGGCGAAATTGAAAGTAATGAGAATTATGATTTCTATGAGATGACTTGCCCAAAATCTGTAACAACTAAACATGTTTTGCTGACTGAAAGAACCACACAGATGCCAACAACAACAACAACAACAACAACAACAACAACAACAACAACACCGGAAACTAAAAACTATAAATTGTTCGAAAAAAATCGGGAAATTCTCGAGGAATTTGTGTTGGAACAGTTCACGAATATTGAGAATGAGTTGGAATGTTGGTGAGTGATAAGGGTACTGTAGTTTCGGGAAAAATGAAACTAAAAACAACGGCCTGAAAATCTCGGGACTGAATCTCGGGACTCAGAAAATTATGAAAAAAGTTGCAGTTCAAAAATGTATGACCTGAAAAAATCTGGTTCCAGTTGAAAAAAGACCTGCCTGAAATTTTTCGATTTTTCGAACATAATTTCCAGGCCGGCCTGAAAATGTCGGGCATTGAACTTTTAGCTGAAAATCTCTGAACTAGTTTCCAACAGTTTTGAACTTTTAAGCCTGAAAAAATGAAAGATGTATCGGCGCGAAAACTTTTCGATTTTTCCAAAGCCTGACTTATGGTACTATGGTTGAAAAAAAATATGGAACTTCAAAAAAAGTCTTCAGTTTTTCTAGTGTAAGGAAACTTGAATCTTTGACACCCATAGAATTTTAAATCTGAAAATCTTGAGTCTGAGTTTTGAGCTGAAAAAGTTCAGAACTTTTTGGCCCAAAAATTTCAGATTTTTCCAGGAAACTATGCCTTCATCTCAACTGCACTGTCACATCATTCTCCTCTTCTCTAACAACCTGTACTCTCTCCAATTCAACCATGCAGATTTCCGAAATCACGAGGGATTCTGCTATTTTTGATTTATACGTTTCAACGGAACACAGTACTACAACAAGTCAACCAACAACAACAACATCGATTAATGTGACATCATCAACAGAGGATAATATTTTCGAGTTTAACGAACTTTTCGATATCAGCGAAACTTTGAGCACAACAACTGAACCGGTTGAAACATCAATATCAACTACAGTAACCACTACAGTACCTCCTACAACAACAATAGCAAGTACGACACCAATGATCACAACAGAGATATTGTCGACAACTACAGTACCTCACAGTAAGGATTTATTTTCTCAAGAGTCTCTTATTTCTCCGTACTATCTCGCACATGCGTTTTGGACCAAAACCTCCAACATTGTTTTTCTGCAGGAAGTCGTGCACACGCTTTGCCAAACACCGAAGCCGAAACCGCCGACAACACCCTTCTACCAATCGATGATCCTGAATTGGGTGGATTCGAAGATTCGCAGCCAATGCAACTATCCGAATCATCCGGAATCGCCTATGTCGATCCATTGTTTGTCGATGTTTCGGCACAATGTCAGAGTCAGGGAATCAACATTTCGTTCGATTTGAGGAACAGAGCGGTCGGTTTTTTTGGTAGCTTAATTTAGGGTTTCTCAAACTTCAAAATTTTTGCTAGAAAAAATGTGCTTTTTCTCTCCGTATAGTTTTTCCAGAGGTGTTTACACATTTTTTTCGTGACAGTAAAACTTTTTTTCTAAAAAAAATTCGGTTCATTTTTTAAAGGCGCATAGATTTTTCCGACCAGGTCGAAATCAAAAAATATTCGTGATCTTTGGTTTCTTCGGGTCAGGCCACGCCCACAAAACCGTGTCTGACCAGGGCTGCCGGAGTGGGGTGGGTTCCAGGTGGGCAGCCCACCTGTAAGTGGGAAAAGTGGGAAATAATGCCCACTTGGTAATTCCCATTAAAAAGTAGAATATTCCATGGGGGCCCATGTGGGCTTTGTTTTTCATAAAAGGTGAAGAAAAACTAGAAATGAAAAAAGAAGAAAACGAGAGATGCCCAGTAGGTCAGAGACGGTAGAGAAACAAAGAAACAAATTGTTCCAGGTGGGATAATCCAGCCACTCCACGTTTTCCTGTATTTTTTTGTAGTGGGCTGGGGTGAGCTGGGCTTTTTTCAAGTTTCCTATATGGAGCCCACTCTACCCCCACTCCGGCAGCCCTGTCTAGAAAAATGTGCGATAAAATTTCGCAAATTTTTCAAGACCAGACACAATTTTTCGGGCGCAGCCTGTATCGACGAAACAGCATTGAGAAACGAGAGACTCAGAGAAAAGGTCACGAAAATTATTTTGATCTACCCAATGAAAATTTTCGAGAATTTTTGGGGGAAATAAATACTTTAGAAAAGTGCGTAAAATTGGAAAGCAGACTTTTGAAAAGTAAAATGAACCCAGTCACTGTTGGTGTGCGCTAGAGCGAGCTTAAAATTCTACAGTACCCTTTTCAGAACTACACTGGTGTTGTCTACGCATCGGAACGCTTCGAACAATGTCGCGTTTTCATCCGCAACTCTTCTCATTTCTCCATTTTCATACCTCGTCCAAAACATAATAGTTGGTGCAATGCCGTCGAACTGAACAACGAGATGTCGACAATTGTGATATTGTCGAATGATCGGATACTTCCACATGATGTGACAACAAAAGACGATCTGTTCTATCAAGTATCATGTCAGTATAACGAGATCGATGAGGCCAGAGTTCGACAGGGAATTGTTGTCGGGTGAGTTGCGCGCAAAAAATTGAGCGCTAACTTCTGTGCAGCCTTAACAACTCAAAAAAAAGAAGTTTTTTTTCCCCAAAACTGTGTGAAAAAAAGATAAATGTGCATTTGTTCGTCGCGGTGTTCACACTTTTCTCTAGCGCGCTGCGCTCTCCTCTTTTTGTGTTGTCTCTCACAGGCGGTGTCGTGATCGGAAATCGAAGTTTCCTGGTTATCCGACATTTTTCGGAAACTTTCAGAGTATAAACTTGGATTTTTTTTGTCAACTCCAAGCCTGGTGTGTACGACACTCCGCTTTGCCCCTTTTTTAACGCAAGTGTAAAAACGGAGTGTCGTTTGACTCGAAGTTATAGTCTCTACAGTTCATTTCCCGAAAATTTCTATTTAGTTTCAAAAAAGAACGAACGTGAAAATAATAAAAACGTGACCTCACAAATTTCATGTTTTTCTCTGCGTCTCTTTCAAAAGGCTGTGAGTTACCCAAACCCATTTCTTCTTCAGAGGACCGTCACCAACACTAATCACCAAAAAAAGTCAACTGGAAGAAAAAATCTCTCTAGAAATCACAAAAGACGGCAAGCCAGTGGAGAGTGTGTTCGTCGGCGAATCGCTCATCGCCACTCTCCGCTCAAACATCTCTGCCGCATCGCTGCGCGTAGTCGATTGTACCGCGCATCGAGTCGGCGGCCCAACACCGGCTTCGGTGAACCTGATCGCCGATGGTTGTGCATTGTTGCCGTCGATCATGTCGCCGATGCGAATGACTTCGAGAGGTTGGCAAAGTTCGTTGTCGGCTTTCCGAATCGACGGATCCGAACAAATTGATATTGTTTGCATTTTGAACTTTTGTGATCAGAACAATGAAGAGTGTCAGGAGATGAAATGTCCGCCTTCGTCGTCGTCGAATTCTCGAACCGCCCGATCACTGAACAACGATGAAACATCGATTCGAGTCGACAAACGGTTGTCGGTCAAAGTTGAGAGACATGCAGATGGCCAGTTTTTCCAATCAATATGCATCGAACCACAATTGTATTTACCCGGTATCGCGTTGTTTTCGTGCAGTCTCATCTCGATTGCCATATCGATTTTTTTGACTTTTCGAAAAAATCGCCGACATGATGCACATGTCGAACAGTTGTTGTGAGTTTTATTACAAAAATTTCAGATCTTGAATGTTTTGAAACGTTTTTGCTACCCTTTCTCTGAATCTCTCACTTTCAAAGTGTATTTCTTCGTTTTAGGTCACGCCCACAAAACTGTGTCTGATCTAGAAAGAAAAAAATTGAGATTCAAAAATGTTGAGGCTCTAAAACTTTTGAAATTTTCATCAAAATGACTTCCGTGACCTCTTCTCTCAGTCTTTTGTTTCTGAATGCTATTTCGTAGGTCTGGGCCACGCCCACAAAGCTGTGTCTGATTTAGAAAAATGTGCAAAAACATTAAGGCTCAAAAATATACGCTGTGTCAGATCCAGGAGAAGAGTTAGGCCCCGATTTTTTTTGGAAAATATGAACACTTTTAGAAATTTCAGGGATGAGATTCAGGCCATTTTGGACCGGTTTTTTTCATTGAAAGTCAGAAAAAATTTCACAAAAATTGTTCAAAAATCGGCTCAGGCTGAAAAACGAAAACCCCCGGCCGGCCCGTGATTTTCGGGCCGGACTCTCGGTTCCTCGGCCTACAGTACCCCTGACACATTCTCATTCTTCTTCTGATGTTAGAAATTTTCAGAACCAAAAAGTTTTCGAAAAAAAACCCCGGCCCGTCATTTTCGGGCCAGGTCACTAGATTCAGAAAGAATTCAATTCTTCGATAAACTGTTTTTGTTGCAGACACTATCGAACAACTCCAATTCCAACCGAGATTATTGGACCAAAATATATCAAAACTGATGATAATTGACTCTGTGGATTACTGTAGATATTCAACCATTTCTGTGTGTTTTTATTGGATAAAGTGGTCTTTACTGAAAAGGTTTTTCTGAAAAGGTCCGGACCCTTTTGAAAAGGGTGCCCGAAAAAGGTGCGCGGATTCGGTTCGAAAAGGTCCGCGATAAAAAGGGTGTCCAGCTCAATTGTCTGAAAGGGTTCGCAATTTAAAAAAAGTGTCCTGTTCATTTTTAATTTTCTTACAAAGTATCAGGCTTAGTAAACCCCAAAAGGTGCGATATCAATATATTTAACATTTTCTGACACAAAATCTAACAATAAGCATTGTGTTCGGAAAATATCATAATTCTGATATATTTTAAACAATAATTAAAACTGGTTATTTCGAATTTTCTTTGTCATTTAATTTCTTTGTCATAATATAATATCAGTCTTCATCAGAAAACATCCACGGAAATTCTTAATTGCGCCTTTTGGACGTTTGTAGGAAAATTAAAAATTAACAGGACACCCTTTTTTTATTGCGAACCCTTTCGAACCGAATCCGCGGACCCTTTGTGAATACCCTTTTCATCGCGTACCTTTTTGAACATCGTCCGCGCACCCTTTTCGGGCACCCTTTTCGAAAGGGTTCAGACCTTTTCAGTAATGGCCGATAAAGTCTAGTTCAAAATTTTTAACCTCATCGAGTTCACATCGAAAACTCTCCAAAAAAGTTCAGAATTTCCGACAAAATTTCTATGTTTTTTGGCGAGAAAATTTTTTTCACATTTTATTTCACAATAGGCTCGAATTTTGAACTTTCAGATCCAGGAATATAGCATTTTTGAAAAAATTGTGGTGTCAAATTGGACTTCTGACCAACCCAAAATGATCCATGATTTTTTTCCAGTACACTTTCTCGTCCCGAAAATTTTTGACTCAAAAATTATTGGTAAAACCGATCTAACATAAAAATCACAAAAAATTCAGAAGTTCATCGGAAAACGTCATATCTTCGAGTGGTCGAAGAAGACACAAAACGCGACAGTTTTCGATCAATAATCCATCAAAGTGCTCGAAATGGAACAAGCAGTGCGTTAAGAGCTGATATTATGGACCAAATTTTCCAGGAAAAAAGACGCTTCAACACGCTGTGCCTATGTTGAGAGGGAGAGAGACGCAGAGAAAAAACCGAAAAATGGTCACGTTTTTTAAATAAGTTCACGCGTGATACGTGGCAATCTCTCCGTCTCGTACTCTCTCCAAAACTCTCGAGTAAACAGTTTTTTTTTGTGGTAATAGGGCACACCTTTTTTTTTATTATTTTCCAACAAAAATGTGAAAGTTCAAAGTATGATGATGATGGCATCATGATGATCATTTGACAAATAAACCAATCCCATATTTTCTCACCATTTTCCCATTTTCATTGTGCATTTTCGATACACATAAATGTACATGTCTCTAACAATAATAACATGAAATAATAAATGAAATGATTGAATAAATAAATAAGGAACACACACTGTGTTCAGTGTTGTTGCTGTTCAAATATTGAGTACTGTATCTTTTCTGCCCCCTATATAAATTGACATGTATTTTCAGCATTTTTACATTTTTTCCGTTCATCTTTTTATTTCTCTGTGTTGATGTGAATAATCGAAAACCGGATTAACCCTTCGAGAGAGAAACGAAAAAAAAAAGAGAACATAATTCTCGATTTTCAGTTTGGTCTCGAATTTTTTTCGATAGTTATGAATCATTTTTGAACCTCGAAAAGTCATTATTTTTCACAGTTTTTGATGTTCAAAAAAACTGAAAACACTTTTTTGTTTCGAGTTTTATGGACAGGTTAATGTTTTCATTTTTTGAATTTCGAAAATTTCGGGCCGGCCCACCAAAACTTTTGGGCGAGACTTTTCGGATCGAATTTTTTTGGTCAGATTTTGAAGTTTTGAAAGTTTTAGCCCAAGACTTTTGAAATTCCAAAAAAGAAACTAAAAATTCAGATCCAATAAATTTGTCTTCAAAATTTGAAATTTTTGACCCCAAAAATGTTGAAGCTAGAAAACTTAAATTTTCAAGGCTCAAAAAAATATGGCCAAAAAAGTTAGAGTCTAATGTATTTTGGTTTTCTGCGCTCGAACATTTTAGAATCTTTCATCTTCTCATGAATTTTTTGAACCTCAAAATCAGGCCGGGCCGAAAATCAGTCGGACCGACCTTTTTTTTTGAAAATGTTTTTTGCCTGTCAGAGTGGCCTCCGGGCCGGCCAAAAATAAACCAAATCTAACCCCTACAAAAATCTGACACATCCTGATTTTTTCCGGGACACTTTCTCGGCGCGAAAATTTCAGAAACGCAAGACATTTTTCCGGGCCGGCCCGAATCATCTGACATCATCACTGTTATTGTTGTTCCCCTCCAAACATTTTATTCATTTTTTTTTTTATCATAAAGCACTTTCAACACACTCACACTCAAAACAATAAAAAATTCTATTTTTATTACAAGTATATTGTGGCGGGTATTGTTCGTCACCCGCTTCAAAACCGGACCGACCCCGGACACACTCGACTCATGCTGCTCATATATAAACATATTGTTATTGTTGAAATGTGGTGCTTTTTTTGCAGATGTCATCATCATCCCGCTGCTTGTTTTTGGCTTCTGTTCTTTTTTCGACATTTGCCGGTGCGTGTCATAGCTGTGAGTTCACAAATGCACCGTTTTTGCGTTTTTTTGTTTCTAGCATTTGTGAACTCTCAGTTGTATAGATAGACATCACACATTACACGAGAAAACAGGGTAGCTTAAAAAAAAAAAACAAAAAAAAATTGCCGACACCAGGAGTCGAACCAAAACAGCTCCACAGGCGATCCGCACCAGATCTATAATAGATCTATTTCAGGTCTTTACACGATTATATCTGTCACAGATCTATTTCAGATCTATACGTTCGTCTAGAGCTAGAACTGTAACAGATCTAGCTGAAATAGATCTTTACCAGATCTATATCAGATCTTTTTCACGTCTGTCGCACGTCTATTTCACGTCTATCTATTTCAGATCCTGAGATTAATCCCTTACAGATCTGTTACAGGCGTTCCTTAGCAGACCTATCACAGATCTATCACAGATCTAGTGCGGATTTCCTGTGTCGATTGATAAACCGGCGCGCTATAGCGTATACCACTTCTCCACTCCGCTTGATGGCACGCCAATTTTGATTTTAGTAAAAGAGCTACCATGTTTCTCTCAAAAATTCGTCCAATAAAACAGATTTTTGTTTCAAGTCCTTCCTTATGCTCAAATGGTCGGAGCTCGCGCCTATCTACTACAACAAAAAATGGAATGTAAAGGTGGAAAAGTGTACGATATTGATAATGTGCAAGACATTGAACAGTGCAAAGAGGCGTGTCGACAGTTTGATTGCGACGCGGTGAACTTGTTCCAACTCGGCGAATTTGCGTTCAAATGCGAAATTTTGAGCTATGTGAGCACGTTGGTACCGGCCAGTGGAGCCGCGTGTTATTATGCTTCGGACGCACTACAAGGTTCGTTAAAGCAACTCATGTAACAAATCAAAACAATAATATTTTCCTGACAATTATCAAAAAAAAACTTTTGATTTTTTTTAGTTGAAAAAATTAAAAAAAAAATCTCCAAAGTGCATTTTTTCGTCGAGGTGTTCACTCTTTCTCTAGCGCATAGCCTGAGAAAAACAACCTGAATCATTGTCGTTGAAATATTTGATCTACCAGAATTAGCGTAAATTTTCTCTCTCAATTGAGTTCAAACTACATTCTATTTTCTCTACCCCACACTATTTCTCTCAAAATAAGTGTGCGACGGTTGCATATGAAACCGCACCCTCTCTTTTGGAGGGCATTGCAATGGTAAAATTAAAAAAGAAACGACGAATTTTTTGTGAAGAGAATGTTGGGTTTCTCAGGCTGTGTAGCGCGCTCTCCTCTTTTTTTCTTGTCTCTCATCAGCGGTGTGTACGACACTCCGCTTTGCCCTTTGTTTAACGCAAGTGTAAAAGCGGAGTGTCGTAAGGTGGAAAACTTTGAATTGAAAAGTGTCTTTCGCTGAAATTTGTTTGAACGAGACACAGACAAATATCTGATTCAAAAAAAAAACAAAGAGATAGACTCGGAGGGTCACGTTTCAATTTAATATTTATATCCACCTCAGACTGGGAAATTTCTGAAAAAAAACATGTCGGAATTTCATCGATAGTGCCAGCTACCAAAAATTGTCGGTTCACGTCAACTCAGGGAAACTTTGGCTGAGTTGAAGCTGCGCAGCCTCTTTTCAGCCTATTTTCTCCAGCTGATCAGCCATATTTCAGCCAAGACGTTTTTTTGCTCCGCTAATCAGCCGCTGATCAGCCATTTCTACGCTGAGTCTCTGGCTCAAAAACGGCTGATCAGCCTGTAAGCGAATCAGCGAAAAAAACGCCTGGCAAAGCTTTTCGCGAGATTTTCGCCACGGTTTCCCTGAGAAGCCTGAAAAACGGCCAGATTTTGGTACAGAAAAATTGATTTTAAATTTTGAAACCCAATTTTTGAAGCCTGACTTTTGGTTTTTTTTTTCAATATTCAGGTGGTTTTTTTTTCGAGCGATACAAAATGTACACAACAATTTTTTAGATAGTACGAGACGCAGAGTTTTCGCTCAAAAACGTTCAGTTTTTTTATTTTCACTTTGCTCAGGGAAACCGTGGCGAAAATTTCGCAAAAAGCTTAGCCAGGCGTTTTTTTCGCTGATTCGCTTACAGGCTGATCAGCCGTTTTTGAGCCAGAGACTCAGCGTAGAAATGGCTGATCAGCGGCTGATTAGCGGAGCAAAAAAACGTCTTGGCTGAAATATGGCTGATCAGCTGGAGAAAATAGGCTGAAAAGAGGCTGCGCAGCTTCCTCAGGGAAACCGTGGCGAAAATTTCGCGAAAAGCTTAGCCAGGCGTTTTTTTCGCTGATTCGCTTACAGGCTGATCAGCCGTTTTTGAGCCAGAGACTCAGCGTAGAAATGGCTGATCAGCGGCTGATTAGCGGAGCAAAAAAACGTCTTGGCTGAAATATGGCTGATCAGCTGGAGAAAATAGGCTGAAAAGAGGCTGCGCAGCTTCCTCAGGGAAACCGTGGCGAAAATTTCGCGAAAAGCTTAGCCAGGCGTTTTTTTCGCTGATTCGCTTACAGGCTGATCAGCCGTTTTTGAGCCAGAGACTCAGCGTAGAAATGGCTGATCAGCGGCTGATTAGCCGAGCAAAAAAACGTCTTGGCTGAAATATGGCTGATCAGCTGGAGAAAATAGGCTGAAAAGAGGCTGCGCAGCTTCCTCAGGGAAACCGTGGCGAAAATTTCGCGAAAAGCTTAGCCAGGCGTTTTTTTCGCTGATTCGCTTACAGGCTGATCAGCCGTTTTTGAGCCAGAGACTCAGCGTAGAAATGGCTGATCAGCGGCTGATTAGCCGAGCAAAAAAACGTCTTGGCTGAAATATGGCTGATCAGCTGGAGAAAATAGGCTGAAAAGAGGCTGCGCAGCTTCAACTCAGCCAAAGTTTCCCTGAGTCAACTCAGCCAAAGTTTCCCTGAGTGGGACTCTAGGCTGTTTCGGGCCGGCCCGGATATTATTCAAAAAAGGTTTCTTCTTTTTAAAAGTGGTGGTCAGTCAGTTTTTGACTTACTAAAATTTATAAAAAAAAAACAAAAAAATATATTAAAAAAAACGTGATCTGATTTCTCAGTTTTCTCTGCGTTTCTCAAACTCTCTCTCTCTCTCTTCAAAAACCCATACTTTATTTTGTCTTTTTTTTGCAGGTGGATACAACAATGGTTACAACGGTTATCAAGGAGGTTTTGGTTACAATGGTTATGGTTGGGGTAAACGATAAAATGAACAAATCGATAATGTACATAAATATATTTTTTTCGCAATAATAAATATTCCCGACTTGAGATCACTCAAAAATCACCCGTTTTTTCTTTGTTGTTGTTGTTTCAAATCAGAGATGGTTCGACGGCGGATCTGCCGATGCTATGGTTGCCCATGCTCAGATGTGAATATTTCGATTCGATCGGTTTTCGACGACCAATAAATCCGAGAAAATGATCGACTGATGAACGAATTGCTTTGATTCGAAGAGTGTAGATGAATGGGTTTGATGCCAGTTTTATCATTACCTGAAACAACATTTTTGGTTTTCAGTGAACTGAGAAAAATTGTGTGAAAACTTTTTCTTGGATTCATTTTGCTGAAAATTCATTGAGCGAAAATCTGAGAAATCTCTGAGATTTATGAAGAATTGAAAATTTGAAAAAATCCAAAAATGGAACTAGTTTTCAGCCACTAATTGTAAACATATTGTTAGAAAAAAATCATGAAAATTTCAAAATTTTTAATTCTCGACAGAGCCTGGTCCGAAAATCTCAGCAAAAATGCATTGATTGTTTTTCTTCTGAAAATTTTTAACAATTTCTTTTTGCTGAAACTTAGTGCTAAAAGTTTTTTTTGAAATTTATCGTGAAAACTTTGAAAGTTTTTTTTTGAGTAAAGAAATGCTGAGCTTCAAGTTCAGAATTTGAATTTTTTGCAGACAAAAATTAGAGAAAACTGTGACACTTTTTATTTTGAAAAATTCTGAACATTAATTTTGAGTCATGAGAAAACTTCAGGAGCCTGACCCGAAAATCTTGAACCCGGTTTTTTCAAATTTGTTTGGCCCCGCCTGATTGTTATAATGGCTCAAAAACGAGGTTTGAAAATCGTCGGCCCAAGACCCCGGCCTGAAAATCACAAGCCGAGCCGAACTTTTCAGTGCTGGAAATTTTTTCGGGCCGATTTTCTGAATCTCGAAAAAGAGAAAGCTCCAAGTCAGGCTCGAAAAACCGACTTGGGGGTTTTTCGAAAAATTTCAGGCCCGGCCTAATCCGTTATTAGGGCTTAAAAAGTTGGCTTGAAATGTCGGCCCGAAGGGTTTTTCCTACTATTTTCAGAATTTTTTGACAATTCATTTTTGACAATTTCAAAGTTCCGCCCAAGCCTGATCCCGAGCCAATTTTTTTGTCATCGAAACTAACCATCGAATTAACAGTGCTGCTAGCCACCAAACTCCATTTAATAGATATATCCTGCGCATAAATCAGTATACAATCATGACAAACGAGAACAAAGTACAGTACACAAAGACCCCATGACAATGAGAATGTGGACACAATCAACAGTGTCGTCCAAACCAATTTCAATTTCGAGTAAACATTTGTTCGACGGGTACTGTAGTTTCGTCTGAAATTGAGAAATAATTTCTATATGTGAAAGAGATGAGAACTGACGTTTGTTTCAAATCCATTTTCTTCTCATTTCTCCGATCACTTGTCACTGATTCGAATTCGACTTTTGCCTTGAACAACTTGACCAAAATACAACCATAGATGACGAGGGTTGAGATCAGTGGAACCATGAAGATCAGAAATATTGTGATTCGAAATTTGAATCGGTTATAGTGTTGGAACTCGCAGTCTTGTTGGGTGAATCCTTGAACAAACCAGGAGAAGACGAAAAGAAACGGGACCACCCAAAGGCACAGAATGAGAAGGCGAATTCGACGCGTTGTCACCATTATCTGCAAGAACACAAATATTGAGAGAGTACGAGACGCAGAGTTTTATTTTTCTCGGCGTCTCTATCAAAGGAGACGCAGAGAAATCAAAAAATTCTGCCGTTCGAGGTCACGTGAATTTTTTATATTTAGTTTTCACGTTTTTTGTTGTATTTTTTAGGGAATTCTTTTCGAACTGTTTTTGCTCTGCGTCTCTCTCACTCTCTCATTTGGCAGAACAAGTCTTCGTTTCTGTTCCTCCCTTTAAATCAAATCTACTGTGCTCCAGTTTTTCAGTGCTTTCGGCCATATTGGTTTTTACTTTTTGAGAGAGTGCGAGACGCGGTGTTTTCTCTAAAAAACCGATTTCTCTCTGCGTCTCGTATCTCTCGTAGTCCCGTCAGTTTCGAAAAAACTTTTCAGATTTTTGTTTTTCTCAGCTCTTTCAGAAATGGAGATCAAGAACCAGACATAAAAACTAATTTTCGTTTTTGTCAAAATTTTTAATCAAAAAAAAAAATCGGCGAAAAAACTCGTAAATCAATCAACTGATTACTAATTATTCAGTAAAAAATATGATTTTTGTTTTGTTCAAAAACGCTGAAACCATGTGAATTCGCGCTCTTTCAAATTTTCTCTCTGCGTCTCTCAAACCCTCAATACGAAAATACGGAAAAAGGTCACCACGTTTTTTCAACAAAAAATTTAAATTTGCAATTTTGCGGCTCACAGTTTGATGAAGAAAAAATCAATCTCTGTTGAAAAAACTGTGCGACAGAACTGCGAAAGGGGCGGAGCCTGATTTCTGCTCAAATTCATGTTTTTCATGCAATTTTTGAAAGAGTTTTGAAGTTAGAAACTTGGTGAAATTGAAAATTTGAAAAAAAAAATCAGAGGCCAGCCCAGGAACCTATGACCTTTATTTTTTCTCTGCGTCTCTCTCACTCTCATCTATTGCACATTGCTTACCTTATATTTTAAAGGATACATGGTTCCCAGAAACTGATTGATGGCCAATGCAAAAAGATGCATATCAGATGTCAACATTCCGGCCATCCGAAAAACTTCCAAAATCTGTTCACCACACTTTGTATTATACCTCATGTTGTGTACAACGGGGAGATATGAGTTCACCAAAAGTCCTGAATTTCTTTCATTTTCCCCCGATTTTTGTTGTTTTGTTGTGACTCACCCGATGCTAATAACATTGCTGCCCACATATCGGCAGCGGCTAAAGAGACACAAAGTTTCAAATATGGTGAAACTGGAGCTGATAACCATGACGACGACAATACAATTAGACCATTGCCAAGGATTGCAATCTGGACAAAAAAAATAAATGTGGAATGTTTTTTGAACAACACGGAGCACAATCACAGGCGATCCGCACCAGATCTATAATAGATCTATTCCAGGTCTTTACACGATTAGATCTGTCACAGATCTATTTCAGATCTATACGTTCGTCTAGAGCTAGAACTGTAACAGATCTAGCTGAAATAGATCTGTACCAGATCTATATCAGATCTATTTCACGTCTGTCGCACGTCTATTTCACGTCTATCTATTTCAGATCCTGAGATTAATCCCTTACAGATCTGTTACAGGCGTTCCTTAGCAGACCTATCACAGATCTATCACAGATCTAGTGCGGATTTCCTGTGATAATATCCCAGAGCCCGGAAAACCGGCCCGAAAATTGCGGGCCAAAAAAATTTTTCAATTTTCCGTTCGATCTGGCAGAACAGACAACGTTGACCCAGGTTAGTCAAGATTTAATATGTTTCTCCAAATTCTGCACCGGATATGTGTATGAGAAGAAAACATGAATATTTGAAACGTGCGAGAAAATCGGGAAAAAACTTTCAGTTGAACGAGGAACCGAAATAAAAAAACATCCTGGTATGTTCAAAATAACAAGAAGTGGAAATTTAGTTTTTCCGGTTTTTTTATGACATGAATATCGAAAATAAACCAGTACAGTATACTTTCCAAGAATAGTGCATATTTCAAAGAATCAGAAATTATGTGTATCCATTTTTAATGAGCATTTCAACGGGAACGTGGTGTATTGGTTAATCTACACGTCACTGCTGGAGGGAGGGTAACCAACTTGTGACCAATAAAGAACCAAGTGGCTTTACGCCTTTCTTGGCCCGTAATGTACCAAGTTTTCACCTTTCCCCACCCCCTAGTTGGCCAACTTTTTGACCCAGGGTTCGCCACATTTTGGCCTTCTTCCAATCCTGGAAGGGTTAAAGCTGGGTTTAAAACAGCTCAAGAACAAAATTTAAAGAAAAAAAATAAAGTCACATAAGTTCTATGTTTGGTCATCATAAGACGTTCCAAAATTTAAAATAGTAGAGGCCTCTTCATGATGACGTCCCGGGTGTAGGTGGTATCTGAAAAAATACATCCAGAAATTCTTTGAATCAACCGAGTCAACCGCATGTTATATACGCTCACCGACATCAAACTGGTGTCGACCCACATCATGTTTATCATGGAAGGGGGAGGAGCTTAACCTTTTATCTCATCCCTTGGCTTAAAAAAGACAATGAAAAAACATAACTGATTTGGCTCCTCCCCCTTCCATGATAAACATGATGTGGGTCGAGACCAGTTTGATGTCGGTGAGCGAGATACTATATAACATGCGGTTGACTCGGTTGATTCAAAGAATTTCTGGATGATTTTTTTCAGGTACCACCTACACCCGGGACGTCATCATGAAGAGGCGTCTACTATTTTAAATTTTGGAACGTCTTATGATGACCAAACATAGAACTTATGTGACTTTATTTTTTTTTCTTTAAATTTTGTTCTTGAGCTGTTTTAAACCCAGCTTTAACCCTTCCAGGATTGGAAGAAGGCCAAAATGTGGCGAACCCTGGGTCAAAAAGTTGGCCAACTAGGGGGTGGGGAAAGGTGAAAACTTGGTACATTACGGGCCAAGAAAGGCGTAAAGCCACTTGGTTCTTTATTGGTCACAAGTTGGTTACCTTCCCTCCAGCAGTGGTTACAAATCTGAAGGTCACAGGTTCGATCTCCGTGGTTGCTTTTTCTTTTTTTTTCACAAAACTTTTTAGGTGCCAAGTTTATCAAAATATCATTCCGATCAACAAAAAAATAATATTGAAACCTTACCAATAATATCAACAGCATACAAGGTATAAGCCACTGATAAACCGATTTGGCCTTTAGAAAAATATTCAATAATTCTTCATCAGTCTTATTCGCCCCAACCATTGGGGCCAATGTTGTTGATATCATTTTTGGAGTTCTCTGCAAAAAAAAAACAGATTTTTCAAGAAGCGAGAAATGCCAAGAAAAGTCTGAAAGGTCAAGAAATGTGGAGAAATGTCAAGAAATGCCAAGAAATGCGAGAAATGTCAAGATATTCTAAGTTTTTTGGAACTTGAACACTTGGATAAAACTTGAACTTTTCAACAGGACTTTTAAAAAATGCAAGAAATGCCAAAAAATGTGTGAAAATGTTGAAAATCACAATTTCTCTGTAAAATATTTCTCATGAAGTTTGAACTTTTGAAAATCCAAAAATCAAGAAATTCTAGCCCTGCAAGAAAATTTCAGATAACGTCAGCTGAGTTCAAAAAAAATCAGAATTAAAAATAGAAAATTCAAATCGGAAACATGAGAAAAATCTCAATGAAATCATTTTTTTTTCTCGTTAATTCTTAGATTCTCAACACCTCCGGAGTAGTTAAACCCCTCTTGTTGTTGCTGTTTACTTAGGTATACAATTACACAACAAGGGCCAACAAAAATGTTAACAAAAAATAACAAGAAGACGAAAAAAAAGCTGGCGAGGGAGGAGATTTGAAAAAAAAAATAGACTCCGCCCACAATTTTTTTCGAACTTTTTTTGCATTTCCGCATAAAATTATGGGAAAATTGAATTTGGAGCCGAAAATAAAATATACTTTGATACGATTTCCGAACCGGATATCGTTTCTAAATTCGAAGAAGAAGACAAATTTTTTGATCAGAAAAAAAGATGAAGTTCTTAGTGAATACATATTCAATAGGCTGCTAATTTATTTTCTGCTCGCACAAAGTCACGTTTTTGCAAAAAAATCATCAAAAAAAAAGTACTGTAGTTTGGTGGAGCGCATTTTGCATGATAGATAGAAAGACGCAGAGAAAATAAATAGATTTTTAGATCTTTTGGTTGAAACTGTGGCTCAAAATAACCTCAATTTCGTTTTCGTCCAAAAAATATTGTAAAAAATGGTGAAACAGTTTAGCTCCGCGCATTTAAACAAGAGAAACGGCGCGTCACGTAACCAGTGAGATGTCGGTACATGAGATATAATATAAGAGGCCGTTTTTTAGTATTGCGTGGTAAGAAGTCAAGGTTTTTTGTAATTTGTCAACCAAAAGAAGTTCTTATGCCTACAGTAACCCAAAGACTCGGAAACTGGGTGCATATTTTTTTCAAACTTTATGAGTGCAAGCTACAGTAACCCGGAAAACAGAAAAAAAAAGTATTTTCAGAACCAACGTCACAGTAACCTCAAAAAAAGGTTTTTTCGTGCCGACCTGAAATTCTGAAAGAAAATGAGCCAATTTTTTTCTCGAAAAAATAATTAACCACGCGTCACTTTGAAAAATAAGGTGACACAAAAAAACAAAAACATTTTTGTGATAAAAAAATTGTATTTAACAAGATGGGGATAATGGGGTTTATCGGATTTTTAAGTGAGTCAAAAAGCAAACAAGAATATGTTTTCTCAAAGAATGCACATATTCTTGCAAATATGTACAATTTTTTGTCCGCGGAGCAGTTTGGAGCAAATTTGAGCGCGAGACATGAATTATAGTAAAACGGGGAGAAAAAGTCTAATTTTCGAATTAGTATTCTTGTCAACAACACGCCGCCGCTTCTCATATATTTTTTGTGCCCTTTTAGTATATACACATCAATTTAAATCAGACCAGATGGGGCCTTTTTTCGGCTGAAGATACGTCAAGATATTGTCACGAAAAAAAGATGGATCGAAAAAATAGGTAACGCGGAATAAAGTTCATTTTTTGGACGTGCTTTTCTTGCATTTCCATTTTTTTCTTGGTGCGGGAAAAGTGCAAAATTTTTATGAAAAAAAACAAATATATTGAAAAAGGTTACTGTAGTTTTTCTGATACCAGCGAGTTGGAGAAAGTTTCGAGCAGCTGGGGCACAATTTTATGGGCGGAGCCAAAATTTTTAAAAATCATTTTTAAGAGTACTGTAGTGAGAATAATCATAGAGAGTAGAAAAGAATTAGAGAAAAATGTTTCATCGGCTAGCGCACAGTTTTGTGGGCGGAGCCTGAGAATAATTTGGAGAAGATTTTTTTTGGAAAGCGATGTTGTCATTTTGGAGAGTACTGTGGTGTTAGAGAAATTAAGAAAAGGAAATTGGGCACAGATTTGTGGGCGGAGCCTAAAATTCCGAAGAATTTTCGAGCACGAAAATTTATTTTTTGGATTACTATTAATAAAAGTACTGTAGTTGAAACTGAGAAATAAAAAAAATGGGCACAGATTTGTGGGCGGAGTCTAACACAATAGTTAAAAAATTTCGCACAGCTTTTTTGAACGAGAAAAAGCGACAGAAAATTCAAATATTTCCAATTTCTCTAATCCTGGCACATATTTTTGGGCGGAGCCTCAATCCCTAAGCCCGAAATGAAATGCTTGTGGCTTGTGGGCGTGGCCTAATTTAAACGAAAAAAAAACAAAAAAGAGTACTGTACTTTTAGGCCAAACAACATCGAGCGGAAAAGACCAGCGAGATTCGAAAAAATAAGCGCAAACTAAAAATCACCGAGAGCCAATAAAACTGGGGACAAATGACATGTTTTTTTGTGTCGAGTTTGATGACAACTGTGAAGATGAGCAAAAAGATATGAAGAGTTTGACGCGGATCGAAAATTGATAGGTTCCGACGAAAAAAAAACCCCCGGCCAGCCAAAAAAAAAATGTGCGAGAGATGAACTTTTTGGCACGCGAACCTTTTTCTGTGTGTGAACACCAAAATAATATGAAAAAAAAATAAATAAATTTCTCTCTTCTGCAATGTGAGATTTTGTTGAACATCTTCTCTTCTTCTTTTTCATTATTATTAGCATAATAAGAATTTTTTCGAGGAGCTGAAAAAACGACACATAATTTTTGTGTCTTTGTTTTGTGGCTGGAAAAAATGAGACAAAAAAGTTGAACAATTTGGTGGTGGGGTTGACAGCTTATGATGGATTGCAATTAATGGAAGTGAAATGTGCAAAAAAAAAGAAAAAAAAATTGACGGCTCGCGGCATCGAACCTGTGACCTCGTGCGTGACAGCCAAAAAGAAACCGACTGCGCCACCTCGGCTCGTTGGAAAAGGTGAGGGTTTTTACAGAATGATGTCAATGAAATAATTTGGCTCTGAAAGAAATATGGTTGCCCAAAAAGGGCGTTATTGAAAAAAGACGAGGAAACAATAAATTTTAGACGAGGTTCAATAGAAAACCACGTCATGAGAAAAACCATCTGAACACCGGCGAGTTTTTCAACACATTTTTAATTGGGCATTTTTTGAGAAAAAATTGGATTCCAAGAAAAAAAAATCAAAATTAATTATCCACCCGCGGAACCGAACCAGCGACCTATTGCCCGCTAGGCAAAACACTAACCAGCTGAGCTACGAAAGGGCGGATAGCTGTTTTCAAAGTTCTCATGCAGTTTTTCACAAGTTTTTTAATGTGCTTGAGAGAGAGAGAGAGCTAGTCTTTGAACTGGAAAAGATAAAAAAAAGTTTAAACGCCCGAAATATGATATTTGAGACAGGAAAAAATAATCGAGAATGAGGACAAAAATGACGTTCGAAGGGGGCGAAACTCAATTATTTAGGTCTTGTGAAAATGTTCGCAGATGAATGAATATCTGTGAGGAGTTTGATAAATTTTCAAGTGAGATTGTAGCCCGGAGGCTAATTTTTGAAAATTAGGGAATTTTGAAATTTGGATCTCAAGAAAAGGAAAAAAACGCGAAGATGTGATTTTTGAACTCCTTTTTTGTGTGATTCCGGAAGTTTTGAACTATTTCTGAAAAAAAAACTTTTCCGGCCCAAAAATCAGGGCGGGACGAAATTTGTTTGTTTTTTTCGATTGGTAAAAAAAACCAGGCCCGGGATTTTTTCAGGTTTGAAATTTTGTTGAAAAATTTTTGAGCGAAAATTTCGGGCCCAGATTTTCAGAAAAAAAATCACCAAAATTCGTTTTGGAAATGTAAATATTGGAATTGTCAAAAATTCCTAGGACACGCAAAAAAATTTAAATCCCGAAAAATCAAAAAATTTTCAACAAAAATTATTTTTTAAAAACTGAAAAACCCGGGCCTGGTTCTTTTTTAACAGTCGAAAAAAAATTACGGCTCGGGTCTGATTTTCGGGCCGGGCTCTTTTCCAAAAATAATTCATAACGTAACTACAGTAACCCGGAAACTGTTTTTCTAAAAAGTCCGAGATGCACTTTTTTATCCTCATGAGTGAGTGCAAAACTACAGTAACCCGAAGAACTTTCAATGGATTTTTTTCAGAAACAAGGTCAGTTTTAGATATCGGAGAAAATGTTGGATAAACTTTCGAGCCGGCCCGGAAAAAATAACTTTTTGAAAAACAGTCGGCCGGACCGGTCTTTTTTCCTGATTTGAACTTTTCGCGCCCAAAAAAATCTCACACCTAAAATGCCAACCAGACCAACCCAAAGTCCCTCCCTCTTGCACAAAATAAAAAATAACAACTAAGATGAAATGCGTAGAGCAAGAAGAAAAAAATAAATGAGAATTATGTAAATGACATCGGAGGGTCATAGTAGTAGTAGTAGTGGTTGGTTGGTTGGTTGGATGGATAGAAAAAAAAACGAGAAGAGGAAAGTTCGTATAAATTTTTTTGAGGAAAAAGTATATATTTCATGGGTGGGGGGAAGTGAATTGTCATTTGCAGATCAGCAGCAAAAAACCGACATGTTGGAGAATTTTTTATTTTTTGAAATTGGAAAAATAGGGCAAGACCAATTCTTGGAATATGTCGGTCAGGGGCTTCTTCGAAATTCAGAAAGAAGAAGATGATGATAAAGTGTTCTTTGGAAAACATTTAGTTTTTGGAATTTATTTGGCTTTTGAATGAATTTTTAGCTTAATTGCAGAGTGGGAGGATTTTTTGAAAGTCTAGATCGAGTGCAGTCAGAATCCGGACCGGAAAACATTTTCTGGAAAGAAAAAGGTGAAGAAAAAGAAAAAGGTCTTTCTCTGTCTATATCAAAAAATGGCAAAAAGTTTGAGAATTTCGGTCCGACCCGGTAATTAAAAAATATTTTTATGTCCAAAATAAATTTCGAATAACTCGGATTTGATATAATCCAGCCAGCCCGAAACGATCAAAAGTTTCAAAAAATGAAAATGAAAATTGTGAGGAACGCACCCGGCCCGGTTCGAAAACTCCAATCAAACTTTTACAAAAATGGCAACATGATAATATGTTTGTTATATGAACTGTAAACATTTGGTCATTTTTCTCAGCAGAGCAAATTTGTAAACATAATGAGAATAAACTTTTGAACAGAATACAGTACTCCAGAAAAAAAAAAAACTTTTCCCGAGAGACTACGAGACGCAGATTTTGTCGCGTGTCACTGACGGAACTGTGCCCTAGTTTCTCTGCGTCTCGTACACTCTCAAAATTTACTTGCCGATTCCACAAAATGTGGTGTTTTCAAGAAAAAACGCAGAAAAAAAAATGGAAGACTATTAAAATGGCTCATGTCAGAAAAAGTGCACCGCAATTCATAACATCCCTCATGTCACAGAAAAAAGTGCACACATTTCTTTCGTCTGAAAACAATTCCGCAACCCAAAAGACAAACGTCTTCCGGAACCCAATTTTTCTCATTTTTTTCTTCATTTTTTTGCTGGAAAAAAGAAAAAGAAAAAGAAGAACACCACCTGGGACCCCACAAAAAATGCGTGTGTGAGGATGAAAAAAAAATATTATTAATTATGATTAATTCGATTTCAAACAACAACCGACAACAAAAAAAAATACAATTCTATTTTTGTTGTTTTTCTCAGAAAAAATTAAAGAAAATTTTTCTTATTTTTTCGGAACAACAAAAAGGGTCGTTTTTTTTTGGAAAAATGGAGCATTTTTTGACTATATCTTTATTATAACTATGCCTATTAAACATTGAAAAAAAAACAACAACAACAACAAGCAGAACTTTTAGAAATGTTGATTTTGCTTGTTTTTGTTTTTGTCTGAGAATGACGTGAAAAAGTTAGGCTTCGGATTTTTGAGCCTAATTTTGAACTTGACCTGATTCTGAAAATCTCAAAAAACTTTCAAAGAGAACGTTTTGAAACCTGAGAATAATCCGACGAAATAGTATTTAGAAACAAGAGATTTAGAGAAAAAAATTTTGAAAATTTTTCCGGAACCAAAATTTTCAAGTGTTGAAATCTGGTCTTCAGAAAAATGGACTGACTGAGAAAATCTGTTGTTTGAACACTTCTTTGTTTGACTCCAGAATTTTCAGAAAATTTGGCCTAAAAAGTGAGCCCAGCCCGAAAATCACGGGCAGCGCCAGGTTTTTTTGTTTTTCGGTTGGTCAAAAAAGTCCAGCTCCGACTTTTGAGCTTCAGTTTCTATGATTTTATTCTCGTTTTGTTTCAGTAAAAATTTTTCGTCCTAAATTTTCACAACAGTTTCTTGGCAAATTGTGAAACCTTTGACCATTGAAAAATCTCTGGGCCGGCCCGAAAAGGTCAAAAATTTATATAAAAATTAATAAAAACTACAGTAACTCCGACTCGTGAATATTTTTTTGAGAAATCGTTTTTTTACCCACATGAGTGCAAAACTACAGTAACCCAACGAACTCAAAATCGAACTTTTAGAAGCGAGGTCATTTATGTAAATCTAGAAAACCATATGAATGTTGGATCAACTTTCGAGCCGGCCCGAAAAAATGTTTTTCAAAACTCCTGAAATTTTATTCCGTGTCGAAATAAAAAAGTTGACAAAGTTATCTCGGGATTACTGTAGTTTACTTGGGATGAAAACCACAGAAATTCTCGCAGCCCTGCGGCAGTACTGCACAAAATGCTCTGTCGACATTTAGGCGTAAGACAACTGTCGCGCGGGTTCTGCGAATTCTCCCCCGAGTATCGAAAACGATTACAAAAGTATCTTGAAAAAGAAAAACCGCGAAGAACATTTTGAAAAATAACATTTGGTTCCAAAACAAACAACAACTCCATTGTCCGGCAAACAAAACTTGCGCATCATTTTCTTTCAAAAAAAAAACGACAAGTTCCAAATAGCACTGGGATTAGGTTGTCAAATTTTTGAAGAACATGCAAAAAAGCATTTTAGCCGCGAAAAAAAGTTCTCACCAACAACGATTGTTTTGGTTTGTAGATCAAATTTCAGGCGACGATCTTTTGATTATTTATCTTTTTCAGAAAAATGGTGCCACTTTGAAGCAAGGAGAAGAAGAAGAAGAGAATAATCCATTATTTTTGTTTTTTTGACGCAATAAGGAAGAAAACAACACTTTTTCGAAGGATTAGACATTGAAGAACGAGAGTAAAAATACAATTAGGTGTGAAGAATTCATTGGAGGAAAAAAAACCCGGAGTAATTAGAAAAAATAGGGAAAAAATCACCTGAAAATCTCGAGAAAAAACACCCGTCACACTATTAATATTATTCGATGATTACAGAAATACTTCTTCATTTGTCGACTTTTGAAGTTGTCGATGATTCCAGAAAGTGTACAAACAAATTGATAGCGATGTGCATATTCCGAGAGATGTTCTGAAAACATATCAACCTTTTCTTGACACGTGAAATTACACCTTTGATTTCGTGAAACCGCGTGGTATAGTGGTAATGTCATAGATTGCCAAGTTTTTGCTCGCGGGTTCGATGCCCGCGCGGCCAATTTTTTTTTGAAAAAATAGAAAACAAAACTCACAACAAACAGATCAAGGCGATGGTATAGATGAGATTTTGATTTTCGCGATTTTTCGCAAATTTCAGAGCAAATGTTTTGAGCTCGAACGCTTTTTGACGAATAGTGTCGACTTTGGAAAGCTCTGCAAGAATTAAAGTTTCTCTCAAAAATTTTAATTTTTTTTTTCAAATTTAAGTTCAGAACCCTACGTCCCTTCAAACCCATTCATTTGAAAAAAAAAACATTTTGAGAAAACTGTGGGGTTGGCCCGAAAATATCAGACCGGGCCTGGGCCTGTGCAGCCTGGCCGGAATTTGGCAGGTAATTTTTTTTCAGAACTTCATGTCCTTACAAAAATATCTAAATATTAAAATTTGTTTCATTTTTTTTTTCGGAATTTCTCAAACTTGAAAAGAGCCACGGCCCAAATCTTACCTCCTCCCATAAAATTTCCGGCCCAGGAAAACTACAGTACTCTCATTAGACAAAATCCAAGAAAAACGGGAGTGATTACTTTTCGAAGAAAAAAAACCAAAACTACAGTAACCCAAAAATCCCTAGAGCTCTCACCACTTTCCAAAATAACTGTGACATTGGTGATTTGCATTGTCAACAGCGTTTCATTGGCCCATAATTCACATTTATATTCTCCAGAATCGGAAAATTGTGCATTTTCAATATACATCACTTGCTCATTCTCTCCATCGATAACCTTCTCGTTTTTTCTCCAAATCATTCGTTGTGTTTCGTTTTTCGCATTCGAAAAACAATCCAACTCGATGGTCTTGTCGCGAATCGCCACGATTTTTGGCGGCAAAATTGTGCGAAATTCGTTTTCTGAAAATGGATCTTCGATTGATGTTTGAGCTTGGCTATTGTTTTGAATGAAAAAAAAACGTCAAATCCTTGTCTGTGAGATTTGAATGACTTGTTTTTTTTTTGAAAATAAAAGGAATTTGAAACTTTTTCGAAATTTTTTTTGTCATTTGTACTGAGGGATTTTTGGAAAAAAAAATGAGCCGGGGTTCTCTCAATTTCAAGATTCTTGGCGCGAAATTTTTTTCTAGAAATATTTGTGAGCTTTTCAGCCGTGAAAAAATTGGAAAATCGAGAGAGAGAGAGAGAGAGAGAGAGAGAGAGAGAGAGAGAGAGACGCAGAGAAAAACGGATCACGTTTGTTTTTTTTTTTTTGAAGATGGAAACATTTTCGATCCTGACTTTTTTTCGGCTCGAAAATATTGGACTTGAAAATCGCACAGAGTTCGGTAACATTTCAAATTTTTTATTGGAAGAAAAAAACTTGAGTTGACGTGGCAATCTCTGCGTCTAGTAATCTCTAACTAGAGGCGGAACCGAAAATGGGAAAAAACTTTTTTTTTTGATAATTAAAAGCTTCTGAAACTAAATACCAAAAAGTTAAAAATTATTTTATTCTGACAAAAATGTATTATTTTTCGGCCCGGCCCGTGATTTTCGTGCCGGGCTCTCGGGCCTTCGCGCTACAATATCACCCCTGCTTCTACCGAAAAATAATATCGGAATCATATTTTTTCCGAATTTTTTTGACCTATTTGTGATTTTCAAAAAAAAAAACAAAAAAATTTATTTAATAAAAATCACGTGAAACGTGAAAATGATTTGACCTGTTGGCATCATTCATTATTATTTATTTTTTGCAAACAACAAAACGACTTTTTCAAAAGATGAGTTTTTTTCTATTTTGCGGGGGTTTCTGTTATTCTTATTTTCCTGAACCCAGTCACCAAAACTATAGTAGATTATAGTAGAGTCTGCGTGTCATTTCGCCAATGAGTACAGTCTACAAGAGCCAGAGCCCGGCTTCATTTGATTTTCGAATCGAGTGTGGATTAATTTCCTTTTGTCATGGCTGGAAAGTATTCAACGAAATTGATATTGAAGAGGGCTCACGCAATGTCTACTTTTTGAATTAGTCAAAAGTGGCTGGGATTGAAATCAGCTGACCCGGGAAAAAAATAAAATTAGTAGAGATGAAAAATGAAAAAATGTTAGATATTGCAGATTTTTGGCTTCAACAATTTTGTCTGTCGTATCAATTTCTATCAGGCATGGGAAGAGAAACTTGCAGAACTGGTGAGTATTATTCGAGAAAACTGTGAGACATTGGGGCAAAAAGGAGACATTAGAGAAATATCACATATAAAAAAATGAAAAAAAAAAACTGTGCAACATGGCCTCATATTTTCCAAAAAGTTTGCAACATTTTATATTGAAAAAACGTGAAAAATAAATCGAAATGAAAAATGTTGCAAATTTTTTGGAGAGAATTAGATCACGTTGCACAGTTTGTCTGCAAATTTTTTGCATTTTTTTCTACGTTGCACATCGCATCCCGAGTAGTTTAAAAACATTTTTTTAACGCAAAAAAACATGGAGAACAGTCCCAAAATACGCTAACCAGTTTTAGCCGCTTAAATTTTTTCGAACTTCTTTTCGGAACTAAACGGGTTCAAAAATTCCGAAGGGTCAAGCCTCCGAAACAAAAAACCTCACCTGGTCCGATTTTTTCCAACTTTTTCCGAAGCGCAAAAAAATCGGGCCTGAAGCTAAAATCGCGTCCAGGGGTGAGATTGTAGCTCGAGAGCCCGGCCCAAAAATAACGGGCCGGGCTTTTTTTGCTTTTCGACCGGTCAAAAATAAAAAGCCCGACCAGGACAAGCCGACTTTTGAATGTCTTTTTCTCAGAACCGAGAATATTTTTTTTTTGAAAAAGTTGTGGAAACCATTTCCACACTCTTGCTCATCTAGAAAAAGTATGAGTTGTATTTGTAAGTACACAAACTCCCGATTTATTCAAGGCCCGTTTCCGGCCGTGCTTTTTTCTGGCCTTTCAGTAAAAAGGCCGGCCCAAGTAGGTAATATCTGAATCGGAGCATCTGAATAGGACCAAAATCGGGCCCAAAAATAACCAAATCTGAATCGGACCAGGTTTTTTTGTTGTTGAAATTTCAGCTGAATCAGACCAAAATCAAAAAAAACAGAAAAAACCACCTGGTTTTTTGTGGTCCGATTCAACGAATGTTTTGAAAAAAACGGACCGGGCCTTAGCCCTTCTCTCAAAAAATAGCTCACCATAAACAGTCAACCTTGCACTGGCTTGTATTGATCCGGCCGGATTACTGGCATGACACGAATAAACACCCTCATCAGCCACGCTAACATTCATAATATAAATATGATCATCATTCGGAATCACGTATAATCGTCGACTTTCAGCCGCCGGAAAAGGACCTCTATCAAACGCCCATCTCACTGTCGCAATCGGTGTTCCCACAGCCGAACATTCAAATTTGGCACTTTGCCCGGACAACAGAATCATGTCAACCGGGTGGCTTGTGAACACGGGCGGCTCGTGAACACGCAATTCGAAGTGGCTCGAAAAATCGGAGCCGAATCGATTTCTCGTCACACACTGATAATCCAACTGATCGGTGAGGGCAATATTGTCGAGAATGAGTTCGGCAGCCGAGATCTCTCTCATCTCCATTGTTCCGTTGGCAATTGCTGTTGTGTTGATGGTCATGAAGGTGACGGCGTCTTGAACGAGAACTCGAGCTTGGCCATTTTCGACGACTCGCCACTCGATTTCCAACGGTCCTTCGCCGTACGCGTTGCATGTGAAACGAGCACGTTGACCCACTATTCCACTTTGACTTTCTGGTTGCGCCACGATTTTTGGGCGTGGCGAATCGTTTACTGCAAATTTGCGGATGAATTTTGAGATAGAAAGGTGAGTTCTGAACGAAAATGTTTTTGATTTCAAAAAAAAACAAAAAAATTTAGACCTAGTCTAACATTTTTAGAGGAATAATGCGGCGTCCAAAATTGAAAAAAAAACCAAAAAAAAAAGTGTCCAAGTTCAAAAAACAAATACAGTCGACGTTCAAAGGAACATTTTTATTTCTGAAAAAAACTACATGGAGAAGAACCTTGATGTCCAGCTCATATGAATCCAGATTTTTGGGAGCAATATCATTGTGTTCCTTTGAATAATTACGGTATTTGGTCATTTTTCGTTTTTGAAATTGGACACACTTTTTCTCTTTTTTCTTGATTTTGGACGCCGCATAGGAGTGTGGAAAAATTCCCATAATTTTTTTTAGACAAGATTTTTAGAAACACAAAATATTTTTCCATTTTTCATTCAGGCAAACTGCTTGGCTTTCACTTTTGATTTTTGAAAATCAGGCTGATACCAATAAAAATACGAAAAAAGTTTCCAATTTTTGTATTCCAACTTTATTTTTAGTTTTCGAAATTTCACATTTTCAAAAATTGGCCAGAAATGTTTTTTTTTCAATTTTTCAAGTTTCGCATCAAATTTTTTTGTTACAGGCACTATCAAGATCTTCTCAGTTTTCCGGGCCACGTCGTTTTCGCTTGCAATAATTGAAATAGAGAGAGACGCAAAGAAAAATACATTCCGAGAGAACTACAACATTGTTCTCACATATGTGCTCTATTGTTCCACACAAATCCATGGAACAAGCTCTCTTTGTTAATTTCTCAAAAACTTGAGTTTTGGATTTATGCAATAGAGTCATTGAATCTCGGTACCGACAACACACGCGTCTCGCACACTGCCATCTTTTGTGTGTGTGTTGGCCACGCCCACACTGCGTCTCGCTCTATTTCAATGATTGCCAATTCTCTTTTGCTTGATACGACGTGGGGCCGGCCCGAAAAAAACTCACAACACGTCAAATTCGACCGATCAATCGCCATGACATCGAGATTTTGAAGAACTGATGGATACGAACATTTTGCAATTATTTTCGATCGATCAAGTTTGAGTTTGACTATCCACGGAGCCAACCAACCGATTTGACAATCACACAGAATTGAGGAAGAGTTCATTATTCTGGAAATTAAAATATATGAGGTTGGTCTGAAGATTTTCGAAAATAAAAGAGACGTCAGACTTGGGGACTGTGTTTATTTTTGAATCTCTCGCACGTTTTTCTAGATCAGACACAGTTTTGTGGGCGTGGTATAAACCGAAGAAATATAATTTGGAAATGAGAAATTCAGAGAAAAGGTCACGTGAATTATTTTGTTAAAAAAGTTCTGAGAAAAAAATGTCGAAGAAATGCACATTGTGCTTGACCGGAAATGACCGTCGGAAACTTTTTTCCGAAAAAGTTTGTCGGATTTTTTTTCCGGAAAAAAACGAGAACTCACAAGTAAACAAAGTTTTATTGATTTTTTAAAATAAGGTTTCGCTTTTTCGGGGAAAAAAATTGACAGAATCAAAACTTTTGATTTTTGGGGTCGAAAAAAATTCAATTTTCTTCCGAAAATTTTGGAATATTTGAGCCATTTTTTATAAAAAATTTCCCTTTCAAAAAAAAACTCACAAACTTTTCAGAACAAGTGGTTCGAAAGCGTCGGGATGAATAGTGGCAATCGGATTTCCAGTAATATCGAGTTCCTCCAATGCGGGAAATCGCTCAAACGCGCGACTCGGTATAACTCGCAACTGATTGTTTGTGAATCGCAACGATCGCAAGAACGGCATCGACGTATTGTACAAAACCGCTCCGTCTTCAACGCAAACAGCCAACGTGTTCGACGAGAGATCCAATCGATGCAAATTGTCCATGCCGACCAAGGCGAACTTGTGCAAACTATCGATCGAATTGGCCGACAGGACGAGTTCTTCCAATTTCCGAAGTGATCGAAATGATCGAGATGGCAAAGATTGTATTCGGTTTGAATGGAGGGATAACCATTTCAGATTGGGAGTGTGGGACCACGAATTGGTGTCGAATGACTGAATCTGATTGAAGGAGAGGTCGAGATGCTCCAAGTTTGTGAGCCCAAAAAGCCAGCCAATTGTTACAGATTGTATTCGATTTTTCGCGAGATTTAGACGTTTTATATTCTCGCAAGCGTAGAAAACACCATCGTCCAGTCTAGAACACTTTTTATTTATTTTTTGTTTTTATCAACTTTTTGGTTCAGATTTTAGTCGAAAACTGCTTGAAATTTCTAGAGAGCTACATTTTTAGGTCTCCAAAATTGTAAAAATATTTTCTGGTAGCTCCAAATATTTCTCGTGACTTATCGAAATTTTTCATTTTTCAATTATATTTCTTCGGTTTAGGCCACGCCCACAAAACTGTGTCTGAGCTAGAAAAATGTGCGAGGCAAAAAACTTGAATTCAATAAAAAAAATTTTGCGCCAAAAAACACAAAAAGTTTGACTGTTTGTTTTCGATTTCAAGAGAAAAAAGTTTTTTCGGGGTCAGAAATAATTTCTTGAATTTTTTTTTTCAACAAAATGAAGCAGCCCACATGGTCAAGCCATTGAAAGACATCAATTTTTGAAAGAGTGAGAGACACAGACAACAACGTTCGGAAGTTCTCTGCGTCTCGTTCACTCTAACAATTTACTCTATGATGCAGGTCTCCACAAAAAAGGTGTCTTTTTTAGACTTTTTTCAGAAAATTAATATACTTTCAACTTAAAAAAAACCGGGCCGGCCTGAAACGGTGTAGTTCGAAATCTTAACAAAAAGCGATTCAGAGTTTTCAAAATTTTCAAAATGTATTTTCTCTGCGTCTCTCTCTCTCTCTCTCTTTCCGACGTGAACTTTCTCTTTTTTTTGCTCGCCAACCTGTAGATGTCATTTTTTGAAATTGTGACATTTCTCAAAGCCGGCAATTGATTGAATGCGAAATATTTGATTTCCCGAATTACATTTCTTGTGAGATCACTGAAAAACTTATTTTTGAAAAATCAAGAAAAAACACTGAGAAACTCACATAGATTGTAGTTGTAATAGCCTTGAAAACGCGTAATGTGACAGAAAAGTGATTCGATTTCGGGATAATTTAAGAGATACTAATGAGTGGAATGATAGAAATGTGTCGGATGAGATGTCGACTATTGAATTTGATGCCAAATCTCTGTAAAACACTTGGGTTAGTTTGAAAGACGATTTCTTGGAATATTTGAAAGAAAATTTGCGCGCCAATGAACTGTGCCACGACAGTCTAACTGGTTAGGCGTTTTGTTTTAGCGCGAGAGGTCAAAGGTTCGATTTCTCACCTCAGAAATTTTTTATTTTTTTTCTACTAAACAATTTCACCAGTTTTTTTCAGCTTCTTTTTTGAAAATAACGAATTTCGAACACAAAAAATGAATTTGTCTAGAAAACTAACAATTTTTCGATTCTCGACTGCCCGAAAGCCGCAATTTTTGGCAAACTTGTAATGAGATTTCTCGACAAATCAACGTGTCGAATATTTGCGAGTTGGCCAAATTCGTCCGGCGAAATTTTGTCGATCAAATTCGACCTCAAATCGAGTCGATCCATTCGATCATGAAATCCTTTGGGTATTCGAGAAAGTCGATTTTTTCGCAAGTTGACGACGCGAAGACTCGGCACATTGCTGAAGAAATCGGCCGAAATTGAACGGATTTGATTGTTCGAGAGATCTCTGCAAATATTGGTGAATATTGTATTTTTGTTTATTTTTTTTTTTTTTGAAATTTTAGTGTGCTGAAAAAATCGAAATGTTTGAAATAGTTTTGGAAAATGTTTTACGAATTTTCGTGCAAATTTTTTCACTGTTCTGTGGGCGTGATCTATACCGAAGAAATATAAATAAAAAATTAGAAATTCAGAGAAAAAGTCACGAAAACTTTTCAATATTTTTGAGACCTAAAAATTGTGATAAAAATATACACAGGGTCACCGATGGGGTCAAGGATTTAGTCGAGAATTTAGTTTAAGAAAAATAAGATCAAAATATTTTCAACAAAAAAAGGGTCTGAAAAAATCTCTGACACCTGTTGATATGTCCAATTTTGTAACCACAACCGGCGGATTTTTCCGAAAAAAATTCGACAGATTTTTTGGAGAAAATGACTTTAGAAAAAATCCGACGAAACCAAAAAAACATCTCACAAAGTATGCAAAAACTGAAAACGGTCGAATCGAGCCTCGTCAACGACTCCAATCTCATTATCACTCAAAATCAGCACTCTTGTATTATTGGGAATTGTGGTTGGAATTTCGGGAAGATCGAGAGACGAACAGTCGACAGTGTCGCGAATACAATGACACAAACCAAGACATACAGTACCACCATAACAATCACATATAGCAACAAGAATATAATACAATAAGAAGATGAGTAAACCGGATGATTGTATTGTCATGACATCTCAATTTTTGATGGGGCTGCAAAATTCGAATTTTATTGGGAAAATATTTAAATTCGAAAATTCACAAAAAAAGTTGACCCGAAACATAAGGAGAATATGAAAGACTCAAAGAACAAACGTGAACTAGTTAACTTTCGTGTAAAATTTTTCAGAGTTCATTTTCAAAAAAAAAAATGTTTCCAAAGCTTTCTGGTCCGGTCTGGTTTTGGCTCAAAATTAAATGCAAATATTTTGGTCCCAGATACAGCTAAAAATATAAGTTCAAGAGATAGTATTCAGAGGTTAGAGATTTAGAGAAACATTTTGACATTTCAAAAATTGAAAAAAAAAATGAAGTTTGTGATCCTGAGAAATTTACCAAAAAATTTTGGTTCAAAATTTTGTGATGTTTCAGGGGTTTTTTAAATTCCGCCATATTTCCGGGCCGGTCTGGTTTTGGGCTCAAATATTTTCAAAGATTTTTGTTCCGGCTTTTTGGCGAAACTGTAGATGGACGAGATAGCATTCAGATGTGAGAGATTTTGACATTTCAAAAATGAAATTTGTGATCATGAGAAATTAATCAAAACAAAAAAATTTTTTTTAAAGTTTTGTGAACTTCTGGAGAAACTGTAGATTGACGAGATAGCATGTGGATATGAGAGATTTAGAGAAAAAGTTACGACATTTCAAGAGTAAAATAATCAGAAAACGTGAACTTTGCAATCATTAAAAATTTATATGTGATTTTTCGGTCTTTTCGGCTCTAAAATTTAACCAAAAAAAAAACGGAACAATTTTGAGAAGGAAAGCTTAAAATAAACCGATGAACAATATTCAAAACTGTGATAAAAAGTCCAAAAAACAAGAAAGGTGGTTCGATTCAGCTGACAACACTAAAAAACGAAAACAAAACAGTGCTCTCTCCTCGTGTTCATAATCAAACCTGCTGACTTTTTTCTTCTTTTCTGATCAAAAACCAGTAAAAATTAAATAAACACTAAAGACGAAGAAAAAAAATGATAAAGAGATAAATTCGAATTCGACCTTCTTCTCCTTTTTTTCGCTGTCTCCCCTACTTTTTTCTCTTTTTTGTTAAGAAGACAAATAATGACGAAACTAGATAGTAGTGGAGAATGAGAGAGATTGGTATTTGCGTGAAAAATCGAACGAAAAATATTGATTGAAAATTGAGTTCAAAATATGATACACTTCTGATGGTTTCATGCTGATAAAAATCATAACAATTTTATCAGTTCATGTGACAAAAAAAAACGAACATTTTTCAGAGAACAGTTTTTGATGTAGTATTCGGCTTTACAAATGATTTTTGTAGCTGGAGGATTTTCGGCCAAAAACTAGTGAAAACAAAAACTGAAAATTGGTTCTGGAAAATATTGAAAATTTGATAGAATCTATTCAAAGGCGCACACTGACGATCAACTCAACTCTTCGTTTTAGATAAAAATTGATTTTTGAAAAATTCAGAATCGGGCCGGTCTGAAAAAAAGACCCTGAAAAAACCAACACAAAAATGAGCTCCAACATCAGAAATATTTCTCGATTGGGCCCGAGTCAAAAAATCAGACCTGAGCCGTTTTTACAAAATTTTTGGGACACAAAATGTTTCAGAGATATTTATTGAATCGGGCCACAATTTTGGAACGAATGCATTTTTTGCTCAATCTGAGAGACCGGCTCAAAAATCGGATCACGTCAATTTTTCTCGAATTTTTTTGGCTGAACCTCGAGAAATAGAAAAAAATCCGGATTTTTAAGTAGCAAACTGAATTGGGCCAGGGTTTAAAAATCGGCGCGGTTCGTTTTTGAAAATTTTTTTAGGTCATAAAATATTTTCAAGATTCTCGCCTCAACGGGTCACTCAGTCAGAATGTGGCCGAGAAAACCGGTCACGTCTGTTTCACAAATCTTCTCTGACTCAATATCAATATTATGGCCTACCAATAATATTGAAGTATCTGGAGAGACACAGAGAAAACAAAAAAAAAATTCCAGGTCACGTTTGTATTCTTTCCAAGTTTATTTTTCAGGACTACAAAAATCTCATTTCTCTGCGTCTCTTTTGAAAGACATGCAACACTCTTTAAAACAGTTCTTTGATCTTCGAAAAGTTCAAAATATCATTGTTCGAAAAAGGTGTCAACCATAAAATCTATCTTAGCTTCAAAGATGACAACTCATAAAACAACAACACCGAAACTAGTGTCATTGCACATTGTAAAACTAGTGTTTTGTTCCAATTCCTCAATTGGATATCGGCTTTTTTTCTCCTTTCTCTTTTATTCACTTTTCAACTTCGAAAATGTTCAATATTCTTCTATTTTTTCTGCTGTTCTATGAACTGGCCGATGGATGTATGACAACTGTGCCCGTTCAGAATCCTGTTGTGTAAGTGAGACTTCTATTTTGAATATTTTCGGGCCGGTCTCGTTTTTGAGTCTAAAATTTTTCACGATTTTTTCACAAATTTTTGGAGAAAAATGTGGAGTGACGAAAGAGTATTCAAATGTGAGAGATTTTAAGAAAATAATTCGAAATTAAAGAATCAAAGCGTGAACTTTAGGATCATTAAAAATTGATGTAAATTAATTTTCAAGAAAAATATGTTTTTTTAAAAGTTTTATGAACTTTCTAGATTTTTTCATTGGCGAAATGTTTTCGAGCCGGTCTGGTTTCCGGTAAGGTGTTAGGTCTTCAAATTTTCGTGACTTTTTCTCTGATTTCCTCATTTTCAAACTATATTTCTTCGAGTTAGGCCACGCCCATTAAGCTGTGTCTTATCTAGAAAAATGTGCGAAAATTTCAAAAAATCCCTACCAACAAAATCGGAAATTCTCAGGTACACTTCAACATCTATTCCACCCATCAAGGCCACAACCAAACCAATAACATCAACATCCGATCCTCGAACTTCAACAAGCCCTTCTTCTTCAACTTCATCGTCAGAGAAGACAACAACAACGACTCCAACACCAGCTCCAGCTCATGACAGTTCAACTGGTTCGAACTCGAACTCGGATTCTGATTCCGATTCAAATTTTAACAATAATACCAATATCAATTCGAATCATAATGAGAATCAGAACAATAACACGAATAGTGATGATAACGACAATCTTGATCGAAATGTCAACAATAACACGAATTTGGATACGAACTCAAATTCGAACTCGAATTCAAACTCGAATCATAATTCGAACTCCAACCTGAATGTGAATAATAGTAATGGAACAAGTTATTCATCGAGTAGTAGCACTTCGAACAGTTCAAACACCAATACGAATAGTGGGAACACTGTCATAAATATTGGATATTATTATGGACAAGGGAGTGGAAGTGGAGGTGGTGGAGATGGAGGAGGTGGAGGTGGATGTGGTGAGAGAAGATGTGGTTCGAGAAACGATCGATGTCGATGTGACAATTGTCAGCGAGGATGTCATTCAAGACAAGATCGATGTCACAGATGTTCGGATTGTCAGTGGCGAGAACCTTGTGGATGTGACAACTTCCGGTATCCTGGGTTCAATGGTTGTATGTACATGGAACATCATAGACGATGTCGAAGACCAGACAGGGGGAGAGGCGAGTGTTGTCGAGATGATTGTCATTGTTGTGGTGAACATATGACAACAACGACGACTGAAGTGACAACGACTGAAGTGACAACGACTGAAGTGACAACGACTGAAGTGACAACGACTGAAGCGACGACGACTGAAGCAACGACGACTGTGGCGACAACCACTGAGGCGACAACAACTGAGGCGGCGACGACTGAGGCGACAACGACTGAGGCGACAACGACTGAGGCGGCGACGACTGAGGCGACAACGACTGAAGTGACAACGACTGAAGCGACGACGACTGAAGCAACGACGACTGTGGCGACAACCACTGAGGCGACAACAACTGAGGCGGCGACGACTGAGGAGACAACGACTGAGGCGACAACGACTGAGGCGGCGACGACTGAGGCGACAACGACTGAAGCGAAAACCACGGAAGCGACAACTACTGCGGCGACCACTATTTCTGCGACAACGACTGAGACGATAACTACTGAAGCGATCACTACTGCTGCCACAACAACTGAAGCGACAACGACTGAGGCGACAACGACTGAGGCGACAACCACCGAAGCGACCACTACTGAAGCGGCGACGACTGAAGCGACAACGGTCGAAGCGACAACAGCTGAAGCGACGACGACTGAAGTGACCACTACTGCTGCCACAACAACTGAGGCGACAACTACTGAGGCGGCAACGACTGAAGCGACGACGACTGAGGCGACAACCACCGAAGCGACAACCACCGAAGCGACAACTACTGCGGCGACCACTATTTCTGCGACAACGACTGAGACGATAACCACTGAAGCGATCACTACTGTTGCCACAACAACTGAAGCGACAACGACTGAGGCGACAACGACTGAGGCGACAACCACCGAAGCGACCACTACTGAAGCGGCGACGACTGAAGCGACAACGGTCGAAGCGACAACAGCTGAAGCGACGACGACTGAAGTGACCACTACTGCTGCCACAACAACTGAGGCGACAACTACTGAGGCGGCAACGACTGAAGCGACGACGACTGAGGCGACAACCACCGAAGCGACCACTACTGCTGCCACAACAACTCAAGCGACAACGACAGCTGCGACAACGGTCGAAGCGACGACGACTGAAGCAACGACGACTGATGCGACAACGACCGAAGCGACGACGACTGAGGCGACAACGACCGAAGCGACGACGACTGAGGCGACAACTATTGAGGCGACAACGACTGAGGCGACAACCACTGCTGCGACATCCACTGAAACGACAACCACTGAGGCGACAACAGCCGAAACTGCAACAACTACTGATGCGGCGACGACTGAATCTACAACGACTGAAGTTACCGAGGTCACGACAACGAAAATGAGCACGACGACTGAAGCGACATCAACTGAGGCGACAACTAGTGTTGCGACGACAACTGAAGTAACGACTACTGAAACTGCGACAACCACTGAAGCGACAACCACCGCCGCGACAACAACCGAAACTGCGACGACGACTGAGGCGACAACAATTTACGCGACGACCAATGCAGCGACAACTACTGAAGCGGTAACGACTGAAGCTACCACAACTGAAGCGGCAACGACTGTTGCGACAACGACCGAAACGACGACTACAGAAGTGAGAACTACTGAAACTGCGACAATGACTGAAGTCACCGAGGTGACGACTACAGAAATGAGCACAACAGCTGAAGCGACAACCGTTTCTGCGACAACGACTGAAGCGACAACTACTGAAGCGACAACCACTGAGGCGACAACTACTGAAGCGGCAACGACTGAAGCGACACCAACTGAGGCGGCGACGACTGAGGCGACAACGACTGAAGCGAAAACCACGGAAGCGACAACTACTGCGGCGACCACTATTTCTGCGACAACGACTGAGACGATAACTACTGAAGCGATCACTACTGCTGCCACAACAACTGAAGCGACAGAGGAATCTGTCACCACTCCTAACACTGTGACAACAGTGAAAATCACAACAGAATCAGCAACAACCCAAACTGCTACGACCGAGCCAAGTACAACAGAAGGCATCACCACCACTGAAACTTTGACAACCACCGAATTCTCAACCACAGAACTCACAACTACTGACGAAGCGTCAACAGCTGAACCAACAACTACATCTGTTCTTAGTTCAACAGAATCAGTCAGCACCTCTAATGCTCCAACAACCATCGAGACTGCGACTACAGAAGTTACTACTGAGTCGACAATGATGACTGAATATTCAACAACTACCCTGGCTACAACTCCTGAAGTTATCACAACAACTGAAAGTTTTACTACTGCTGGGACAGCTACTGATACTTCAACAACAGAATCGGTGACTACTCAACAAGCTTCTACACTCGAAGCAAGTACAGTCGAGATAACCACTTTGGCGTCAACAACAATCGAAACCACGATGGAGCCGACAACACTAGAAACTACAACAATCTCTGAGACTTTAACCACAACCGAACCTTCTGCTTCAACACAGTCAACGACAGAGATGATGACTTCTACTCAGACAGTGGAATCGACGACCATTTCAGGTTAGTTAAACATCAACCCTTCTAATTTCCTCTAGTTTTGCAGAACCCACAACATCGGACACGACTATCGAGACTTCAACTGATCCAAGTTTCACAACAGAACCTTTGATAACTCAAGGTGAGATTATCACACATTGTAAACTCTGCGTCTCGTACTCTCTAATTTATTTTATTTATTGACTTGACTAACAACCTCTCTCTCTCTCTCATGAGAGTGAAGAGTGCACTAAAATTATTATCATTAGAGCGCACTTGCTTCCCTTTGACTATTGCAAAGTCAACAATTAGTTATTGGGAGAATAGGAGACGCAGAGTTCAGAAAATATGACCGTCTTGGAGTTTTGTTTTAATTCACAGAATCGACAACATCTCAGTTGGTTGAATCAATAACAATAATGAGTCCTCAACGCGACATCCCACCAACAGTTACATTTCTCTGGTCGCGAAAATGTGATTGTGCAACATCGCCGATCGATACAACGAGCATACGATGCCCACATGGGAGTGTATGCTCCGCCCCTAACACGTCTTGTCGATATTTGACTTGTGATGATCCTTCTGCTCAACAACTTTTAATAACATCTTCATCGTCATCAGATGGAGAACCTGTTGAGACATCATTTTTGACATGTATTGATGGGAATTGGTCTCATGATGGGGTTGTTTATAGATCGGCGACGTGTGTAAAGTCGTGTAACACTTGTGGAAACATTCTGTGTGATAGTTCACTTTGTCCTTCGGATGATTATCTTTGTCAAACTTCGTCGAGGTAAGGAAAGTTCACTTTTTTTTCTTGATCTTCGAGACTTCGATCCGCGCACACACAAAGGGTGTTTGCACAGGACTTTCGTCGTGACAGGGAATTCAAAAATAGTTTTTTTTTCTATTTTTCGGTTTGACACATCGAATCAATTTTTATGAACACGAGAAATTCCTTTCTCTGAGAAAGAGTTTTTTTTAGTTCGCTAGTTTATACGCAAACAACAAATGGATGTACACGTGTCCAATGTGCTAATCCCAATACTCAAATGTATAATTCAAATGGTCTTCTTCTATCATCGCAACCCGTTTGTACTGGCACCTATTTTAGCACTCCTGAAGTGAATGTTGTGCAAAGAGTTGTCTGTGCGAGACGTGAGTTTTTGAGAAAAAAAAATAAACTTGTTCGAAATGTTTTAGGATGTTCGTGCTCATCGACTCGGTATAATCCAGTAGTTCCTGTGGGAGTAAGTGCGATCGAAATGAGAACCGATCAGTCGCCAAGATGTTTTTCGAGGTTGTCAGGATGTCCGGATGATTATTCGTTAAGGTTAGACAACTTTTCACAATGTGTTTTTTTGAATCTCAATGTCTTTGAACACTTTTCTAGGTCAAACACAGTTTTGTGGGCGTGGCCTGAATCGAAGAAATGTAATTTGAAAATAAGAGATTTAGAGAAAAGCTCACGTAAACTTGGAGACCTAAAAGTTCACCGAAATCCAGACCGGCCTAAAAATGTTTCGCCAATCAAAAAGTCTAGAAAGTTCACAAAACTTAAACAAATTTTTTTTTGGAAATTCATGTCCATAAATTTTTACGATATCTTATAATTAAGAATTAATTTGACCTACCACCAAACATTTTTTGCGCTTCCAACAAAAAAAACATCCGGAGTTTTTTGTTCCATATAAAATTTGAAGTAATAGTTTTCAAACGCTGCATCGTCTCTAACAACAATGATTCATGATGTAATCAGAAATTATTCAGGATGACTCATCGCTATTCAAAAACAATGTCACTTCCTAAACGCGGTTTTTCAGGCCGGCCCGGGGAAAAACATCTCCAATTTCTAACTAGACCAGGCCCGAGCGGTCTAAAAAACGAAATCGCGCCCAGTCTGTGATTTTTGAGCCCCTTCGGGGCATATTTATTTCTAAAAAGGCGCCTAGGCCGTGAAGTTTCGAAAATATGAGGAACTTTTTTTTCATAATTTTTTGGAGAAGAGTTGCTTTTTTATCTGAAAAATTAACTTTTGAATATCCAGCAAAAATCCGACGGGTTTCAAAAAATATAGAGAAACAGAAAAACGTGACCCAACTCGGGGTTATCAGGCCTCAATTTCAGAAAATTCGAACTTTCAGAATTCAAACAATCGAAGGTTCGATAATATTTTTCGATTCAAAAGAAGCAAATTCGAAAATACTAGAATGTATGGATGGAACATCATTCCGAACAACTTTCGGTAACACCACAGTCAACATCGACAATTATACCTGTTTCAGTGGAGGTACCAAAACCTAAACCCCCTTTCCACTTTTCTCTAACTAGTTATTTTCTAGGCTGCTCTTCATGCACATTCTCAACAAGTTCCTCTCAAATAACAGCATCGACAACATACGACAACTCGAATTATTGTAAATATTTAACACTTTTTGGGTGTCAAAATGGGTATAGGTTAGTTATTTTGTTTAATTTTAAACTTCAAAAATGATTTGTTGAAGAATCTCTGGAAGTTCTCAATCACTACCGTCTAGTTTGATGTGTGATGACAATTCTAAATGGCAAAACGGGTCGAATTATCATGTGGGTCGACATTTGGATATTTCCTGTTCATAATTTATTTTTCACGTATAAATATAAAACGTTTAATATGACGTGTTGACATTTCCACAAAAAAGTTGTGGATTTTATTTTATTACGAGTTTGTTTGTGTTTTCTCGAAGAAGGCGTGGCTCCGATTTTCTCTCATTATTATTTATTCTTTTTCGATTCTGTTGCATTCGCAATAAAATAGATCATTTCTTTATTTATTATTTCACGTGTTTCGTGACACGTGGCATTCTAGAATTTCTATTGACGTGGCTTGCCCTTTATAAGCCAGCCGACTTGTTGTTTTGCAAGCGAATTTTAGTGTTGATAAATTTTATATTTGGAATCGTTCATCTTCTACCCACTATCTACCGTATCCCTCCCAAGGATACAACAGATTCCAACAGTATGTCGAAAACTCTTTTATTGATTTTTATAACTGTTGCGATAATTGGGTTGATGAATTTGTACACTACACTTGGTAAGTTTGAATATCTAAACATTATTCGTAATTTTTCATTTTTTGAAGAAAATTCGCAAAAAATGATCGACCTTCAGAATGAGATTGAGAAAGAGCATGCGATGGAACTTTCGAATTTATCAATTTCGAAAGAGAAAAAAAATGGACGAGAACCAAGTGAACAATTCTTGAAACTCTTGAAGGTTTGTGGTTTTTTTCGAAGTTGGAGAATTTACTGTAGGCTAGAATAATGCGCGTTGGCGGAGAATTTAATTTTTGTTCACGATAATTGAAAAACTTTCTTTCTTCAAAAAATTCCATGTATTTTTCAAGGGCTCATAGATTTTTCGGGCTTGGCAGAGTTCGAAAACATCAGCGTTTTTTTGTTTTTTAATTTTTTTGGGATTTTTTTTGACCACGAATAGATCTATAAAAATTATTTTTCTGAAAAAAAAAGCTGACGACTTTTTATTCGGAAAATCAAGATTTTTTTTTCATTTTTTCGGTCCGGCCCGACTTTTGCAGGTTAGTTTTTGTAGATGTTAGAATTTTGTCTGAAACATTTTTATCCGGTTTTTGGCTGGTATTAGAAAAAAACGAGCCAAAAGGGGCCCCGAAAATATCCCGGTTTTTGGTATTCTTATATTCTCCCCTGTAAATAGAAGAACATAGGTAGTTTAAAATGTGTTTCGGATTTTTTCGCTGTAATTTTCGAGCCAGGCTCTCGAGCCTATATTTCTTTAACACACAGTGTTGTTTTTGAACTTCTGTAAACTGTATTCCAAACTACATTCATGTCTTGTTTGACAAACAATAAAGCGTTTCATAAATACAGTTTATGGTTGCCAGTAAACATATCGCGGGAAAAACGTACAACACGACCCCACAAAACGTATCAGAAGACCCCGCGATAGAAGTGTATTACACGACCCCATACCATGTATTTCAAGACCCCAAAATTGTTGGGGTCATGTTCTACATTTTTGGGGTCGTGTTCTACACTTTTGGGGTCGTCTTCTACATTGTTGGGGTCGTGTTCTACATTTGTAGGGGTCATTAAATACACTTCTATTGTGGGGTGTTGAAATACTTCACTTGGGGTCGTTTTCTACATCTTGTCCGGGTAATGTAGAATACAATCATTGAAATAGAGCGCTCAGAAAAGTCAACGCGCGATAGCGGCGCGCGCAGAGACTCGAATGCGTGGTTAGCGCGCGAGTAGCGCGTAGTGGCGCGCGAGTACGCTGCGAGCGGGCGCTAATTTTGTGTAAATGCGCGCTGGCAGCGCGATTGGTGCGTGCTCGCAGCGCGAGCAGGTAGAGAGTGCGTGGGCGCTGCGCGATTGGCGCGTGGTCGCAGCGTGATCAGTGCGTGGTGGCAGCGCGAGTAACGCTCGCTCGCAGCGTACTCGCGCGCTACCGCGCGTTGACTTTTCTGAGCGAGACGCAGTGTGGGCGTGGCCAACACACACAAATGATGGCAGTGTGCGAGACGCGTGTGTTGTCGGTACCGAGATTCAATGACTCTATTGCATAAATCCAAAAATCAAGGTTTTGAAAAAATAAAAAAGGAAGTTAGTTCCATGGATTTGTGTGGAGTAATAGAGCACATATGTGAGAACAATGTTGTAGTTCTCTCGGAATGTGTTTTTCTTTGCGTCTCTCTCTATTTCAATTATTGCAAGCGAAAACGACGTGGAAATGGGGTCTCGAAATACATTTATGGGGTCGTGTAATTCGCTGGGGGGTCATGAAATACGGTGGGGTCGTATTCTACATGTTGTCCAATTTATGTGACACAACAAGATTTGTTGGAAAAGAGAGAGAGACTCAGGAATTTTAGACAATGTTTAGGTTATATTTTTAGGTACTTGAACTTTTTTTTGAAAGGGCAATATTTTCTTTCCGAAAAAAGTCGTTGAAGTTTTTTCTCGGACCCGAACAAAAAATCAGGTCAAGCCCAGTTTTAGGTCGAACAAAGTCTTCTTGAAAATCAGGTCTAATGCTAAACTTTGCTGAAAATATCAGAAACCAGAAGACATTCTGACGAAACTGCAAAAACTCGATAATTCATTCAGTGAATTTTGGTTTTTGGGTCCGATTTTTTTTTCGAAAGTCCGATGAAGTAAAACATTTTGTGATCAGGCCCGATTCAGAGGACCGATCTCCTATATCAACCTTCGAAAATTTTGCAGAACCGGGTCGAACTCTCACAATCACGAGCTCCTGGTCGTAAATACGTTCTAAAAACGGTCGATAAATCAAAAAAGTTTTATGATCTATTCGGCGCGTTGTCGGCAGAAGTTCTTTGTGTGGCCAAAGTTCGAATCGGAGTATTTGGGGATGGTGGAAAATGGGTTTGCAATCCTCTGAAAATTCCCGATGATTGTGTGTGAGTTTGTTAATAGTTTTCGCTAGCCAAAGGGTTATGTGCAGAGTCTTCTCGTTGGGATTGAATAATCAAATGGATTTTGAACAAGGACTTCAGTCACTGACTGGTAATCGGTGCATAATTCATGGTTATGATACGGTGAGCACTTGGGAAAAATGGGCTGTCGACCGGGCTCGGTCGGAGTTGAAAATCGGAATTTTTCGAACATTTTTTTTCGGAAAAAAATGTTTGTTTTATCACGAAAAATGTCACTTCTGATTTTCGAAATTCTTTTTTTTTCTAAATTTCCAGTTTTTTTCTGAAAATTTACGTTTAAAAATTCAGGTTCATTTTTCCCCGAAAAAATCTTTAACTTCTTTGTTTCGTAAAATTTCAACTGGAGAAGTCTAATAAATTTTTTTTCTGATAAAAATTTCGGGCCATAATTTTCGGAAAATTTTAAGGGGAAATTATTCCGACCGTTTTTTTTCCAACAAATGACTTGAGGAGAAAAACTCCCAACATTTTTTTTTTTTTGAAAAAATTCGGGTCATAATTTTCGAAAAATTTCAATTAGACAAACTCTGAATTGAAAAAAAAACTGGGGCGGTTTTTTTTCGGAAAATTTCGGTCTGAAAAAGTTTAATGAAGTGGGATTTCTAACCGAGATTATTTTCTGCCTAATTATTGGATTATACCTAATAACCAATATATGTTAGCTTTCCTCGACATGGGCCTAAAACTTGATAAATCATCTCTGCTCAAAAATGTTCTGTTTTGAGGGTGAACAAGCAGAAAATACCAAGCAGCAATATAAAAAGTTACGTGGAACAGTGCATGTCGCTACGATTGGAGATAGGGTTTCGATAGGTATTATACATCTTTATAACCCTTAAAACTTCAAATATTTTCAGAATCATTGGCTAAAAAGGAGGGAATAAGAAGTTTGGAGCTTTTGAAGATTGACATCGAAGGAAGCGAGAACAGTCATCTGATCCCCTTTTTACAAAAAATACCCGTTTGTCAAATTTTCATTGAAATCCATGGTGGAGCTCAGACACATGCTTCCCTTCTACAAAAAATCGCCCATTTGAATTATCGCCTATTCTCGTATGAAGTTAATGGAAATGATATGAGAGCGGTGGAGTATAGTTTCATTAATGAGAATTGTATTGACAAGTATGGTGGATATCGATTGGCTAATTATTTAGATTTCCACAATTAGAATTGTTATGATAAATATTTGTGAATTTTATAGCTAAAGCAAATGTAATGTGCATGAAAATCGCAAGCGAAAAATTTCAAGAAATTGACTTTTCACCAAATTTTCAGTTTTTTTTCCATTTTTTAAAAAAATGAAGAGTGTGTATTATTATAATTTTATTTGAAAAAGAAAAAATCAATTTTCTAACAACTCACACTATATACGACCTATTATAACAGTCTAGATTTTTCGCATTTTGAACAAATCTCTAACCGGTGTATTCGAATCCGTCGGCAATTTTTTGATACCGAATATTGCCTTTATTTTCGGATGACGTAACAATTGAGCTTGAGCCATACCAGTTGTCGATACAATTAGCCAATACATCGGAATACACTGGAAAATTATTTGGTCTCATTTACACCTTACCTAGAAAGGGAAGAGGTACCGTGACATTTTTGGTCAAAAATTTAAAGTGACATCTAAAAAATATAGGTCACGTGACAAAAAAATTTAATTTATAAATTTTTTTCACATTTTTTTAGAACTTTTGGCCCTCTCCCAAGCTATATAAGTAGGTCTGATTTCGAAATGAAAACTTGACTCACAGCTGGTAATTGAGACATGATAGTAACAGCGAACATGGTGAAAAAACCCAGCACCGCATCATATGATTTTTGTTTCCATGTCATTTTCACAACTCCCGGATAAATTTTGCGTTGACTGTATAAATTCAAAAATCCAAAAACTCCAACGGCAACTGGTAGAATAAAATATGGATCAGGTGATAGTAAATCGGGAATCCATAGACCTCCATCAACCGAGGGATGAAAGTCAGCTAGAAATTTTTGATTTTTTGGGGTTACATTTTTTGAAAACCGAAACTTACAACTAATTATATTTCTCAATGCAAATGAAGAGAAAATCCATACGGGAACAGTGCATAATTTTAAATTTTGAATTCGCGCCGCTTGTAATCCATGATCTGCCAACATTCCAGGAACTTCGTCAAGCTACAGATAAATCTAATAATTAAAAAAAAATAAAGAAAAAAGATCTTACAGCTTCTTGTGTTTTTTGAGTGATTTTTGGATCATTCGATTTAATTTCTAGTTTCGTTCCATCCTTATTTGGGCCAACTTGAACACGATATCTTTCACTGACTTTTTGAAGAACACCCCTTGTTAAAAAATTCTGTGCATGAAGACGGTTTGCAAATATTTTTTCAGCATAAATATGCAAAGGAGCAGTTCCTATCCTTAGTAAAACAGCTGTTGATATAAATGCAGCCGGCCAAGACAATCCAACAGAATGAAGACCTTGAAAAATCTGAAATTTCTGGGAAACTTTTGAAAATGTTACCTTCCATTCCAAATTGAATCGATTGAGTTATATAACAATCAGTGGCGTATTGAAAAGCAGGAGCGATAGATGATGGCAATTGACTCATTTTACGTTGTCCCATAGTTTTGTGATTTGGAGAAAGAAGCATTGAAGTGGACGCTGATGAACATGACGCCAATTGTTTGCTAATACATAACCTACTTAACATCTGAACCTGTATTTTTGTTTGGATTAATTAATTTTTGTGGACGGACAAGTAGTTATTTTTAGATTGGAAACTTTTGATGTTGAACACTTGTATATTTTTCAAACTTTTTAATAGTATTTAAATACATAATTACAAGAGAAGAGCATCACAATACTTTGGAAAATATAATTGTTTTTGGCAAGAAACTTATTGACCTCCGAGACGTTGACCAGCTCCTAAGAACGGTTTTGAATTGGATGTTCCTCTGGGTTTTGGTTCCTCTCTTGGTCCTCCATAACTACTTGGTGGTTGATGGAACGGGTTCTCGGTGGATTGCCCTCGGCCAGTTCCGCTCCCCTGATTGTTTTGTGTGAAGAATACGATAGCAGCAGCGCAAACAAGTCCGAATGGGCCCATGAAGAAGAGGGCCAGAACGGCGATGAGAAGGTGGAATGGTTGAATTACGAAGCCTTGGATAGTAAATGGTGCTATTCCGAAACCTTGAAGACGCTCATTGATCATCACAATGGTGTCGATAATTGGATTCGGTCCTGCAGCCACTGGAGCTGCTTGTTGTGATGAAGCTGGCCGAGCAGATGATGAAGGTGTTGCATTTGCAGGACCATCAGAAAGTCTTTGTCCACTACCAGACCATGCCGCAGTTGTTGTTCCGTATTTTTTGACCATAGCACGTAGTCCGCTCTCATTCGCACCTTGCAATGTTTCTTTGTGTTGACTATATATATAAATCGAATAATTGTTTTTATAAATTTTAAATTAAAATCATACCCATTGACGAACGCCATGAATGTTGGCATAGCTCTGACACCATAACTAGAAGACGTTCCACTACACTCATCAACATCAACTTTCAAAAATACTGCACCTTTGTATTGTCCAGCTAATTCAGCGAAGATCGGTCCGATATATTGACATGGGCCACACCAAGAGGCTGTGAAATCGACGAATACTGCTTTTGATTTGTTCGCATTGAATTTCGAATTAAATTCGTTGTCGCTGTGAATTGAAATTACCGACATAGCCGCGTTTTAACGTCCCCACAACCTCCAGTAAAAAAGCCAAAAAAAAAAAAAAATTCAGGAGGACGGAAATACTATATTACTTGTCCTACTTGTTTGGCGGGAATTCAAATGTTTGTTTTTTTTTTCTTTTTTTTCGCTGTTTGTTTTTTTTTCGGTTGGGTAAGTGAACATTGAATGAAAAGAAGCAGTTTTTGAGTGATATCAGTTGAAAGAAGGAATTTTAGTAAAAAGTTGATATGAAATAGTTTCCGAAGAAATCTCGAATGAGAATTTGAGTTGTTGTAATGGATTTTCGATATGATGTTGATTTTTCTGATAATATGTAGAAAAAGAATATGATGAAAATAACCTAGTAATGTCACGAAAGATGACAAAATAAAGGAAACTCTTTCAAAAATTATACATTTGTGTTAGTGAACTCCTGTATTTTACCTATATTTCGAAATAATTCCGTGAAGTTGGATCCTTCCTCACTTTTTGACGCGAGGATGTTTTCTTCAATGTAACAAAGAAAAATTAACCAGCCATTGAAAAATTCCTATGATGAGTTTCGTAGTTTTAAACCAATTCCCATCAAAGGGGGATGGGAGCTCAAAATCTCGAGAGAATGTGAACAGGAAAAATTTCACAACTGTAGAATTTGGGAGAAGACAACGATAGGTTCAAGTTGATGTCAAAGAAGATGAAGTTTATCCGGTAGTCTCAAACTTGGTCCCAATCAGGGCTGGTCGGCATTGAAATTTTGAGAATGCCGACTTTTCTTCGGCATTCATGTCGAAAAATTCACACATCGGTACCAGAGTTGCGCGGAAGTGCTTTTTTGAAATTTCTCATGCCGACTTTTCTACGGCAGTTTTTCTGACGAGATTTTTTTCCGACGTTTAAAGTCGAAAGATTTTCCAAAAAAAAGTTGGAATTTCCGATCAAGCCAGGTTACAGGTGATTTTCAAAAAATCGGGAATAACTTTGATCCACTGTTCACAATTATCCCGAGTATGTTAAATAGTATTTCTCAAAAAATTTGTCGCAACGCGCCCGAAACTTTGGAAAAGTAGCTATAGCTATTGCTCGCTACTTAAATATCAAAAACATACATTTTCCTCTGCGAATTGGACATTTAAAAATTTTTCTGGGTCCGAGTTTTTTTTTTAATGGGCGAAAAAAGGACTACGTCTGCAACAGGATTGGGCGGAACCGAAGTTTATGTTAGTTCCGAAAAAATTACTCGGAAAAAAAGGTTCCGGCTTTTATTCCGACTTTATTTTTTGGAAAAACCGGAAATTTCAGAACTTTCAGACTAACCCCAAAATTATGAGAAATAGAAAAAATTTGTAAGAATATTGATTAATTTATTACTTTTTAGTATTCAGTTAAAGAGGATTTGAAATTATAACTTTCTAGGAACTATTGCTCAAAACGAAACAGTAAAGTGAACATCATAGATCCGTTTTTTCTCGTTTTTTTCCGAAAAATCATCGGAAGTTTCGAAAATAAATTCGGAAATTATTCCGCCAGGAAAAATTTCTGAAAATAGTCGGAAATTTCCGGTTCCGGTTCCGCTCAATCCTGGTCTGCAATACTATATTCCACTGTTTAACTTTTCATCGGGCACAGGTCCAAATTATAATCTGCCTGGCTTGGGTGGAACTGAACTAAATTTTTTTGGCAAAAACTCTTCGAAAAAAATTGGGTTGGAAATTTCCCGTACCGGTTCCTGGTTGATAATAAGTTTCGGCTCATGAACTTCGCCCTGCGCGAAGTTTATGGGTCGGGCCGGGCCAAAGTTTCTATTTTTTGCCTAATCAAGAAAGTCTGGTCCGACTTACAATTGTGACTGTAGATTGAGATTTCAGCAGCGAAAATATAAAAAAAAAATTCTTCAAAAGTGTGACAAGTAAATTTTCTGACTTTTTAGACATGTAGAATCAGATGCTGGCATAAGATACCCAGAAAAATTTTTTTGAACATAGTACATGGATTATCAGGAGTTAGATTCGGTCTCTCTTATGTTAGGCCCGCCGGATGCACGATTATATCGGCTAGCAATGGCCGGGCTTTTTTTGGCCGATCGGAAAACAGAAAGGCCCGGTCGGTTCGTGATTTTCGGGTCGGGCCTTCAGGATACAATCTCATTCCTGCATGATATTATCATTAGGGCTCGTGGTACCTATCAGAGTTTGCGCATAATTTCGAATTCCGGGCTTTTCGGCACTTTCGACATTCGGGAATTTTTGTTCCCGGCCAAATTATTCTGGAAGTTAATTTTCAGCAAAATAGAAACCGAATTTTGGCAGTGTGAAAAAAAATGTACGTTACATGTTTGTAAGAAAAAGCACTTTTCCATGGAGTTTTGCGAAAAAAAGTACTGTTTTTGATAGTGAAATGAAGTCAAAGTTAAAGTTTGAGCTTCCACTTTCCGTCTTCCAGACTTTAAAGTTTCCGGCTTCCGACTTCCGTGAAATTAAGTTTACTTCCAACTTCCGGAATTTCAAAAAAGCACTTCCGCGCAACTCTGGTACCGATGTGTGAATTTTTCGACATGAATGCCGAAGAAAAGTCGGCATTCTCAAAATTTCAATGCCGACCAGCCCTGATTGGGACCAAGTTTGAGACTACCGGATAAACTTCATCTTCTTTGACATCAACTTGAACCTATCGTTGTCTTCTCCCAAATTCTACAGTTGTGAAATTTTTCCTGTTCACATTCTCTCGAGATTTTGAGCTCCCATCCCCCTTTGATGGGAATTGGTTTAAAACTACGAAACTCATCATAGGAATTTTTCAATGGCTGGTTAATTTTTCTTTGTTACATTGAAGAAAACATCCTCGCGTCAAAAAGTGAGGAAGGATCCAACTTCACGGAATTATTTCGAAATATAGGTAAAATACAGGAGTTCACTAACACAAATGTATAATTTTTGAAAGAGTTTCCTTTATTTTGTCATCTTTCGTGACATTACTAGGTTATTTTCATCATATTCTTTTTCTACATATTATCAGAAAGATCAACATCATATCGAAAATCCATTACAACAACTCAAATTCTCATTCGAGATTTCTTCGGAAACTATTTCATATCAACTTTTTACTAAAATTCCTTCTTTCAACTGATATCACTCAAAAACTGCTTCTTTTCATTCAATGTTCACTTACCCAACCGAAAAAAAAACAAACAGCGAAAAAAAAGAAAAAAAAAACAAACATTTGAATTCCCGCCAAACAAGTAGGACAAGTAATATAGTATTTCCGTCCTCCTAAAAAATTCGTGTTCCAACACCAGACTTGACGACATACGCAAACACCGATAAAAAGTACCGTAGTATTTTCCAATGCCATGGGTTGTTCGTTGTGAGACCAGTTCAAATTTTCACAATCTCCCGAAATTTCTGAATTCAAAAAATGCATTGAAATCTTCAGTTTCTCAGTTTTCCATGCGTTTCGTGTTGTTTTTCGCACATTTTCAAGTTTTTAATGATATTAATTTTGTGGTAAACGTTTTCATAATCTATCAAATGTCTTCCAGCTTCTCAAAACCGTCGGTTCAAATTTGTAAAAAAAAATTTCAACTTTAATATTTCTAAAAATTCAGGTAAACATGGCTATGAGCATTCCAAAGTCCGGTTACAACCGGTTCATGAAAGAAGGAGCTCAGGTATGTCAATTTTTGAATTTCTGTCATTTATAAATCATTTTTCAGCACTTCAAAGGAACCGATGAAGCAGTTCAACGAAACATTGACGCATGTGTCGAATTGGCTTCTCAAATTCGTTCAGCTTATGGGCCAAACGGTATGAACAAAATGGTAATCAATCACATCGAAAAGTTGTTCGTCACCAACGATGCTGCCACCATTCTCAAAGAACTCGAAATTCAACATCCGGCGGCCAGAATTATCATCATGGCCACTGAAATGCAAGAGAAACAAGTCGGAGACAACACAAACACAGTTGTCATACTTGCTGCCTCATTGTTAGAACATGCTTCACAACTCATCAACATGGGAATGACACCACAAGAAGTTGCAGCTGGATATGAGCAAGCTGCCGAAAAAGCTCTTGAGATTCTTCCAAATTTGGTCGTCAAAACCGCTTCGGATTTGAAGAATATTGATGAAGTCAGACATTATTTGAGATCTGCCATCACCTCGAAGCAATACGACAATGAAGATGCTATTGCCGATTTGGTCGCTAAAGCATGTGTGACAACTGTTCCATCAAACTCCTATAACTTCAACGTTGACAACATCAGAATTTGCAAAATCATTGGATCCGGAGTCAGCAAATCGACCGTCATGAACGGTATGGTTTTCAAGCGCGGAGCTGAAGGTGAAGTGAAAACCGTCGAAAACGGTAGAATCGCCGTTTTCACTTGTCCCTTCGATTTAACCCAAACCGAAACCAAAGGAACTATTCTCATCGAGAACGCTGACGAACTCGTCAATTTCTCTAAGGGTGAGGAAAGCGAAGTTGAGGAACAAGTGAAAGCAATCTACGATACCGGTGTCAAAGTTGTTGTTGCTGCTGGAAAATTCGGTGATTTGTATCTTCATTTTTTGAACAAATACAAAATCATGGCTGTGAGACTTACATCCAAATTCGACCTTCGTAGACTGTGTAGAACGATCGGAGCACAAGCACAAGCAAGAATCGTACGTTTTTAGATTTTTTAGAAACATCTGACATTATATTTTCAGTGTGCGCCAGCTGTAAACCTTCTAGGACATTGTGATACTGTGAAAGTTACCGAGATTGGAGACGAGAATGTAGTGGTTTTCGACAAAAAAAGTGAAAAGGGAAACGTCGCCACTATTATCATCCGAGGATCATCTCAATCAAGAATCGATGATGTTGAAAGAGCCGTCGACGACGCTGTGAACACCTACAAAGCTCTTACGAAAGACGGTCAATTGTTGGCCGGAGCGGGAGCTGTCGAAATTGAATTGTCCAAACAAATCGAATCATTCGGAGAGAAAGCTCCAGGTCTCGAGCAATATGCTATCAAAAAATTCGCGCACGCTCTTGAGACACTTCCAAAGGCGATTGCCGAAAATGCTGGAATGAACACCACTGAAACATTGACCAAATTACACGCCGAACATTGCGCAGGAAAGGCTAACTATGGTATTGATATTTGGCAACAAGGTGAGAAACTTTTTCAAAAATTTGCTTTAATTTTCTAATTTCAAGAGTTGATGGATGCTGTTGAAAACAATATTTTCGATTTATACGCTGGAAAGAGACTAGCTATCAAATTGGCTACTGACGCCGCTTCTACTATCTTGAAAGTTGACCAGGTAAATTATATCTTGTTTTTCCGAGAAAAAAGTTTTTTTTCTAGATTATCATGGCTAAACAAGCTACCGGTGGTCCGAAACCACGTGGACCTAAACCACAAGATGAAGATGACGAAGGAATGGCATAAATCATCAATTATTTCGATAGCAATTTCAGTTTTTTTTTCGCTTTATACACCTTTTTTTATAATTGCGTTCTCAATCCCTCAATGATCTTTTATTGTTATGTTGTTGCTATGCTGAATAATTTTTCTTTCCAATTTTTTCTTTTATTTTTTTTTTTTGAATAGTATAATTTTTCTATTCGCAATACTTTTATGACATTTATAAATCTCCAACATTAAAATCAATATTTTTGAAGAGAAGACGAAATATGTCTGAATCGAGAAGTGAAGAAGTTGCACAGATATTTTCTCAAGACACTGATCATAAAGCGCAGTTTGAGGCGTAAGTTTTCAGATAATTTTAAACAGAAAAATAAAGGAAACATACCTTACAGGCTTACTCATTTATGTGACAAGTATCTTCCAATCAAAGCGACAAATGTCGACGTAAATGAAATACTCAAAATAGTCGATACTGTTATTGCATTAGAGACTGGAAGTATGGTCGTTTCTCGACAGGTTATTTCGCTTGTCACTGATAGACTCAGCAACAACAAAAAATTGGATGTGAAATGTGTGAAAGCTATTGGTGAAGGAATTCTGAATATCATCAAGTCTCGAACAATTTCCTATGAAGATCAGGTTCGTTTATGTTTTCTAAAAAAAAAGGCTAGCGCTGAGACGCTTAAATTTTTGATTTTGAAAAAAAAATAAAATAGGAAGAACGCATTCGTGACTATTTTTACTCGAAACTTACTCACAATCAGAGCTTGGGGAAAAGTTTTAAACACAACAATTATACAGTGATTCACAATGATTTTCAATATTTTTGTGTGAAAAATCGCAGAGGAAATTCGGAAAATAAGTATTTGCACGTTTTTCGCCGAGGTTTTTTCGCGAACTCCCTAATCCTCACCGTGACATTGTTTTTGGCAGAAAATTCGCAATGACATTTTTCATTAAAAATAGAAATTATAGTTCACGCCACGAAAATTAAAAAAAATATGATTTGCCTTGAAATTTTTAACGTTTTCAGCCCCTTCTCCTAAGGCGATGTGCAAAGTAATAAACCGGCAAAAATTGACAAAAAAAAAAGAAAATCGAAAAAAAAAACACTATTTTTTTCCTGAGAAATTTAAAAATCTGCATGTTCAAATATGACTTTCTTTTAATTTTGCACACTTTCACATATTTTTTTTTGGACGAAACTGGTTCGTTCCGCCAATATCGCGAAAAATCGTTTTTACTTTGCGCGATATTTTTGCAGATTTTTTTATTCTTACTTTGCACATCGCATAAATCAACATCTGAAAAATAGTCGAATGTGATAAAACAGATTAAATTACAAAATACAAATAATATTTTTTATATTTTTCGTTTTGACCACAAATAAGATCATCCTTTAATTTTCTCTCAAATGTTTAATGGACTATTTTTAGAACTGTTTCTCCGCGCCGAGACAGAAGAAAACCTATCCAGAAAAATAGGAGGAGAAATATAAACCTTTAGAAAAAAATGTGGTCTCGAAGCGAAGGAAGTGGAGAAATAGTTAATAATAGCCGCACAATGCCGGGCCGCATTAGGAAAAAATACAATTAACTTTTTTTGAGATGATATCTGAAAATGTTTTCCAGGTTCATAGCCTCCGAGTACTTCTAGCTTCTAAGTACGAGAAAGATGGCCAACCCTGGGAAGCCGCTCAAACTCTCATTGCACTCAATGCAGACACAGGTGCGAGGTTAAACCCACCGAAGGGGAAACCAGAGAAAAAAAAAGCTCATTTGTATCTTCGAATCGCAAAATTGTTATTGGATTGTAAAGAGGTTAGGGAGATAAGGAAAAAACTAAGAAAATTCATATTTTCAGATTGATGAATCTGAACAGTATGTGAATAGAGCAAGCTTATGCATTGTTGAAGCGAATGATCTAGAAGTCCAAGTCGAGCGAAAAATAGTTCAGGCAGGAGTATTCGATGGGAAAAGAAGATTCGTTGAAGCTGCACAAAAGTAGGAGTTTCCCCTTGCTTATCAATTCAATTCTGTTCTTTTTGCAGGTATCTAGAAATTAGTCATTTCGTTGAACTTCCGAAAAGTGATCGATTAGATTCGTTAAGAAAAGCGATTGTATGCGTTGTGTTGTCGAAACCAGGTGTTCAAAGAAGTCGTATTTTATCGACACTTTTCAAAGAAGAACGATCTGCCGAAATGCCGTATTTTGAATTGGTCGCCAAAATGTGTTTGACACGTCTTATCAACAACGATGAAGTACGTTTTAGAGTTTACACATGAGACAACTTGTATTTTTTGGAAAACAATTAAAAGACTCTTTTAGTTCACTTTTTTTGCGTGAATTTTCATGGGTTATTTTTTCTAATTTTTGCTGAATTTTTAAAATTAGAAATGAGTTTTAACGAAATGTCACGTTTTTTTAAGGTTTCGGGAGTTTTTAACGCGTTTCCCTTCAAACCGATGGGTGCAGCTTATGAAAAATAATGTGCCGTCACACGCTTACCACAGGTCCGCCCTTTGGACTAACAGACCCTAGTCGTAACGAGAAAATCCCGAAAAATTTTCACGTCTTCAAGTTGTTTTTCAGTTGTGTGAGTTCGAGCAACAATTAGAGCCACATCAGAAATTCGACGAACGTGGTGAATCTATTTTGAAGTGAGTTGGTTTTGAAAACAATTTTTTTTAATTCGCACTCAAAAATTTCTCGAAATTCATTTGCAGAAGTGTCATCCAAGAGCATAATATCACTGCGATCAGTCAATTGTACGTCAATATCTCCTTGAAAACGCTTGGATCGTTGTTAGGAATTTCGGAAGATGCGGTTTGTTCTTCTTTTTTTTAGATTTCTCATTTGTGAATAACATTTATTTTCAGGCTGAGTTAATTGCTGGAGAAATGATATCATCAGAGAGATTGTTCGGTTATATTGATCAAGTCGAAGGAATTTTGCATTTTGAAGGTAATTATAAACGTTTACAAAGTTTAATCAGAATTTACACAAACCTAAGTTTTTCGATTTTCTGTTTGGAACGTTCCGTGGTTTTCCGGGAAAAAATCGAAAGCTTTTTTGGATCAAAACTGGAATTGAAATTTCTTTAAAAATTTTTGTACGCTGAAAAGTTTGCCAAATATATATTTTTTTCTCTGTAAATAGCGACAAAAAAGTTGAAAATTTCAAAAATTCAAATACAAATCAGAGTTTTCAAATTTTCGTGGCGTGACCCATTTTTCAAAAAACTGATTTTTCGACCAAAAAATGTCACCGTTTTTACCCAAGAGGTTGTTTTTCATCGATCTGTTTTTCTACTTGCCAAAAATTTCGAAAAATAATCAGAAGTCTTGGTAACTTTGTGAGTTTTTTCACAATGCTTTTTTTTGTAAAAACAGGAAACTAGCGTTATTTTTCTGACACTTTTTGTGTTTTTTTTTTGTAATAGAATTTTCTGCATCACATTTTCGACTATTTTTCAGATGTCAACCCGATGAGAATTTGGGATTCGCAACTTCTCACCACACTCGAACAAGTGAACAAAGTGAGCGATTTGATTGTGGAGAAAAATCCAGAATTTGCCGAGTTTTTATCCAAATAATATATTGTACAGAGTTTGGCTTTTTTTGATCAACTATGAAGTTTTTCGGGTTTTTAAGCTTTTCTCACCCAGAAAAATTTGCATAAGATGAACAAAGTGCAGAAGTTGGTGACGAAAAGAAAGGAAGGAAAACAATTCGATTTCACGAATCTTTTCTCTTTTTTCGCTTAAATTCGTTTTACGGGGAGGCAAAAAAAAATAAAAGTGGATTGAGAGAGAAGATTTCTTGACTATTCTTTTTTTTTGTTGGTTTTCTTGAGAAATTCCCAATTCTGGAAGTCCCCAAAAATTTGAAATCAATTTTCGCTCCTTCTTTGCATAAAGTCTCCAAAAAAAAAGAACCCCATATAGAAAAAACATGATGTATACAAGCACAAAATGGGGAAAAATGGTCCTCGGGGGACGTCTTCGACTCGACACGTTTACTCGACGAAAAAAAATGGAGAAGAGAAATTTTCAGCGAAATCTTTTTCTTTTTTTTGGGTTTTCTGAATTTTCAAAAAATATTGAAATTATTGTCGTGACCTTATCTCTTCATTTCACATTTTCAAATTCTCAAAGCTGGGACTGATTTTGAAAAATTAAAGAATCTGAGTTTTTCTCAGCACAACCTGAAAAATCTTGGGCCAGGCCTTCCAGACCCGTACTATCTTGAAACAGAAAATTGTTTTTCCTCCAAAAAGTTATGGAAACATTTTTTGTGAGATTCCTAAATATGGGCTAAGCCGGATTTTTTTGACAAAAAAATTTTGGCGAGACGAAAAAAACCGGCCCGATTTTTATAGATTTTATTTGTTTCTGAAAATTAAAAAATTAATAATTTTTCTCCCGCACAGTGTAAGTTGAATTTCAGGTCACCAAAATTCGAAAATTTTTTCTGGTAGGTTAAAATACCTTTCTCTGAATTTTTCATTTTTAAATGGCTTGCAAAAAAGCCTCGAGACTTTTGAGCGGCCCAAAAAGTTTCAATTACCTTGTGGGGATTTTAGACTATTCTATTTTTTTTTTCTGAATTTGTTTTCAAAACAGTTTCGGTTAATTTTTCTGATTTTTTTATCCTGAAAATTGTGATTTCACCATGAAAATTCGCATCAGAAAGTACAGTAATTCTCATTTTCACAAAAAAAACCGGGCCAAACTTTCCTAGTTTCAGGCCGACCCGAAATGGTCCCAAAAAGGCTTGGGTAGAATCGAGACCGCAAATTTTCGAAACGCGACATTTTTCCTATACTTTTTTGAGAAACTTACCCCAGGCGCAACTTTTTTCCGAGAACTTTTCAGGTTCCTGTTGACACTCGAAAAAACAGCTTGTTGTTTTGTGGTGGATTTATTGTTTGTTAGAATGGATCCCTCAAATGTTTGCAGAAAGAAAAAAGAGGAAAAATCCTTACAAATTCGATTCCGCCCCAACATAACAAAAGTGTTCGAAAACACAAAAAATGCGTGACTTTTTTTGTGCTGGCTCGATTCTTCCTTTTTTCCCTTTCTTTCTCGTTTTTTTCCCCAGAAATTAGTTTGGTTCAAAAAATCATTCGTTGTCAATGGAGCGCCGATGAACTTTGAACTTTTTACAACAAAAAAATAGCGATTTTTGTTAAGCCTCCCTTCATCGCAAATATAATTTTTTATTCAAAAAAATAATTAATAATTTTTTGTGTGGGGTGGGCGCCGAAAGAAAAAAACAATAATATGGGAAAAATTGATTTGAAAAAAGAAAAAAAAGTGGCGCGGAAATATGAATCCGCCCAATTAGTTGGCTTATTAGGTATCACTTCTCTTTTTTTGCTATTTTTATTTTTTTATGTATAAAAAAAGAAAAAAATCCATTAAATTTTTTTTTGAAATCAGATACGGGAGCGAGAAATGAATTGAATTTCGGATTCATTCGCACGTCATTTTTTCAAATATATTTTTTTTCAAAAAAAAAAGAGGTTTTATTTTTGTCACCAATTGAATTCCAGAAAAATCACAAGTTAAAAACTTCATAACTGACATCATTTTATGCCTTTTGGCTCCGCCCACTTTTTTGTTTTCTAGATTTTCCCAAAAAACCTGCAAAGATGTGGGAATTTGGTAACCAAGATTCAGGTGTCTGGAACTTCAATTTTTCTCTAAATCTCTCATTTTGAAATGCTGACTCGCCGATTTTTAACCAAAAGAGAGTTTTTTTTTAATTTGTTGCAAAAAAAATACGACTAAATTCTGGCTCAAGAGTCTGGCCCGAAAGTTATGAGCCGTGAAAAAATCGGTCCGACCTACCAAAACTTTGCCAGAGATTTTTTTCAGAACAGCGAATAAAATTTTTCCTACTTTAAAAAGTAAAAATAAATGTTTATCTGATAATTTTATTCTAAAAAAAACAGTAAAGTTTGCCTCAGAAACTACAGTAACTTTTTCTTGAAAAAAAAAAATCGGGCCAAACTTTTTCTGGTTTGGCCCGAGACGGTCCGCATCAGGAACAAAATTTTGGCGAATTATCATTTCACAACTTCTGAAGTTCAATACCAAAAAAGAAAAAATATATTTTCTTGTCTGACACATGTTCTTTCAAATTTTTTGAGGTACTAAATTTGGTTGTGAGAATATCGGGCTGGCCCGAAAGTGATAGGCCTGATCTGTGAAAATCCGGTCCGACTTGGAAAGTTTAGTTTTTCAAAATAGAAAAATTTATGAGCATGCAAATTTTGTGCAATAACTTTTAATTCACAAACTTTTTGGGCCAGGCTCTGTCAAGTTTTCTGAAAAAGTTTCTGGTATTTCTGAATATGTCATGACAATTTCGAGAGTAGGTGGCTCTTCTAGATATTTTCAGTCTATAATTTTAGGAAGTCTATAATTTCCAAATTTCAGTGCGAACCCTTCAATTAGTCAGAACCTGTCAACTACTTCTCTTCTCTTCGTATTCTTATTATTCATCATCTTCTTCTTCTCTTCGTTTTTTTTTTGTTCGTTCAACCATTCTTTTCTTGTTTCAGGACGACAACCTATTAAGTATGCACATTTTCGAAATGATGAGAGTCTCCCACCTTTTTCTCGTTTTTCTCTTGTATATATGATTCTTGGTGTTGTTCTCCTTCTCTTTTGTCGAAACAAAAAGTACAGTACTCTTCATTGATGATGTCAAGTTCACACGTGTAATTTGATATCTCATTTTGAGTTTTAGAAAAAAAAATCCTAAAATATCTTTCAGAATTTGTTTGAGAGCTCGGAGCCATTTTTGAGGCTCGCGGCTCGAAAAAAAGTCAGCTCCTAAAACCGGAAAAAATACGTTTCAAATTGATTATCAAAGAAAAATTGAATTACATGAAATATTGGGAAATTGGTCTCGCCTACAATTACTACAGTACTCTCACAACAACTTAGTCGAAACTAAAAAAAATGTGCATTTTTCGAAAACGTGGCCTGAATTTTAAGGTCTCAAAAATTTTGAAAAAAATTGTCGTGACCTTTTCTTTGAACTTCTCATTTCAAAATTATATTTCTTCGGTTAAGGCCACGCCCACAAAACTGTGTCTGATCTAGAAAAATGTGCGAAAATATTGAGATTCAAAAGTGCACTCTGTGTGAACGAATGTTACTTTAAATTACTGTATTGTACCTGGCCCGATGTTTTTCAAAATTTTTGAGAATCGGACCTTGAAAATCGGAAGAAAAACCTTTTTTCAAACTTTTGGATCCCAGAAACTTGGTGTTTCTCTGAATTTCCAAACTCTACCGCGCACTTTTCTCCTCAAATCGATAAAAATACGAACACACAAGACACAGATATAAATTCCGAAGAAAAAAACCCGAACAAATCCCCATTTTCTAATTATTTTTCCCCTTTCTCCCGGCTCAAAACGAGCATCATTAGAAATAATTGAATTCTTGATTTTTTCCGCTCAATCTGCTATAAAAAATTCTCGTTTTCCCACGAAAAAAATAGAGGAAAAAATCTCGGATAATATGTACATGTATTAAGACGCCCCAAAAAGTTATATTCTCATTTCAGTTTTTTGCAGGGATGGCCGATTTTTTGGGTATTGTGGCCATTGTCTTTTTCTATGTTCTCATTTTGATTGTTGGAATATGGGCGGGACGAAAATCAAAGGTAAGTTCGACCTGTTTAATTTGAAGAATTTTTTTGCAAATTTTTTGTATTTTTTTCTATGTTGAAAAGAGCTTCACGTGAACTCGAAAAAATGGGTTGAAAATCGGACGTCTAAGCAAACTTTACTCCAAAAAAATTGCAAAATGTTTTGTAGAGCACAAAAGAGCTGGAATCGGAGGCGGCCGGTGCGCAAACAGAAGAAGTGATGCTTGCCGGACGGAACATTGGAACACTTGTCGGCATATTCACAATGACAGCTACCTGGGTGGGCGGGGCCTATATTAATGGAACCGCCGAGGCACTGTATAATGGAGGTTTGTTGGGATGTCAGGCACCGGTTGGATATGCCATTTCGTTGGTGATGGGCGGATTGTTGTTTGCGAAGAAGATGCGAGAACAGGGTTATATCACGATGTTGGACCCGTTTCAGGTTTGGCTTTTTGGGGAGGTCACATGGGCCAATCTAGTTTCAAAGACCAGAACATTTGCTCAACAAATATACGTTTCAGCGAGTAGGAAAAATTCATTTTCAAATTTTCAAAAACCCCTCCAAAATGAATTAATTTATGAGTACTGTAGCCACCAAATTTTTCACAAACCCAGGTCGGCCTACAACACATTGTTTGATGCCAATGAATAACGACAATTTTTGTGAGAGATTACGAGACGCAGAGTTTCACGTGTCACTAAAAAAATGTTTATATTTATGAGCATTTTATTAAAACGTGACCTGAGGTCTGACTTTTTCTCTAACAATTTTTTTCGAGAAAAAAACTTTCAAAATTTTGTGAGAAAATGTCAATTTCTAAAACCGGAAAAAATACGTTTCAAAGTTGTTATCCAAAGAAAAATGACCTCACTAAAAAATTGAAAGTCGGTTTCTACTGAATATTTATTTTACAGTACTCTCACAACTAAAGGTACACAGTGCAAATTGAATTTTATGATTTTTTTTTTGGACTCGCACCTTGTGTATCCCAGTACACAAATGCTCAGATCTCAAAATTTTTGAAAACATTCGATTTTAAAATCATATTTATCCGTGTTAGGCCACGCCCACAAAAACTGTGTCTGGTCTAGGAAAATGTGCGAAAACATTAACATTCAAAAATGCCCACTATGAGCCCCATTTTTCACTCAAAACTTTTTTTCCAGCACAAATACGGTCAACGAATCGGCGGTCTGATGTACATTCCGGCTCTGCTCGGCGAGACGTTTTGGACCGCAGCAATTCTGTCAGCTCTCGGCGCAACATTATCAGTCATTCTGGGCATTGACATGAACGCGTCGGTGACGCTGTCGGCGTGTATTGCGGTTTTCTATACGTTCACCGGTGGATATTATGCTGTCGCTTATACTGATGTTGTTCAACTTTTTTGCATTTTTGTTGGATTGGTGAGTTACTCCTGAAACTCAGAACAACCCTGTTCACATGAAAAATGATGGAAAAATATTTGAGCAAGTTTCAAAACAAACGAAAATCTTTTCGTGCATTTATTCGTCGCGGTGTTCACACTTTTCTCTATTGCGCTCTCCACTTTCTGTTGTCTCTAACAGACCGTGTGTACGACAATCCGCTTGCCACTTGTTTAACTCAAGCGTAAACGCGGAGTGTCGTAAAATGAAAGTTTTCACATTTTTTTCTAGCACAGTCTCATCTTTTTGTGTTGTCTCTCACGTTTGTTGTGTACGACACTCCGCTTTGCTTCTTGTTTAGCGCAATTGTCAAAGCGGTGTGTCGTAATAAGGTGAGGATTCGAATGAAATTGGTTTTTTTTTCTGAGCGTGCGTTATTTCTCTAAAACACACTAGCTGTGAGATTACTCCAAAAATTAGAAAAAATCGAAATATGTCAAATTTTGAGTGGGTTTGTGTGCCAGCTGCAATGGTTCACGATGGTGCCAAGGACATTTCTCGTAACGCCGGTGATTGGATCGGCGAAATTGGTGGATTCAAAGAGACCACCCTCTGGTGGGATTGTATGCTTCTTCTGATTTTTGGCGGTATTCCATGGCAAGTCTATTTTCAACGAGTTCTCTCATCGAAGACCGCCCATGGCGCTCAAACATTGTCATTTGTCGCTGGTGTTGGATGCATTCTCATGGCGATTCCGCCCGCGTTAATCGGCGCAATTGCGCGGAACACAGGTTTGTACAGTACTCTCTCTTGATCAGACTATCTTGTTGTATATAGATTGGCGAATGACCGACTATTCACCATGGAATAATGGAACAAAAGTGGAGAGTATTCCACCGGATAAGAGAAACATGGTGGTCCCGTTGGTGTTCCAATATTTGACACCGAGATGGGTTGCGTTCATTGGTCTTGGAGCGGTTTCAGCGGCTGTTATGTCTTCGGCTGATTCGTCGGTTTTGTCGGCGGCTGCGATGTTTGCGCATAATATTTGGAAACTCACTATTAGACCTCATGTAAGTTTTATATTAGAAAATTGAAATTTGGCTAATTTTTCTTGCCAGATTGAAGTTTTTTTTGCTCAAACTGGGATCACCAAAAGTGGGTCACGCATTGAAATATTTCGGGAATTTCTTGAGTCTGTTGTGAAGTGGAAAAAATGTCCAAAAAAAACTAAGCTTCAAAATTTTGTGATTTTGAGAATTGAAAAAAATGTTTTTAAAATTTTTAAAAACTAGGTTAAGAGTCGGGCCGAAATTTCCAACTTTTTCAGAAATCTTTTTGAGCCTGAAATTTTGACAAAAAACTCGAACCAAAAATTGTGAGTTTCGAAAAATAAATATTGGAGCAAGACCGGAAAAAAATCACCTGAAAATATTGCTCAAAAGTTTTGGATTTTTTTAATTCAGACCTCGAAATTTCCAAATTTCCAAAAATGTTGTTCTAATTTTTGACCTTTCAAATGTAGCTCACAAAACAACTTTTTAAAAATTAGGAAACTCGTGGTATTGTTTTTTTTAGAATTTTTTTCGAGCTTGAAACTTTGACAAAAACTCGGTATGAAAAAAAAATCAGAAAATCCTGAAGTTTCGTTCCGACTATCTCAAAAATTTTCCAACTTTAATTCGGCTCAAAACTGGCCCGAAACTAAAAAGTTTCTCAACAAAAAAAACTCTCGATTTTCAGACACTTTTGAACCTTAAAAATCAATCAAAATTTATTTGTTCAGGCTTCGGAAAAAGAGGTGATAATAGTGATGAGAATAGCGATCATCTGCGTCGGTATAATGGCAACAATAATGGCGCTAACAATCCAATCAATCTACGGTCTATGGTATCTTTGCGCTGATCTCGTTTACGTCATTCTCTTCCCGCAACTCGTCTGCGTTGTCTATATGCCAAGAAGTAACACATACGGTTCGTTGGGTGGCTATTTCGTTGGTCTTATTCTTCGACTCGCCGGCGGTGAACCTCTTCTCTCATTTCCCGCCTTTGTTCACTATCCAATGTATACCGATGGTGTTCAATATTTTCCGTTTCGAACCGTTTCGATGTTGTCGTCGATGGCGACTATTTATATTGTTTCAACGCAAACTGAACGACTATTCAAGTCGGAAATATTGTCGCCAGAATGGGATTTGTTGGGATGTGTTGTCAATATTCCGTCCGATCATGTTCCGTTGCCATCCGATGTTTCGTTTGCGGTTAGTAGTGAGACGTTGAACATGAAGGTATGTTGTGCAGAGAGAGAGAGAGAGAGCGAGAGACGCAGAGAAGTGGAGTAAGACAAGGTCACGGTTTTATTGAATTTTTTTGTTTCTGTTTTTCTCTCATGGACCCATGATAATGGTCGAGAAAATGAATCCAATTTCAAAAACTGGGTTTTTAATCAAATTTTGGCCCGTTTTGTTCCTTAAAAAATTTCGGTGAGTTCTCTTATCCCCCCATCATGCCATTGAGTAAATTTTGAGAGGTAATGAGATGCAGAGAAAAAATCTAACTCTTTGGAAAAGTCAGGTCACGTTTTTATAAAATATTTATTTCTGCTTATTTTTTCTTCAAAATTATTCAACTTCTCTGCGTCTAAAAATTTGCCATTTTTCATTGAGACGACGACAAAAATACAGTACTCGTTTTTGAAAATTTTCAGAAAAAAATTTCAATTTTGTCGCATCACGTTTGTTAAATTTCTGAATTCAAAAAATGAGGCTCAATTTTGGAGGGACTACTATTTTTTTTCAAATTTTGGTCCGACCTGTTCCTTTGAAATTTGCGTAATTTTTCTTATTCCCCATCATGCCATGGAGTAAAGTTTGAGAGTTAACGAAACGCAGAGAAAAACTCTAACTCTCAGGAAAACCAGGTCACGTTTTTATTAAATACTAATTTTCTGGGTTTTTCCTTCAAACTTTTGAGTTTTAAGTTCTCTGCGCCTCGTACTTTCTAAAAATTTGCCGTTTTAGTTGAAACGACGACAAAAGTACAGTACTATTTTTTGAAAATTTTCAGAAAAAAAACCAAAAATTCAATGTCGCGCTCTACCGCACATTTTGTCCGCGAAAATTCAAAATTTCAAAAAACTATTTTACGAAAACACATTTCTTCCCACAAAACATGTGTTTTTTGCAGCCTGGAAATGGAGCACAAGTGACAACAACCAATGAAAATAGTCTGCTTCATCCGAACAGTGAAACCCAACACAATTACAACTCAACATCCTAGTTTCATTTTCCATCAGTTTACCTTGTTTGCAAACGTGTATTTGCATTTTCTGCTAGTTGGACCAAATCTTAAATTATTTTCCTGTTCTTTTCAAATAAAATAAAATTTGTATAGTTTATAAATTAATTTATTCATTAGAGATACGCCACAAGTTCATCACCAATAAAGTGTTTATATTGTTGAATGTAGATTGTTAGCAGGAAGAGTGTTAATGTGGTCAAAGAGAATGCAATGTAACCTGAAACGCATTTATTGTTTTTTGAATAAATGAACGCGCCGGGTGGTCGTGGTGGGGGCATGTGTGCTCTAATGACACACCGCCAAAACAGCCAGTTTGAAATCCTATTGATTTTTCTTTTCTTTTTTTTTGAGTTGGAACTGTTTTTTGTTGTTTTTATTGTTTTAACCTTGAGTTTTCTTGTTTCGCGCATTTTCTTTGAAACTTGCCGATCATGGGTCATTAGGTAAGCAACAAGAGTGTGAAATAGAAGTAGATAACATCAAGAACAGTGACAAATTTATTCTCGAGATTAGAGCTGACATTTATTCTGAGCAAAAACTTAAGTAGAAAGAAACTGAAATGTAGGAAAAAATTGAAATGATAATTTTGACAGAAAATGAGAAAATAAAAATTCTAACAAAAAAACACTCGTTCACGTTTTTTTTTAATTTTTTGTAAAAATTATCAAACTTTTCATTATTTTTTGTGTGTAAATTGTTCCAGATGTTCGCCATTGTTGTGTCAAGCTAAATGCCACGCTTAACCTTCAAAAAACGGTTTTGTCTTTTACACCAAATAAAAACACAACAATTAATGGTGCACTTAAGTCTGCCCACTGTTCTCTTTCAAGCGTGCCGTCTTTCGAGTGACGACTCGAAAATGTGGGCGATTTATTGCGCAATTTATACCACTATTGTTCTAATATGAATATTATATGTGTGTTAGAGTGAATTAGCGACTGTGCTCATTATTGTTATTATTAAATAACCAAGCTCTAAAAGGTATAATTACTTTAGGAAAGCATTTTCATTGCGCGAAAATCTGAATAGATGAAGGTGGCACCAACTATAATGTCCTTGATGGTTGTGTATGTATACTCGACACCTATCTGCCATTTGTTTTTGTCCTTATTACTTCCCACCTGCTTTTGGCTCGTCCTATTGTTTAGTCATAAAAATGGCAAAGTTTTGTATTATTATTCGGTCAGGTCGTAAAAGTTTGTATAACCAAGCTAGTTTTTCTTTCCAGATGTTGTATCGTTTTTTTTCCTCTCCTTTTCAATTGTTTATATTTTTCATGATTCAATTTAATTTTTTTGTTTTAGAAAAAAAAATAATAGCGCGCACTTTGGTGCAATCTTTGCTTCTTGGCGAAGAAGATGATGCGACAGGATCGTAGGACTCTTTTGGACAAAAATCTTCTCGATTTTTCGTTGTATATGAATGTTGGAGATGTTATCGAGCTGCTCGTTGCGAAGGGAATTTTTAATGAGACGGTTATTGAAACAATCATGGTTAGTTTTTAGGGCAGAAAATATCTACTTTGGTTCATAATTTCTGTGAAAAAAAACTTTCAAACAATTTATTCATTTTACTGGGATGGAAATTGAAAAATCACAAATTTTCGCCTTCGATTTTTTTTTGTACAAAAACTGTCACAAGAGGGTGCCAAAAATTCTCATAAAATTTTGAAAATCTAAATCTAAGTTTTAAACTGCGCTCTGTTGATTTCCACGTTCTGGCCGAGTTATGTAAATGACGACCAAAAAAATGCCAAAATTGAAAAAAAAATGCCTATCATGACATTAAAAAAAAACAATTGCATCGACCGGGAATCGAACCCGGGCCGCCCGCTTGGCAGGCGAGCATTCTACTACTGAACCACCGATGCTTAACAAAAACACGTTTGATTAAATTTAAATTCAATCCAAAATTTTTTTCTAGAAAATTTTTTGAAACAATATTTAATTTTTCACGTGACTTTACACGCGCCAACACGTGTTTCAAATTCATTTCTATTTGTCTAGCCTACACTATTTTGCCCAGAAATTACGAAAAACTTTTCGAAAAAGTCCAATAAAAGCCCATCATTCTAGTCATCTTCATCCGAACGTAATAAACGGAAAGAAGTTGTGAAAGAGATCAAAAAAAGAGGGGATGTTGCGTACGACGCATTTTATGAAGCACTGCTCGAGTCGGGTCAAAACGATCTTGCTCACTTGCTGAGACCTCTCTCCATCGAATCACGTTGCTGGGAATCGGTCAACCATCGACGACCGGCCGCCTCGCCACCACCGCCATCGATCACATCACCAACTACGACTCGTCGACGCCTTGTTACGACGGAAACTGTGTCGCTGACGACAACGTCGCGTCCTAGACGCGAATGTATACCGTCCACATGTTTCGATCCGTCTGCACAATTGTTGACGAGAGCTAGATCACGATCGAGATCACAAAAACCATTGCATGCGTCGGATAGAATGAACTATCAATCGCCTATTAGAACAACTGCCAATAGAAATCCACGTACGTTTTTTTTCGAATCAAAAATCTTCTGAGAATTTCTATTAAAAAGTTTCAAGATTTTTCGATAAAAAGTTGAAGCCAGTTTTAGATTGAGTTGAGTGGCTGTGAAATCAGATAAACCTCGAGAACTTTCAAATCCCTAGTGAAATAAATTATTCTCTAATTTTCTCATATGAAAACTGTATTTTTTCGGTTGAGGCCACGCCCACAAACCTGTGTCTAATCTTTAAAAAATTACAAAAACATGTAGATTCAAAATTACACCCATTTTTCAGCTTCCTCCCCAAACAACAGTTTCTCTGCCGGTTCATTAGGCTACAGTAGTTCGAGGTCCTCACGATCATCAGGATCTTACAAATATGTGCCGGCTCCGACACAGGAAGGCTACGAATTTGATGTGGAATCAATGAACTATACAGATGCGCCATCTATTCAAAGAGTCTTTGATAAGGAAAAGGTTTCGAGAAAAAAAAACAAGTTTCGCTCTTATCTCATACTTGAAAATTTTCAGATGTATCCAAACTTTTCTAGTCCACGTGGCCTGTGCCTTGTTATCAACAACGAACATTTCGAGCAAATGCCCACACGAAACGGAACTAAAACCGACAAGGAGAACATTTCGAACTTGTTCCGAAGTATGGGCTATCAAATTGTTGGCAGAGATAATTTGACAGCTAGAGTATGTAGAATCGAAATGTTTCCGGAGAAAAACAGTTGAATTTTCCAGGAAATCCTCCTCACAGTACAAGACTTCACACGAGAAAGTGCTCATAGACGATGCTCTTCGGCGATTATCATCATTTTATCGCACGGGGAAGAGAATAAGATTATCGGTACGTTTTGATACTGTCAAGAAAAAAGTTGAAAATATTCTAAAAATAATTTTTTTCAGGAGTAGATGATCAATCGGTGAATACGCACGATATATGTGATTTGTTAAGTGCCTCAAAGGCTCCGTTTTTGGCCAACAAACCGAAATTGGTATTTATACAGGCTTGTCGTGGAGGTCAGTTTCAAGAAATTGGAAAATTCTGGTGAAAAATCGGATGTTGGGCAAGAAAATATTTCTGAAGGTTTTCAAAAAACACCCCAAAACTTGAAAAATCTATTCGCGACTCGAAAAGATTAACGCCTTAATGGTCGCGCCGGGCTCAGGCCACGCTAAAATCTAACACCAAACTCACTATTCAATACGGTATCCACAATAAACTCAGATTCAACGGGTTCCATTTAGAAAGTATAAAAAATATGATGAAGTAATGATAAGCAAATAAATTGTTATTGTTTGTTTTTATATGAACGACGGGTTTTTTCTTGGGTACACAGAACATTTGGTGATAGATTGTGTAGCAGAAACGTGTTGTGTGTCATGTTCAAGTTTGTTGAATTGATATGAAGTTGAGTTACCACGTTGTGTGGATCAAGTTTTTAAGTAAAGTCGGACGAATGAGAAACAAATTTCAAAAAAAGTATTAGTTTTTTTTTTCAAAATTTTCTTGGCGTGACCTTTTTTTTTTAAAGAAAAATGTCACGGTATTTTGGATCACGTTTCCCAAAATTATTTCTTGCAGAACGACGTGACACTGGATTTCCGGTCCCCGTTGACTCGATCGACGGTATTCCCGCATTAATGCGTACCCGCGCCAACTACTATCATCAAAGTTTCGACAAAGGAGACGGTCCGATTTTCAATTTTATGGGCTGTATCCGACCACAAATACAACAGACTTGGCGAAAAAAGCCGGATCAAGCCGACATTCTGATCGCCTACGCGACAACTGCACAATTTGTGTCGTGGCGAAACAGTGTGAAAGGATCGTGGTTTATTCAGGCCATTTGTGAGGTATGGTTGGTTGAACTTTTTGATCCCGAATTTTTCTATCGGAAAGTTGGAATAATTACGTGAAAAACAAAAAGGCTTCTTGGGCCGTGAAAAATTTCAGATAATTGGGAAATTTTTGGGGTCACTAATTGGAAATTTTTTTTTTTACTGTAACTGACGTCATTGTGTATCTGAGTAGTTGAATTTTTAGGTCTTCGATATTTTGAAAATTGTTCGTGGTAAATCAAATTAATTTTCGTGGCCTTTTTTCTGAATTTCTCATGTTTGAGTTATATTTCTTCGGTTTAGGCCACGCCCACAAAACTGTGCCCATACTTCGGCCAAAAACGTGGAAATCCTTATTTTCATGATAAGCCTCGTGATTTTTCACACAAAAATTCTTGAAAATTTTTGTGCTGTCTGAATTACTGAATTTTGAGTTTTGAAATTCTGCCGCGTGGAATTCCACATTTTCGCCGAGGTTTGACTGTGCCTGATCTAGGAAAATATTGAGATTCAAAAATACACTTTGCTGACGACCAAAACACAAACAAAGACCCAAAAAAAATAACGGAAAATCTTGAAAAATTAAAAGAAATACGCAGCTAAAAATTTTTTTTCTGAAAATTACCCGACATTTTTACAAAAAAAAATCGGTAACTTTTTTGACCCGAGAAATGTATTTGAAAATTAGGCCTGATCCGCTTTTTTAATGAAGATTGTATGCAACTCAAACTGAAAAGGAATCGAAACCGGAAATTTCAAAAAATACCATTTTCGGAACTTTTCTTGACAGAATCTTTTCCGAAAAATTTTAACGGAATTTGTTTCTGACTAATAATATTTAAAAATAAATTATAACTTTTTCAGGTCTTCTCAAAACACGCCGTCGACATGGATATTGTCGAAATGCTAACCGAGGTGAACAAAAAAGTGGCATGCGGGTTCCAAACGTCACAAGGAACAATGACTCTTAAACAAATGCCGGAGGTAATAAAAACATCAACAAAATTTCCATTTTCTTTTCCAATTTTTTCTTCTTTCAGATGACTTCTCGGCTATTGAAAAAGTTTTATTTCTGGCCGTGTCGAAACTCGAGTGTTTAATGTGTGTGTGTTTTTTCTTCTCGTGTTTTTTTTTGGTTTTTTGATAAGTTTAGCCCCCTTTCTCTATTTTAACAAACCACGCCCCCTTTATCATTTCATATCGTTTGTTTGTTTTTGCCCCTCCCCGAAAAAGAACCTAGATTTTATAATTAATCATTGCCATCATAATGTATATTGTATATTAATATGGAACTTTTTTCCCGTTCCCAAATAGGGGAAAAAGCTATTAATTATGGGTTTTCTAGGCCCTTTTTTCATTTGAAATGTGTGTATTTTGTCCCCCCGAGTTTTTTTTTGTTTCTTCTAGTTCTGGTCGCTTTCAATTCTGTATATATTCGAAAGTTTTACAGCCATTCTCTGGTCTTTTTGTCCTCCCAGCAGACATTTCTCCTTTTTGTTGTTGTGATTTTCCCGACATCGATATTTGAAAATCGCATTTTTTTGTTTTGTTTTTCGAATCTCGAACATTTTCTTGCGAAAATTGCTGAAAACTCTCAAAAGAACAACCTATATCCTATTATTTATTGCCATTTCATCATGTACCAATAAATGTGAATTGAATTTGTGGATAGAAAAAATGAAGGAAATTTTGAAAACGAATCAAAAATTTATGACGTTTTTTTTTGAATCTCAGTTTTTGCCAATTTTCAGATCCAAAACATGAAATAATTGGTGACAGCCAATTTCGAGCGGGTATTTTTTTGCAGTTTTTTCTAAAATTGGGCCGGACTGAATTTTTCAAGTTATGGAATTTAGAAAAAAAACCATGTCACGTTTAAAAATCGTTTTTTTTTCGAAATTTTAATCCGAGATTTACCAAAAATCATTTTCCGGCCTAGAAAAAAGCTCGGGTCGGTCCGAGTGAGCGAGCTCCGGGACGGACTGAAATTTCATAAGCAGCATGAAAAACTATCGGGTGATGTATTTTTTTTTTTGATCCGCTGACATTTTGAACTTTTCTGAACCTAAATTTAAAAAAAAGGAAAAAAGTACAGTACACACAATAAATATTTTTTTTTTTGAAAAACATAATGTGAATCTTCAGTTTTTGCCAATTTTCAGGTTTGAAATTTTTTCCAAATCTGGTCGCGAAAAAAAAAACCGAAAAAAATCAGGCTTCAAAATTATGAAATTCGACCTAGGTGCTTTTAGGTATTATAATGTCACGTTTAAAAATTGTCAGAATTTTCGGTTTTGTTTCAAAATTTTCTCCGAAATTTTCGACCTGACCAAAAAAACGTTTCGGGTCGAATTTTCAGACGTGGCTTTTTCAGACCGACCAGGGGGGTTATCGGGCACGATAAAAAAGTTCATCGAAATTTTTTTCCCAGAAAATGGAGAGTTTTAATTTGGAAAAGTTTCAGATTTGTTTTCTCGTTAAATCGAAAATCTTTTGAAAATTTGGACCGGAAAGTTTGATTTTGTAAATTTATAAATTCAGTTTTTGAAAGTTTCCGGATCAAAAATGAAAAAAAACCCGACCCAAAAAATCAGTTTGAAAAATACAATGTCACTTTAAAAAATTGTCAGAATTTTCGGATTTATTTAGTTTTGAAATTTTATTCCCAAATTTTCGTGACAAAAAAATACGTTTCGGGCCGAATTTCCAGACGTGGCCTTCCACGTGAATGAAAAACTCTACCTGCTGAAATATCGAAATTTTCTGAACTTCCCCCAAAAATAGTGAAAAGTACAGTACCTGTGTACAGTTTCTGCTCAAAAAAACTTGGAAACGAAGGGCACAGTTGTCTCGGAAGGAGCGCATCATCAGCGTCTCTTCATCTCTCAACCAATGTTTTTCGGGGCGGTTTCCAGGCCACGCCCACTTTTTTACACACTTTCTTCTCTTTTTCTTTTTTGCTTCGTTCCACCCGGCTCTTTTCTTTTTGTCTTTCGGGGAGTTTTGTCCGATTATTTTTCCCTTTTTTTTTTATTTTTGGCCCTTTTTTCCGGATGTGATTTAAAGGCGCACAATTTGCAGATAAATTGTTTTTAATGGGCGGCACTTGAGATTGAATTATGTTGATAGTTGGAATTTTAGTTGTTTTTTTGGCGATTTTTAGAGGTATGTTTCAATTTCTTTTCTTTTTTTGGTGTTTTCCAACCAAAATGTTTGGGGGACAAAAAAAAGTAGAAAAAGTTTCTCCCCCGTCCGGAAAGTATCGTATTACCCTTCTCGTCGCCTTTCATTTTCTGAGGAACAAAATGAAATATTTATTCGCTCGGGTAAATTTTCCCATCGAGACCCCGCTGGGGAATTAAACGAACATTTTTTGACATTTTTCGAAACAGCGACAACGAGAGAAACAAAAAACACCCGAAGAAGGATTATTTTGGATTATTTTTCGGTAGGGGTGGAAAAAAAATGATTTGTGCATTTCACATTTTTTTGGGCGGGAGACACTCGAATTTAACTTATGATTGATTGCTCCCTAGAGGCGTAACGAACATCGTAAGGAAAATCGAACATTTAGTGTTATTCTCTCTAAATCTCTCATTTTGACGTGCTCTTTCGTCGGTCAAAATTAGCCAACAATAAAAAATAAGTCAAAAAAATCTTTTGTCGAATTTTTTTTCCAGAAAAATAGCGAATTTTGATTTGGAAAGTTTCAAAATTTTGTGACAGAACAGCTCAAAAAGCTGGAGAAATTTTTTAGAAAAAATTTCTGTTATTTTCTCTAAATCTCTCTTCTCGACTTACTCTCTCATCCGGTTTTTTCTGGCAGATATTTTTCACGTCGAAACTTAACCAAAAAAGTAGGTCAAAATAATTTCGAGTTTTTTAAAAGTTAAAGTTACAAATTTCAATGTAGAAAAAATTAATTTTTCAGAATTTTTTTACTTTTCTCGTCAACTTTTTTTCACGGTATTTCAAAACCTTCAGGAAACTGCCAAACGATAGGAAAATCTGATAATTTGCGCTTGTGACCTACAAAAATTAAACTTGTGGGTCTGGATGTTCGTGTGAAAATAACACTATTATTAGAACTCATTTTCGGTAACTTTTTATCTCGAAAATTCAGAAATTAGTTGTGGAATATGTTGAGAATTTTCATGACATTGAAAAAGAGAAATCTCGTCGAAAAACAAAATTCGAAATTTCAGACCCGCAATTTTTACTGTGCGCCTTGAAAGCACCTTTGATCTTTTTCGTCTGTTCTCTCTTTTTTCGATGGCACCCCTGAAATACCGTGTTTTTTTTTGATAGAAAAATTTCACGTCAAAATTAGCCAAAAATAATTTTTTTCGTTGCGAATTTTTTAAAAAAATTTTAATTTGGAAAAGTTTCAAATTCAAGAAATGGAGGAAACTTTCAAAACATTTTTTTAGAATTTGAATTTGGAACAAAAAACTCAGAGATTTTTCCATGAAATCGAAAATTTTTTGAAAGTTTAGACCGGAAAGTTTTAATTTTTGCTGTGAGGAATTTTTCGAATTTTTTCATGAAATTGAAAACGTAAACATTTAGATTTTTTGAATACATTTTTGGGGAAAATTCTCAGGCCTGGTCTTAATTTTCAAAACTTTTTCAGATCAAAAAATTTTCTCGAAATTTTCTTGCAACAATTTTCAGATATTTTACAAATATTTTCAGGAAGAAAAGTTCAAGCACATTTTTAAATACCGTGGTTTTTCAAAATTCTCACTGTAACATTTTCCGGTCAGAAAAATTCTTGAAGTTTTTTCTCCAGACTGCGCAATTTGGGATTAGGCCTTTTTCTATAAAAAATCTCCAAGTCATAAGAATTTTAACCGAAAATATCGGCGCCAACATATTTCTCGATAAAAATCTGAACCATACAAAAAATGTAAAACAAAGGGGGAGAAGCACAAATCTCACACCAGCAAACAAATAATTCAATTATTTTTTGTGGTCTTTCTTTTTTTTTTCTTTTTTGCTCAAATCCATTTGTTTTCGGCGTCGGTCTTGGCTTGTCATAATGGAGCGGAAAGAAGAAGAAAAAAGAAGGGGTGGCACTCAACTAATACATTTTCTCCTTTTTTTCCAAAATCTTACACAAATTTCTTCTGCAGGGACACAAAAACATTTGATTAAAGTACATACATACATAGTAGTAATAATAATAATAATCGAAAAATGGGAAAGTTCTTGAGAAAAGTGCGCAAAAAACGAGAAGAACAATGGAAAAAGTTCAGAGAATAAACCTTTTTTTTGCAGAAAATGTGAGAGGAATGGATATCGACGCGGAAGATCGGTTGATGGTTGATTTGTTTCGAGGTTATAATTCGTTAGTGCAGGTTGGTACCTTTATTTAAAAAAATTAAAAGTATAGAGAGCAAATTTAGAGAGTGAACGAAGCGCAGAGAAAAATATCAGGTCACGTCATCATTTTTTATTTCTTTGTTTCCTTCAAATAATCACGTGGTAAACTCTGCGTTTCTTATTCTCTCGAAAATTAAAAAGTGACTGACAAAAGTTCATTTGTGTTGAAAATAAATTTGTCATTGTTTCTTTTTTCGTGTCGAGACCTGTGATCATGAATTTGAAAAAAAAATCAGAAAGAAAATTTGGACCGGACCGAAAAGTTGATCAGGAAAATTTCGGAATTTTTTTTTTTTTTTGAATTTTTTCAAAAAAACTTTGGACCGCGCCGAAAATTTGACCTGAAAAAATGTGTCAGAAAAATTTAGAAACAAATCGGAAACTTAATTTTTTGAAAATGTTTTTTTTTTTTTGGTTTTTTTCTCAAAAACTTCGGGCCGGGCCCAAAAAAAACGAGAAAAAATTTTCCAGAGAAAAGATAAAACTTCGGGCCGACTCGGAAAAATCAAAGGTTTTTTTGGCCTCGAGAAAATGTGGCAACTTCTTGGTGAAGAAATTCCGGGCCGGCCCGAAAAATGACACAAATAATTAGTTGAGAATTCTACTGGACCGGGCCGAAAATTTCATAACAAAAAGTGGGTTAAAGGCCGGTCTGAGTTATATTTTCGATTTGATAATTTTGTGTGAAACTGAGATTCAAAAAATTTGGGTAGGTTAGAATTGAGATTTTCAGTTTCAACGTTTTTTTTATAATTTTTGAGAGAGTACGAGACGCAGAGTTTGTCACGTGTCAAAAGCAAGTTCAAAGTTTTTTCACGAAAAAAATTTTCTCTGGGTCTCTTACTATCTCAAAAGTTTTGCTTCTGCAACTGAATTCGGACCGAAAAAATCGTCTCAAAAAAAATTCAAAAACTTTTCTTGAATCAAAAAGATCTGTTTTTCTCTGCGTCTCGCTCACTTTCAGAATGATATTGTTGTCCGAAACTCTCATAAATATACAAAAAATGGAAAAAAAACAACTATGTTTTTGCAGCCCGTCGAAAATCGTTCCGATCTTCCAATGATAGTTCAAATTGGCATGCAACTAGTCCTCCTTATCAACGTCGACGAGAAAGAACAAGTTATGCACACTAATGTTTGGTTAACTTTGGTAATTCGACAAATCTTCTTGACATTGAAAAAATCATGGTTTTTTTCTAGAAATGGCACGATTTTCAGTTGAGATGGGATCCAAAAAACTATGGAAATATTACACAAATTCGGGTGGCTCCGGAGAAAGTTTGGCTTCCTGATATTGTGCTTTTCAACAAGTGAGTTTTGAAAGAGAGAAACGTCGCTCTAATGATAATGTTTTTCTTACATTCTTAAAGCAACTCCTGCAGCTGATTATTGTTAAAAGAGACGCAGAGAAATCAGGTCATGTTAATTTTTAAAATAACTTTCCGAAAAATGTCAGTTTTTAAAATTTGTTAGAAAAAATAACAAACTTGAAAATAATAAAACGTGGACTTTTCAACTGAAAGTGTCTTGGTTTTCTCTGCGTCTCTTTCGAAAAAAGCAGAAAAAACTGAAAAATCTCCGGATAGTGTTTCGTGCATTTGTTCGTCGAGGTGTTCACCCTTTTCTCTAGCGCGCTCGCATCTTTTTGTGTTGTCTCTCACAGGTGGTGTATACGACACTCCGCTTTGCCTCTTGTTTAACGCGAATGTAAATGCGGAGTGTCGTAGGGACGAGAGTCAAATTGAAAAGTTCTTAAATTCTCCGAAAATGTTAAGTTCTTAATGAGTTATTTCTTCGAAAGTTCCAACTTTTTTTCCAAAATTTCTGAAGGAAAAAATTCAGAGGTTAAAGCAACCCAGGCAACTATTCCTTGTATAATTTCGAAATTCCACCCTACGATACTCCGCGTTTACACTCGCGTTAAACAAGTGGCAAAGCGGAGTGTCGTACACACCGCTTGTGAGAGACTACACAAAAAGAGGAGAGCGTGCTAGAGAAAAGTGTGAACATCGCCGGAGATTTTTCCGATTCCGACCAAGCTTGAGTTCTAGACCAAATGTGAATGTTTGCAGCGCCGACGGAAACTACGAGGTATCATTTATGTGCAATGTTTTGGTTAGACACGATGGGTATGTTATGTGGGTACCGCCGGCAATCTACAAGTCCAGCTGTATCATCGACGTCGAATTTTTTCCGTTCGACGATCAGATGTGCAGTTTGACGTTTGGCAGTTGGACGGTGAGAAGATCTCGAAAAAGTCTGAAATTTCGAAATTTTTTTAGTACAATAAGGATGAGATCAAATTGGATTTTCTGAAATCGGATCGAGTGGATTTTTCGGAATATTCGACTAGCTCCATTTGGGATATGATTGTGAGTTTTTCAAAAAAAAATTTATGATGAAAAATCTTTCGGAAAAACCCAGATTTCTTCCAATTTTTGAGAAATGAAAAAATTTCTGCAATTCCAAAGACCTACAATAACCCAAGTTAGGTCAAGCCAATCAAAAAAGACAAATGTTGAGAGAGTACGAGACGCAGAGATTTCCACTTGCCTTTTTTTCTGTGATTTGGAGAATTTTTCTCTGCGTCTTGTTCACTCTCAATATTTGCTCATGAAATTATGTGGAAGCAGACAATTTACCCAAAAGAGGTCAAAAAGGGCCGGCTCGAAAAAGTTTGTTTTAAAAATTTCGAGTTTTTGGCAAAAAATCTCAAGTTTTCGTCTCGACAAAAATTAGAAAATTACAGTTTAAAAACGTGAAACGTAGCCTGACTACGTGTAGTAGAGTTTTTTCTGAACACGTTTTTCATTTTCATTTTTTCTCATGTTCCTTCAACGAAAATGTACTGTATTTAGCCCTGCCCATTTGGGTTCCTAGGTCATTTTTTTCAACCCTATAATAGCTAAAATTTTGGCCTCAAGATTGTTGAAATTTTTGTAAAGTTCTCATTTTAAAATTATATTTCTTCGGTTTAGGCCACGCCCATAAAACTGTGTCTGACCTAGCAAATGATTCCCCATTTTTTTTTGCAGGACGGCCCGGCTCATTTGACAATGGATCGAAGTCGAATCGAATTCCAAATTCGAATACGAAGAAAAACGCTATTCTACACAGTTTTTCTGATTCTTCCAACAGTTTTGATGGCGTTTCTCAACGTCACAGTGTTCTATCTTCCAACAGCTTCTGGTGAAAAAATGGGATTGACGATGAACGTGTTGCTGTCAATTGTTGTCTTCCTGTTGCTCGTCTCCAAAATTCTTCCACCAACATCGGACTCGATTCCGCTTGTCGCCAAATATCTTTTGCTCACTTTTGTGCTCAATATCATCACTATTATGGTTACCACAATTATATGTAATATTTATTTTCGAAGTCCGATTACACATCGATTACCGCCATGGGTTCGCAAAGTGTTTTTAGATGTGAGTTTTCGATTCGAAGAGTTCAAAAATAAATAGAAAAACAGCTTAATTTCAGAAAAAAATGTTATTTTCAGGTGTTACCGTTGTTAATGTGTATGCAACGACCACATCGTAAAAATGTGATACAAAAAGGTCATCGAAAACTGTTGGAAAAAGGGCCGAGTGTTGAGGAGAATCCGATGAAATCGGGCGAACATCATCCACTTTGTCGACATACGCATGTTCCGTGAGTTTTTGCGTATTTTTCTAGATGTGACACAGTTTTGTGGGAGAGGCTAAACTGAAGAAAATAAAAATGAGAACTTTAGAGAGAAGGTCACGTGAATTTTTAAATAATTTTAAGATCTAAAAATTTAGTTCACTATTTTCTCGGAAGGTGAAAAATTTGAAATTTCAGGCCGGCCCGAGAAATATCAACTTTTATTTATTTTTCTCTCAATTTTCAAAAAAAAGGTCACGTTTTTTCGTTCTCTACGTCTCACACTCCCTCAAAAGTTGTTGTTTTCCATTTTCAACTTGATACATATTTCCAGTCCAATAATATTTATCATTTTTCAGAGATAGTTGTCGAAAAGTTCGAATTCAAAACGAAGACTTTGATGATGAACTGAGTCCCGAAGCTCAGCGAGCAATTGACGCCATCGAATTCATCACCGAGAATCGGAGGGATGAAGAAATCACTAAACAGGTTTGGGACTTTTTTTTTTCGAGTTTTCCGTACTTTGTCAAGGGTAAGATTTTGGCTTTTTTCAAAACCCCAAAAAGCCCAAAATTTTTTCCTGGTTTTCATCAAATTTTTCACTTTCACTTCACTTCAATTTTCACTTAAATTTCAGCACCAAAAAATTTTGAATAAATTTTCGAAAAAAAAAATTCGCCCGCATTGGGAATCGAACCCACGACCTCCACTGCATCATTCGTGCTTCACAAACCTTCACCCAAAAGGTCGCGGGTTCGATTCCAGGTGTGGGCGAAATTTTTTTCTATTTTTTTCATCTGGCACAAACCAAATTTTTCTGGTTTTTTTTCTGAGCGCGGTCCATCTTAAAATGATCACTACAGTTTTATAATTTAAAAAATCCGGGCTGAAAATGTTTAACTTGGGGCCGGTCCGAAAAATCTCAATTTTTCATTTCACTCAAAACTATTCAGTTTTTTTCTTAATACTCATCTTTGAATCTCAATGTTTTCGCGCATTTTTCTATACCAGGCACAGTTTTGTGAGCGTGGTCTAAATTGGAGAAATATAATTTTAAAACGAGAGATTTAGAGAGAAGGTCCCGGATTTTTTCCAACAAAAAAAGTTACGAAAATTGTTTTCAAAAGTTTAGATTTTTTGCAGTTTCGCGATGATTGGAAATTCATAGCAAGTGTGGTGGATCGTTTTCTGTTATACGGTTTTTTCGGCGCAACACTGGGCGGCACAATCGGCATCGTCTTCTCTGCGCCGTCCGTTTTCGAGTCATTCGACGAAAACAAGCAACTTCAAAAGTTGAATCGATTATTCAATATGGGTATTGCCAATGACTCAATGTTACCATTGGACATGATGTGAACAAACAAAAAAATAATTCAAAAAAAACAGTGCCTTAAGTTATTTTTGTACATTGGCAGGCAGAATAAGAAGTTCTTGACACCTCACGATTCGTCAATTGTTTCGACTCTTTTCTATGTGTGTGTGTGTGTGTTTGGCTGGCTTGGCTGCTGGTGGAAAAACAAAGAAAAACGGTCTTTTTCGACGGGATTAGACCCACAAATACACACAAAACAAAACAAAACAAAACAATAACAGACAGACTGAAGCAGAAAAAGAAGAAGAGATTCTATTCATGTTTTCTCACACGATCCATCCTTTTTTTTCGAGGTTATTTTTGATGGTAGATCATGTTACTCCCTCTTTTTTGTGCACTTTTGAAGTTACTCTGAAGTTTCAAACTACAGTAATCGCGCTTGGTTTTTGAGGGGCTCAACTTTTAGAAATTTATTTTTCGGGTCATTTTTTTTCCAGCCCGCGAAACACGTTGTCCAGTTTTTGAGAGAGTATGAGACGCAGATTTTTTGGGCTCGACAATTTTTCAGTCCTGAAAACGAGTTGATCGTTTGAGAGTTCTCTCTGGCCGGGTTTTCTCATTTTGGTGAGAAATTTTCAGATTTTTTCGGGCCAAAATTTTCTTAAAACTATAAAATTTAACAAGTTGAAAATTTTGGAAACAATTTTTCAGAGAGTGTGAGGCATAGATTTTTTGGGCCCGGCAATTTCTCGGACTTGAAACTTGATTCTGAAAAAAAATTGATTATTTCAGGCCGGTTTTTCCATTTTCTGAAACACATTGAGTGAAGATAACAACTTTTTGGGAGCAAATGTTGAGAGTATGAGACGCAGAGTTTTCCACGTGTCCAGGACAATTGAATAAACAATTTTTTTTAAACGTGAATCAGAATTTTCTATGGCGAAGTACTGTACTTTTAAGATTTACGGTCCGGGCGTTTTTTTCTGAGATTTGAGAAATATTTTGCTGGCTCCCCGGGCCAAATATGCTGAGCCTATATTTTCAGGCTCAAATTTCTAGGTTGACCTGAAATCAGAACCTAGAAACGGAGCTTCAAAAACACAATTTTTAAGTTTCGGCCCTGAATTTCTGAAAACTTATTTTTACGAGATTTTTTCTGTCCATATTTGAGACCCTGAAAACTAGGCTCGAGAGTCTAGACTATGTTTGTCTGAAAATTAAGGCCCAGGCCTCACAGAGAAAACAGCAGACCTATTTTTCGAGGCCGGCCCGAAATGTTCATCGCCGACCTGACAAACCAGGCCCAAAGATGTTTTGTTATTTTCAAAAAACATTTCTTGCCTGGCCCAGTTTTCTCGGGCTCCCGGTGGTCCCGAAACAGGCCAAGTCTCCCTCCAAACATTTTGCAATAAAAGGGTGAAAGAGCATGTTTGTTTTTCTCATTTTTTGCGTATTTTGTTGATTTATCCGTTCGTTGCGCGCACATTTTTCTCATATAATTAATTTTTTTCGGTTCTGCCGATTTTTCCAATTTTTAGCTCAATTTCAAGATTTTTTCAATCGCAAAAAAAGTCAATTTTTGTCGGTCAGTTGACCAGGATGTTGTTGTGCTTGTTCAAATATTTGCTCAATGTTTGTTTCAAGTTCGATTGATTAGTCATGAACCTGATTGCGGCCTACTTGATCCATTGAACAAACTTTTGTGTCTCGAATGAACATGATGTCAGTTCAAAATGTCGGCGAAAATGAACACGAACAAAATGTGTGCTTCCGTGGCGCAATAGGCAGCGCGTTCGGCTGTTAACCGAAAGGTTGGTGGTTCGAGCCCACCCGGGAGCGAAATTTTTTTATTTTTCAAAATTTTTTTCGGGCAGCAAAAAAAAGTTTTTTTCTCAAAGAAAATTGATATCATCCCGATATATATTTGTATTTTCTTTTTCTTTTGTTGTGCCTGGTCATTCTTGAGAGCAGAGGAGAGAAACACTTGACTGCCATCCGAACATTCCGGTCAACAGAAAACCGGTTTCATCATTTTTGCTCCCATCCCACCTTTCTTCCAAACACTCATTTTTTGTGACCGCCAAAAAGATTTTGCTGAAAAAGAGCAATATTTTAGGGAATCGGACCGGCAAAATGATGATTTTCCTGATATTTTTTGGCGTTTTTTCGAGTTGTTTAGCTGTGGGAGTTGTGCCGGTTCCAAATGAGCATGCTGTCAATGCGAAATCAAAATTTGATGGTGAGAAAATATCGCAAAAAATACGATTTTTGTCGAAATGTTTTTACAGATTACGCTGAACATTACTTGCTGCCAGAGGATTTTCAAAATGCCGAAACGACGCCGGTCCGAAAACCGACAGACGTTGAAATCGAGGCGATGCAAAACTCTCTTCTTTTTGAAGGAGATATAATGGGAGTGCCCGAAATTGAGAAAATCGATATTTTGAAGAAAATTATGAGGGACGATCCGTTAGATGAGGAGGAAATTTTTCGAAAACCGGTATTGTAGTTTTGAGTGGTTTTGGGTTTGCTTTGAAAATTTTTCAAAAATATTGCTTTTTTTAAAAATTTTTTCAGAAATCTCTGCACCCTCTCGGCAAGATATAATTTTCAGTCTTGATATCAGAAAATCCATGAGGCCTAATTTTTGAAAAAAATTAGGCCCGGCCCGAAGTCATAATCTGGGATGAGATTGTGGCCCGAAGGCTTAAGAGCCAGGTCCGAACATGGGCCGGCCCGGGCTCCATCGTTTTTTTCTTTCGGCCGGTCAAAAAAAAACTCGGCCCTACTTGTTTCTCAGAACCGCCAATATAAATTTTCTGAAAAAAATTGTGGAAACCATTTCTACACCCTTGTACTTCTAGGAAAAGTAAGTATAATTTTTATTTGCAAGTGCAAAAACTTCGGATATTTCAAGGCCATAATGCCAGGCTGCCGAAACGAGTCAAATCTCACCTCTGGCTACTGGACCGCTCGATCCGAAAATTCGGGTCCGGTCCCAATTTTTCTTGAAATTTGGTTCTAAACATTGAGCGGGTTCTAAATTCTGATATATAAGCCTGGATTTCGTCAAAAAAAAACTTATTGTCATCCACTTCAAACATTTGGGGTCCAAATTGAAACTTTTGTCAAATATCTTGTTTTTTAAAAATTTAATTTTTTATTTCGACACCAAATACAAAAATCCTAATTTTTTCCAGTTCCACAGTGCCCTGAACCTGGTGACCTATCCCGACAAACTTTGGCCAAACGGCGAAGTGCCTTACATGTTGGAAGAGGGTATGACCAATGAGTGAGTCTTCCCGCCAAAAAAAATTCGAAGTTCTCGAAAAACATTGCAGTCAACGTACAGCAATTGCGCAAGCATTTGACGAGTACAAAAGTAAGACGTGTGTTCGATTTGTGCCAAAAACTGACGATGATTTCGACTATATTTATGTGAAGAGAAATGTGGCGTTTGGATGTTCGTCGTATGTTGGAAGAGCTGGTGGCAATCAAACTGTCTCGTTGGAGGTTGATAAATGTTTCTCCAAGGTTTGCCAACTTTTTTTGTTGGGATGATAGACTTTGGAAATACTGAGAAATTAAAAAAAAAAAACTATTTTTACATAAAAATTACAGTAATCCTTTGTTACAACTTCGATTTTGAAAGTTAATGTACATTGTGTCCAAATTTTTGAAAAAAAAAATATTTTCTCACCGAATTTCTAATTCCTTCGATTAAAGTCACAAATGTGTCTGATCTAGAAAAATGTGCAAAAAAAAAGAAAAAAATTCCCTCGTACCTGGAATCGAACCCGCGGCCTTTTGGGTGCAAATGTTTGTCTGTTTTTTATTTTGTGCTGAATCTCGCAAAAAATGAGACACAAAATAACATTGGAGACGCAGACATTTGAAAAACCCGTCGATTGTTTGCATGATAATATATAAAATTCGAGAATTGTCTGCGCTCTCTCACTCACTCACAAAAAGTTTCACTGAAAAAAAGTAGAATTCTTGCAGGGTATAATTGCACACGAGCTGATGCACGCTCTCGGCTTTTTCCACGAACATTCTCGAACAGATCGCGACGATTTTGTCGACATTCTCGAGGACAACATCCGTCCCGGAATGATGCGAAATTTCGAGAAATATCCTCGAAAAATCATCGATTCTCTCGGCATGCCATACGACTACGAGTCGGTGATGCACTATCACAAATTGGCATTCTCGCGAAACGGCAAACCGACAATTGTGCCAAGAGACAGCGAAGCCGATGTTGGACAACGATACAAACTGTCGGAGATGGACGCGAAAAAAGTGAACAAGTTGTATCAGTGTGGAGAGTATTCAAAGGTCACTACTACCACTACAACCACTACGACTACAACTACTGAAGAGCCGACTACAACTCCGAAGAGGTTGACAACGACGACTGAAGAAGATGAGGATGAGACAACAACTAAGACAACTACTACGACAACAACTACAACTACTCCGAAACCTACTACTACAACAAGAAAACCTGTGGAAAAGTCGAGAAATCGAAGTGAGCTTGATATTTGGGGCTGGAAAGTCTACAACTTTTTTGAGCCGTCATTTTGAAAATCTATTTTTGAGAGAGTACGAGACGCAGAGTTTGGCACATGTTGTCCTCATTTTTGTTTGAATATTTTCTCTGCGTCTCTTAAATCTTGAAAACTCATCAGACATGTGAAGTGAGGGCGAATTTGGGCCAGACCGAAAATTTTGAAAACTATTTTGAAAAAATCCGGAAAAATTCTGACATTTTTTTGAGTTTTTTCAACACCACATGCCCAGAATGTATAGAGCCAAGTTTTTTTTTCAGTTTTTTTAGAGCCCTAGCCAGCTCAAAACGACTACTAGAGTTTTTTAACAAAAAAATCGGGCCTGAAAATTTTTCCTTCAGGTCGGCCCGAAAAATCTCAATTTTTCATTTCACTCAAATTTTTTTTCAGTGTTTTTCCATTCAGTGTGTATTTTTAAATTTCAATGTTTTCGGACATTTTTTCAAGACCAGACATATTTTTGTGGGCGTGGCCTGAGCCGATGAAACAAAGTTTAAAAATGAGAAATTTAGAGAAAAGGTCACGTAAATTAAATCAAGAAACATTTTTCAGAATTTTGGGCCGGCCCGGAAAATCTCAACTTTCTATTTCATTCAAAACTTTTATGTGAGCTTTCACTAAACCCCAAAAAACGAGTTGTTAATTTTTCAGAATGCGAAGATTTGAACGCACATTGTGGAATGTGGGAACAATTGGGACATTGCCAACATTCTGTTAAATACATGGCACACTATTGTCGAAAATCTTGTAAAATGTGTGAAGTGGAAGAAGTTAGCACTACAACCACTACAACAGCATCAGCACCTTCAACAACAACAAAGTCTCCGATACCACGTGGCAAAGAGACTGTGACAAAGAGTACTGTAACTGCCACAACAACAACAACAACACTGAAACCGACGACAACAACCACAACAGCACCGAAAGAAAAATGCGAGGATAAAAATCTATTTTGTAGTTATTGGGCGAAAATTGGCGAGTGTAATAGTGAGAGCAAATTCATGAAAATATTCTGTAAAGCTTCTTGTAAAAAGTGCTAGATTTTGTTTGTATTTATTTATTTCGCATTTTTCCGGGTTTGTTTCGAACACAACAAAAACATCCGGTTCGTTCTATTTTTGTCTTTCAAGTAGCGACTATGTCGTATTCACATAAATGTTTGTATGTATTGTTGTGAGCATCAAAAAACGCATTTGAAAGAGCTAACACAGCAAAAAAAAACTTTTTACACAGAAAAAATTAACTGCGGAAATTCAAAAAAAAGAAAACATGTTTTCGAAAAAAGGGGAGTTTCAGGTTAGGGGCGTGGTCGCAACTGCCGCACACTTTTGTTTTTTTTTCTTTATTTTTTTTTATTTTTCAAGGAAATTCAATCTAAAAAGATAGTTTGAAGAGCTAAAAAGGAGAATAGAGTAGTAAGAAGAAAGAACAACCCGTTGTAAATCATTTACAATGTGTCAATCATCGATAGAGTGAACATAACTGCCAATAAAAGAGCAAAAACCAGTATTCCAGTTTTTCTTTCAAAATCTCATAAAAATCACTCGTAAATCGACAAAAGAGCAACAGGATAAGCTAGATTTGATAAATATATCATAAAGTTAGAAGAAAAGTAGTTTTCAAGTAGGAAAAATGGCTAAAAATTGTGAAAATTTAGTATTTTTGTTAAATTTACCATGTTTTTACATGTTTTTCTTGCGGGTTCTACTTGAAAATGTTCGAAATATGTTATATTAAGAATCAGTGAGTAGCTTAGTAGACATATGAGCTACTGCAAAAGACAAATCAATCGTTATTCATGCCAATATGCTCTAACACCTTCTCTGCTCATTGTGTAAGGTCGTAAAAGGCCATAAAAATACTGTTCTCCTTCCCAATAGTCTTATTACTCTCTCAAAACATTGTTTTTGCTGTAAACATAGTTTTTTCCTTTTTTGAAAGAATAGAAAGAAAAATAAATTTTGAATTCCCGCACACACAATTATTTGTGTGCATACACCGCGTGAAGAAAATTTCGTTTCTTTTTTTTTGCTGTGGCTAACAAAAAAAAATAAATTTGAACACCCGCTTCTTGTGCGCTTGGGCGAGCTTTCTCAGTTGAGTAATTTCATTGTGAAAATTTGTTTTTTTTCAAAAACCGCGGCCTTTTTCGATTGCGCAACTGTTTTCATGCTGTTTTGGGAGTACTAACCGGTGTATGTCAAATATGTTGCTCCTCGAGGCTTTGAAAAGGAGAAAAGAGCCCGTGGCTCCTTTGTGACACTGACGCTTTTCCAAATTGTTGGCGCATTTTAGATTTTTGAATACCTTTTTTTTTCTTTCTTTTCGAAGAAATTCAGCTTTTGTATTTCAGAGGATGAGTGAACCAAGTGCCAAACGGCCAAAAACAACAGCCGAGTCACCAAGTTGTTTGTCAGAGGTGTCTGAGCCAGTGAAGGCCAAAATCATGGAGCTTGATGTGGTACAATATAACTTGGATAATTTGAGCGAAGAAGCTGCGAATGAAATTCTTGCGGTGAGTTTTTTTCAGTTTTTTCAAGCAATATGACGAGTTTTTCAGATAGAACAAAAGTACAATAAATTGCGCCAACCATACAATCTTGAGCGCAAAAATCTGATTAGAGACATTCCAAATTTCTGGCAAACAGCGGTTTGTTTTTGAAAATTCTCCAGATTTGAAAAATCAACAAATTTTTACAGTTTTTGAACCATCATCTTTTGTCAACCGCAATTCCAGAGGAACAAGAAGAAATCTTGGCACATTTGATAGATTTGGAAGTCGAAGAATTCGAAGATATCAAAAGTGGATACAAAATAACATTCACTTTTGAAAAAAACAATTTCTTCGACACCGAAACAATTGTCAAAACGTATCACTTGAATACCGAAACACCAAATTCGACAACATCCGAAATTGCATGGAAACCAAACAAGAAACCAGAAAGTGATAAAGATGCAACTGACTCACAAATCACTTTCCTCGAATGGCTCTGCACAAACTGTCCACCAGATGGTGATGAGATTGCGGAAGTTATCAAAGACGATTTGTTCCCAAATCCACTTCAATACTTCATCATGCCTGACATGCAAGATGTCACCGATGAAGAACTCGAAGAGTTTGATGAAGAAGCGGTCGCCAGTAATGGCGAACACGAATAAGTTACACCTATTTTCATTTTATTTATCATTATGTTAACTTTTATCGAGGTCCTCACATTTTTCTCATTTTATCGTTTATTTTCTGACATTTTTGCAACTTTATATTCTTTGTGTAATGAAAGATCTCCATTAACCACAAAAAATGTAACATAGAAAATGGTATCAATCCCCAGAAATATTTTCAAATGCACTAAATGGTGTCTGAAACTGAATTTGATTTCTTAGATTTTATGACATAAAGCATGTTGGCGGTTCGTATCGCAGCGGTTGCTTCGAATTCATCGGTTCGATGTCTAAGCATCGATTTCTCACACGAAAAACCGGCTCCACAACAACTCGAACATGTTCAAACCCGGCTAATTGAAACGGTAAGAAATTTAAAAAATCTTCAGACAAAGTTTTATTTGAAAAAATCTAGGTTCCTCTTATGTTTCGACACCGGATGGATTACACGTTCTACCGGAAAGATGTTGTATGTGATGATCATATATTTATGGTACAAAAAAGAGGAATTGAAGCGCTGATGAGCCATTTTGGTATGATCGGAACACTTGGACAGGTGAATTTTTTGTTTTTCTCGAAATAAAAAAACCAGCTGAAATTGAACTTTTCAATTCTGGATAAGCGGGAAAATACGTTTTTCCTAATTTTACCGAAAATCTGATACAATCACAGCTCGGTCAACAACACTAAATCCTTATTTTCAGAATGACCTCTCTTTTTGAAACAAAAAATCTGAAAAATTTCAGCTGTCCGAATTACATTATACATTTTGAGTTCAAAAATTGTGCTCCGTGGTACTCCACGTTTTGGCGTAGATATACGCACTGCGTATTCGAGTGTTAGCTGAATTTTCAGGGTTTTCAAAAAATCAAAACTTACAAGACACGTCAAATTAATTATCGTGGCCTTATTTCTAAATTTTTCATTTTCAAGTTTAATTTTTCGAATTAGGCCACATCCACTTGTCAAAAAATGTGCAAAACTTTTCAAGTACGGAAAAAATGTGAGTGGGAAACCTGGTCCGATAATCACTAGCGGAGCCGGGCCAGAAATTTCCGGATTTTTTATTCGGTAAATCAGAAAAACTCATATATAGTGTTCCGTTTACTTGTTCATTTCCAGGGAATATTTTTGGAAAATTGATTTTTCACAGCTTGATAATTGATATTAAACTAACCACCAAAAATGGAATAATGTTTTTAACTCAGTCGAAAATTTCATTTTTTCATGATTTCGAACGATCGCCTAGAAAGTTCTGATTTTTCCGAAAAAAATGTCGAAATCATTTCTTTTCCCAATTATTTTCCGGAACCAAATTTCGAACAAAACATAAATTCTAATGCCAGCTGAAAATTGTAGTTTTTTAATGAACAATTTTGTTTTCAAATCCATTATACCGAAAAATTGCAGGTTTTCCTGCCTCATGTCGAAATGGAAGTGATCTCGGCGATTCCAATGATCGACGATGGAACTGTTCGATGTCGATGGCGTGTGAAGTATGTCTCCGCATTCCGACTCATCACAAATCCTCGATTGTTTCGTTTTGACTATCGATTGAAAAACTTGAGCTGGTTTGATGGGTATTCAGTTCTAACTGTTGATGGCAATGGTCATGTTTATAAAATCACATTGCAAAAGGTGAATTTTTATATATTTCTATTCTAAGCAAATCTCGAGGTTTTCAGACGATTCAAGATGATCAAAAAAGTCTGCTGACTTCCCCGTCAGAAAAATTAAAACAAAAGTTGGCGACACTTTAGGTCTTTTTTCGAGGAGAACTTTAATTAGTATATATAAATTGAACTAACATACAATTAGATCTCAAATTTTGAGCCATTAGAGTTTTAGTCAAATTAATATGGAATGTATGGGTTTATTGATTTTTCCAATTATTTTGGAAAAAATAAATAGATTTTTTGAACTTGTTCTTTTTTCTCCGTTGATTCAGTTATTGTCACGACTGTGCAATATTTGCTCATTTACAAAAAAGGATGGATGGAAATGCGCTCTATGGCGAATTTCGATCTGTCTGGTTATACACTATTTCGCCGTTTTTCTCGCACATATGTTCGTGCATTTTTTATGATTTCAGATATTGGCCTTTGTCTCTCAATTTTTTGCACAATATTTTGAGTTTCAGATCCGACTGGATTTGTAGAAGATGGAGGATCAGGAAAGTGGTGAGTTGAGAAGGGATCGAAATTGAATCACGTGACCGAGTTTTTTTTTTCCAGATGACCTCATTAATTTACGGATTCCGACACAAACTAAAAAATCGCAGAAAAGAAAACATATCAGGTGGGAAAATGAATAGTTTTGGGTACTTTCACAACGAAACTTTTTCCGAATTTATTCTTTGAAATTTACCCAACTTTACTCGGTAAATCGGAGAAAAATTTCACATCTTCTAAAACTAAATACCAAAAAAAAAATTATTTTTTTCTGACGAGAGTATCTAATTTTTCATAATTTTGGATATTTGCCTGAAAAAAGTTGAAACCATTATTTTCCAAAAAAAGTCGGAGTCTTTTTTCCCGAACATTTTTTACAAAAAAAAAGTTCTCAAAGATCTTGAAAACTAAAAAATTTCTGGTATTTTTTTTTTGTTGAAATATTTCACCGTCGTGGATCATTGATCGTAGAATTTCTGAATTATTAAAATTTTTTGAAACGTAGAAAATACTGGAAATCATTTTTTTCGGACTAGTCAGAAAATAGAAGAGTTAAACATTTTTTAAATTAAGTTTTTTACCAGAAAACTTTAACATTTTCGAAGAAAAAAAAGTTAAGATCAAGGTACCAAAATTTCTCAAAAAAAAATGTCACCGTGTCAACTGAAAAATGAACAAAAATTAGAAAAAAATACTTTTGAAGTTTCTGTGGCGGGAACTATAAATTTTTATTTTTTCGTGCTCCACAAACCTTCACCCAAAAGATCACAGGAAAATTTTTATTTTTTTCAGAACTGATTTCAATGATGAAACTTTGGACGAGGCAGTACTTGACGCCCAGCGTAAAGAAAGAGAAAGATTGGAAAGACTCGAAAAACTTCGAACCGCCGAAAACAGTGATCACATTTCGCAAATGACGGCACTTATGATGCCAAGCTCTTCACAAGCTCTTCCACAACTCGACATTCAAATGTCTGATTTCGATATAACGGCAGATGAAGAGTTTCTGCCTTTATCGACAAGCGAGAAAATTGCACTGGGCCTGCCGTTACACGATGAAACAGAAGTGAAACCTGATTTGATTTTCAGTCGAGACGTGCCAACAACTTCGAAACAAGAACCGGTTGAGGTTATAGACTTGTCATCAGATTCGGATTCCGAAATAGCTGTGACTGGATATGTGCAATCAACCCGTCTCTTTGCTGGTGAACAATTTTTTCAAAAAAAACTCTACACGTACATCAGCATAAAATTCTAAAATTTTTATTGGTGACCCTACCAAAAATCATAAAAATTTCGAGAAAAAAAGTTCGAAACAGGCCTGAGGGAACATTCTCAAAAAAATTATGAAATTTTCAGGGCAAAAAAACCATGTTAAACCAAAAATTTTTATTTTGAATTCCATTCTTTCAAATTTTCAGTACGGAAATAACTTTTTTTTTGTGAAAAATTCCAATTTTCAGGTCGAAGAAACCGATGGGTTACCGCTGAGCGCGATAGAGAAGAGGCGAAACAAATGGAAAAAGAGTTCACCAAAGAGCAAGCGAGAATAAAGAAAATGAGAGATTTGAAAACGTTGGAAAGCACCGAGAAACTCGGCGGAAGATTGTTGGTGAATTCGGGACATCCCGAAGAGGATTCCGATATTTTTGTCGTCGCCCATTTGACACATACACTTCAACCACATCAGTTGGGCGGAATTCGATTCATGTTAGTTTTTTGGTTTTCTATCTGAAGAAATTTTTGAGAAAAATATGGTAAAAGCTGAGATATTTTGTCACGAAAAAAATGAATCCACAGAAAGTTCAAAGTTTCCTAACTTTGAAATGTTTTTCAGAGCGTTTTGAAATAAAAAAAAATAGATTCGGAAGTATCTGAAAAATTGAAAAACAAAAAAAAACAATGAATTTCATCCAAATGTTTGGAAATTTTCAGCCATTGTTTTGTTTTTCCCCCCGTTTTTGGCCATCATTCATGGTTACATAAATATTCTCCTTAATTTTTCACGTGGGTCACGTCATGAAAAACTGAAAACTATGTTCCTTTAAATTTGTTCCATGTTCCTTTAAATTTAGTTTAATTTTAGCACCTTTTTCCTGTTTTTTAGTCGTCAAAATTTTTTGAAAAATTTCGATACCTATTTTTGAAAACCGCATGAACCTATGATAAAAATATCGAAGAATATCAAACAATGTGTGTACCGACATTCCACAGGATACTCCATACAGTGAGACAAACGAACATTTCTTCCTAGACAAAAAAAACTCCATTTTATAGCATAATTAACGTATTTCCAGAGACGAAATATATATGTATTTTTCATTTTTTTCACATTGACAAAAATTTTAGAAAGTTTTGTCACGCAAAAAATATACCTGCTCAAATATCTCTTCTTTTTTGCAGGTATGATAACACTATCGAGTCGATGCACGATTATAATAAAAATGGTGGTCTAGGTTGCATTTTGGCTCATTCAATGGGTCTCGGAAAAACCATCCAAGTCATCACGTTCACCGAAATTTTTTTGCGCGCCACAAAATCGAAAAAAATCCTCATCATCATGCCGATCAACACCATTCAAAATTGGTATTCCGAATACGAGAAATTCATGCCGAAGTTCAATGAGCATGGCGAAATTGTTCGCAATTTCGAAGTTTTTCTACTTGGCGACAGTGTGAAAACGTTTGATCAGCGTGTAAATTTGATTGAAAAATGGGATACGAAGGGAGGAGTTTTGTTGATCGGATACGATATGTTTCGATTGTTAATCAGATCAACACAACCGAAAAAGGCAAAGAAAAAAAGGCCTAAATTGAATTTGACTGGAATCAGTGGATTTGAGATGAATGGAGAGGCGGATGAGGTTGAACAAGAGGCTGAAGATGAATTTACCAGTGAGGGAAGAGTCAAGACTGAAGCCAATGATTGTGAGTTTTTTGATTTTCAAAAAAAATTTTTATGTTTATTGAAAAATCCAATCATACCTGGCCCAAGAGGATACCAAACTTTCTCGAAAAATTTTGTCACAGTGAAAAATTTGGGAAAACATTTTTGGTAAAAATTTTTTCCCTGAAAAATGCTCTAACATTACCAGTAAAAGTTGAGATTAAAAAATGATAATTTTCGAGAAAAATACAAACCCAAAAATATTTTACAAATTTTCATTCCAAAGTTGTGAATTTTTCCTCCAAAAAAGTTGTTTTTATAATTCAATGAAAACCCAAATAATTTTGCCACCGTGAAAAATTTTGAGAAAATTTTTTGCCACTGAATGATAACCGAAAAATAACTAAAATTGTCAAAAGTTTGAAAAATTTTTTTAAATAAGACTTCCGAGATAAATGCAAACGAAAAATTTTGAAAAATTCAAAAAATCACCTAAAAAGTACCAAAAATCGTCAAATTTTGGAAACTTTTTTATGTCAAAAATCCAAAAAAAAAATTTTTTTTATTGAAATTTTTGTTTATTTGACAATTTTTTAGGAATGAAGACTATCCAAGAGAACGCAAATTTCCAAAATTTAAAAATTAACCTGAAAAATACGAAAGTCTCTCATCAGAAATAGTGAAAAAAATTTGAAAAAAACTTTTGACACTGTGAAAGGGGAAAAAAATCGATATATTTTTGTTGATTTTTGTGGCGTGACCTATACGAAATATTTCACGCAAATTCTCATAATCAGAATTTGAAACATTTCAAATTGTCATTTCTAAATAATCATCAAACCGCAAGCTCTAATTTTAAACAATTGATTTTTGCAGTGCTCAAACAAGCTCTGCTCGATCCGGGGCCGGATTTGGTTGTGTGCGATGAAGGCCATAAAATAAAAAATCTCAACACAGACATTGCGATTTCGCTTGGCGCAATTGCTACAAAACGGAGAATTGTGCTAACAGGATATCCGCTTCAAAACAATTTGCTCGAATATTTTTGCATGATTGATTTTGTTCGACCAAAGTTTCTTGGAACCAAAAAATCGTTTATTGAACGCTTCGAAAAACCGATCAATAATGGACAATGTCTTGACTCGACCATAGGTTTGTTGATTTTTTCAAAAAATAAATATCTAAACTTGGGGTTTTCAGCTGACATGAAATTCGCTCGACAACGAACGCATGTTTTGGTTGAGTTGGTCAAAGGATTTGTTCAACGACGAACTCATCATTTGCTCAAATCGATTTTGCCGGAATCGAAAGAATATGTGATTCTTCTTCGAAAAAGTGTGGTTCAACGATTGTTGTATCGATGTTTTGTTTTGTTTGCCAACACGGAAATGAAGAATGGTGCGAATGCGACATTCAATCCGTTGAAAGCGTTTGCGGTTTGCTCGAAAATTTGGAATCACCCTGATGTTTTGAATAAGACCATGGAAGAGATTGCCAGAAATGAGCAGGTCAGACTAATTTTAAGCCTTAAATTTGGAATTTTTTTGCTTTTTTCTTACTCGAAGTTTGGAAAATCGAATGTTCGAAAATCTTGAGCTCAAAAATCGACGGTTAGTATCTTTCGAAACCTATATTCAATCCCGAAAAAACTTTTTTTGCGGAAATCGCGGAACTTTTCAGTAAAACGTCCAGAATCTTGAAAAATTAGACATCAGAATAGAAAATTCTACTGTTTTAATGTTTAGTTTTTCAAAAGCTCGGTAAAATCCCACTTTTTCTGAAAAAAAACTTCAAAAAAATATAGAAATAGTTTCAAAAATTTGTTCGTGAAAAAGTCACGAAAATTCCGGTCCCACCCATTTTAATTTCCAAAGAGAAATTTGTGAAGTAAAATTTAAAAAAAATGTCTGTTTTTTTGTCTGAAAATCAAAAAAAAATTTCAGCAAGTCGAAGAGCGTAAAATGGCCGACCAACAACGTCAATTTCAAATGAACAACAATCCTCAAAATGCCCAATACATGCATGCTCCTGGCGTTTTTCAAAACGGGATGAGCGGCGGCCCAATTCCATATCAATTCTATCAACAACAACAACAACAACAACAACAACAACAACAGCCAAGTTATTGGGGTAGCCCGACGATAAAGAATGAAACATCGCCGACGAAGGGTAGAAAACGGGCGGCGAGAAATGGTAAAAAACAACGAAATGGAGATGGAGACGATGATGCAGTTGATGATATTAGTGAAGTTACTGGATCTATCAAGTATGATTGGGTGAGTATTCTATTATAAAATAATTATTTGAAAATATTTGTGAATTTAGGCGAGAGATGTTATGCAGTCTTATGTGAAGGGCAACATTGAAAATGGGTACAAGATGATCATCTCGCTAGCAATTGTTGATGAATGCACCAAAATTGATGACAAAATTTTGATTTTCAGTCAAAATTTGACGGCTTTATCTCTAATTGAAGAGTTTATGGGTCGAAGAAGAGTTGTGACGCGAGACGGGACGACTAGTGAAAGATGGGAGAAAAATCGAAATTATTTGCGATTGGATGGGTCGACGACGGGTGCCGATCGAGAGAAACTCATCAATCGATTCAATTCGGAAGCGAATCTTCGTGTTTTTCTGATCTCCACTCGTGCCGGATCGCTTGGTATCAATTTGGTGTCGGCGAATCGATGCATCATTTTCGACGCCTGTTGGAATCCGTGTCATGATGCTCAGGCGGTTTGTCGCATTTATCGATATGGACAGCAGAAAAAAACGTATATTTATCGATTGATTATGGACAATTCGATGGAAAAGTCGATTTTTAATCGACAAATTTCGAAACATGGATTGCAACGTTGGTTTTTTTTTAATTCAACTTTTTTGAAAAGTTCAGATTTTGAAAGAAAAAATGAAAAAAATTCTGAAGAATCATGGAAATACCAGGCCCCAATTACACACTTTTGTGGATTGAGCCTAAATCGACGAAATAGCATTCAGAAACAAGAGACTCGGAGAAAAACCAATGAAAACCGGTAAAAATTTCCTGAAAAACGCTCTTATGCGTTCAAACCAAAATTTCTCAAAGAATGGAAAAATATTTTCTAAAATCAATAATTTCCTTGTTTTCAGAGCAAGTCGTTGATGATGCTCAAGTCAATGCGAATATCACACAGAAAGAATTGGAAACACTGCTAGTTTATGATGTAAGCCATACTTTTTTCCACACAAATAACTTTCACATTTTCAGGAGGCTTTGGATGTATTACACGACTCATGGGACACATCGGCATGGGATTTGAACGACGAACTTCTCGATACGATTTGCAAACAATTTAGCCATTTGATGGCCGAAAAACCGTTCCTTCATGAATCGTTGATACTTGAAAGTGAACGACAACTCAGCGAGGAGGAGAAGAAGGAGGCACAATTGTTGTTTGAACGCGAGAAACGACATGAAATGTATCCGGAAGAATCGGATCCGATGATCAATCGATATAACAACTATACCAATCGACCGTATCCGAGTTTGAGTGTTGGCGCGCATTTTTATGATACTTTGACGAATGGGTTAGTTTGGTCGGCCCGCGCGGAACCGACGGAAAACTCCGAATTTTCGACCATTTTTTGAAATTTTTCAGCAAAATTCATTTATTTTCGAAACTTTTCACTTTTTTGCTTTCCGAAAACAATACGAAAAATTATTCCAAAACAGTCTTGAGCGGAAAAATTTTCGAACTTTTATTCTTTACGGAATTTTTTCTGACAAAACCTTCCGAAAAAATTGGAAAAGCTAATCTTAAGTGTTCATTTTACTTTGTTTTTACCAGAAAAAATTCAAAAAAGTTATGGACCTATTCATGACAATTAAAAAAAGAAAAACATTGAATAAAAAAATAAAAATGCAAATGCGCGCCGAGGAAAAAATTATTTTTTTTCTCAAAAAAAAAGTCACGAAAAATGATGATTTATCCGAATTTTGGGTAGATCAAACCGAGAAAATCTCTGCGTCTTGGAAAATGCCTTGAATTTTTCGATTTTCTCGGTTTGATCTACCCAAAATTCGCATAAATCATCTTTTTTCGTGACTTTTTTTGAGAAAAAAATATAATTTTTTTCTTCGGCGCGCATTGGCATTTTTTTTTAATTCAATTTTTTTCTTTTTTTAATTGTCATGAATAGGTCCATTATAATTTTACAACTTCTAAAACTAAATGCCAAAAAGTAGCAAAACTATTCCGATTTTTTTCAGAAAATAAATTTAGGTAAAAAATGCAACATTTTCCATTTCTTTTTTCATTTCGAATTTTTCTAACGTTTTTCAATGGAAAATTTTGCAATTTTTTGGAAAATATAAGGTCAAATTGCACAGTTTTCGCAATATTTTTGCGTTTTTTTAAAGTATGTTCTGAAAAAGGTCGATTTCACCCAATCTTCGTATAACTTGAAAAAAAAAACTCGGACTGGGCTTAGTCCTATACGATGTTTGTTCGCAAATGACCCTTCGAAAATTTCAGTTTTTTTTTCCAAAAAAAAGATTTTGCTCTTTAAAAGTTCCGATTTATTTTCGGGGAAAAAATGGAAATCCCAGTTCCCACCAAGCCACATGAAATATGCTCAAATTATTAGGCCAACACCAATGCGCGCAACACCGATGGCTCAACGAATCGCTTTCAACAATGATCACCACTTCGTCGTCCCGCCAACCGATCCTTCGGCATTTCCAGGAGCAGCGAAAAGTCGTCGACCTGTTGTCAATAGTGGCGGATTTGTGCAAGAACTTCTCACTGATCGAGGTATAATATTCAAAATTGAATATTTTTGGAAAAAATCGATTTTTGCAGCCAATCTTTTGCCGGTTGTTGGTAAACGTCATGAACTACGACCTCTCGCCGCTGGTACCACTGTTCAGCTTGTCAAACCAAAATTAGGAACCTATATCAAAATGATGGATAGTACGATTCTTGATGCGACTGGAACTATTTATGAAGCTTGTGAGTTTAAATTAAACTGTTTAATCATAGATTTTATTAGCCTATCTGAGTATGAAAAAAATCTGTGTTGAGAAAAAACCAGGTCAAAAATTTGAAAAAAAAACCGGGCCAAAAAAAAATAAGAATATTGTAAAAAAAAATTACAGAGTTACATTTTCCAAAATTTGGGGTTTGGGCCCGATTCTGAGAAAAAGTTCTAAAAACACAAAAAATGAGTTTGAGAACTTTTGGTTTTCCCGAAAAAAATTGATTTTAAAAAATCAATTTTTCTGAAAATTAACATCAAAAAAATACAAAAAAGTTAGAAAATTAGAAATTTTTCCAGGTCGAAAAAATTATCAAAGTTTCCGGGCTAAAAATTCAACAAAATTTTTCAAGAAAAAAAAACCGAAACCATTTTCAAGTCAAAAATTGTCCCATTTTTCTGTTTTTTCATTCCGCTTTTGGATTCCTATTCCATTTCCCCATTCTCAAAATCAATTTTCAGATGCCGAAAGAATGATCGAACAAATTCGTCTAACCCCAGAGCAATTCTATCCAATCGTCCCACCGCGTCCAGTTGTTCCAGAAGTTATCGATCTAGACTAGCCGATTGTGTCATTTCAAGTTTGCATGTATATTTTGCGTTTTAAACCCCGCCCCCCGCCACCAGCCAGTACCCCCCCCCCTTTATCATGTTCAATGATCTCTCTGTCTCTTCTTGTTCATCTCTTCCCCCCAATTTTTGTGCGGATCAACACTGTTAAATAATCATTGATCGGGTCGTTTTCAGCAACGGTCAGACATTCCGCAAACTTTTTTTCTTTTTCAGTTTTCAAAAAATTGAAATCTCTGATAAATATGCTTTAATTAATATTAAAGTATCATCCTCGACAATTCGACGATCTTCTTTTTCGCGACACGGCTCTCGATGAGCGACGAGCACTTCTTCTGCTATCGCGACTGCGACTTCCACTGCGACTGCGACTTCCGCTACGACTGCGACTTGCACTGCGACTACGACTGCGAGAATCGGATCGCTCTTGACGAACAACCGAATCCTTCGGATCAACCAAAATGCTCGATTTTCTCTTACGGGTTGCTGGTTTTTTTGAAGATGGTCTGGAATTTTGGCTCTAAAATTTAGAAAGATGGTTTTCGGCGTTAAAAAAGTTGAATTCAAAAAGCTGGAAACTACAGTAACCTATGGTTTTTGTGCGCCAAAATCTAGACTCGAAAAATCAGAAAGATCATATTCGATCATATAGACTACAGTAACCTCAAGATTTTAGCGCCAAAAATCTAGACTCGAAAAGATGAAAACTACAGTAACCCAAAATTTTCAACCCGAAAATTTGGTAAGTACAGTAGCCTGAATATTTTTGTGGGGAGAAAACCTAGTCCAGAAATATCGGAAAATATATTTTCGGCGCTTGGGTTCCATATAATTTGAAAACTACAGTAACCTCAAAACTTTTTGAAAAAAAAATCAAATTGAAAATCTTGAAAAGTATAGTAACCTGAAGATTTTTGGCGCCAAAAATCTGGGGTCGAAAAACTGGAGACTACAGTAACCTGACAACTTTTGGGTCCAAAATAATCATGCGTTTCAGTGACAAATGCCTAACCCGTTGAACTACCATCCCACATTTTTCTCACCTTGAATTGGTCTTGGAATTGGTCAATTTTTTCGCAAAGCTCACTCGTCTTGTTTGTTTTCGTCCGCGACGAGCTCGTCGCCGCGGGTTTCGCGAGCGCGATCGGCTTCTCGAACGACTTCCCGAACGCGAACTGAGCGAGCGGGAACGAGAGCGGGAACGGGAGCGGGAAAGAGAGCGGGAGCCAGAACGGGAACGACTACCCGAACTGACAACTCTCTTGACTTTCCGACCCTTTTTGTTTCCTTTTCCAAGTCGAACCGATACTCGCTTCTTTCTTGATGATTTGCTATATCCATTTTCGACATTTTTGACAACTGTCACTTTTTCCTCCGATTCGACGGTTAGTGTTGCATTGCGACGAGGCATTGATCTTGAACGAGTTCGATGAGCAATCGGCGAACAGCTCATCTCTCTTCTGCTGCCCATTTCTTTGTTTTCAATTGTTTCTAGTAGTTTTCAAATAATCTAGTAATCAAACACAACATTTGTGAATTTCCCCTTTTATTAATTTTTTTTTGCTTGAGATTTTATCATTTTCACGTTCGAAAAATTGAAAATTCCATCCTTTTCTTATGATGGTTTTTGGGGCATCAGAAAATCACGTGCCGGCCTGTTATTGGCAGTGAAAACCTCAGACCGAAATAGCCCCGAGAAATTTCCAAAACAGTAATTTTGAGAATTTGAAAAACTACTGTACGTCATTGTCAAAAAATACAGTAACCCAGAAAACTTCTGTCAGAAATTGTGAAAATATCCGGGCCGGCTCGAAAAAATATCAAAAATGTTGAGGCTCGAAAAATCGAGATGCGACAATTTTTCTGAATAAATTCAGATCCCAAAGCCTAAGCCTGAAAAAATTCTGAAAAAAAATTAGAAATTCCAGGCCGGCCTAGTTCTCAAAAATTTTGAAACTTAGTTTAATAGCCTATCTTATATAGCTTGAAACAGGCTTAAAATGTTATAAAACACAAACTTTCTTTCCGGAAAATCTTTCAGGCCCTATAAGTTCTACAATATAGGCGCTGGGTTAAAATGTTATTTTTACTTACTATTGTTTTCACTCGACAGACCAAACATTCTAGATTATTACTTTGCAAAAGGAACACAAAAACATGATGGACACTGATTCAAGCTTTGTTTTTTCTTCTTCTATTTTGCAGTTTGTATTCGAATTATTTGATCGAAATATATTACCAGTTTGATGTTGTTATTCATAATTAAAAATCAATAGAAAAAAATTGTATGTAGTTCGATCTGAAATCGATTGGACGATTTCGAAAGAAAAAAACAGGCTTGGCAAATACTCTGGCTTTCAATAAAAATAACCAGGCCGTCAGATGAGGCTCATGAGCTAAACGTTCAGGTCTGAAAATTTTTAGAAAACTTTTCGTGACCTTTTCTCTGAATTTCTCATTTAAAAAAAAAAAATTTTTTTTTTGGTTCAGGCCACGCTCACAAAACTGTGTCTGATCTGGAAAAATTATCTGAATTTCTGCGAAACCTAAAATTGTTCATATTTTCCTGGAAAAAACCAAACCCATGTATGCTTTCTAGGTTAACCCTTGCATTAATGTTCTTTGTGCAAAAACACCCAAAAATTATCATCATTTTCGAAAAGGCACAAACCAACAAACAAACAAACAAGAGGACTGTTCTGATGATCATTTCGGTCGTTATCGCTCATCTCTGGCCAAATATGCATAAACGAAGTATTTCGTGTTCGTCGCCGAATTGATTGTTCAATTAGATTACATCTCGTTTTTACGACAATGTGGATTTGTGTCGTTTCAAAATATTTTCTTGACAAAAACTAAAACAATAATAAAACTATCAGAAACACAGACATGGAAAAAATAGTTTTGGTCTTTTTTGGATATCGGACCGTGCCAAACTACAGTAATTTTGAGAGTTTGAGAAACTACAGTACCTCACTGTCAGGCAAGGACTATACTTCAAAACTTTAAAAATTCGACCCGAAAAGAACCGAGAAACTGGAAATTTCAAAAAGTACAGTAACCCAGAAAACAACTGTCAGAATTTCTGGAAAAAATCCAGGCCGGCTCGAAAAAATGTCAAAAAATTGGGGGCTCAAAAATTGAACTTTGTGTAGAAAAAAATCTTCAGACCAATAATTTTAAGAGGTTGAAAAACTACAGTACCTCATTTTCAGAAAAATCTAAAAATTCCAGGCCGGCCTGAAATTCTATCAAAGTTTCAGGCAAAAAATAATCAAAAATAATATATTTCGAAAAGTACAGTACCCCAGAAAACTTCTTTCAGAAACTCTAAAAACATCCTCGCCGGTCCGAAAAAATGTCAAAAAATCGGGCCTGGGTTACTGTAGTTTTTCAAATCCTCAAAATTTTTGTTCTGAAGAACTTTTTTTTCTACTAAGAGTTTCAGTTTTGCAGGCTGAAATTTTTTGTTAAAAATAGAATTTTCAAGGCGGCCCGGATGGTTTTCAGAATTTCTGACGAACTTTTTCTGGGGTACTGTAATTTTTGAATTTTCTCATTTTTCGACCCGAATTTTTCGAAAGTTACAAGGCCAAAAAACAGACGCCGCCCGTGATTTTTCTGTACTGTATTTTTTATATTTTTTTTTCGTCGCGAAATTTTGAAAATCAAGATTTTCAGGATTTTCAAAAAATAAAATTTATTCATAAAAAAACAAGAAAAAATGAAAGCAAAAAATATTAAAGAGTTGAGATGACTTGATGTAGAGTTGAGAAAAGAATCGGTTCAATAGTCTCCGAAATATTTGCACTCTGCAACGAAAAAAAATCGATAAATTTTCCCGCCAACAAAATGTAGGTCAACTCACTTGAACATCCGTATAAAGACACATAATATCACCCATTCGTTTGGCATAATTATCCATTTTCATTTCGTGTCGATACAAAATATGAATATCATCAAACAATTTATCGCGCATCTCCGCCGCACGACGATCCTGTTCCTCGCCGATTCGATGATTCCTCGGTGCCCAAATATTCAATGCAAGAAGGACTGCGAATTCGACTTCTGAGATGATTAGAGATTGCATTGGGCGGAGAATTAGAGAACGAGCTTTTTCGAAAAGCGATTGAAGTTGTGACTCGATCAACGATGAGTTCTCCCCTTCTTCGTCAAGCCAAAATTTGACATCGTTGATGTCGATAAATGTTGTTTGAGTTGTCATCAATTTGTTCGTAGCATTCTCATTTGTCATGTAACGATAAGTCCAATAACAAGCCTCAATTTCCCAAAGAACCGGGTAGAACAGTCCGCATATTCTCTTTTGCTCAACTTGGCTACATTTCTGATATGTGCTGAATGTTTTGAGGAGGAAGACATGCAGAAGAGGGAGCTGTTTCTCATAGATTGTTGACACTCTTCGTCTCGTTGTTTTGTACATTTTCTTGCCGTTTAAAATCACCTCCTCATCGCCCATCAACTCGACGTTTTGTTCAATTTCCAGACGTTTTGTGGTGAATTCTCGATAATTGGCCAAGACTCGTTGGATGAAACTGGTATGAGCTTTTTCGACATCGATTGTCATGAAAAGTGGAATTGGTTTGAAGATGTGAAAAGGTTCGTCTTCGTCGATTGATTTGTCTGAACCGTCGCCTGAATCGTAGTCGTCGTCAGAGTTTTTTGAGTGGTTTGGATTGTGTTGATGTGAGGAATGATGATGCGTTGATCGCGTACCATGCACTACTGAAAAATAGACAATTTTTTTTGACAAAACAAATATAGGCCACGCCCACAAAACTGTGCGCAAAAATTAAGATACACCAATATGTAGAAACTGAGAAAGTTTTTTTTTCGAAAACTGGATGGAAAATCTTCGCCCAACTGCACATAAAATATTTAGCACAACTCTCAAGAAAACTTAGGCCGGCCCGAGATTTTTCGGGCCGAGCTATTCAACAAAATTTTGACTTGACAAAGGAAACACAGTTTTTCACGTATCACACGTGACATTTTTTTGTTGATATTTTCAAATAAGTGACAAAAAAACCGCGGTAAGTACTGTAGTTTTGCTATTTTCTGAGAAATAAGCCTCACTCTCCAGGCCAGAAAGGCTGAAAGAAGTTCGGCCTGATTTCGGAACTAAAAATATGCAAAAGTACAGTAGTAAAACTTCTGGCTAGATTTTCAAACGTTTCAAAAAAAATTGAAAAAGTCCGGGCCGGCCCGAGATTTTTGAAAGACACAATTTTTTGTGTACAAGATTTGTGTCTTGTTCCTTCTCAAAAACTGTTTATTTGATCTTTCAAAAAAAACTTTTATATCAAAATGAAAATCTCCGAAAAACTCACATTCGACTTGAAGACCAACTTGCAAACACCTCATCCATCTGCATTTTTGGCATGTTATTTTGCGCGGCGCTGAAAAAAACCGAGTTTTTTTTTCAATTGAATGAGTAATAAAACACCCAGATAAAAACTCACTATTCAAATGACAGTTATCCGATCCTCTTCGACATACAAAGTTCTTTTTGACACTGACACTTCGACGAAAAAATGCGGCGCAAGCGCGGCAGATCTGCAAAAAGACATGGGTAATGTGGAAGAGAAACATATAATCTAACGTACATCGATTCCAAAGTGTTGGGATCCATCGTAGTTTCGTTCACAAATACGACAATGAATCTCATTGGTATTGTCGGCAGAGGAACAAGGAGTTGGCCTGGAATGATGGTGTTCTATTTTGTCGTTGATTATTTAAAAGGATATCTGCGTTCTAAAAACGTGCGATAATAGCTCAATAGGTTAGCGGTTTTATTGACAGGAAATCCGCACTAGATCTATGATAGATCTGTGATAGGTCTGCTAAGGAACGCCTGTAACAGATCTGTGAGGGATTAATCTCAGGATCTGAAATAGATAGATGTGAAATAGACGTGCGACAGACCTAAAATAGATCTGATATAGATCTGGTACAGATCTATTTCAGCTAGATATGTTACAGTTCTAGCTCTAGACGAACGTATAGATCTGAAATAGATCTGTGACAGATATAATCGTGTAAAGACCTGAAATAGATCTATTATAGATCTGGTGCGGATCGCCTGTGATTATAGATCTAGAAGTCTATGGTTCGATTCCTCGCCTATGCAAGGTTTTTTTTGTTTTTTTTCTACTCAACAGAAACACACAGAAAAGTATGTTTGAGTCGAAAAGCTCACTATTTTTGTATCCCTTTTTTTGAGAATAACAAAATTTGAACAAAACTGAGCTCCTAAGAAAAACCGAGTACTTTGATCCGGAAATTTTTTCTTATCAATTTTTTTTTGAAAGCAGCAATTATTTTTTGAACAATGATTTGCAAAATATTATGGCTCAATATTAAAGACACCCTAAATATCACTCAGAAATAGTTTTTTCGATTTCATAAAAATCTCAAAATTGAAAACTTCAAATTTCGATGCATTTGGTTCAAAAAACCAAAAACATTTTTTGTCGTGGGTTACTGTACCCGCACACACACACACAAACGGTGTTTGCGGCCGCCAATCTTCCTGAGAACGAGTTCAAAAACAGTTTTTTCTTTTTTTTCGACCTTACAAAGTACTTTTTTCAATTTTTGAATTTCACATATCGAAAGTTGAAGTCTTCAATATTGAGATTCTGATAAACACGAGAAATTAATTTCTGAGCGACCAGGAGTCTTTAAGGCTCAAAAATACATTTTTGAAAAAAAAAACTAACATGATATGAAATTGTTGAGGAATTGAAGCAAGATGCGAGGATATCATTTGTTGTCCTGAAAAAATTACAAAATTTGCAAAGAAAATAAATATAAACTGATCACACAAAAATAAAAGTTCTCATCCCTCACACATTTCTACCAAAACTGTCTATTTTTGGGGGAGAAGGAGTGGTTGTGTGGGCGGGTGTAGAGAAAAGTGGGCGGAGCCTAGCCGACAAACATAGCACAGTGACGTCGAAGAAACAGACGATCTTTGGAATGATTTGAACGAGAGAGAGGGGCATCATGGAAACACGTGAATTTGTGGGATTTTGTGGAAGTTTGTGATTGTGATGGAGAGGGAGGTTGGTTTGATGATTGGATGTGATGTGTGGTATCATTACATTCCTTTTTGGGCGAGTGCATTCTTCTTTGAAACTAAAATCTGAGAACTTTCTGGGGTACTGTATTTCAAATTAATAGGATATTTCAGATTTTTTTGAGATTTTTCTGAGGTACTGTACTTTTTCAAAAATCATAAAGTTTTTTGCGTTCTTTTCGACTAGATTTTTAAATAATGTTGTACGGAAAACTTCAGATTTTTCAAACCTCCATTCTTCTGACATTTTTTCGAGCCGGCCCGAATTTCAGAACTTCTGACAGGATTTTCTGAGGTACTGTACTTTTTTGAAATCTCCTAATTTTAGTTTTTTGGGCGAAATTTTGAACAGAGTTTTGTGATTTTCAAGATTTGGAGCCGGCCTGGAATTTTTCCAAAAATGTTGAGTTTTCTCACTTTGAGGTACTGTAGTTTTTTAAAAAGTTTAATTTTACAATTTCGGTCGTTTTCTTTTACCCAGCTTTTTTTCAGAAAAAAAAACATTGTTCCAAATATTTTCTGACATTTTTTCGAGCCGGCCCGGATGTTTTCAGAATTTTCTGAGTTACAGTACTTTCTGAAATTACCAATCTCTCTTTCTCAAAACTCTTAGAATGTTTAAGGGTGTGCCACAATTTCCGGGCCGGTCCGACAATTTATTTTTCTCAAAAACGTTTAAGATACTGTAGTTTTCAAAATCTAGCAGGTCAATTTCCCATTTCATAAAAACTACAGTACCCATTTCTCCCGGAAATACAAAGTACTTCGAATTTGTAGGCCACAAAACACTAACAAGCAAAACTGAGGGCGACAATAAAAATGTGTTATCAACGAAAAATGCGATGTTATTTTGATCAATTTCCAAAACCCTAATTTGATAGATCAAAATGTGTAAAATTGTTAGAAAGCGAAAAAAAAAAGAAAAGATCATTGAAGTGTTTGATAATTTGATGCGGTTCCCAAAATGTTTTCGAGTCCAAATTTTGAAACTGATCTTATTTTATCATGCATCAAATCATTTTGCACTCTATTCCTTCTCTCTCTCTCTTTTAACACACATATAATTGTTGTGTATAAATAGTTTTTGCCACATGTGATAAATTTGATAAGAAAACGATTTCGACACAAAGAAGACATTATTGGAACTACAGTACTTTCGTCGTGAGAAAAAAGAAGAAGAAGAAGACAATTTTGATCTATCACTGAGAAAATCATCGAAACAAGTGTGAGAGAGAGAGAGAGGGAGAGAGAGAGAGAGAGAGGAGAGAGAGAACCACACACAGAGATAGACACATTTTGCAAAATTTACAACTTTAAAGGGATATTATTATTGTTTGATATTCCTTTTGAAATCAAATTTTTATAGTGCAAAAAAAAGATGATAATGGAATTTTTCGTACTTTGTGTTTTACATTTTTGAACACTTTGAACCCGAAAAATTTCCCGGGGTGAAAAAAATTCAACAAAAACTTAAAATTTGAACCGAGCCCAAACTTTGTCCAAGAAACCAGTCAAAAAATCGTTGTGGGTTACTGTAGTTTTGCTGACTTTTCTGTTCTAGATTCTTTCAGCGATAATTTGACGAACAATTTTATTTCACATTTTCATTGAGGATTTTCTGTTTGTTTCGATGATTCAGATTAGATCTGTTATGAAGCGGTTTCATGAATTTATTACTTTTCCTATTCGCAAAGAATTTCACAAAATTTTTCGGCGAATATCTGTTCCTTTGATGTCGAGTACTGTAGTTCTGGGTACAAAGTTTTTTATCATCAAACTATCAGAAAAATGAAGAAGAAGAAGAAGAAAAAGAAGAAGTTCGTTTTCCCACAACGTAACGCGACCATGAATCAGCGACGGAGCGAATCACAAAAAAAGGGGAGAAAATGTTTTTTCGTGTTCAATCAAACATCACACCTCACAAAAACCAACGAAATAATACGATCAATGAAACATGAAATATGGAAACACGTTTTGTAACGAATTAGAGTATCACTGAAACAACAGCAGATTATGACGAAAATGATTTTTCAAATTGTTGCAAAAAAAAAATTCGAAAAAAAAAGTTTTGACCACTGAGCGGATCGAACGCCCAACCTTTCGATCTGGAGTCGAACGCGCTACCATTGCGCCAAGCAGTCATGTGTGTTTCGCTTTCTTTTCGCTGCAAAGAAAAACGCGTTTAATTTTATTGATGCACGGGTTGGAAAATATGACATGGTTTTTATGAGTCTTATCACGAATGAGAACAGTATCAAAATATTTTTTCCTGATCAGTCACACTTTCATGGTCATTCACAAATTGTTAAATCAGGCGCGGCCTGTTCAGAATTTTGGGAAATGTATTTTTCGCAATTAAAATTACGATAATCTTGGATCTGGCACGCATTTTCTGCCTTTCGAAATTATACGAAAAAATGTTTGAAAAAAATGCAAAAATTATATAAAAGTACCGTAGTCTGCAATATTGCGCGAGCTTGTGTATATTATCCAATTGTCAATCGGTACCACCCGTTCTAATGATAACACACGCGCCGCACGCCGCGACGCACAACTCAAGCAGCGCGAGTTCAAAAAAATAGTTTTCCTTCTGCTTGTTCTCATTTAACAAATGATTTCATATAAATCGTTAAACTCATTTTTTGATTTTCTAGCTCTTTTTGACCTTCTTAGCAACTTTCAGATAGTTTTCCAAGAAAGGACAAATGAAAAAAAAACAATTATTCGAACTACCGCGCTTTGAGGTATGCGTCGCGGCTTTTGCAGCGCGTGTGTTATCATTAGAGCGAGTGGTACCGATTGACAATTGGACAATATGTATAACTTCAACGCTCATTTCGATGTAAATGCTTCTAGTTTTACATTTTTCAAAACTTCTCATGTTCATCTCTCGCACTTTGTTTTCTTACACATTTTTGATATTGTCAATCCGGTCAGATCATCCAACGGAAAAAGTGATCTACCACAAAAATTCGATGAAAGAGCATGTAAAAATGAGAGATCCAGACGGTAGATCAATTTCTCATTGGATGATCTGGCTGGATTGACAAAAGGTGGACCTCCTACAACACACATGCATTTAAAGAACGTCCGATTTTTAATCATTTTTTTTTTGGTTCACGTTTGAATATTTTATCGAGCTAACGTTATCCCCATTTTTGTTCGAATTTTGTTTTTTTTTTCAAAGTTAAGAGTACAAAAATAGTGAGAAACTGCTTATATAAAAAATGGGGCAAAACGTACAACACGACCCCACAAAACGTATCAGAAGACCCCGCGATAGAAGTGTATTACACGACCCCATACCATGTATTTCGAGACCCCAAAATTGTTGGGGTCATGTTCTAAATTTTTGGGGTCGTGTTCTACACTTTTGGGGTCGTCTTCTACATTGTTGGGGTCGTGTTCTAGATTTGTAGGGGTCATTAAATACACTTCTATTGTGGGGTGTTGAAATACTTCACTTGGGGTCGTGTTCTCCATCTTGTCCGGGTAATGTAGAATACGACCCCACACCCTTGTAAGCCAGTTACTTCACGACCTCATCAATGTATTTTATGACCCCACCAAGTATTTCATGACCCCACTTTATATCAAGACCACCCATGTATTTCAAGACCCCACCCAATGGAAATGGGGTCTCGAAATACATTTATGGGGTCGTGTAATTCGCTGGGGGTCATGAAATACGGTGGGGTCGTATTCTACATGTTGTCCTAAAAAATTTTTACTCACAAATAAATTTCAGAGAAAACTTGGGTTTTTGTTGAGTAGAAAAAAAATTAAAACAGATTGCATAGGTGAGGAATCGAACCCTCGACCTCTCACATTATAACAAACGCCGAACCTGTTGAGCCACGGTGCCACGTTTTTTCACGTGAAAATTTCATTTCAAATAATAGGTGAGAAAAATTTAATAAACGGCTTGATTAAAAAAAAATTATTAAAAATCGGACGTTATTTAAATTAAACTCTACAACACAAGGGCCCGGGACAGCTTCAACGATACCTCTGATCTTGTCGATATCGCCACAGGCGTGGTGATGAACGAGGAAGTAGAAGACACGATCAAGATAATGGAGGAAGAAACGGTTTGAGATACGATGAAAAATTCGGAAAAATACAAACAATAGCCAACGTACCAAAAGTGTGAGGAAAGATGATGCCTGTTACCACCAAAGTTTGGACCAAACTATCGCGATAAACACACGAGACACTTTGTCAAAACTTGCTTTTAAAAACGTTGGTGATTGAAAGAGCCTAGTCCTGGGTTTTTGGTCGGCCTCTCAACCATGTTCATGTTTATCCCATTAGATATTGGCCGTGAAATTTGCAAAGAGGATTTTTCTTTCGGAAGAAACTCAATACGATTATCTGATTTTGACTGTTCAATGAAACAAAACATACAAGTTTGTTCGCCAGATAGATTGTATCAGTTGTATTCCCAAAATGTGGAACAATTCGTGACTTGTTCGGGGGACGAAAAGACCGATTAATAACCAAAAAAAATTTGCGAATGAATAACGAAACAAGGTTTCTTCAACAAAATCAGATATAGGTGCCAAATACTGAATCGGACCACAAAATCGGACCAGGTCCGTTTTATTGGTAGATACTTTTTCGAGTTTAGTCTGATTCAGCTGAAATTTTAACCAAAAAACACGGACCTAGTCCGATTCAACAAAAATCTTGATAAAAACTGAAACCTCTCAATGTCTGCGTCTCTTCACGTGCTCTCTCTCTCTCTCTTTCTCTCCCGATTCTTCCTTTTTTTTATTGGGCCATTTGAAATAGTCATACAATTTACATAAAAACAAAAAAGTAGAAAAACGTGAGTTTTTTTTACGAGCTACGTATGTTGACGTGGCAATTGTCATTATAAAACGAGACTTCCCGGCCACCCAACTCAGTTTTAATCAACAAGTAATGAAAAAACTCGATCATTCTAATTGGATGGAGTGGTTGGTGCTCATTATCGCCTCGTTCAGTAAGTCATACAGTAGCGAACAATAAAATTTTCCTCTTTTAGCCTTTTTTATTGGAAAAAAGGGGTAAACGTCCTGAAAACGTTTTTCAAAGTTGTGTATCGTTTTCAGCACCAAAAAAAGTAGTCAGAACACTGAATTACTCAAATAATTTGATGCAGAAAACGATGCACAACTTTAAAAATCGTTTTCAGAAAAAAAAATTAAAAGGGGATAATCTACATACTCAGTAACTCAATAAATAGCTTCACGGGTGAAACATTGCGTAACTATGCGAGGACAACAGTGTAGCTACGCAAAAATATCTTTCCCATTATGCGGCGTCCAAAAGCAAAAAAAAAAGAAAAATCGTGTCCAATTGCAAACAACAAAAAGCACCGTATCCTTTCAAAGGGACACAACGATTTTGCAGCGAACAAAAGAAATAGTGCAGAGAACGCGGAGAGCGTAGTCAGTTAGACAGTTTTTGTTTGACATTTTGATGTTCCCTTAAATGCCTTTGGTAGTTTTTTCTTCGCTGTTGGACGCCGCATTATGCCTCACACAGTTCGACACTCTGGCTCGTTTGTCGCGTTTGAGATTTTACTTCAGTCGCGCGCCAGCCGCAAACGAACCACGTCGTTTGCGCGATTTGAAAAATAGAGTGTTTCTAAGTACCGGCGTGCGCGCGGCGAACGAGTTGTGTGGAACAACTCGTTCGCCGCGCGCACGCCGATACGTCGACTCTTTCCCGTTTGCTGGAACGTTCTGTAGTTTCGCCCGTGAAGATACGCAACAAGTTACTGAGTATAAAAAAGAGTAATTTCTATATTCATTCATTCAATTTTCAGTCTTTCTTCCCATCAATGCAGAGGAGGTAAGAAAAAGTGTCAAAATAATATGGAACTATGGTAACTGCACCGGATCACGAACAGAATATATCGTCAATCCAACCAAATCGTCCAACTTGAAAATCATCTACCACAAAAACCCAATCGTCGATCCGGCTGGATTGGCGATAACTGTTTCGCTTGACAAGCTAAGCCTATTTGGCCAATCAAGGTGCTCACAGGGAAAGTCTTTCAATGATTTACACAGAGATCCTGGTGTCGAAACCTGAAAAAAGAATTTTTGAAAGAAAGTAATTACGAACACGTCTAAATGACTTCATTATTCGTGCTACCCCCCCCCCCCCTTTAACAGAAACACAAGTTTTTCATGAAATTTATATTTGATTGTGGTCACTCAGAAATTAATTTCTCGTGTTTATCAAAATCTCATTATTGAATACTTCAACTTTCGATGTGTGAAATTCAAAAATTGAAAAAAGTACTTTGTGAGGTCGAAAAAAAAAGAAAAAAACTGTTTTTGAATTCGTTCTTAGTAGCGATGATCGAGGCTGTGCTCTCTTGGATTTTATTGGGACCCTGTGCAAAATGTAGTACCCCGGTGAGTAAAAAACCCCATACCGGGAATTTGCAAGCAAATTTTTGGTTTCGGAGAAATCGGGGGTCGAAGTTTTTTCGATTAAAAAAAAGGAGGTCAACTTCAAAAAATCGTATCTCGGTTAATTTTTGAGCAAACTTCTTGAACAAAAAAGCATTATGAAGCTAAATTTTCATAGTTTTTGAAAAAAATATTACATACGGAAGAAAATATTTTTACACTTCCAAAATCGGCATAATCCGAGAATTTGATTTTTTTGGAGTTCGGATCGGTGTGATGCAATGTGGAGGCATAAACGGGACCTATTGTATCGTTTTCTACGTAAAAACATAGATCAGATAGCATGTTAAAATATAGGGAGTACGGGCCTCGGTAAAAAGTTAGAACCCAAATTTTTTTTTCATCATTCTCACGTAATCCTATACGTGGTCGGTCACAATTTTGAACTTTTTTCAAAGTATTTTCTGTGGGGAAAGTTCAACTATTTCCACGGTTTTAGTGATTTTATTATCCATTCCAGAAGTATTCGACACTTCTCTGAAAACCATGTGATCGACCACGTGAAATACGTGAAAATGTTGAAAAATCCTAATCTTTGGGTTCTAACTTTTTTCCAAGGCCCGTACCTCCTATATTTTAACATGCTATCTGACCTATTTTTTGACGCAGAAAACGATAAAATAGGTCCCGTTTATGCCCTCACATTGCATCACACCGATCCGAACTTCAAAAAAAAATCAATTTTTTGAATTATGCCGATTTTGGAAGTGTAAAAATATTTTCTTCCGTATGTAATATTTTTTTCAAAAACTACGAAAATTTAGCTTCATAATGTTTTTTTGTTCGAGAATTTTGCTCAAAAATTAACCGAGATACGATTTTTTGAAGTTGACCTCCTTTTTTTTAATCGAAAAAACTTCGACCCCCGATTTCTCCGAAACCAAAAATTTGCTTGCAAATTCCCGGTATGGGGTTTTTTACTCACCGGGGTACTACATTTTGCACAGGGTCCCAATAAAATCCAAGAGAGCACAGCCTCGATCATTCCTATTTTTCTCTGAAATGGGTGTCTTTAATCTCTGTTTCTCACTATTTTGTACTCCTAATTTTGAAAACAACAAAGTTCGAACAAAAATTAGCAAAAACGTGAGCTCGAAAAAAAAGATTGAAAATCGGACGTTCTTCAAATGCGGGTGTGAAATACGCACTGATTGCGAAGGGCCACGTGGACAGTTTTTTTTTTCATTTTTTTCATTTGTGACAATATTCAAAAATTTTTATAGGGTTGTCCTGATGGTACAGCCTCTCTACATGCAGCTAGCAGATACAGCTCTTACCAAGCATGCGATTATTCACGAGTCATGTATATTCTTCCTTCTAACAATGTGGTTTGTTGTGGTGAGTGAATTCGAATAGAGTAGGTAGACCGGCGAAAGCACGCCTCTTCATCGAAATATTCTTAAAGTAATGACTCGTATTTGAAAATAAGAACGGCCCGAAATTATCTGGGTTACGTTGTATTTTATGAAATATATTTATTTTTCAATGTAAAAAGTTGATTTTCATTCCGCCCACCTGGTGAGAGTCCTCAACAATAATCGTAACTTATTTTGTATTTATCTCATAAATGTTGTGTTTTTTCCCGAATTTTCCAGAACTATTTTTCAAAATTATAGAAACTGAAAAATTTTTGAACGCAAAGAAAAAATTTTTCTGGCTTTTTCTCGAAACCGAGTGGTTTTTGAGACCGAAATTCTTTAAACGCAAACATTTTCAGTGCCATATCAATGTAAACATACAGGAATGAAAGCACGATTCTTGGTGAAAGATTATAAAAGTCCGCACAACTATCCCTTGTTTGCTGTTACCAAATCAAACGCTTTTTGGAAAGAATATGTGTATGAAAACACTCAAAACGGAAACGAAATTTTATGTCGTAAGTAATAACTTTGAAAGCAAAAGCATTCCAACTTTTAGCATATCCAATTGGATATTTGTGGTTCAAACATTTCCCAACGCCGAACGGACATGTGCCCCGCCAATTTTTGCCGATAGGTATTTTTTGCCGACAGCTATTTTTTACACTGTTTTTTACACAGATCACGAGTACACAACGTCGATATTGAGATCATGCAACAAGAATGAGGATTGTCCAGTCGATGCGTTTTGTGGCGATGTTATCAATCGTTCGTTTGATGGAAAATATTCAAGGAGCAGTGCGTTTTTTCCTGTCAATTTCTATAGAAATCAATAATTTGGCATGGAAATTTTACATTACATTCTTTTTTCAGAAAACACTCCCAATCAGTTCTGTACGATTTACTCCGAAGGAGGAAATTGCAATTTGATAGCCCCAGGACTTCCGTATGTTGACGAGCACAAACATTTCTGCTATAAAGGTAAAGATGATTGTTGAGTTTTATCCATTACGAGTAATGATAATCATGTTTTCTGATGTTTTTATTTAATTTCACAACCCTTTAAATAGGACAACAGAAAACTGCAAGTCGCGTCAGACGCGAAGAGGAAAAGAAAAAAGAACGAGAGGTTGCGGCGAAATATTTTGATAAACACTGGCGCCAAACTTTATAAAGGTTGTTCTGCGATAACACGCTGTTTCACGGCTATCATCAAAAAAGACAGAGCAGACTAAAAAGATTAAAGGTGCTTTAAAGGCGCAAACTAATGGGGTTACTCAGTTGAAAAAAATGTTACCATATAATAAAAAAACACAAAATATTACAAAAAATTGAATTTTTTGTGTTATTTTATCATTTTTTAACATATTTTTTTTCAACTGAGTAACCCCATAAAATTTGAAATGGAATAAAACGTACAACACGACCCCACAAAACTTATTAAAAGACCCCGCGATAAAAATGTATTACACGACCCCATACCGTGTATTTCAAGACCCCAATATTGTTGGGGTCATGTTCTACCTTGTTGGGGTCGTGCTCTACATTTGTGGGGGTCATTAAATACACTTCTATTGTGGGGTGTTCAAATACTTCACGTGGGGTCGTGTTCTCCATCTTGTCCGGGTAATGTAGAAAACGACCCTACACACTTGTAAGCCAGTTTCTTTGCGACACCATCAATGTATTACATAACCCCACTTTACATCAAGACCTTCCATGTATTTCAAAACCCCACCCAATGGAAATGGGGTCTCGAAATACGTGTACCAACCGTCGAATGTTCAACCCTCGTCGTTTTTCACAACCCTCGAACTTTTTAACTGCATTTTTTGGAAGTTCACTAAGCCTAAGAATTCGTAGGAGAGAATAGTAAAACCAGAAAAGTTGTAAAACTCACGAAACTGCACTTTTATCTTTGCACGCTATAGCGAAATACCGTAGCGCGCTACGGTATTTCATAACCTACAAGAGAAAAAAAAGGTCGAGGGTTGTAAAAAACGTCGAGAGTTAAACATTCGAGGGTTGGTACACGAGGGTTCTACATTTGACCAATACATTTATGAGGTCGTATAATTTGCTGGGGGGTCGTATTCTACATGTTGTCCAATTTCAGAATTTTCGCGATAAGGACTTACTGAAAATGAGCTTTAATAATTTTGTTCTTTGCGCACGAAATTCCTGACCCACAAGTTTGAATTTCGTAGATCACATGCGCGAATTTTCAAAATAACAGCCTTTCCTCTCGCTTGGCAGCCTCCTGAACGTTTTGAAACACCGTGTATAAACACTCGTACTCTGCCTTTATGAAGTTCGGCGCCACACCGTTTATCAAAATATCTTGCCGCGACCTTTCGTTTTCTAGCATTTCATCTTTTCATCCCCGCGTCTGACGCGACTTGCAAAAAAAAATATGGATTATTTTTCAATTACTACTGATGTTTTCAGTCCCGCAAATGATTGGCGCACCATCAAGCAACGTTCAGTACTGGATGGAGTCGACTGGGCGAAATCTCAAGTTGTGTGATCAAGACCATCAGTGTGGTGATGGAAGAAAATGTCTTCTATCAAAAACAATCGGATGGAGTGCATATAACCGAGAAACTAATCAACGAGAAGAACATGCAGGAATCTGCATAGAATGTGAGTGGAAATAGAAACTGAAACCCCCCTCTCAATATAAATTTACACTTTTTGAAAACTTTTTTTTCGAAGAAAATTTTCGAAGTCTTGCCGAGCTCTACAACTTTGTAATTACTCGCCACGCTGGAATGCTTCCCGCGAAAATGTTGAAAACGTACCCAAAACCAACTTTGTTTTTGGAGCCCCGTAGCTCGCCGGCTAAAAATAAAACTGAAAATCGAAAAGGTCGGCGCCCTAGCAAATTTCAAGGGCTATCGAATGCCGCCAACCCCAGCTTGATTGCTCTACTACGAGCCGAGTTATGCTTGCCACAAGAAGGGGCTCAAAATTTAAAAAAAAATCACTCTGCGCAGTACCAGAAAACAATTTGAATTTGGTGAAAGAGGTTTTCGGTTATGCATTGCGGGTTCACATGATGCCAATCTGAAAGAATGTTTCTCGAAAATTCCATTTTTTTTTCAGCGATGCCAATATCTTATACATTCTATAAGATTTTCGACGCCCAAACTGCCAGTCAACAAGAAAGTGTGGGTAGAAAATATTTTCCCGTCAACAGTGAGAACAAAAGACGAAACCAACTGGTAGCGTGCAAAAAAAACTGGGATTGCTTGGATCAGGAGTTTTGCGGACATGTCTACAGCTTTAACGATGTGGCATCCATGGGCACTATCAAATACTGCTTCAAATTGCCAGAAGATCTTACAAACGCTTTCGTAAAACCGGACGGTGTTGATCTATTGGTTTGCGACGGTAATCAGGATTGCGACAGCGGGACTTGCGATACTAGTGCCCAAAAAAATTTCGTGTCCAATGTTAACAGTCAACAGAAAGTCTTTAATGGAATCTGTTCAAAACCTCCGGCGGAAGAAGAAGAAGAAGATTCTTCTCTTATCATCATCATTGTCGTTACCATCGTTGCCCTTATTGTCGTCATTTTTGCCACACTTATTGGAGGGTTTGTTCTTTTCAAACTCAAAAAGAAACCAACCAACTGTGCAACTGAGACAACAGGCGATGGAAAGAAAAATAAAAAGGCGAAAAAAGAGAAGAAGGCGAAGAAGGGAAAGAAACCATCGGCCAAAACATCGACCACTACCAAATCGCTTTCGGTGACTGGAAAATCTGGAATGGGCACAACTACCGGAGGATACTCGCCGGCGATTTTTTGAAACAAGAGAACAAACCATGTTTGTATGAAGGAAATAAAGTTTTCCATATACTTTGGTTGATTGACTCTGTTACTCGTTTCGAAATTCTTTCCCAACAGTTAATTGGGAAAAGTAATTCTAGTGTAGTATAGTAATATTTCCTCCCTTGAGGGGGAAAATTCTCATCGATTCCATTTTTACTTTTTTCATGTTCTTAAAAATTTTAATATTGCAAATGTGGTTCAAAAAAAATAAAAATGTTTGAGAGAAAAAACAAAACAATATTTTGTCGTGGGTTACTGTACCCGGACACACACAAACGGTGTTTGCGGCCGCCAATCTTCCTGAGAAGGAAACTGTGAAAACTTTTTTACGCTGATCAAGACCCCGTAGCTAACTTTTGCAAAGCTCCACACAGAAAGCTGAAAATCGAGCTCAAAGTTTGAGCACAAAATTTGAAATATCTTGTTCAATTTGTATTATTTTTGTGATGAGAGACTACTAAAGGGTTATTTGGCATGCCAAGAACGATAGGAGCACTTAAAAACCTCGAAATTGTAGTTGTAACGCTGAAAAAATAAGCCCGAAACTTTCAATAAAAAAGGTAGATCAAAAAAACGTGAAAAATAAAAAAATTGCATTGAAAACGTGAAAATTATTAAATTTTAGAAATTGTTTCTGATTTTTCATGTTTTTTCAGAAAAAAACACTTTTTTCAAAGTTTCAATTAAACCATCGTGTAGAGAATTGAATTTCCTATCAGATCCACTAGTTAATTTTCATGAGTATGAAACTTTGAAAAAGTTAGGATGCATTTAAAAATTTTGGACTGATCACAAAAACGTGATTTTCAGCTTTCTGGCTGGAGCTTTGCAAAAGTTAGCTACGGGATCTTGATCAGCATAAAAAACTCTATCGGTGAGCATATATCTCATTTCAAAGTCCGTTAGTAAGCTATCATAGTTCCCTTGTGAGAAAACGATTTCAGTTTTTTTTCGAAAAAAAAAACAGTATTTTTTCGACCTTACAGATTAATTTTTCCGAATTTTGAATTTCACACATCGAAAGTTGAAGTCTTCAATATTGAGATCTAATAAACACGAAAAATTTATTCCTGAGTCTTTAAAGTCACTTTCATGTATTCTCCCAACACTCCTTTACATACCCCAGAAATTCGGAATTTTTTTTGACCTTCTCTGGTCACGACCTTTCAGGCAAGAGTAAAAATGGAATCGATGACTCATCGACGATGAGAGTTTTCCCCTCGAGGGAGACACAGAGAAACAGAGCAGGTGAGAGCGGCCTTTTTGCATAGGAAACGCAGACAAAAACCACACACAGGTATAGCGCCTGGCGTATCGCGTGCGAATGTCGGTTACTCGGTTGAATGACCTCTTGGAAAATTCTCAAATTCCAAGTATTCGGAGAGAGCACTTGCGCCCCAATGCCACACACAGGTGGAAGAAGTTGACTTAAAGTTTCATTAAAGTACACTTTGAACATTTAGGGCTAAGTCTCCTTTAGGTACATTTTTAAGTGTGAATTAAGTGTGGGATAAGTGTACTTTAAGGACGTTTTCATTTTGAAAGAAAAATGCTTGAGGCCATGAGAGCTTCGACCTCCGACTTCTCAGCTCACAAGGGAACTTCGCGAGGTCAATCTTTTGGAATTTTTTTATATTTTGGTAGGTGATAGATATTGGTGAGAAAAGTGTATTCCCAAATTTCTAAGTCTCACAACTCGCTAGAAAAAAAGTTATAGTGCTTGAAAGGCATAAACCCATTACAAATGAAAACTACTGCCACACACATTCGTTTTTTTTTCAACGTGAAAAAAGATGTTCACTTGTGTGTTTGTTTGTACCACTACCTTCTTGTTTTTATAAAGGGAAATGCACTTTAAAACGATATAACTCTTTTTCTAGCGAGTTGTGAGACTTAGAATTTTGGGAATACACTTTTCTCACCAATATCTATCAACTACCAAAATATGAAAAAATTCCAAAAGATTGACCTCGCGAAGTTCCCTTGTCAGCCCCAGCCATCCACTCAAACATACTTTATCATTTTTTTTCCCCCCGCCACTGCCTGTCCTCGAACCCTCGACCTCTCGTTCCCAATTCTTTTATGTAACCTATTGAGCCTTCCACGCGCTTGAGAGAGGAGGTGTGAACGTCGTATTTATAGATGACCTACTCGGGGAAAAAGTCGCAAGTGTGTCGCAAGCTTTGCGCCACTTTTTTCCGTAGTTGCACGCTTGCGCCAAAAAAAAAAACAATTTGGAGACAACAAAAATGGAGACTGAAAATGGCGCAACGTTTGCGCTGTTTTTCCAATGGGAAAAAACTGGCGCAACCTTTGCGCCAGTTTTCTTGATGCGCGCGGCCGTGTCCTAGTCGGGTTCTAGGCCATCACTGTTTTCTTTTGTTTTTTTTTTTGAGAGTTGAGAAACACAAAATTTAAACGAAACCAGTTGAGCTATAAACTGTAATCTTCTGTAACTATTCACAGGCAATTTGTACTGAGTCAATAAAAGTACAGGAACAAAAGATTAATTGAATGTGTATTTAAAAAAGTATGAATTTTAGTAAAGTGGTATTTCTCCTCAATATCTTGTTGATTTGTTTCTGTGTTGTTGACGATATAAATTTTGACTTTATATCATAGAAATTTCTCGAAGATTTCTCTCCGTTCACAAAATTTGATACATTGAGTGATACATGTTATTTTTTCAGCAAACATTTGAATCGAAATTGCAAGACCGACGGAAAAATATTGCCCGAGAAAAGCGAATACTGTTTTTCCTCTCAAATTTTGGAACATGGTGAGTAGTGTGAATGAATAATTAACAGTTCTATGAAGTTGTAGTATTTCGATGTCGACATCATCGGCGAGAGCGATTCTGATGAATCATTAATAGAGGAGCAGGATGCTGAATCAAGTTCGGAAGATGAACCAATTATCGAGAGAGGTAATTGAGCTTATTAAAAAACCACGGATGACTGACAAATTTGTCCAGAAGCTGCAAACAATAGACATATGAATCAATGTCGATTGGTTTGTTGCAGAGGTAAGAATTAAATTATTTTGTTTTTCAATTTTTTCAAAAAGCAAATTTGTTCCGTTAGTTTTTTTTAATGCTTATTTTTGTTAATTTATGATAATTCAGAAGTATTGTTGGAATTTTTCGACTTGCACTGCCCACTTCTTTCACAAAAACACAATATCAGTCCAGAAGAGATCCAAAAACACCCAAATTTCCTTGCGATGAGACACAATTGGGAGGAAAGAGTTACCGAGCTCGCCGAAAGACGAAAAACGTATAAAGCGTTTCGTGATATGTTTTTGAAAGTATTAATAAACGCGGGGTGAGTCATTTTTTACTTTTACCACTGTCAAAATTGTTCTGTATTACAGAACTGAACTGAGAAACGGGAAGATTGACGAAGTCACGAAGAAGTTTATCAGACGAGAGGTTACAATTTTCATTTTTTTTAATACACATATTTTTTGTTTTACAGAGAAGATCGAAGTCGAGACTTGATGCGAAGAAGAAGAAGACAGAATAAATGTTAGTTGATTAGAGGGTTTTAGGGTTTATTTTTTGATTTTAGGGATTTTAATGTCTTAGTGAATTTGAGAGTTTTAGAGATTTTGAGGTATTTTTCAGTGAATTGATTTTAGGGATTTTAAAGTTTTTTTTAAACGAACTAGAGGATTTTAAAGTTTTTTTTGTTAAAGTAGGCATTTATGGGAGGTTTTTTTTTTGAAGTATGTTTTTCAGGGATTTTTTTAAATGGAAGTAGTTTTTTTTAAGGCGGTTGCCATAGTATAATATATATACATAGAATTTTTCGAGCATACTGTTTTTTTCGTGTATCGGGTTTTAAACTGTATCTCATATTTCTTAGTTTCACGTGTATAATGCTATGATTTTGGTTTTTTGATATAAGTTCTGAATAAATCGTGCCATGAGAACTTATTATTATTATTATTATCTAACAATAGATACGAACGGATGGGCATGGTTCGTGGTAGCTATTTCGTGCATCCGTGTTGCTCGCGTTTCTTCAATTGGCGCAAACATGAAGCCAGCTTTGCGCCATGTGGCGCAAGTGTGTAGCAAAGGTTGCACCACTTTGGCGCAAGTGTGTTGCAAAGCTTGCAACAATGAATGGCGCAAGCTAGCAACAAATTGGCGCAAACTTGCGCCAAATCGGCGCAACACTTGCGACTTTTCCCCCGAGTATTTATTTAGGTGAAATAGAAGAAGAGTGAACATATTTTGGGTTGTTTTTCAGATTTGAAGCTCAAAATTTTTAGTGTGTGAAAAAAAATAGAAAACCTGGAAATGTTCAGATTTAAATACTATGATCATAAGAAACTGAAACATGTTTTTGCTGTTGACCTGAACGGTAATTTTCAGATGAAATCCGCATTGATTTTCTACCTTTTTGTTTTCATTCGTAGTTATCTACGAAACCAATTTCTACTTTGAGAAACCACCTTGTTTTAGGGCGGACAAACGAGAGAGTTGACGCTGACAAAAGAGGAATGTTCTCTCTATTGCACTGTTGAAAATTTCCGGAAATAAAAAGTATTCGCCGTGAGACCTGTTTATTTTCTCTGCAACTCTCACGTTACATTTCTATTTTTTCTTTCATTTCTGTGTCTACCTCTCTCATTTGTCTCTCCTATAAGGGGACTAAAACACCGTGAAACAACGAAAAACTGGAAAGAAAACAAAAAATAAATGTTTGTCCTCGAGAAGTACACGGTGCGATTTCTCGGCCACGGCCACACAGCCAGTTTATTTCTTCGGCTTATCAACAAAAGAAAACGAGAATTTCGATAAATACAAACCAAAATAATTTTTGGTGAATACAAGCAAGAATAACTACGTTTTTTTTCAAAAAAAGTATTGACCTGAGGTTTAAGCATACATATTTTAAATTGTGAGTTCACGTAACATTTCTCACCAACTGCAACAGTGATTATGACTTTAGCGCGCGTCATGTATTTCACGATGAAAAAAACGGAGAGATGATTTTAAGAACACTATTCTTTTGCTTTAGTTCACACTCTAAACAATAAAAATTAGTTTTTGAAACATAAAATTTAATGCTGAACACTTAAAGTATACTTTTCCTATCTGAGTAAAGTGTACTTTAAGTATGAAATCGTGAAAGTTGAACTTTTTCATCTCCAAGTGGAAAAAATGGTCATATGCATGTAGAAATGTTACGTGAGGATGTTCTGACTACTGATATTGACATAAAACTGATTAACAAGATATCCTTATTCGGTCCTTTTTTCATCCTTTTTCAAAAGTCTACTTTAAGGATAAATTAAGTCTGAATTAAGGATGAAAAAAGGACAAAATGTACTTAAAGTACACTTAACCCATCTGTGTCAGAGGTGGGCGGAAGTGGTTTTCCGAAAAGTCGGAAGTCGGAAGACGGAAGTTATCGTTAAAATTTTTTTCGCGGAAGTCGGAAGACGGAAGTTGGAAGTAAAATTTTTTTCGCGGAAGTCGGAAGACGGAAGTTGGAAGTAAAATTTTTTTCGCGGAAGTTGGAAGCCGGAAGTCGGAAGCGGCAAAAACGGCGGAAGTCGGAAGTCGGAAGATGGAAGTCGGAAGTAAAAAATTTTTGCCTTTTTGGCGCAATTTAGTTTTTTTCGGTAAAGATTGAACAAAAAACAGTATTTATTAACAACAATCAAATAATTTTAAACAAAAAAAAATATATTTTTCAATTTATTCAACTTCACCAGTCATTGTTGAATCCAAAAATGTTTTGATTCAATGAGCAAAACATCAAATTCTCCAGTGTTTCCGGGCTCATTTTTGATCTTTTCGGTGTTACGATCATCCCAGCAACGTTGAAACATCGTTCAGATTCAGAAGATGTTGAAGGAATAGCCAAGTATTTAACAGCCAGTTCCCGTAGAATCGGGAAGTCCTTGGACCCGTTCCAAAATGCAAAAGGATTGGTGGTGGATGTTGGCATGAGTTTGAGGTAATTGTTGACTTCCTGAAGAAAACAAAGTTTTTTGAACACGAAATAAAGCTTACATTTTCAATGTCAGAGACTTCATCATTCTCAGGAGTGTAAAAAACAATTTTGAGTTTACTAAACCGGGCGCACAAAGGTGAGTGCGGAGCATCGTTTAAAAACTCTTAAAAATGCGCTAAAATTCGAATTTAAACCCAAAAATTGCGGAAGTCGGAAGACGGAAGTTGGAAGTAAAACATTTTTGGCGGAAGTCGGAAGCCGGAAGTTGGAAGTAAAATTTTTATCGCGGAAGTCGGAAGCCGGAAGTCGGAAGCGGCAAAAACGGCGGAAGTCGGAAGTCGGAAGACGGAAGTCGGAATTCCGCCCACCTCTGATCTGTGTGTGTGATAATCCTTTTTGAGCACTCTCATCGATTTCCTTCCGGAAGGTCGTGTGGTCAGAAGTGGTCCAAAATCCGAAACCCGGGTTGAGTGGCCGGATACGATCCGGATCCAAATGGGTCGGGTCGGATCGATTGGCTCGGATACGATCGGGATTCAAATGAATCGGATCGAGTTACTATAAGAAAAAAAACAGCTGAAAAAGAATGGATTTTCGCATTTGGAAAAGGCCCGTTGGACGTCCGCCTATGAGATGGTCAGATGATTTGAGAAAAAACTATAGCAAATATGAATCTGGAAGATTGACCGAATACTGGACGTCACGAGCCAAAAATCGTGAAAAATGGAGAACTGTGGTCCGCGCTGCTGCCGAAGGACGGACCGACTAAGTACACAGGCGATCCGCACCAGATCTATAATAGATCTATTTCAGGTCTATACACGATTAGATCTGTCACAGATCTATTTCAGATCTATACGTTCGTCTAGAGCTAGAACTGTCACAGATCTAGCTGAAATAGACCTGTATTTCAGATCCTGAGATTAATCCCTTACAGATCTGTTACAGGCGTTCCTTAGCAGACCTATCACAGATCTATCACAGATCTAGTGCGGATTTCCTGTGCTATGAGGTTTTGCAACATAAAATAGTGTGAGCTCATCTACAATTTTACCAATATTTGTTTTTTTTTTTTCAATATATGATGTGATTTTGCGGTATACGGGAAATAACTTCTGTTTTAAATGAAAAACTGATGTGGAAAAATTTATTTCCTCCTATAAAAAATGAATTCTGCGTTTTTCTCATAGTCGTTTTCAAATAGTCGTACCCATTCCAGATTTTCCGGCCATAGTCATTGATTTTGTGGTGGTTGACGTTGATGTTTTGTTTTTGTCCTTTTTCCCCTTCTTACCCTTCTTCCCATTTTTGTTCTTCTTCCCACTTTGTTTCGATTTCTTTTTGAAGAGAACCAATCCTCCAACCAATGCAACAAGAATTGCGACGACCAGTGCAATCGCAACCACAATAATGATAATCATATTGTTGTTTTTCTTCACCACTTCATTTGTTGTGCAAAGACCACGAGCCATTTTTTGTTTGTCGTTAGATGAATACCTGCGATTGGGAATAATGGAACAAAGTTTTCCTCCACACTCCTCGTTCGTATCGCACACCACTAGGTCGACTTCATCAGGTTTCACGAGCAGATTTTCGTGCTCCTCGGGCAAGTGGTAACAATATTTATCGCTGCTAGGTGGATGTTCGGGCAATGAGTAGGCGTATCCGCAAAACTGCGATTTAAAAGGACACTCCGAATTTTTTTTGCATTCGAACAACAGGGCTCGTTTCTTGTTGTTCGAGTCAACGGGCAAGAACTTTGCAGCAGTTGGTGCTGTTGATGAATTATCGTATTGGTGCACTTTCAAATAATTGAACGCTAGTGTTTGAGAGAAAGGAATTGCTGAAAAGTTAGAACTGATGAAAAAAAAAACACAAAAAATAGTTTGTGCAAAACATCACATACTTTCAATACACATTCCTCGATACTCTTTTCTAACTTTATCTATCTCGTCATAATCAGCCCATTTTTCTTCTGATGTCGTATGACACTTGCAGCCTGGTCCACAATTATCATCAACATTGCACATTTTCAAACCAATCTTGTCCGATTCAGCTATATATTGTGCACTGTCAGATAACAGGCCATCAACGGCAGGAACTGAAAATATATTTAACACATATGATTAATAGGAATCTCCTTCAACGCACTTTTATAACAGAATTTTTTTCTTTCATCAACATATGGGACATCTTCGTCAAAAACCCCGCATTCCGAATAACTACAACCATCGTCAGCATTACATTTTCTACCGTTTTCTGGAAAGAAAAAATAAGGGCTCGACAACGAGAGTTCGTGTCGAGACGTCGAACGTTTTTTTAAAGTGTTAGAAACTTCAAACTCACCGCATTTTGCATGGTCCAGCATAAATGAACGATTGATGACGTGGTCACAGAACTCACTAGGTGAACATTTTTTGTTAGATTCGCATGAATCTAATGTCGACGAGGTATCAGTGTGATCTGAGAGAAACAAAATGTATTAACATGTTTGCTAGCATCAATATTATACGTCCGATTTTTAATTGATTTTTTTTAGTTCACGTATTTTTTTTTGAAGTGCAAAAATAGTGAGAAACACAATTACGCTCCTCCACATAAATATAGGTTCACTTGTAAAAAATCGAAAAAATCAAAATTTTCTGAACTTTTCAAAAAGTTTTTTTCCGTGCAAAATATGTCAATATCGGATACATTTTAGGACACCTTTTCATTTTTCATAACCTCGAAACATTTTAGAAAAATTGCATTTTTCATGAAAAACCGTGTTTTTCCATTCCACATGAAGATAGGTTCACCCACTAAAATCAATGTTAATTTTGATATTCTGACTCAACTTGATTGAATATCATTTAAAAATGTTAAAAAGGGTATTTTGAAAAAAATATCATCAATCATTGACCCATCAAAAACTCAAAAAATAGTAAAAGAAAAATCCGTGATATTGTCAGTTTATTTAAAAACTGAGCTCCAAAAAATTGTTTTACGGTATTTTTGATTTCTCAAATGTTGGAAAAGGCAAGGCCGGCGGCACGCCTTGCCTAACCCTGAATAATACCTCAATACAGTACTGAAAACCAAAAAAATCGTGAAACAATTTTTTGGAGCTCAGTTTCTAAATAAACTGACAATATCACGGATTTTTCTTTTCCTACTCGATTTGAGTTTTTGATGGGTCAATGATTGATGATATTTTTTTTCAAAATACCCTTTTTAACATTTTTAAATGATATTCAATCAAGTTGAGTCAGAATATCAAAATTAACATTGATTTTAGTGGGTGAACCTATCTTCATGTGGAATGGAAAAACACGGTTTTTCATGAAAGATGCAATTTTTCTAAAATGTTTCGAGGTTATGAAAAATGAAATTGTGTCCTAAAATGTATCCGATATTGACATATTTTGCACGGAAAAAAGCTTTTTGAAAAGTTCAGAAAATGTTGATTTTTTCGATTTTTTACAAGAATTTGACACTATTATTTTACCAAAACCCAAAACAACCGCAAAGATCCAAAATTGAGCGAAGGTTTGGAAAAACTAATGTAAGAGAAGGAAAATACCTGTTGGTAGCATCTCTTGAGGAGGAAAACCATTAACTGTATCGTACTTGTTGAACCACAAATAGCCAATTGGATACGCTTAAATTAAACACTGATTCACGATCTCCTGTGGGTGACCCAAGCAGAAACACACAGATTTTCTTTTCTTTTTTTTCAACTGGAAAAAAAGGTCAAAAAACCATAAGGATAAAAATTCAGTTTGAGTAGTCAAAAGTATATGTTATACAAATCATGTAAATTTAATCTCATAACTTCGAGAATTAAAGGGGGAGTTTGACGAATAATGAAGTTGTTTTAAAAATGATCAGTACCCTCAAAATAGTAAAACCACCAAGGGAATTTTTTCTGAGAAGCCTAGGAAAAATATTCCAAATTTTCTGACCGCGTATACGTGCAAACTTGAAAGTCGTAAAAAGCCATAAAACATGCTATTCTCCTTACCAATCCTCTTATTACTTTCTCAAAACATTGTATTTGATGTAAACACAGTTTTTTCCTTTTTGGAAAGAATAAAAAATATAAATTTTAAAAAATATATAAAAAAAGCGGAAAAATTTCAGGTGGAAAAATTAATTGCGCTACTGCCACCCGATAAAAATTGTAACAAAATTTATATTTAGCCCGATCTGAACTATACAAACAAAACTCAAGAATTTCTCCATCTAGTTTCTGGATAGGTGTTCTCCGTTTTTCTCCACGCGGAGAAAAAGCTCTACGACAGGTCGCCACCCGACAGTTCGCAACCCCGACATTTCGCCACTTTTTGAAATTTTATGCGGCATCCAAAATCAAGAAAAAAACAAAAAAAGAAAGAAAAACCGCGTCCAATTTCGAAAAAAAGCAAACACAGTAATCATTTAAAGGAACACAACGTTTTTTCATTTAAAAATTTGCTTGTAGCACAACCTGCACATCTAACTCAATATTTTTTTCGAAAAGAATGTTCTAGAACGGGAAAAATGGTGAGTTGCAGGTTGTGCTACAAGTAAATTTTTCAATGAAAAACGTTGTGTTCCTTTAAATGATTACTGTGTTTGTTTTTTCTTGATTTTGGACGCCGCATTAATTCTATTTTAGCTTCAAAATTGGAGTATTTAAAACTTTGTCGAAAAAGTATAGGGTTTTAGAAAAATGGGGATGTTAAATTTTTTAATGTCGGTTCTCGAGAAAAAATTTTAAAAAGTGGCGAATTGTCGGGTGGCGACCTGTCGTAGAGCCGGAGAAAAGATCTGAATAGTCCCAAAAATTTTGGTGAAAAACAGAGAAAAATTTTCGTTTTTTTTTCCCGAAAAGTGCACTTTGTTTTCACATCATTTTCTCAGTTATTTCTGAAAGTTATGAGATGAGATTTATTTGAAAGTTCTTAAAATTCTCTACAACATCATGTATAACATTTATTTTAGATTTATCAAACGATTTTTTTATCCTTGGAGTTTTGACCATTTTTTTTCCAAATTGAAAAAAAAAATAAAATCTGTGTGTGCTCGCCGAGACGCAGTCATTTGTGTGTGTGTTTCTGTTTGGGTCACCCACAGGAGACCGTTTGATTGTGGAGTTCATATTAGCCATTCACAAATCGGTACTATTGATAATTGTTATGTGTACTTGGTTCAGAATTTTCAGCACATTTTAATATCAGAATCTGATTCTACGTATCAAAAAAATTTGAAAATATATTTGTCACACTTTCGAAGAACTTTGTTATGGATATTTTTGCTGTTGAAATTTCAATGTACAGTAACCGCGTGGTAGCGATTTGTGAACGGCTAATACTGGGTCAATTTTTTTTCGCAAGAGACAAATCGCAAAAAATTTTTTCGCAAGAGAAATAACTTTTCGCAAATTATAACCAGTTTTAATTATTGTTTAAAATATATCAGAATGTTGATATTTTCCTAAAATTAAAAATGAACAGGACACCTTTTTTATTGCGAACCCTTTCAGACAATTGAGGTGGACACTCTTTTTATCGCGGACCCTTCGTGAATACCCTTTTTATCGCGGACCTTTTCGAACAGCGTCCGCGCACCTTTTTCGGGCACCCTTTTCAAACCCTTTCCGGACCTTTTCAGTAAAGACCGAATATTTAGGTCTAGAAGTTATTTGGTACGAGGAACTTCTTTTTTCATATAAACTTGTTTTAAGCGAGTTGTTCGCGTTATCGAGAATACGCAAAAATTACATATTTTGTAGTAACTAGAGTAGCAAGGTTTCTCATTGACGTACGGAGAACACGGTGCTAGTGTTATTTTTCACAGGGTGTGATATTGCTAGAAAAAATTCACAAAAATCTCATTGGACCCCCCTTCGGAAAAGCCCAGGAAAAAAGTTATTAGTCGTCAAAGTCCGACGAAATCGTATCGTGCACGTATACGATTTCAAGCGTTTTCAACGGGCTATAATTTTTTTTCCTGGGCTTTTCCGAAGGGGGAGGGGGGGTTCAATGAGATTTTTTGCTATATTTTGGGTGCTATTTCATTTAAACACAACTTGCCGGTTCGTGCTTTTTTAACGTTTCCCAATTGCTAAGTAAAACGCGAAATATTCAAAAAGGACAGCTCTTTGTTGCGAGACCATGTCGGCGTCTCTTCTTTTTCTATTGTCTTTTTTCCTTTTTTTCTCTATTTCTCTCATAAATTCCTCGAACAGGAGAACGTAAAAAAAATCAGGTAGAATCTGCATGGGTATTGCTTTATGGGTAGCATGCTCAAATTATGGGTAACAAATCCATTTTTGCAAGTTGGCTCAATGGATATCAAAAAATTATGGGTAGCATTTTCAAAAATGACACTTTTCTCGATGGGTAACACGAATTATGGGTATCGTTTGCGATTTGTCAAAAAACGTACTCTATGGGTATCAAAAAATTATGGGTAACAATTTCAAAATGTACTTTTTGCTATATGGGTATCAAAAAAAAATCAATATTTTTTGGCGCTTCCGGGGTGAGTTTGGGACTTTTTTCAAAGAACATGCCGCCTGGAGGCATTACGATTGATGAAAAGAAAATGAGGCCCAAACGGTGTAATTCTTAACTATTTTATAATGACTCATTGTGATAATCAAGACCGACAAACTTACCTACATACTTTTGCGGGCGTATCCCTAAATTTCCACTATTTCAGACGCAACATTTTGCGAGTCGTTTGAGAATACACATGCAGCATTTTTCAAAACTTCGGGTAGTTTTCCGAGAAGAGCCAGATTTTTCACTACAAGTTCCGAGAAAAATCTTCCGTTTCAAAATCAATAACTTTGTATGTAGTGGACCGAGCCTTTCACACCTCATAAATGTGACAGATTTGACATGTTCAGCGACTAACACACAGAAATTGGCCGTTTTTGTTATATGACGCACTTTTTTCTCGAAAATCTACAATTCATACGAATTCATACTGTACAATTACCGACAAAAATCATAAAAGCCTATTGTGTTTAAATATTTATTTCGCGGAAATTTCTTTACGACGTTTTTCAAAAATTCGAAGCAATTTTTTGTGAAAAAGTGCGTAAGGTAACAAAAACGGCCAATTGCTGTGTGTTAGTCGCTGAACATGTCAAATCTAGATATATCTGTCACTTTTATGAGGTGTTAAAGGCTCGGCTCACTACAAACCAGGTTATTTTTTTTTCAGAGTAGTTTTCGCATAAACTTAGTCATTTTCAAACAGACAAAAAAAAACTTTTCGAAAAAATTTCCAAACTCATCTCATGACTTTTACAGCACTTCCAATGCACAAAACTTGAATTTTCATAGTCTAGCTCGATCTTGATTATCACAATGAGTCATTATAAAATAGTTAAGAATTACACCGTTTGGGCCTCATTTTCTTTTCATCAATCGTAATGCCTCCAGGCGGCATGTTCTTTGAAAAAAGTCCCAAACTCACTCCGGAAACGCCAAAAAATATTGATTTTTTTTGGGACAAAACGTACAACACGACCCCACAAAACGTATTAGAAGACCCCGCGATAGAAATGTATTACACGACCCCATACCATGTATTTCGAGACCCCAAAATTGTTGGGGTTATGTTCTACATTTTTGGGGTCGTGTTCTACACTTTTGGGGTCGTCTTCTACATTGTTGGGGTCGTGTTCTACATTTGTAGGGGTCATTAAATACACTTCTATTGTGGGGTGTTGAAATACTTCACTTGGGGTCGTTTTCCATATCTTGTCCGGGTAATGTAGAATACGACCCCACACCCTTGTAAGCCAGTTACTTCACGACCTCATCAATGTATTTTATGACCCCACCAAGTATTTCATGACCCCACTTTATATCAAGACCACCCATGTATTTCAAGACCCCACCCAATGGAAATGGGGTCTCGAAATACATTTATGGGGTCGTGTAATTCGCTGGGGGTCATGAAATACGGTGGGGTCGTATTCTACATGTTGTCCCGTTTGACAAATCGCAAACGATACCCATAATTCGTGTTACCCATCGAGAAAAGTGTCATTTTGAAAATGCTCAGGAAATGAAGAGCGGGATTTGAGCGGACCGCTCAGGTTCCGCTCAATATTTGTGGTCGTCGTTCAAACTGAGCGCGTTTTGAGCGGACCGCGGTGAGTTGAGCGCAACGGTGGCTCCGCTCTCTCATGAAGAGATATAGCGCGCTGCATAGCCAGTGTGGTGTCGGGCGCTGAGAAACTATATATGCCGCTGACTTTAAAATGAAATAAGTGCTATAAAGGAGCCAGGTATGTGATCAAAAATACATGATGAATAAATTTTGAAGATGTTATGAAACAAGAGACACTTTAATTTTTATGGGTCCAGGGTTCGAGAACAAGCAGAAGTGCAAGGAAAAAATAGAGCGAGGGTTGAGCGTACACGAAATAATATCTTCATTTTCAAAATTTTCCATATAAACTTATGGTTGTCTCGACTCTTGAGCGGAGCTTGAGCGGTCCGCTCAACTCAGATAAAAAATGTGAGCGGGTCCGCGGCGCGTCAGCCGCGGATGCGCGCTGCTATTTTCTGAGCGGTCCGCTCAAATCGCGCTCTTCACTTCCTGAGTGTTACCCATAATTTTTGATTTTGCAAAAATGGATTTGTTACCCATAATTGCCCTTTTTGGAGAATTTGTTACCCATATTTCAAAAATGTTACCCATCAGGCAATACCCATGCAGATTCCGCCGAAAATCATGACGTGAAAAGTGAAAGAAAAACCATCACAACGTGTTCTTTGGTTGAAAAGCCCTCTCGTGTGATAAAAAAAATTTGTGAAAAATTAAAATTTGCGAAAAATTTTTTTGCGATTTGTCTCTTGCGAAAAAAAATTACCCCTCATACTGTAACTTACGACAAATAAATTTTTTGTTTCCTATCTTGACCTCGTAAACGTACGCACTATAACGAGCCAAATGTTTTGTCTGTGCATAGACCATATTTCGCAATTCTGTATGCTCGTAATCCTGGAACCAGACGAAAGACGAGCGCATTCCTGTGTGAGAGCATTGTTCAAACGAAGTGTCTCCTGTAAAAATAACAATCTTGTTCACTGTCATGGATTTATCATGTTCATAAGTATGGTAACTTGAACATGTGTTGTGTGCGGTTCAAAAAAAACGTTGATATAGCGAAAAAAACGGACTCTTTCAACAGTTGGTGAGTGAGAAAATATTTCAAAATGAATACGGTATCGATAAAAAGGCTACGCGTGAACTTGGCACAAAGAGCGAAAAAACGCGATGACAGCGATAGCCGGCGGGGCCCTTCTGGTATAGATCATGTTTATCGATCAAAATCATTGAAATTATGTGGAATAAAGTACAACGGTTATAACTCGTCTCACACACGCTCTGTAATAAACTAACTCAATGAAAAATTTCCATCGCGGACAAAGCTCTATCGCACTCTCGAAGAGGCGGAGGAACGTTGCATAGCAAAAAAAAGAAACGAAATTTTCTTTACGCGGTGTATGCACACAAATAATTGTGTGTGCGGGAATTCAAAATTTATTTTTCTTTTTATTCTTTAAAAAAAGGAAAAAACTGTGTTTACAGCAAAAACAATGTTTTGAGAGAATAATAAGATTATTGGGAAGGAGAACAACATGTTTTATGGCCTTTTACGACCTTACACAATGAGCAAAGAAGGTGTTAGAGGATATTGGCAGGAATAACGATTGATTTGTCTTTTGCAGTAGCTCATATGTCTACCAAGCTACTCACTGATTCTTAATATAACATATTTCGAACATTTTCAAGTAGAACCCGCAAGAAAAACATGTAAAAACATAGTAAATTTAACAAAAATACTAAATTTTCACAATTTTTAGCTATTTTTTCTATTTGAAATCTACTTTTCTTTTAACTTTATGATATATTTATCAAATCTAGGTTATCATGTTGCTCTTCTGTCGATTTACGAGTGATTTTTATGAGATTTTGAAAGAAAAACTGGAATACTGGTTTTTGCTTTTTTATTGGCAGTTATGTCCACTCTATCGATGATTGACACATTGTAAATGATTTACAATGGGTTGTTCTTTCTTCTTACAACTCTATTCTCCTTTTTAGCTCTTCAAACTATCTTTTTAGATTGAATTTCCTTGAAAAATAAAAAAAAATAAAGAAAAAAACAAAAGTGTGCGGCAGTTGCGACCACGCCCCTAACCTGAAACTCCCCTTTTTTCGAAAACATGTTTTCTTTTTTTGAATTTCCGCAGTTAATTTTTTCTGTGTAAAAAGTTTTTTTTTGCTGTGCGTTGTGCAACGGCAGGGCACACTTATTTCGTTTTCTTTTTGTTTTTTTTTCGGGAAATACACAAGTTAGTAGACCAGTGAGCAGGGGTGTTCATTTTACCCGCCGGCGGCACGCCGCCTTTTGCTTTGTCTTTTCCTTTTCTGAAAGGCATGAATGGCAAACGGCAAGGCTGTCTTTTGCCTTGCCTTTTTATTGTCTTTCGAAAAAGGCAAAAAGCGGCAATTCTCAGGAAGTGAAGAGCGTGATTTGAGCGGACCGCTCAGAGAGCTAGCAGCGCGCATCCGCGGCTGACGCGCCGCGGACCCGCTCACATTTTTTTTTTTGAGTTGAGCGCTCCGCTCAAGTCTCGCTATTTCAGTCGAGCGCTCGATCGAGTCCCTCTATTTCAGTTGAACGTGGCGCTCAAGCTAAGCGGTCCGCTCAAACCCCGCTCTTCATTTCCTGAGTTGCCGGCGTTTTGAACATCCCTGTATATTTTGTCTGCCGAAAATATATAATTGTTGACTACTGTAGCCACACTTGCCCGCAATGCAGTTTTTTTTGCGGCGTTCATAATAAAAAAAAAGACAAAAAGTTTTCCAATTTCAAACACAAAAAATACCGAAATCCCGTTTTTATTCAAAAGAACACAACGGTATTGTATTGAAAAAGGTGGGATCATATCACACTATATTATGTTGCAAAACCTCATAGATTTGGAGGGCACAAAGAAAAGAGAGAAAACCGAAATTTCCGTCTCATTTTTTTGATCTCAGGAAACTTTTGATGTGTGGAATGCATGTTTTTCATTTCCAAACTTCTTCAAATTGCAAAAATACACTGTTTTGACGAGTGTACATCCATTCAAAACATTCACACTTGCTATTTCTTTTATATAAACAATATGAAAACTCATTGAACTTCCGATTTATAGTAGAAATGCAAGTTCACTCCATTGACAACATTCTGTTTCTCTCTGATCTACACACGAGAGCCTCCCTCTCAGAGTACCGCCCCGTTACAACTGTTTCGAAACTCGAAACGGGTAACAGCCAAACTCGGTTTAAAAAACAGAAAAATCTATCTGTATTAATTAAATATCAGCACATACGTGAGAATGAAGAATTATTTTTTTGAACATCAATGTCTTTTAATTTTTAGAAATGAACAGTTTTTTCACAAATCATTTCAAAAATTCAATCAAAACAAATGTCTCATTAAAATTGTTCCGAAACAGTCTCTGTGAGACGTGAATGACGTGAGACTGAACCCGAAACCAAGCTTAAGACATTGTTTCGTTGTTTCGAAACATCAACGAGACATACAGAGGTAATACATTTCGATTTTCAAGCTGTTTTAAAAATGTCCGTTTTGACGAATTTTCAAGGGTTAGCGGACCGTATGTGGTCTGGTGGTGCAATAGGACATGCGCCTGATTTTCCTTACATAAACGTTCATCAAAGTATGATGAAATCCGAAATTTTATGACTATTGAAAATTATAAAAAATGGGTGGTGAAAAAATTTCTAATTTCAGATTACCATACCCCTCTCACAGACCCCATTGGGAACTCAATTTTTTCTGACATACTATCCTTTTTTTTTTCTCGAATGATAAACCGTTTTTTGGATCGTCCAAGAAAAAGCTCATTTAGGCCCACTGAAAAACGGGCTTTCCATTAGGTCACAGCCCAAAAACGACATCTCCGAGAAGATGACTTACTTGTGTGAAAATTTATTCACTATAGAACAAAAAACAGCAAAAGATCGAGAAAAGTGGGCAGTCCATATTGGACAAGAATCGAATTTACCGCGATTAGCTAGTTATCGTCGTATTTTCTTTCAATACTTTGTTGTTTGTCTGATAAGATTGGTCTATAAATACGGTTCTCCACATATACACGTCGTTTTCGCTTGCAATAATTGAAATAGAGAGAGACGCAAAGAAAAATACATTCCGAGAGAACTACAACATTGTTCTCACATATTTGCTCTATTGTTCCACACAAATCCATGGAACAAGCAATCTTGAATTTTGGATTTATGCCTATTGCATATACACGCGTCTCGCACACTGCCATACCGACAACACACGCGTCTCGCACACTGCCATATTTGTGTGTGCGTTGGCCACGCCCACACTGCGTCTCGCTCTATTTCAATGATTGCCAATTCTCTTTTGCTTGATACGGCATGATATTGATAGGCTAACCCTTGAAAATTCGTCAAAACGGACATTTTTAAAACAGCGTGAAAATCGAAATGTATTACCTCTGTATGTCTCGTTGATGTTTTGAAACAACGAAACAATGTCTCAAGCTTGGTTTCGGGTTCAGTCTCACGTCATTCACGTCTCACAGAGACTGTTTCGGAACAATTTTAATGAGACATTTGTTTTGAAATGATTTTGTTGGAAACACAGTTCACGTGAAAAAATCAAGAATTGTATTTTTCAACAGTGTATTTCTTCATCTATTTTTTTCCGCTCGAAATTTTAATATAGAAATGAGACAATTTTGAAAAACGTGTTTCGATACTCATGTTTTGTGAATTGTATCGGGGCGGCACTCTGCTCCCTCTCATCGTTTGTAAATTTTCATTGCCTCAAATTAGTGTTATATAGGCTAGGCATCAAGGCTCTTCTACAAATTTTTTGAGAAATACTGATGTACATTTGAGATTCCGAATTTTTTGTGTTCTGAATTTGGACACTCTTTTTCATTTTTATTTTCAGTTTTGGACGCCGCATTAGTTATTTACAGAGCGTACACAGGTCCCATGGAGAAACCAAATTTTATGGCATTCCTTACAGTACGCATATTTACCCACTGTAAATGTTTCATCAACATACCTCGCCCAAAAACGTGGAAATCCTTACTTTCCGAATGTGCCTCGTGATTTTCTCACAAAAATTCTTGAAAAATTCTGTGCTGTCTGAATTACTGTATGAATTTTGAGTTTTGAAACTGTGCCGTGTAGAATTCCACTTTTTCGCCGAGATATGTTCATCAACTTCCTAATTGTAAATATTAGCGAAAAAATGGTTCCCTGGTTAACTGTGTTTTACTTTTTTTTAAATTTTAGATAACAACGAAGCGAACAATGAATACCTAATGTAAGAGAAAAGAAACTAAATTCCCCGGTTGCATGAAAACGGGTAAAACTCACTACAATATTTCCAATCTGTATCTAATTCAAATACAGCCGTATACATCTTTTTAAAACTTGGATCTCCGTCTGGACATATACCCTAAAAAAAATCACTTTGAAAAATGTGTATGACACACCAAGAGCAAAAGCGAAATCTTCCCTCGAAACAAACACATATTAGCCATTCACCAATCGCTACCACGCGGTTACTGTAGATTGAAGTTTCAACAGCAAAAATATTCAGAACAAGATCTATACTTTTTAGACACATAGAATCAGATTCTGATATTAAAATACGCTGAAAATCACTTCTTAACCCAGTACACATAATGTTATCAATGGAGCGCGTGGTACCGATTGGTGAATGGCTAATAGAAACAGTATATTGTCAATCCAGCCAGATCATCCAACGAGAAATTGATCTACCGTCTGAATATCTCATTTGGACATGCTCTCTCATCAAGTTTTTGTGGTAGATCATATTTCCCGTTGGATGATCTGACCGGATTGACAATATTTCATCAACTTCTAAAATAGCAATATTCTCCGTTACTCCTATGATATTGCTCATAGACTATTCTTACCTGGCTTTTGGCCTTATCTGGAAAAATCAAAGATTACTGTTATTTCATAGAGTTCTAGTTATTCAACTCACCAATGGCTATGAGGAAGAGAATAATTGACCACTTCTTCATTCTCTTGACAATTCGATTTATTTTTTGTAAACTGAATAGGACAGCTAAACATCGGGGTTTTTATAATGACTACACGTAACACGTCGAACTAGGTTACGTTTTTTTTAAATTTAGTTTTGTGTAGTTCAGTTTTTTTTTTCGTTTTTTTGTTTTGAGAACCTACGTGAATAAAAAATATTCAAAAAAAAAAAAAAAAATCCTGCGTTCGCCGGTTTGAGAAAGGTGGTGAGCCCGAAAATGGGTAGATTCTGAATGGATTCTCCTGAATGGGTGCGCACCCATTCAGAATGGATCAGAATGGGTGCCCAAAATGGGTGCGCGACAAACGTCTGAATGGGTGCCCAGAAAAATGGGTGCCCATTTTGATTATCTGAATGGGTGCCCACCATTTCGGTAGTCTGTATGGGTGCCCGTTTCAGTTGTCTGAAATGGGTGTCCAAAAATAACGGGCATTCGTTTTAAGGTTTTTTTGGTTGTTTTTTCGCTAAGTTTTAAAGTTTCAGATTATTTTTCTCCCTTAAAAACTGAGCGAGGTCAAAATTTATCTAAAAACATAGGCTTAGAACGTCTGCATTTTTGATAAATGGTTTAGATCTGTGAACAAAATAATTTTGAAAAATACATGCGTAGAAACAACATGCTGTGAATTTTTGGTGCAGAATGTTGAGTACAGCATTTACGATTACATGCGCAGTTTTTCATGCGTTTTATTTTTGACCACAAAACGGACACCCATTTTTTAGGCACCCATTCAGACTACCGAAATTAGCACCCATTATTTGGACACCCATTCAGACAATCAAAGTGGGCACCCATTTTTCTGCGCACCTATTCAGACGTTTGTCGCGCACCCATTTTGGGCACCCATTCTGAATGGGTGCGCACCCATTCAGGAGAACCCATTCAGAAACTGCCTATTCAACCTCCAAGGCTTCAATGATTTTCAAAATTAGACCTGTGAAATTCTTGGAAAAATATTTTTCACTCTCAATGACTTTCTCTCTACATATGCCAGCAAAATGAAACAAATAACAGAGTGAGTTTGTCCTTAAATGACCCGGCGACTCATCGAGAGTATTCGTTTTAATTGAAAGTATTCATCATTTTAAGACATATACGAGTTAAAACACTGTTCAAAAACATAAGAAACAAAAGTTAGACGATGTGGGATTAAATGGTTCCCCTTCCCACTACGGTGCCTATCCCTTGATTATTACATGAGATGATAAATATGAATGTTTATTATATAAAATTAAGCATAAAATAATAATCCAATGAAAGCCAATCCTCATGTCGCATCTAAACCCGACTGCCTCATGAGGGGGCGGAGCTTGCACGCTGAGTGGGGAAGGAGGGGCGTGCGCAGGCACGACATCCCCGGCCCTTCGAAGACGTCGTCCCGACGTCCCTAACGTGGCTCGCCAAGACGTTGAGTTGGCAGGCCATTGGATACACTGGTGTGGGTATTGATTAAGCATTGTCGGCAAGTTTAGATGGATAATTGAGTGGATAATTGTTGAGCGTAATAAGTCGAATATTTGGGTTGATATTTTTGGCGCCATCAAATCAATCTCGTGGTGGCATGACTCTCGTCTTCTTTGCAGGAGATTTTTCCGGCGCTGTGATTCTCGGACGTTTCGGGAAGGGCTTGTCCTTCACCTCTGCCAGGACGGTTCTCTCGACTTCCGATTTCTTCCCGGACCATGTTGCAGTGATCTTCAAACCTTTCCGTCTTTCAATGATTTCGATTGCGAAATCCGCCTCATTTTTCCGAATGTCTTTCCGGTCCGATTTGATGTTTTGACATCTCGTTTCTCAGTTGCACCGAACCTGTTTCACACAAAAAGGCGCCAAAGTGTTCCATTGATTCAAATTGGTCCTCGAGTCTGGTTGGCGTAGTCGTAGGTTGATCTGTTTTTACAGACTCTTCGTGATTTGTGTTCACAAACTCACGATTGGGTGGTCTATTTTTACAAACTCGTGCCACTCTCCCTTTTTTTTTTTTTTTTTTTTTTTTTTTTTTTCCAGATATATCGACTTTTGATTATTGGCGTTTGAATATTTGGTTTCGCATATTGTTTGATTAATTTTGGATAATATTGGTGATGATATTGATGATAGTATTGGATAATGTGCATTGATGATAGTGGTTGATGTTAATTCGTGGGTTGATCCGTCGCATCTGTTTTCTTATCGACGGTTTTGTCCCGTCAACGAAGTGTCCCACGAGCAATGCTTGTTTTCGCTCTTCTTTCATTCCCGAATAAACGACATCTCCCAGTTCCTTGATCGCTTTCGCAAATTCGGCCGGAGTTTTTGAGTCTTGGGCCAGTTCTGCGAGTTTTTCTCGCGCATCCGGTAAGTCGGTGGGATGTTGAAGAGCTCGAACCATAGCGTCCGTGACCTTCTTCCAATCCGCCCGCTCGTCCTGATCGATTTCGTCATATCGATATTTGGCATCTCCTTCCAAAAATAATGGAAGGAGACGCACGCCGGTCTCCCTTGGAACGTCGAGAGCATATATGTTCTCGGAAAATCCTTCTAACCACTTGGCAAACTGCAGTGCATTGCCTCCTCGGAATTTCTTCGTCACCGCGTTGACTGCCTGGATGATCTTGTACGACGGCGTGGCGTCTTGTGGCATCTTCTGGAGCTCGATCGGCTTTTTGTCGAATTTCTTTTCTACTTCCTTTGCGGTAATCGGTGTTGTTTCCGTTTTTGGCGCTTGCGGTGTCGCTTCTCCTTCCTCCTGCTCTTCTTTCACGCTCGGTATCCGATGTATCGACCGTAACCACTTCGCGACTTTTAGTCCTAGCGGGCTCGGTATACCTTCTGCTGAAGGTTCTGGGATTCCCGCTTGGTACCAGGCGACTGGTTTCCGCTCTCTTGTCGATCTCCGCGGTCCTACTGGCGTGTCAACTAACTTGTTTTCGTTGTCGTCAGCCAGTTTTCGAGTCTTCTGATTGGAGGATCTTCGCCGTTGTTTTACAACGAGCTTGAAGTTGGGATTTGTGTAGCTTTCCGGGCCTAGGAGTCCTTTGCCGTTGTTTTTACCACGGGCAAAGTTTCGCTTCCCGAGTCGTTGTTTGGGTCGGGCTTCCGGTTTTCGGTCCGAGTCGGTTTGGCAGATCAATTGTCTTTTCCTGTCTCCTTTTGGCGACTAGGAATAGTAGTTGTTTTTGAGGACTTTCTCTTCTCTCTCCGTCTCTTCTGTTTTCTCTCTGTCTCTCGTCCAGCTGTTTGTCGGCCGGTGTTGTTTGTTGTCGTCGTTCGGCTGTTTTTACTGCCTATTTGGTTCCCGACGATTTGCTTTCGCTTGTTGTTTTTGTTGAGTGCACTGTTTCCAAATTTGGTGTCCGGTGGAAAAACAATTAGTCAAGCATAGCGATGGCAAGAAAATACGACAACAAATAAGACGAGAATTTGTCTGAGAACAAAGTTTTTGGTGTAGCGGTAGACTTAGTTTTAGACTCAGATAATTAAATTTAAATGCAGATGTCTGCCTAAAATTTTACGTTTTGAATGGGTGGGCCCCTGGGCGAAGTATATTATCCGGTATAACTTTTGTTCTTCTTTTCTTCATGTGTCTTCTTCATGTGGTCGGCGGTTCCATCCTTCGAGAATTCTCAAGGAGTTGACGGCTCCCTCCTCATCCGGTATGGTACTCGATGTCCAGGGCGGCGTCGTTTCGCGCTCTCACCAGTGGACGGTGGAGACTAGGTTCCCAGCCTTTTATCCAAATTTTCTATCCCTTTCCAGGTCCGCTCTTGCTGGGGGTTTCCAGCGGGGCGCCAGCGTCCTTCTTCTGCGGGGGTCGTTCGGTCCGAAGAGTGTAGTCGTCTCTCTCGGAATTTCTTCGACCGGCTATTTTAGTCCCTCCTCGAGTCTGGGGGTTTCCCATTGGTGACTCATGAAGGCACTATTTCGGCTCTTGGGTTGGTAGGTTGGGTGTCAGGAGCACTGTGTCCCGTTTGACTAAAACTAGACACCTCAACCGCTGGGTTAACTAGCTCGACCCCTCATATGTACAAATCTCATTTGTCGATATCTTTCTCCTTCCACAATGACAGTCATCCAAAATTTTCTGTGTCCTCGTTTGCTTCGATCCCTCTTATTCGTGACAAGTGGCCTCCTTTTACGTTTCGCACGTCTGCGAATTGTAATTTATAGTGGTGACAGCTGGTGCTTGGGTAGCATCTTGTTCCGTCTTCTTATCCTTGTCGACGATTAATCGGTTTGTGTGACCCGGGGTGCCCATTCAAAACGATTAATCATGGCAATGCAACTAAATAAAATATCAGAGAGAAAAAGAGTCAGAGTTTTCGGGTCAAATTTTTCTGGCTCCGAATAGATTGAATGTTTCGGGCCTAATTTTTCCAGCGCCGAACAGAGATTTTCGGACCTGATTTCAGGCCGCGAAAGGGAAAGTTGTGGGAATAGTTGGTTGTCATTCGCCAGGTGTCTACGGAAAGACTTGTCTTTCCCGCAGTGAGTCGGGTCGGCGGGAAAATGAAGTTATTAGATTTAGAATAAAATTTCAGCTGTAGAAGGTGGATAAGATGTGAAATGAATAATGATGAATAGGACGCAGCGGCCGTAGTGAGGTTGTCCACTTTAAAAAAAACGGTGGAACCTCCATGTGGGATTAAATGGTTCCCCTTCCCACTACGGTGCCTATCCCTTGATTATTACATGAGATGATAAATATGAATGTTTATTATATAAAATTAAGCATAAAATAATAATCCAATGAAAGCCAATCCTCATGTCGCATCTAAACCCGACTGCCTCATGAGGGGGCGGAGCTTGCACGCTGAGTGGGGAAGGAGGGGCGTGCGCAGGCACGACAACGACAAAAAAGAACAATAAATAAAAATAAAGTTGGATCAAAATTTCAAATTCTAATGAAGCAGTAGAGCGCGTTTGCGCGATTAATCCAACTCTATGATTTATTTTCTGCTCTTTTTTGTGCTGTAGTTTTTGCTATACGTTGCTTCAGACTGTTTCTTCACTCACATATGTCTTAAAAATTTTTGAAAAAAAAAACTAACATGATATGAAATTGTTGAGGAATTGAAGCAAGATGCGAGGATATCATTTGTTGTCCTGAAAAAATTACAAAATTTGCAAAGAAAATAAATATAAACTGATCACACAAAAATAAAAGTTCTCATCCCTCACACATTTCTACCAAAACTGTCTATTTTTGGGGGAGAAGGAGTGGTTGTGTGGGCGGGTGTAGAGAAAAGTGGGCGGAGCCTAGCCGACAAACATAGCACAGTGACGTCGAAGAAACAGACGATCTTTGGAATGATTTGAACGAGGAGAGAGAGGGGCATCATGGAAACACGTGAATTTGTGGGATTTTGTGGAAGTTTGTGATTGTGATGGAGAGGGAGGTTGGTTTGATGATTGGATGTGATGTGTGGTATCATTACATTCCTTTTTGGGCGAGTGCATTCTTCTTTGAAACTAAAATCTGAGAACTTTCTGGGGTACTGTATTTCAAATTAATAGGATATTTCAGATTTTTTTGAGATTTTTCTGAGGTACTGTACTTTTTCAAAAATCATAAAGTTTTTTGCGTTCTTTTTGACTAGATTTTTAAATAATGTTGTACGGAAAACTTCAGATTTTTCAAACCTCCATTCTTCTGACATTTTTTCGAGCCGGCCCGAATTTCAGAACTTCTGACAGGATTTTCTGAGGTACTGTACTTTTTTGAAATCTCCTAATTTTAGTTTTTTGGGCGAAATTTTGAACAGAGTTTTGTGATTTTCAAGATTTGGAGCCGGCCTGGAATTTTTCCAAAAATGTTGAGTTTTCTCACTTTGAGGTACTGTAGTTTTTTAAAAAGTTTAATTTTACAATTTCGGTCGTTTTCTTTTACCCAGCTTTTTTTCAGAAAAAAAAACATTGTTCCAAATATTTTCTGACATTTTTTCGAGCCGGCCCGGATGTTTTCAGAATTTTCTGAGTTACAGTACTTTCTGAAATTACCAATCTCTCTTTCTCAAAACTCTTAGAATGTTTAAGGGTGTGCCACAATTTCCGGGCCGGTCCGACAATTTATTTTTCTCAAAAACGTTTAAGATACTGTAGTTTTCAAAATCTAGCAGGTCAATTTCCCATTTCATAAAAACTACAGTACCCATTTCTCCCGGAAATACAAAGTACTTCGAATTTGTAGGCCACAAAACACTAACAAGCAAAACTGAGGGCGACAATAAAAATGTGTTATCAACGAAAAATGCGATGTTATTTTGATCAATTTCCAAAACCCTAATTTGATAGATCAAAATGTGTAAAATTGTTAGAGAGCGAAAAAAAAAAGAAAAGATCATTGAAGTGTTTGATAATTTGATGCGGTTCCCAAAATGTTTTCGAGTCCAAATTTTGAAACTGATCTTATTTTATCATGCATCAAATCATTTTGCACTCTATTCCTTCTCTCTCTCTCTTTTAACACACATATAATTGTTGTGTATAAATAGTTTTTGCCACATGTGATAAATTTGATAAGAAAACGATTTCGACACAAAGAAGACATTATTGGAACTACAGTACTTTCGTCGTGAGAAAAAAGAAGAAGAAGAAGACAATTTTGATCTATCACTGAGAAAATCATCGAAACAAGTGTGAGAGAGAGAGAGAGGGAGAGAGAGAGAGAGAGGAGAGAGAGACACACACACAGAGATAGACACATTTTGCAAAATTTACAACTTTAAAAGGATATTATTATTGTTTGATATTCCTTTTGAAATCAAATTTTTATAGTGCAAAAAAAAGATGATAATGGAATTTTTCGTACTTTGTGTTTTACATTTTTTTACACTTTGAACCCGAAAAATTTCCCGGGGTGAAAAAAATTCAACAAAAACTTAAAATTTGAACCGAGCCCAAACTTTGTCCAAGAAACCAGTCAAAAAATCGTTGTGGGTTACTGTAGTTTTGCTGACTTTTCTGTTCTAGATTCTTTCAGCGATAATTTGACGAACAATTTTATTTCACATTTTCATTGAGGATTTTCTGTTTGTTTCGATGATTCAGATTAGATCTGTTATGAAGCGGTTTCATGAATTTATTACTTTTCCTATTCGCAAAGAATTTCACAAAATTTTTCGGCGAATATCTGTTCCTTTGATGTCGAGTACTGTAGTTCTGGGTACAAAGTTTTTTATCATCAAACTATCAGAAAAATGAAGAAGAAGAAGAAGAAGAAAAAGAAGAAGTTCGTTTTCCCACAACGTAACGCGACCATGAATCAGCGACGGAGCGAATCACAAAAAAAGGGGAGAAAATGTTTTTTCGTGTTCAATCAAACATCACACCTCACAAAAACCAACGAAATAATACGATCAATGAAACATGAAATATGGAAACACGTTTTGTAACGAATTAGAGTATCACTGAAACAACAGCAGATTATGACGAAAATGATTTTTCAAATTGTTGCAAAAAAAAAATTCGAAAAAAAAAGTTTTGACCACTGAGCGGATCGAACGCCCAACCTTTCGATCTGGAGTCGAACGCGCTACCATTGCGCCAAGCAGTCATGTGTGATTCGCTTTCTTTTCGCTGCAAAGAAAAACGCGTTTAATTTTATTGATGCACGGGTTGGAAAATATGACATGGTTTTTATGAGTCTTATCACGAATGAGAACAGTATCAAAATATTTTTTCCTGATCAGTCACACTTTTATGGTCATTCACAAATTGTTAAATCAGGCGCGGCCTGTTCAGAATTTTGGGAAATGTATTTTTCGCAATTAAAATTACGATAATCTTGGATCTGGCACGCATTTTCTGCCTTTCGAAATTATACGAAAAAATGTTTGAAAAAAATGCAAAAATTATATAAAAGTACCGTAGTCTGCAATATTGCGCGAGCTTGTGTATATTATCCAATTGTCAATCGGTACCACCCGTTCTAATGATAACACACGCGCCGCACGCCGCGACGCACAACTCAAGCAGCGCGAGTTCAAAAAAATAGTTTTCCTTCTGCTTGTTCTCATTTAACAAATGATTTCATATAAATCGTTAAACTCATTTTTTGATTTTCTAGCTCTTTTTGACCTTCTTAGCAACTTTCAGATAGTTTTCCAAGAAAGGACAAATGAAAAAAAAAACAATTATTCGAACTACCGCGCTTTGCACCTTGTTTTAGGGCGGACAAACGAGAGAGTTGACGCTGACAAAAGAGGAATGTTCGCTCTATTGCACCGTTGAAGTTTCCCGAAAATAAAAAGTATTCGCCGTGAGACCTGTTTATTTTCTCTGAAAATTTCACGTTTCATTTCTATTTTTTTTTCTTTCATTTCTGCGTCTATCTCTCTCATTTGTCCCTCCTATAAGGAGACTAAAACACCGTGTTTGAGGTATGCGTCGCGGCTTTTGCAGCGCGTGTGTTATCATTAGAGCGAGTGGTACCGATTGACAATTGGACAATATGTATAACTTCAACGCTCATTTCGATGTAAATGCTTCTAGTTTTACATTTTTCAAAACTTCTCATGTTCATCTCTCGCACTTTGTTTTCTTACACATTTTTGATATTGTCAATCCGGTCAGATCATCCAACGGAAAAAGTGATCTACCACAAAAATTCGATGAAAGAGCATGTAAAAATGAGAGATCCAGACGGTAGATCAATTTCTCATTGGATGATCTGGCTGGATTGACAATAGGTGGACCTCCTACAACACACATGCATTTAAAGAACGTCCGATTTTTAATCATTTTTTTTTGGTTCACGTTTGAATATTTTATCGAGCTAACGTTATCCCCATTTTTGTTCGAATTTTGTTTTTTTTTTCAAAGTTAAGAGTACAAAAATAGTGAGAAACTGCTTATATAAAAAATGGGGCAAAACGTACAACACGACCCCACAAAACGTATCAGAAGACCCCGCGATAGAAGTGTATTACACGACCCCATACCATGTATTTCGAGACCCCAAAATTGTTGGGGTCATGTTCTAAATTTTTGGGGTCGTGTTCTACACTTTTGGGGTCGTCTTCTACATTGTTGGGGTCGTGTTCTACATTTGTAGGGGTCATTAAATACACTTCTATTGTGGGGTGTTGAAATACTTCACTTGGGGTCGTTTTCTACATCTTGTCCGGGTAATGTAGAATACGACCCCACACCCTTGTAAGCCAGTTACTTTACGACCCCATCAATGTATTTCATGACCCCACCAAGTATTTCATGACCCCACTTTACATCAAGACCACCCATGTATTTCAAGACCCCACCCAATGGAAATGGGGTCTCGAAATACATTTATGGGGTCGTGTAATTCGCTGGGGGTCATGAAATACGGTGGGGTCGTATTCTACATGTTGTCCTAAAAAATGTTTACTCACAAATAAATTTCAGAGAAAACTTGGGTTTTTGTTGAGTAGAAAAAAAATTAAAACAGATTGCATAGGTGAGGAATCGAACCCTCGACCTCTCACATTATAACAAACGCCGAACCTGTTGAGCCACGGTGCCACGTTTTTTCACGTGAAAATTTCATTTCAAATAATAGGTGAGAAAAATTTAATAAACGGCTTGATTAAAAAAAAATTATTAAAAATCGGACGTTATTTAAATTAAACTCTACAACACAAGGGCCCGGGACAGCTTCAACGATACCTCTGATCTTGTCGATATCGCCACAGGCGTGGTGATGAACGAGGAAGTAGAAGACACGATCAAGATAATGGAGGAAGAAACGGTTTGAGATACGATGAAAAATTCGGAAAAATACAAACAATAGCCAACGTACCAAAAGTGTGAGGAAAGATGATGCCTGTTACCACCAAAGTTTGGACCAAACTATCGCGATAAACACACGAGACACTTTGCCAAAACTTGCTTTTAAAAACGTTGGTGATTGAAAGAGCCTAGTCCTGGGTTTTTGGTCGGCCTCTCAACCATGTTCATGTTTATCCCATTAGATATTGGCCGTGAAATTTGCAAAGAGGATTTTTTCTTTCGGAAGAAACTCAATACGATTATCTGATTTTGACTGTTCAATGAAACAAAACATACAAGTTTGTTCGCCAGATAGATTGTATCAGTTGTATTCCCAAAATGTGGAACAATTCGTGACTTGTTCGGGGGACGAAAAGACCGATTAATAACCAAAAAAAATTTGCGAATGAATAACGAAACAAGGTTTCTTCAACAAAATCAGATATAGGTGCCAAATACTGAATCGGACCACAAAATCGGACCAGGTCCGTTTTATTGGTAGATACTTTTTCGAGTTTAGTCTGATTCAGCTGAAATTTTAACCAAAAAACACGGACCTAGTCCGATTCAACAAAAATCTTGATAAAAACTGAAACCTCTCAATGTCTGCGTCTCTTCACGTGCTCTCTCTCTCTCTCTTTCTCTCCCGATTCTTCCTTTTTTTTATTGGGCCATTTGAAATAGTCATACAATTTACATAAAAACAAAAAAGTAGAAAAACGTGAGTTTTTTTTACGAGCTACGTATGTTGACGTGGCAATTGTCATTATAAAACGAGACTTCCCGGCCACCCAACTCAGTTTTAATCAACAAGTAATGAAAAAACTCGATCATTCTAATTGGATGGAGTGGTTGGTGCTCATTATCGCCTCGTTCAGTAAGTCATACAGTAGCGAACAATAAAATTTTCCTCTTTTAGCCTTTTTTATTGGAAAAAAGGGGTAAACGTCCTGAAAACGTTTTTCAAAGTTGTGTATCGTTTTCAGCACCAAAAAAAGTAGTCAGAACACTGAATTACTCAAATAATTTGATGCAGAAAACGATGCACAACTTTAAAAATCGTTTTCAGAAAAAAAAATTAAAAGGGGATAATCTACATACTCAGTAACTCAATAAATAGCTTCACGGGTGAAACATTGCGTAACTATGCGAGGACAACAGTGTAGCTACGCAAAAATATCTTTCCCATTATGCGGCGTCCAAAAGCAAAAAAAAAAGAAAAATCGTGTCCAATTGCAAACAACAAAAAGCACCGTATCCTTTCAAAGGGACACAACGATTTTGCAGCGAACAAAAGAAATAGTGCAGAGAACGCGGAGAGCGTAGTCAGTTAGACAGTTTTTGTTTGACATTTTGATGTTCCCTTAAATGCCTTTGGTAGTTTTTTCTTCGCTGTTGGACGCCGCATTATGCCTCACACAGTTCGACACTCTGGCTCGTTTGTCGCGTTTGAGATTTTACTTCAGTCGCGCGCCAGCCGCAAACGAACCACGTCGTTTGCGCGATTTGAAAAATAGAGTGTTTCTAAGTACCGGCGTGCGCGCGGCGAACGAGTTGTGTGGAACAACTCGTTCGCCGCGCGCACGCCGATACGTCGACTCTTTCCCGTTTGCTGGAACGTTCTGTAGTTTCGCCCGTGAAGATACGCAACAAGTTACTGAGTATAAAAAAGAGTAATTTCTATATTCATTCATTCAATTTTCAGTCTTTCTTCCCATCAATGCAGAGGAGGTAAGAAAAAGTGTCAAAATAATATGGAACTATGGTAACTGCACCGGATCACGAACAGAATATATCGTCAATCCAACCAAATCGTCCAACTTGAAAATCATCTACCACAAAAACCCAATCGTCGATCCGGCTGGATTGGCGATAACTGTTTCGCTTGACAAGCTAAGCCTATTTGGCCAATCAAGGTGCTCACAGGGAAAGTCTTTCAATGATTTACACAGAGATCCTGGTGTCGAAACCTGAAAAAAGAATTTTTGAAAGAAAGTAATTACGAACACGTCTAAATGACTTCATTATTCGTGCTACCCCCCCCCCCCCCCCCCTTTAACAGAAACACAAGTTTTTCATGAAATTTATATTTGATTGTGGTCACTCAGAAATTAATTTCTCGTGTTTATCAAAATCTCATTATTGAATACTTCAACTTTCGATGTGTGAAATTCAAAAATTGAAAAAAGTACTTTGTGAGGTCGAAAAAAAAAGAAAAAAACTGTTTTTGAATTCGTTCTTAGTAGCGATGATCGAGGCTGTGCTCTCTTGGATTTTATTGGGACCCTGTGCAAAATGTAGTACCCCGGTGAGTAAAAAACCCCATACCGGGAATTTGCAAGCAAATTTTTGGTTTCGGAGAAATCGGGGGTCGAAGTTTTTTCGATTAAAAAAAAGGAGGTCAACTTCAAAAAATCGTATCTCGGTTAATTTTTGAGCAAACTTCTTGAACAAAAAAGCATTATGAAGCTAAATTTTCATAGTTTTTGAAAAAAATATTACATACGGAAGAAAATATTTTTACACTTCCAAAATCGGCATAATCCGAGAATTTGATTTTTTTGGAGTTCGGATCGGTGTGATGCAATGTGGAGGCATAAACGGGACCTATTGTATCGTTTTCTACGTAAAAACATAGATCAGATAGCATGTTAAAATATAGGGAGTACGGGCCTCGGTAAAAAGTTAGAACCCAAATTTTTTTTTCATCATTCTCACGTAATCCTATACGTGGTCGGTCACAATTTTGAACTTTTTTCAAAGTATTTTCTGTGGGGAAAGTTCAACTATTTCCACGGTTTTAGTGATTTTATTATCCATTCCAGAAGTATTCGACACTTCTCTGAAAACCATGTGATCGACCACGTGAAATACGTGAAAATGTTGAAAAATCCTAATCTTTGGGTTCTAACTTTTTTCCAAGGCCCGTACCTCCTATATTTTAACATGCTATCTGACCTATTTTTTGACGCAGAAAACGATAAAATAGGTCCCGTTTATGCCCTCACATTGCATCACACCGATCCGAACTTCAAAAAAAAATCAATTTTTTGAATTATGCCGATTTTGGAAGTGTAAAAATATTTTCTTCCGTATGTAATATTTTTTTCAAAAACTACGAAAATTTAGCTTCATAATGTTTTTTTGTTCGAGAATTTTGCTCAAAAATTAACCGAGATACGATTTTTTGAAGTTGACCTCCTTTTTTTTAATCGAAAAAACTTCGACCCCCGATTTCTCCGAAACCAAAAATTTGCTTGCAAATTCCCGGTATGGGGTTTTTTACTCACCGGGGTACTACATTTTGCACAGGGTCCCAATAAAATCCAAGAGAGCACAGCCTCGATCATTCCTATTTTTCTCTGAAATGGGTGTCTTTAATCTCTGTTTCTCACTATTTTGTACTCCTAATTTTGAAAACAACAAAGTTCGAACAAAAATTAGCAAAAACGGGAGCTCGAAAAAAAAGATTGAAAATCGGACGTTCTTCAAATGCGGGTGTGAAATACGCACTGATTGCGAAGGGCCACGTGGACAGTTTTTTTTTTCATTTTTTTCATTTGTGACAATATTCAAAAATTTTTATAGGGTTGTCCTGATGGTACAGCCTCTCTACATGCAGCTAGCAGCTACAGCTCTTACCTAATATGCCAATATTCACGAGTCATGTATATTCTTCCTTCTAACAAAGTGGTTTGTTGTGGTGAGTGAATTCGAATAGAGTAGGTAGACCGGCGAAAGCACGCCTCTTCATCGAAATATTCTTAAAGTAATGACTCGTATTTGAAAATAAGAACGGCCCGAAATTATCTGGGTTACGTTGTATTTTATGAAATATATTTATTTTTCAATGTAAAAAGTTGATTTTCATTCCGCCCACCTGGTGAGAGTCCTCAACAATAATCGTAACTTATTTTGTATTTATCTCATAAATGTTGTGTTTTTTCCCGAATTTTCCAGAAATATTTTTCAAAATTATAGAAACTGAAAAATTTTTGAACGCAAAGAAAAAATGTTTCTGGCTTTTTCTCGAAACCGAGTGGTTTTTGAGACCGAAATTCTTTAAACGCAAACATTTTCAGTGCCATATCAATGTAAACATACAGGAATGAAAGCACGATTCTTGGTGAAAGATTATAAAAGTCCGCACAACTATCCCTTGTTTGCTGTTACCAAATCAAACGCTTTTTGGAAAGAATATGTGTATGAAAACACTCAAAACGGAAACGAAATTTTATGTCGTAAGTAATAACTTTGAAAGCAAAAGCATTCCAACTTTTAGCATATCCAATTGGATATTTGTGGTTCAAACATTTCCCAACGCCGAACGGACATGTGCCCCGCCAAATTTTGCCGATAGGTATTTTTGGCCGACAGCTATTTTTTACACTGTTTTTTACACAGATCACGAGTACACAACGTCGATATTGAGATCATGCAACAAGAATGAGGATTGTCCAGTCGATGCGTTTTGTGGCGATGTTATCAATCGTTCGTTTGATGGAAAATATTCAAGGAGCAGTGCGTTTTTTCCTGTCAATTTCTATAGAAATCAATAATTTGGCATGGAAATTTTACATTACATTCTTTTTTCAGAAAACACTCCCAATCAGTTCTGTACGATTTACTCCGAAGGAGGAAATTGCAATTTGATAGCCCCAGGACTTCCGTATGTTGACGAGCACAAACATTTCTGCTATAAAGGTAAAGATGATTGTTGAGTTTTATCCATTACGAGTAATGATAATCATGTTTTCTGATGTTTTTATTTAATTTCACAACCCTTTAAATAGGACAACAGAAAACTGCAAGTCGCGTCAGACGCGAAGAGGAAAAGAAAAAAGAACGAGAGGTTGCGGCGAAATATTTTGATAAACACTAGCGCCAAACTTTATAAAGGTTGTTCTGCGATAACACGCTGTTTCACGGCTATCATCAAAAAAGACAGAGCAGACTAAAAAGATTAAAGGTGCTTTAAAGGCGCAAACTAATGGGGTTACTCAGTTGAAAAAAATGTTAACATATAATAAAAAAACACAAAATATTACAAAAAATTGAATTTTTGTGTTATTTTATCATTTTTTAACATATTTTTTTTCAACTGAGTAACCCCATAAAATTTGAAATGGAATAAAACGTACAACACGACCCCACAAAACTTATTAAAAGACCCCGCGATAAAAATGTATTACACGACCCCATACCGTGTATTTCAAGACCCCAATATTGTTGGGGTCATGTTCTACACTTTTGGGGTCGTGTTCTACATTTGTGGGGGTCATTAAATACACTTCTATTGTGGGGTGTTCAAATACTTCACGTGGGGTCGTGTTCTCCATCTTGTCCGGGTAATGTAGAAAACGACCCTACACACTTGTAAGCCAGTTTCTTTGCGACACCATCAATGTATTACATAACCCCACTTTACATCAAGACCTTCCATGTATTTCAAAACCCCACCCAATGGAAATGGGGTCTCGAAATACGTGTACCAACCGTCGAATGTTCAACCCTCGTCGTTTTTCACAACCCTCGAACTTTTTAACTGCATTTTTTGGAAGTTCACTAAGCCTAAGAATTCGTAGGAGAGAATAGTAAAACCAGAAAAGTTGTAAAACTCACGAAACTGCACTTTTATCTTTGCACGCTATAGCGAAATACCGTAGCGCGCTACGGTATTTCATAACCTTCAAGAGAAAAAAAAGGTCGAGGGTTGTAAAAAACGTCAAGAGTTAAACATTCGAGGGTTGGTACACGAGGGTTCTACATTTGACCAATACATTTATGAGGTCGTATAATTTGCTGGGGGGTCGTATTCTACATGTTGTCCAATTTCAGAATTTTCGCGATAAGGACTTACTGAAAATGAGCTCTAATAATTTTGTTCTTTGCGCACGAAATTCCTGACCCACAAGTTTGAATTTCGTAGATCACATGCGCGAATTTTCAAAATAACAGCCTTTCCTCTCGCTTGGCAGCCTCCTGAACGTTTTGAAACACCGTGTATAAACACTCGTACTCTGCCTTTATGAAGTTCGGCGCCACACCGTTTATCAAAATATCTTGCCGCGACCTTTCGTTTTCTAGCATTTCATCTTTTCATCCCCGCGTCTGACGCGACTTGCAAAAAAAATATGGATTATTTTTCAATTACTACTGATGTTTTCAGTCCCGCAAATGATTGGCGCACCATCAAGCAACGTTCAGTACTGGATGGAGTCGACTGGGCGAAATCTCAAGTTGTGTGATCAAGACCATCAGTGTGGTGATGGAAGAAAATGTCTTCTATCAAAAACAATCGGATGGAGTGCATATAACCGAGAAACTAATCAACGAGAAGAACATGCAGGAATCTGCATAGAATGTGAGTGGAAATAGAAACTGAAACCCCCCTCTCAATATAAATTTACACTTTTTGAAAACTTTTTTTTCGAAGAAAATTTTCGAAGTCTTGCCGAGCTCTACAACTTTGTAATTACTCGCCACGCTGGAATGCTTCCCGCGAAAATGTTGAAAACGTACCCAAAACCAACTTTGTTTTTGGAGCCCCGTAGCTCGCCGGCTAAAAATAAAACTGAAAATCGAAAAGGTCGGCGCCCTAGCAAATTTCAAGGGCTATCGAATGCCGCCAACCCCAGCTTGATTGCTCTACTACGAGCCGAGTTATGCTTGCCACAAGAAGGGGCTCAAAATTTAAAAAAAAATCACTCTGCGCAGTACCAGAAAACAATTTGAATTTGGTGAAAGAGGTTTTCGGTTATGCATTGCGGGTTCACATGATGCCAATCTGAAAGAATGTTTCTCGAAAATTCCATTTTTTTTTCAGCGATGCCAATATCTTATACATTCTATAAGATTTTCGACGCCCAAACTGCCAGTCAACAAGAAAGTGTGGGTAGAAAATATTTTCCCGTCAACAGTGAGAACAAAAGACGAAACCAACTGGTAGCGTGCAAAAAAAACTGGGATTGCTTGGATCAGGAGTTTTGCGGACATGTCTACAGCTTTAACGATGTGGCATCCATGGGCACTATCAAATACTGCTTCAAATTGCCAGAAGATCTTACAAACGCTTTCGTAAAACCGGACGGTGTTGATCTATTGGTTTGCGACGGTAATCAGGATTGCGACAGCGGGACTTGCGATACTAGTGCCCAAAAAAATTTCGTGTCCAATGTTAACAGTCAACAGAAAGTCTTTAATGGAATCTGTTCAAAACCTCCGGCGGAAGAAGAAGAAGAAGATTCTTCTCTTATCATCATCATTGTCGTTACCATCGTTGCCCTTATTGTCGTCATTTTTGCCACACTTATTGGAGGGTTTGTTCTTTTCAAACTCAAAAAGAAACCAACCAACTGTGCAACTGAGACAACAGGCGATGGAAAGAAAAATAAAAAGGCGAAAAAAGAGAAGAAGGCGAAGAAGGGAAAGAAACCATCGGCCAAAACATCGACCACTACCAAATCGCTTTCGGTGACTGGAAAATCTGGAATGGGCACAACTACCGGAGGATACTCGCCGGCGATTTTTTGAAACAAGAGAACAAACCATGTTTGTATGAAGGAAATAAAGTTTTCCATATACTTTGGTTGATTGACTCTGTTACTCGTTTCGAAATTCTTTCCCAACAGTTAATTGGGAAAAGTAATTCTAGTGTAGTATAGTAATATTTCCTCCCTTGAGGGGGAAAATTCTCATCGATTCCATTTTTACTTTTTTCATGTTCTTAAAAATTTTAATATTGCAAATGTGGTTCAAAAAAAAAAAAAATGTTTGAGAGAAAAAACAAAACAATATTTTGTCGTGGGTTACTGTACCCGGACACACACAAACGGTGTTTGCGGCCGCCAATCTTCCTGAGAAGGAAACTGTGAAAACTTTTTTACGCTGATCAAGACCCCGTAGCTAACTTTTGCAAAGCTCCACACAGAAAGCTGAAAATCGAGCTCAAAGTTTGAGCACAAAATTTGAAATATCTTGTTCAATTTGTATTATTTTTGTGATGAGAGACTACTAAAGGGTTATTTGGCATGCTAGGAACGATAGGAGCACTTAAAAACCTCGAAATTGTAGTTGTAACGCTGAAAAAATAAGCCCGAAACTTTCAATAAAAAAGGTAGATCAAAAAAACGTGAAAAATAAAAAAATTGCATTGAAAACGTGAAAATTATTAAATTTTAGAAATTGTTTCTGATTTTTCATGTTTTTTCAGAAAAAAACACTTTTTTCAAAGTTTCAATTAAACCATCGTGTAGAGAATTGAATTTCCTATCAGATCCACTAGTTAATTTTCATGAGTATGAAACTTTGAAAAAGTTAGGATGCATTTAAAAATTTTGGACTGATCACAAAAACGTGATTTTCAGCTTTCTGGCTGGAGCTTTGCAAAAGTTAGCTACGGGATCTTGATCAGCATAAAAAACTCTATCGGTGAGCATATATCTCATTTCAAAGTCCGTTAGTAAGCTATCATAGTTCCCTTGTGAGAAAACGATTTCAGTTTTTTTTCGAAAAAAAAACAGTATTTTTTCGACCTTACAGATTAATTTTTCCGAATTTTGAATTTCACACATCGAAAGTTGAAGTCTTCAATATTGAGATCTAATAAACACGAAAAATTTATTCCTGAGTCTTTAAAGTCACTTTCATGTATTCTCCCAACACTCCTTTACATACCCCAGAAATTCGGAATTTTTTTTGACCTTCTCTGGTCACGACCTTTCAGGCAAGAGTAAAAATGGAATCGATGACTCATCGACGATGAGAGTTTTCCCCTCGAGGGAGACACAGAGAAACAGAGCAGGTGAGAGCGGCCTTTTTGCATAGGAAACGCAGACAAAAACCACACACAGGTATAGCGCCTGGCGTATCGCGTGCGAATGTCGGTTACTCGGTTGAATGACCTCTTGGAAAATTCTCAAATTCCAAGTATTCGGAGAGAGCACTTGCGCCCCAATGATAATCCTTTTTGAGCACTCTCATCGATTTCCTTCCGGAAGGTCGTGTGGTCAGAAGTGGTCCAAAATCCGAAACCCGGGTTGAGTGGCCGGATACGATCCGGATCCAAATGGGTCGGGTCGGATCGATTGGCTCGGATACGATCGGGATTCAAATGAATCGGATCGAGTTACTATAAGAAAAAAAACAGCTGAAAAAGAATGGATTTTCGCATTTGGAAAAGGCCCGTTGGACGTCCGCCTATGAGATGGTCAGATGATTTGAGAAAAAACTATAGCAAATATGAATCTGGAAGATTGACCGAATACTGGACGTCACGAGCCAAAAATCGTGAAAAATGGAGAACTGTGGTCCGCGCTGCTGCCGAAGGACGGACCGACTAAGTACACAGGCGATCCGCACCAGATCTATAATAGATCTATTTCAGATCTATACGTTCGTCTAGAGCTAGAACTGTCACAGATCTAGCTGAAATAGACCTGTACCAGATCTATATCAGATCTATTTCACGTCTGTCGCACGTCTATTTCACGTCTATCTATTTCAGATCCTGAGATTAATCCCTTACAGATCTGTTACAGGCGTTCCTTAGCAGACCTATCACAGATCTATCACAGATCTAGTGCGGATTTCCTGTGCTATGAGGTTTTGCAACATAAAATAGTGTGAGCTCATCTACAATTTTACCAATATTTGTTTTTTTTTTCAATATATGATGTGATTTTGCGGTATACGGGAAATAACTTCTGTTTTAAATGAAAAACTGATGTGGAAAAATTTATTTCCTCCTTTAAAAAATGAATTCTGCGTTTTTCTCATAGTCGTTTTCAAATAGTCGTACCCATTCCAGATTTTCCGGCCATAGTCATTGATTTTGTGGTGGTTGACGTTGATGTTTTGTTTTTGTCCTTTTTCCCCTTCTTACCCTTCTTCCCATTTTTGTTCTTCTTCCCACTTTGTTTCGATTTCTTTTTGAAGAGAACCAATCCTCCAACCAATGCAACAAGAATTGCGACGACCAGTGCAATCGCAACCACAATAATGATAATCATATTGTTGTTTTTCTTCACCACTTCATTTGTTGTGCAAAGACCACGAGCCATTTTTTGTTTGTCGTTAGATGAATACCTGCGATTGGGAATAATGGAACAAAGTTTTCCTCCACACTCCTCGTCCGTATCGCACACCACTAGGTCGACTTCATCAGGTTTCACGAGCAGATTTTCGTGCTCCTCGGGCAAGTGGTAACAATATTTATCGCTGCTAGGTGGATGTTCGGGCAATGAGTAGGCGTATCCGCAAAACTGCGATTTAAAAGGACACTCCGAATTTTTTTTGCATTCGAACAACAGGGCTCGTTTCTTGTTGTTCGAGTCAACGGGCAAGAACTTTGCAGCAGTTGGTGCTGTTGATGAATTATCGTATTGGTGCACTTTCAAATAATTGAACGCTAGTGTTTGAGAGAAAGGAATTGCTGAAAAGTTAGAACTGATGAAAAAAAAAAGACAAAAAATAGTTTGTGCAAAACATCACATACTTTCAATACACATTCCTCGATACTCTTTTCTAACTTTATCTATCTCGTCATAATCAGCCCATTTTTCTTCTGATGTCGTATGACACTTGCAGCCTGGTCCACAATTATCATCAACATTGCACATTTTCAAACCAATCTTGTCCGATTCAGCTATATATTGTGCACTGTCAGATAACAGGCCATCAACGGCAGGAACTGAAAATATATTTAACACATATGATTAATAGGAATCTCCTTCAACGCACTTTTATAACAGAATTTTTTTCTTTCATCAACATATGGGACATCTTCGTCAAAAACCCCGCATTCCGAATAACTACAACCATCGTCAGCATTACATTTTCTACCGTTTACTGGAAAGAAAAAAATAAGGGCTCGACAACGAGAGTTCGTGTCGAGACGTCGAACGTTTTTTCAAAGTGTTAGAAACTTCAAACTCACCGCATTTTGCATGGTCCAGCATAAATGAACGATTGATGACGTGGTCACAGAACTCACTAGGTGAACATTTTTTGTTAGATTCGCATGAATCTAATGTCGACGAGGTATCAGTGTGATCTGAGAGAAACAAAATGTATGAACATGTTTGCTAGCATCAATATTATACGTCCGATTTTTAATTGATTTTTTTTAGTTCACGTATTTTTTTTTGAAGTGCAAAAATAGTGAGAAACACAATTACGCTCCTCCACATAAATATAGGTTCACTTGTAAAAAATCGAAAAAATCAAAATTTTCTGAACTTTTCAAAAAGTTTTTTTCCGTGCAAAATATGTCAATATCGGATACATTTTAGGACACCTTTTCATTTTTCATAACCTCGAAACATTTTAGAAAAATTGCATTTTTCATGAAAAACCGTGTTTTTCCATTCCACATGAAGATAGGTTCACCCACTAAAATCAATGTTAATTTTGATATTCTGACTCAACTTGATTGAATATCATTTAAAAATGTTAAAAAGGGTATTTTGAAAAAAATATCATCAATCATTGACCCATCAAAAACTCAAAAAATAGTAAAAGAAAAATCCGTGATATTGTCAGTTTATTTAAAAACTGAGCTCCAAAAAATTGTTTTACGGTATTTTTGATTTCTCAAATGTTGGAAAAGGCAAGGCCGGCGGCACGCCTTGCCTAACCCTGAATAATACCTCAATACAGTACTGAAAACCAAAAATATCGTGAAACAATTTTTTGGAGCTCAGTTTCTAAATAAACTGACAATATCACGGATTTTTCTTTTCCTACTCGATTTGAGTTTTTGATGGGTCAATGATTGATGATATTTTTTTTCAAAATACCCTTTTTAACATTTTTAAATGATATTCAATCAAGTTGAGTCAGAATATCAAAATTAACATTGATTTTAGTGGGTGAACCTATCTTCATGTGGAATGGAAAAACACGGTTTTTCATGAAAGATGCAATTTTTCTAAAATGTTTCGAGGTTATGAAAAATGAAATTGTGTCCTAAAATGTATCCGATATTGACATATTTTGCACGGAAAAAAACTTTTTGAAAAGTTCAGAAAATGTTGATTTTTTCGATTTTTTACAAGAATTTGACACTATTATTTTACCAAAACCCAAAACAACCGCAAAGATCCAAAATTGAGCGAAGGTTTGGAAAAACTAATGTAAGAGAAGGAAAATACCTGTTGGTAGCATCTCTTGAGGAGGAAAACCATTAACTGTATCGTACTTGTTGAACCACAAATAGCCAATTGGATACGCTTAAATTAAACACTGATTCACGATCTCCTGTGGGTGACCCAAGCAGAAACACACAGATTTTCTTTTCTTTTTTTTCAACTGGAAAAAAAGGTCAAAAAACCATAAGGATAAAAATTCAGTTTGAGTAGTCAAAAGTATATGTTATACAAATCATGTAAATTTAATCTCATAACTTCGAGAATTAAAGGGGGAGTTTGACGAATAATGAAGTTGTTTTAAAAATGATCAGTACCCTCAAAATAGTAAAACCACCAAGGGAATTTTTTCTGAGAAGCCTAGGAAAAATATTCCAAATTTTCTGACCGCGTATACGTGCAAACTTGAAAGTCGTAAAAAGCCATAAAACATGCTATTCTCCTTACCAATCCTCTTATTACTTTCTCAAAACATTGTATTTGATGTAAACACAGTTTTTTCCTTTTTGGAAAGAATAAAAAATATAAATTTTAAAAAATATATAAAAAAAGCGGAAAAATTTCAGGTGGAAAAATTAATTGCGCTACTGCCACCCGATAAAAATTGTAACAAAATTTATATTTAGCCCGATCTGAACTATACAAACAAAACTCAAGAATTTCTCCATCTAGTTTCTCGATAGGTGTTCTCCGTTTTTCTCCACGCGGAGAAAAAGCTCTACGACAGGTCGCCACCCGACAGTTCGCAACCCCGACATTTCGCCACTTTTTGAAATTTTATGCGGCATCCAAAATCAAGAAAAAAACAAAAAAAGAAAGAAAAACCGCGTCCAATTTCGAAAAAAAGCAAACACAGTAATCATTTAAAGGAACACAACGTTTTTTCATTAAAAAATTTGCTTGTAGCACAACCTGCACATCTAACTCAATATTTTTTTCGAAAAGAATGTTCTAGAACGGGAAAAATGGTGAGTTGCAGGTTGTGCTACAAGTAAATTTTTCAATGAAAAACGTTGTGTTCCTTTAAATGATTACTGTGTTTGTTTTTTCTTTATTTTGGACGCCGCATTAATTCTATTTTAGCTTCAAAATTGGAGTATTTAAAACTTTGTCGAAAAAGTATAGGGTTTTAGAAAAATGGGGATGTTAAATTTTTTAATGTCGGTTCTCGAGAAAAAATTTTAAAAAGTGGCGAATTGTCGGGTGGCGACCTGTCGTAGAGCCGGAGAAAAGATCTGAATAGTCCCAAAAATTTTGGTGAAAAACAGAGAAAAATTTTCGTTTTTTTTCCCGAAAAGTGCACTTTGTTTTCACATCATTTTCTCAGTTATTTCTGAAAGTTATGAGATGAGATTTATTTGAAAGTTCTTAAAATTCTCTACAACATCATGTATAACATTTATTTTAGATTTATCAAACGATTTTTTTATCCTTGGAGTTTTGACCATTTTTTTTCCAAATTGAAAAAAAAATAAAATCTGTGTGTGCTCGCCGAGACGCAGTCATTTGTGTGTGTGTTTCTGTTTGGGTCACCCACAGGAGACCGTTTGATTGTGGAGTTCATATTAGCCATTCACAAATCGGTACTATTGATAATTGTTATGTGTACTTGGTTCAGAATTTTCAGCACATTTTAATATCAGAATCTGATTCTACGTATCAAAAAAATTTGAAAATATATTTGTCACACTTTCGAAGAACTTTGTTATGGATATTTTTGCTGTTGAAATTTCAATGTACAGTAACCGCGTGGTAGCGATTTGTGAACGGCTAATACTGGGTCAATTTTTTTTCGCAAGAGACAAATCGCAAAAAATTTTTTCGCAAGAGAAATAACTTTTCGCAAATTATAACCAGTTTTAATTATTGTTTAAAATATATCAGAATGTTGATATTTTCCTAAAATTAAAAATGAACAGGACACCTTTTTTATTGCGAACCCTTTCAGACAATTGAGGTGGACACTCTTTTTATCGCGGACCCTTTGTGAATACCCTTTTTATCGCGGACCTTTTCGAACAGCATTACATTTATGTACATTTAAATACATTTATGGGGTCGTGTAATTCGCTGGGGGTCATGAAATACGGTGGGGTCGTATTCTACATGTTGTCCCGTTTGACAAATCGCAAACGATACCCATAATTCGTGTTACCCATCGAGAAAAGTGTCATTTTGAAAATGCTCAGGAAATGAAGAGCGGGATTTGAGCGGACCGCTCAGGTTCCGCTCAATATTTGTGGTCGTCGTTCAAACTGAGCGCGCTGCATAGCCAGTGTGGTGTCGGGCGCTGAGAAACTATATATGCCGCTGACTTTAAAATGAAACAAATGCTATAAAGGAGCCAGGTATGTGATCAAAAATACATGATGAATAAATTTTGAAGATGTTATGAAACTAGAGACACTTTAATTTTTATGAATCCAGGGTTCGAGAACAAGCAGAAGTGCAAGGAAAAAATAGAGCGAGGGTTGAGCGTACACGAAATAATATCTTCATTTTCAAAATTTTCCATATAAATTTATGGTTGTCTCGACTCTTGAGCGGAGCTTGAGCGGTCCGCTCAACTCAGATAAAAAATGTGAGCGGGTCCGCGGCGCGTCAGCCGCGGATGCGCGCTGCTATTTTCTGAGCGGTCCGCTCAAATCGCGCTCTTCACTTCCGGAGTGTTACCCATAATTTTTGATTTTGCAAAAATGGATTTGTTACCCATAATTGCCCCTTTTTGGAAAATTTGTTACTCATATTTCAAAAATGTTACCCATCAGGCAATACCCATGCAGATTCCGCCGAAAATCATGACGTGAAAAGTGAAAGAAAAACCATCACAACGTGTTCTTTGGTTGAAAAGCCCTCTCGTGTGATAAAAAAAATTTGTGAAAAATTAAAATTTGCGAAAAATTTTTTTGCGATTTGTCTCTTGCGAAAAAAAAATACCCCTCATACTGTAACTTACGACAAATAAATTTTTTGTTTCCTATCTTGACCTCGTAAACGTACGCACTATAACGAGCCAAATGTTTTGTCTGTGCATAGACTATATTGTGCAATTCTGTACGCTCGTAATTCTGGAACCAGACGAAAGACGAGCGCATTCCTGTGTGAGAGCATTGTTCAAACGAAGTGTCTCCTGTAAAAATAACAATCTTGTTCACTGTCATGGATTTATCATGTTCATAAGTATGGTAACTTGAACATGTGTTGTGTGCGGTTCAAAAAAAACGTTGATATAGCGAAAAAAACGGACTCTTTCAACAGTTGGTGAGTGAGAAAATATTTCAAAATGAATACGGTATCGATAAAAAGGCTACGCGTGAACTTGGCACAAAGAGCGAAAAAACGCGATGACAGCGATAGCCGGCGGGGCCCTTCTGGTATAGATCATGTTTATCGATCAAAATCATTGAAATTATGTGGAATAAAGTACAACGGTTATAACTCGTCTCACACACGCTCTGTAATAAACTAACTCAATGAAAAATTTCCATCGCGGACAAAGCTCTATCGCACTCTCGAAGAGGCGGAGGAACGTTGCATAGCAAAAAAAAGAAACGAAATTTTCTTTACGCGGTGTATGCACACAAATAATTGTGTGTGCGGGAATTCAAAATTTATTTTTCTTTTTATTCTTTAAAAAAAGGAAAAAACTGTGTTTACAGCAAAAACAATGTTTTGAGAGAATAATAAGATTATTGGGAAGGAGAACAACATGTTTTATGGCCTTTTACGACCTTACACAATGAGCAAAGAAGGTGTTAGAGGATATTGGCAGGAATAACGATTGATTTGTCTTTTGCAGTAGCTCATATGTCTACCAAGCTACTCACTGATTCTTAATATAACATATTTCGAACATTTTCAAGTAGAACCCGCAAGAAAAACATGTAAAAACATAGTAAATTTAACAAAAATACTAAATTTTCACAATTTTTAGCTATTTTTCTATTTGAAATCTACTTTTCTTTTAACTTTATGATATATTTATCAAATCTAGGTTATCATGTTGCTCTTCTGTCGATTTACGAGTGATTTTTATGAGATTTTGAAAGAAAAACTGGAATACTGGTTTTTGCTTTTTTATTGGCAGTTATGTCCACTCTATCGATGATTGACACATTGTAAATGATTTACAATGGGTTGTTCTTTCTTCTTACAACTCTATTCTCCTTTTTAGCTCTTCAAACTACCTTTTTAGATTGAATTTCCTTGAAAAATAAAAAAAAAAATAAAGAAAAAAACAAAAGTGTGCGGCAGTTGCGACCACGCCCCTAACCTGAAACTCCCCTTTTTTCGAAAACATGTTTTCTTTTTTTGAATTTCCGCAGTTAATTTTTTCTGTGTAAAAAGTTTTTTTTTGCTGTGCGTTGTGCAACGGCAGGGCACACTTATTTCGTTTTCTTTTTGTTTTTTTTTCGGGAAATACACAAGTTAGTAGACCAGTGAGCAGGGGTGTTCATTTTACCCGCCGGCGGCACGCCGCCTTTTGCTTTGTCTTTTCCTTTTCTGAAAGGCATGAATGGCAAACGGCAAGGCTGTCTTTTGCCTTGCCTTTTTATTGTCTTTCGAAAAAGGCAAAAAGCGGCAATTCTCAGGAAGTGAAGAGCGTGATTTGAGCGGACCGCTCAGAGAGCTAGCAGCGCGCATCCGCGGCTGACGCGCCGCGGACCCGCTCACATTTTTTTTTTGAGTTGAGCGCTCCGCTCAAGTCTCGCTATTTCAGTCGAGCGCTCGATCGAGTCCCTCTATTTCAGTTGAACGTGGCGCTCAAGCTAAGCGGTCCGCTCAAACCCCGCTCTTCATTTCCTGAGTTGCCGGCGTTTTGAACATCCCTGTATATTTTGTCTGCCGAAAATATATAATTGTTGACTACTGTAGCCACACTTGCCCGCAATGCAGTTTTTTTTGCGGCGTTCATAATAAAAAAAAAGACAAAAAGTTTTCCAATTTCAAACACAAAAAATACCGAAATCCCGTTTTTATTCAAAAGAACACAACGGTATTGTATTGAAAAAGGTGGGATCATATCACACTATATTATGTTGCAAAACCTCATAGATTTGGAGGGCACAAAGAAAAGAGAGAAAACCGAAATTTCCGTCTCATTTTTTTGATCTCAGGAAACTTTTGATGTGTGGAATGCATGTTTTTCATTTCCAAACTTCTTCAAATTGCAAAAATACACTGTTTTGACGAGTGTACATCCATTCAAAACATTCACACTTGCTATTTCTTTTATATAAACAATATGAAAACTCATTGAACTTCCGATTTATAGTAGAAATGCAAGTTCACTCCATTGACAACATTCTGTTTCTCTCTGATCTACACACGAGAGCCTCCCTCTCAGAGTACCGCCCCGTTACAACTGTTTCGAAACTCGAAACGGGTAACAGCCAAACTCGGTTTAAAAAACAGAAAAATCTATCTGTATTAATTAAATATCAGCACATACGTGAGAATGAAGAATTATTTTTTTGAACATCAATGTCTTTTAATTTTTAGAAATGAACAGTTTTTTCACAAATCATTTCAAAAATTCAATCAAAACAAATGTCTCATTAAAATTGTTCCGAAACAGTCTCTGTGAGACGTGAATGACGTGAGACTGAACCCGAAACCAAGCTTAAGACATTGTTTCGTTGTTTCGAAACATCAACGAGACATACAGAGGTAATACATTTCGATTTTCAAGCTGTTTTAAAAATGTCCGTTTTGACGAATTTTCAAGGGTTAGCGGACCGTATGTGGTCTGGTGGTGCAATAGGACATGCGCCTGATTTTCCTTACATAAACGTTCATCAAAGTATGATGAAATCCGAAATTTTATGACTATTGAAAATTATAAAAAATGGGTGGTGAAAAAATTTCTAATTTCAGATGACCATACCCCTCTCACAGACCCCATTGGGAACTCAATTTTTTCTGACATACTATCCTTTTTTTCTTTCTCGAATGATAAACCGTTTTTTGGATCGTCCAAGAAAAAGCTCATTTAGGCCCACTGAAAAACGGGCTTTCCATTAGGTCACAGCCCAAAAACGACATCTCCGAGAAGATGACTTACTTGTGTGAAAATTTATTCACTATAGAACAAAAAACAGCAAAAGATCGAGAAAAGTGGGCAGTCCATATTGGACAAGAATCGAATTTACCGCGATTAGCTAGTTATCGTCGTATTTTCTTTCAATACTTTGTTGTTTGTCTGATAAGATTGGTCTATAAATACGGTTCTCCACATATACACGTCGTTTTCGCTTGCAATAATTGAAATAGAGAGAGACGCAAAGAAAAATACATTCCGAGAGAACTACAACATTGTTCTCACATATTTGCTCTATTGTTCCACACAAATCCATGGAACAAGCAATCTTGAATTTTGGATTTATGCCTATTGCATATACACGCGTCTCGCACACTGCCATACCGACAACACACGCGTCTCGCACACTGCCATATTTGTGTGTGCGTTGGCCACGCCCACACTGCGTCTCGCTCTATTTCAATGATTGCCAATTCTCTTTTGCTTGATACGGCATGATATTGATAGGCTAACCCTTGAAAATTCGTCAAAACGGACATTTTTAAAACAGCGTGAAAATCGAAATGTATTACCTCTGTATGTCTCGTTGATGTTTTGAAACAACGAAACAATGTCTCAAGCTTGGTTTCGGGTTCAGTCTCACGTCATTCACGTCTCACAGAGACTGTTTCGGAACAATTTTAATGAGACATTTGTTTTGAAATGATTTTGTTGGAAACACAGTTCACGTGAAAAAATCAAGAATTGTATTTTTCAACAGTGTATTTCTTCATCTATTTTTTTCCGCTCGAAATTTTAATATAGAAATGAGACAATTTTGAAAAACGTGTTTCGATACTCATGTTTTGTGAATTGTATCGGGGCGGCACTCTGCTCCCTCTCATCGTTTGTAAATTTTCATTGCCTCAAATTAGTGTTATATAGGCTAGACATCAAGGCTCTTCTACAAATTTTTTGAGAAATACTGATGTACATTTGAGATTCCGAATTTTTTGTGTTCTGAATTTGGACACTCTTTTTCATTTTTTTTTTCAGTTTTGGACGCCGCATTAGTTATTTACAGAGCGTACACAGGTCCCATGGAGAAACCAAATTTTATGGCATTCCTTACAGTACGCATATTTACCCACTGTAAATGTTTCATCAACATACCTCGCCCAAAAACGTGGAAATCCTTACTTTCCGAATGTGCCTCGTGATTTTCTCACAAAAATTCTTGAAAAATTCTGTGCTGTCTGAATTACTGTATGAATTTTGAGTTTTGAAACTGTGCCGTGTAGAATTCCACTTTTTCGCCGAGATATGTTCATCAACTTCCTAATTGTAAATATTAGCGAAAAAATGGTTCCCTGGTTAACTGTGTTTTACTTTTTTTTTAAATTTTAGATAACAACGAAGCGAACAATGAATACCTAATGTAAGAGAAAAGAAACTAAATTCCCCGGTTGCATGAAAACGGGTAAAACTCACTACAATATTTCCAATTTGTATCTAATTCAAATACAGCCGTATACATCCCTTCAAAACTTGGATCTCCGTCTGGACATATATCCTAAAAAAAATCACTTTGAAAAATGTGTATGACACACCAAGAGCAAAAGCGAAATCTTCCCTCGAAACAAACACATATTAGCCATTCACCAATCGCTACCACGCGGTTACTGTAGATTGAAGTTTCAACAGCAAAAATATTCAGAACAAGATCTATACTTTTTAGACACATAGAATCAGATTCTGATATTAAAATACGCTGAAAATCACTTCTTAACCCAGTACACATAATGTTATCAATGGAGCGCGTGGTACCGATTGGTGAATGGCTAATAGAAACAGTATATTTCATCAACTTCTAAAATAGCAATATTCTCCGTTACTCCTATGATATTGCTCATAGACTATTCTTACCCGGCTTTTGGCCTTATCTGGAAAAATCAAAGATTACTGTTATTTCATAGAGTTCTAGTTATTCAACTCACCAATGGCTATGAGGAAGAGAATAATTGACCACTTCTTCATTCTCTTGACAATTCGATTTATTTTTTGTAAACTGAATAGGACAGCTAAACATCGGGGTTTTTATAATGACTACACGTAACACGTCGAACTAGGTTACGTTTTTTTTAAATTTAGTTTTGTGTAGTTCAGTTTTTTTTTTCGTTTTTTTGTTTTGAGAACCTACGTGAATAAAAAATATTCAAAAAAAAAAAAAAAATCCTGCGTTCGCCGGTTTGAGAAAGGTGGTGAGCCCGAAAATGGGTAGATTCTGAATGGATTCTCCTGAATGGGTGCGCACCCATTCAGAATGGATCAGAATGGGTGCCCAAAATGGGTGCGCGACAAACGTCTGAATGGGTGCCCAGAAAAATGGGTGCCCATTTTGATTATCTGAATGGGTGCCCACCATTTCGGTAGTCTGTATGGGTGCCCGTTTCAGTTGTCTGAAATGGGTGTCCAAAAATAACGGGCATTCGTTTTAAGGTTTTTTTGGTTGTTTTTTCGCTAAGTTTTAAAGTTTCAGATTATTTTTCTCCCTTAAAAACTGAGCGAGGTCAAAATTTATCTAAAAACATAGGCTTAGAACGTCTGCATTTTTGATAAATGGTTTAGATCTGTGAACAAAATAATTTTGAAAAATACATGCGTAGAAACAACATGCTGTGAATTTTTGGTGCAGAATGTTGAGTACAGCATTTACGATTACATGCGCAGTTTTTCATGCGTTTTATTTTTGACCACAAAACGGACACCCATTTTTTAGGCACCCATTCAGACTACCGAAATTAGCACCCATTATTTGGACACCCATTCAGACAATCAAAGTGGGCACCCATTTTTCTGCGCACCTATTCAGACGTTTGTCGCGCACCCATTTTGGGCACCCATTCTGAATGGGTGCGCACCCATTCAGGAGAACCCATTCAGAAACTGCCTATTCAACCTCCAAGGCTTCAATGATTTTCAAAATTAGACCTGTGAAATTCTTGGAAAAATATTTTTCACTCTCAATGACTTTCTCTCTACATATGCCAGCAAAATGAAACAAATAACAGAGTGAGGTGGTTAACATCCTATTCACCAAAATAAATGAAAGAAATCAGCAATTTATACCGAGAAAAAAAGCATAACAGTTTGAGACGAAAAAAAAAGAACCGCCCGTCATTCTAAATGCCGGCACACATTTTGAGCAGGTACAGTACTTTTAACTTCCATTTCCGTATATTTTGTATTTTTTCTGCGTTACAAATGAAAATCATGAGTTCTGGGCATATTTCCTAACTCATCCTCAAAACTTGGAGATATTTCCGAAAATTTCATTTTTTTAAAATATATATATATATGAAAACTCATTTCAGTTAAAGGCTCCTATAGGCTAGACATCAAGGGACTCAGAAATTAATTTCTCGTGTTTATCAAAATCTCATATTGAAGACATCAACTTTCGATGTGTGAAATTGAAAAATTGAAAAAAGTACTTTGTGAGGTCGAAAAAAAAGAAAAACACTGTTTTTGAATTCGTTCTCAGGAAGATTGGCGGCCGCAAACACCGTTTGTGTGTGTGTGTGGGTACAGTAACCCACGGCAAAAAAAAATGTTTTTGTTTTTTCTTTCAAACATTTTTGGTTTTTTGAACCACATGCATCGAAATGTGAAGTTTTCAATTTTGAGATTTTTATGAACTCGAAAAAACTATTTCTGAGTGATATTCAGGGTGTTTTCTTGGGCAGGCTGGGCGAGCCCGTCCCAGCATAAAATTTTGCGCATTTTTCCCCGAGTATGTCAGTGAGGTGTTGATTGATTTTTGGCATGTGTGACAAAAGAACCAGCCTGGCAGGATCGCTTGTTGTGAGTACATAGGAAACTCTGACAAAATTGAACTCAAAAACTAAATACATTTATTATTGTTCTCTTTTTCACTTGTTTATGCGAACACCGATTCAATTGCTTCATCTTCAAGAGCATCTTGTAAAATGTGACGAAGTCTCTGAAATTTCAAAAATCGATAATTGTCAAAAATCACAGTAGTTCTTACCAGGTCAGCGGTCGGGATATATTTCAATACTTTCGAAAGTCTCGACGGTGTCAAAGATTCTCGCAAAACATTCAAAAGTTGTTCAGTTTCTCCAGTTATTGCGATAGCATTTGCCATGTGTATTGCGCCTCTTTCAATTGTTTCATCTGAAAAAAAATGCACTGTTTCAGAGAGAATATATCAAAAGTTTCCAAGAGAATTGTCCACTGTGACTTATTTTAAATCAATGTTTAGTCTCAAATATTTTTCGTATTTGTGTGTGCGCAGACATCTGCGACACATTTTTTCCAAAAAAAATCTTATCAGGACAACTTTGGCAGCGTGGGTTTTTTGGCCCAAATTTGCCAACTTTTTTTCAACTGAAAATATTCTGGACAATATTTTTCCGGCCCGTTTCTTTCAGACTGTATACTTTGGCACTTCTCGCGTTAAAGACACCTGGTCACTCAAAAATAAACGTCTCGTGTTTATCAAAATTTCAAGATTGAAGAATTCAACTTTCGATGTGTCAAATTTAAAAAATTCGTTCTACGGAAGATTGTCGTCCGCAAACACCATTTGTGTGCGTGCGCGGGTACAGTAACCCAGGACAAAACATTGTTTTGTTTTTTCTTTCAAACATTTTTGGTTTCTTTAACCACATACATCGAAAGGTGAAGTTTTCAATATTAAGAATTTCATGAACATGGAAAAATTATTTCTGAGTGACAGGGTGTCTTTAAATTAAAAAAAAAACTATCTTCAAAATAACGGCCCCCAAATTTCAGTGATATTTTTTGGCCTCTATATTTTCTCGACAAAAATTCTCACCATTTGACATGAGATCTTCGGCAAGTTGCATTTGCTCCAAAAACACTCGCTCAAAGATACTTTTCACTTGTTGATCATCGATTTTGAATAAATCATTGCCGGCACTCATTCGAAGGTCTTCCTCTTCTTCCTCTTCCACTTTTTCCTCCACTTCCGCAGTTTCACTCTCTTTTTCTTGTTTTTCCGAAAACTTTGGTTTCTGTTTTTGATATACGATATAGGCAGCAATTCCGGCTGATAGACCAATTGTCATTGAACAAATTTGAATCAGATTGCTCATTGTTTTTTGGAGAGGAAGGTTTCGAGAAATGACTGCAAGATGTTTTTTTTTTGATTTGTGGGGAAAAAAAATTCGGAATTGTTTTCTGGGTCACGTTTTTTTTCAAAACAAACAAAATATCAGAAATTTTGAGTTCTGAAAAAATCAGTGGGGTAGCTCTTCGGTTTGAAAATTACGAGCGAAGCCAGTCAAAAAGAAAACCCGACTTTTGAATTTCAGTTTTTCAGAACAAGCAATTTAATTCTTTATTTCTGAGAACCATTTCTACTCTTCTAGAAAAAATATGTTTTGTACATGTAAGCAATAAAACTCCGGATAAATTTAAGGCCCGTTTCAGGTCGGGCTTTTTCCGGCCTTCCAAAAAACCCCCGTCGTTCAGTGCGGCTTTCTGATCCACCCAAATGACTGAATTTTTCGGGCCAGCCTCGGAACTTTTTTCTTGTCGAAAATTCAAATTTTTGGACCGGAAAAAATCCATCCCTGAAAATTTTTCACCCCAACAATATTTGTCAAACAAATTCAATTCAGGTTTCATGTTTCTTTCTTCTTCTTCTTCTTCTTCTTCTTCTCTGAATAAATAAATAAATACGAAGGGCAAGATTTCAGACGACCTTCATCATCATCGAGAAAGCAGGTTTATTTATGTGTGTGTGGTGGTCAGAAAAGTGTGTAATACTTTTTAAATAATAACAATACATACTTCTAGTGACCGACGGCCACGATACGGTTTAGTGGGCACTTTGTTAGGCGAACAAAGTTTCACTTTTTCTTTCCAAATATTTTTTCATTGAGTTCGTGGTTCTTTGAATTACTGTAATTTAAAGGAGAAAACCTTCTTTTGCCACGCTTTATGACCCATAACCTTGCTGATTTTTTGATGATTCATCACCAGTGTCGAAAAAAAAAACGACGAAGAATAAAACCTGAAATTGTCAAACTCCGCCCACTTTCGGAAAGTACTGTAACCACTTGAAATCACATATAAAATGGGCAAAATGTTTAGTCGAAGTGGTATAACAACAACAGCAGAAAAATATGAGAAACCAAGTTCTGGTTTGTCTCTTCTCAGGTATGTTCAGATTTTTGAAATTTTGAGGCCGGCCCGAGATTTTCTATTTTTTTGTTTTTTTTTGAATTGAAATGATTTTCGGACCAGAAAGTTACATTTGGGACTAGAAAAAAATATTCAAGCTGAAAATTTCTATGTTCCTTCAAATCTTTGAAGTCTGTCCAGCTGGAAATTTCAAAAAGTTAAAAGAAAATCATGGTTTTCAAACTTTTGCGTCGGAACTCATTTTTCAAGATACTAAATTTTCGGCCAAAAATGACCTGAAACGTTTATCTCTCTTAGATCAGACTATAACGCTTTCTCATATATTTCAGTATTCTTCATGTTGGCCGAATGCCAAAAAGGTGGCGGTATGGCCGAGTTGAAGTCAATCACCGGCGACGCGCCATACAATGGAATTGGCAATGCGCCAGCTCCAATTCGTCAGCCGATGGGATTCTGGGGACGACCGAGATATGCGCCGCCCGGTGCGTTTATCGACGGACCTTATGGCGGCAACATGGCAATGTCGCCGTACTCGCCCTACTATAACAGTCGATTTTCCAGTGTTTCGAGCAGCCCATACGGTTTGTAAGTGAATGGTTACGTTTTTTCATCTAAACCTCTTGCACTAATCGCATGTTTCAAAATCACGATTTCAATAATTTACACAGGTAAAAATCGGGCCTCCGGGTACTAACGGCTTGATTCAAATTAGGTTTTATTTTTATTATCTTCGGGCCTTTGAAAATCCAGAACATTCCTGATGATGTTGAATGCTTTGCTTGTTTTTCGGCAGGTCAAATTTCCAGTGAGTTGGAAAAGACGCAGAGAAAATAGAGCTAATTATTGACAAGGGAACTGTGAAAACTTACTAACGGACTTTGAGATGAGACATGTGTCCCCCGATAGAGTTTTTTACGCTGATCAAGATCCCGTAGCTAACTTTTGCAAAGCTCCATGCAGAAAGCTAAAAATCGAGCTCAAAGTTCGAGCTCAAAAATTGAAATATCTTGTTCAATTTGTATTATTTTAGTGATGAGAGACTACTAAAGGGTTATTTGGCATGCCAGGAACGATAGGAGCATTTAAAAACCTCGAAATTGTAGTTGTAACTCTGAAAAAATGAGCCCGAAACTTTCAATAAAAAAGGTAGATCAAAAAAACGTGAAAAATAAAAAAAAATTGCATTGAAAAACGTGAAAATTATTAAATTTTAGAAATTGTTTCTGATTTTTCATGTTTTTTCAGAAAAATACACTTTTTTCAAAATTTTTTTGAAGTTTCAATTTTACCATCGTGTAGAGAATTGAATTTCCTATCAGATCCACTAGTTAATTTTCATGAGTATAAAACTTTGAAAAAGTTAGAATGCATTTAAAAGTCCGTTAGTAAGCTATCATAGTTCCCTTGTGAGAGAATTCAATGTCACGTATGCCACGTGTCAAACTCTGCGTCTCGTACTCTCACTGAAAAAGGTTTTTTTTTCATTCTTCAAAAATTTGTTTTCAGAGGTGGTTGGCACACGCCCTTCTAGTGGTCTTCATCTTCTTCAACTTCTATCAAATCTGATCTTCTAAATACTTTTCCCAACAAAAACATACGGATATATGTGTTTGTATATAAAACAAAACATTGACTACAGTAATCTATCAGAATTCAATAATCATCTTATGTACATTGTAATCCGCGTTGAAACTTGGATTATTTTCGACCATTTTCCAAATTCAAAAAAAAACAAACTTTATTCTTCCGACAATTGTGACAACCTTGAGTCACTCGTCGGTGGTCTCTCGTCGAAACTAAAGCGACCTTTTCCAAGAATTTAAGTGGAATTAATAACCACTTTTATCACAAAACTTAACAAGACGGTTGATAATCCCCAATTTATGGTGATTTCAAGAACTTAACAAGAGAACAATATGGGTTTTAACCCTCAACAAAACAAAAACGGAGTAACTTCTCCGACCAAAACAAACAACAAAAACAACAATTTAAAATAATGCGCCAACGTCATCCACAAATGCGCCAGCGTCTAGATTGTTGGCGCGTTTCTTCTTCACGATGACACTTGTCTGTAACACTAAATGCGCTCGGAGTGGTTGGATAATCGCTGATTTTACAGAATAAGTATCGGCGAATGAAACCTGTGCGAATTGGTGTCATGGTGTTTGCACACATTGTAAAACTCACTTTTTTCTTCACTTCATCTTTTTCCACGTCTTCCAATTTCACATCATCATTGGAGCTTTCTATCAAAACATGTTCTTGTTCCAAATCTTTCTAAATTCCGGATTTTTTTTCTGTTTTTGTTGGTATGTACCTTTAAAAAATGATCAATCACACTGGCACAGTACGCATCGCCAAGTACATTCAATGCTGTTCGAACTCGATCTCTGAAATATCATCATATCTATGAATATTTAGTTATGGGGAAATTACATAAGCCAATCGACTGTGAAGAGTAATGGAATGTCATTAACTGGAAGACCAACTGCTGTGAGAATAACAAACATCGATACAAGTCCGGCTGGCACGGCGTTTAGACCAATTGACGCAAATGTGGCGGTGACACAGATTGTGATAATGTCCGCAAAGTTTAGGGGAATATTGTTTAGTTGAGCAATGAAGATAACCGCAACTGTTTCATACAACGCATTGCCATCCTGAAAAATATTCTGGTAAACTTGGACAATCCAATGAAAAATGCTTTGCAACAAAATTTTGAAAAGAAAAGAAAAAAAAGAGTTCTCCGAGAGAACTACACAACCTTGACAGTGGAGCGAACATGTTCGCTTGTAAACTCTTTAAAATTATTTGTTTTTTTCTCACCATGTTAATAGTATTCCCAAGTGGCATAATGAACCCAGCTATTCGTTGATCGATTCCAAGATTCTTCTCAACACAATGTATCGCTTGAGGCAATGATGCTCCACTGGAAGCCGTTCCCAAAGATGTCACAAACGGTTGAATCATTGATTTGAAAATTTTCCAAGGATTTTTTCGAGTAAGCGAAAAATATAAAATTGGAATTGCCACTATACAATGAATAAAGAGACAGAGAAGAATTGTAATTACATATCTGAAAAAATTAGAGATCGAAAACCTCGAGTTTCCGAAAACTCACAACGCCATAGTGCTCAACATTTTGGCCAAGTCATCAATATCAATAATACTTGAACTAATCAAACTGACAATGCCAATTGGTGAAAACCACATTAAAAACGAGACAAGTCGCATTACAACCTTATCGAGAATGATGAAAAAATCGACAATTATTCGTGCTTTTTTGCCGATTTTCGAGATTATTATTCCGAATATTGTGCAGAACACAATTAGGCCAAGAATATTGGTTCCTTCACTCATCTCCACACTTTTTCTTGTTGATTTCATCGTTGTTTGAGATCTTTTGATCGTTGCTTCAACTATATTTTGTGGGAACATATTTCTAAAAAAAACTAGAGTCAGGAGATTTCGGGCCGGCCTCAAAAACTGTCTGAAAAAGACGTGGAGGCATGTTTCTGTAACAAAAAAGAGGGTAGGGGTTTTCGAGCCCGATCCGAAAATTGTCTGAAAAAAAACTGTGGAGACAAAATTGTACTTCCAATTTTATTGCAGTCGAAATAATTATCGTGACCTTTTCTCTCATTTCCAATTAATATTTCTTCGGTTTAGGTCACGCCCCCAAAACCGTGTCTTCTCTAGAAAAAATGTGCCCAATCGTACCAACCTGATGAGATCTAGTAAAGCATCAAACACAGTCAGATTTGAATTTTGTTTTGATATTCGCTGAAATTGACTTTTGACATTTGGATCGCCCGGATGAATCAAAAGTGCCAAAGTGACCGAAATCTAAAATTCCATCAAAACATGTTTTCGAAAAAAAAAAATAAAACTAACAAAACTCGCAATAATCATGGTTGTCAAATAATACAAAACCGCCAACATGCCCATTTTTCCCGAACCGCTCGCATTCATTTGACCAAGAGCTTCAAATCGGTTCCGTTTTTTTCTCAATGTTCAGAGAACTTACAAGAAATCAGGGACGAAAAAATTAATGGTAAAATCATGAGTTTCAAAATCTGCATAAATATTTCGCCAGGGAATCCAACCATCGATTTGAGATCATCGGAAATGTCGAAACTTCTCAAAACGATTCCGGTCAAAATGCCAAATAGGACACCAACCAGGGTGAGAATTAGAAGATGTTTTTCATTCATCAGATTGGAAAATTTGACAAAAAACCGTTTTGTTTACAAATGAAAAAGAACGAGGGTGGGGGGAAATTATCATAATCCAATTTATTTTGGTCAGAACTTCAAATTTTCAACAAAAAAATAAATGTGACCGCTTCGCGGACACGCAACGCGTTCGAAGATATTGACAAGATTTTCATTCATATTTTTACATTCAAATCACGGTCATTATTGGATGCATGTTGAGTGCTTTCAACATCTTTCTCTTTGTGGCGGCAGCCATTAAGCCCCGCCCCCTCTTCCACCAAACACCAATGGACACGCCCATAAGAAAAGGAGGAAGAGTCAGTATATCACGAGGATTGCTCTGCGCAGCGCTTTGGAACCAACGACAAAAAGGATCTTAAAGGCCGTAAGTTGCAGGGGTAAATTACTTAGGGTAGGAATCGGGAAAGTGAACCGTCCGGGATAGGACATTGGTGCATCGACCGGGTTTAGGATTGAACCCAACTGCCTTAAGTAATAGAGTCAACGATCACCAGTCGCCCCAAGACAGTGATCCGGGTAAGTCACCGCGAAGTCTAGTGGCAGTAGTCAACGTGGGCTCTCAAAGAGGGAGTTTTCTGGGTTATTTTTTTTCTTTTGGGCCCCTGGAGACTGTTTGTGGGACGCTACAGCAGTAAAAAATCCGTCGAAAGACGAAGAATCCGTTTTTCAAGTCCACAAAAAACGAAGAAAATCGCTGAAAAGCAAGAATCGCCATTGGCAAGAAATCGCTAAACGCAAGAACCGCTAAATTGCAAGAAAATCGAAAAACTTTGATCTAAGAAGATCGAATAACCAATAATCGTATTTAATCCAAACTATCAAAACCAAATAATCAACAGTTTTTTCTAATCCTAGAAAAAACTTGAAGCATATATTCAGAAAAACTTAAAAAAAACAAAAAAAAAACAAAAAACCTTTATTTATCCGATAAAAACTTTAAAAACAAAACAAAAAAAAAAAACCTTCATTTCATTCAATAAACAAACTAATAAATTAATCTAAAAAATAATATAATCAAAGAAACTGAAACAATCAAAAATGGACAACCAAACAATGATCAACGAATTTCTGTTGCAATACAGACATGAAGAAAAATCATGTAGAATGAAAATCAAAAATCTATTGGAAGAAAACCTAGCAAATTACAAGACGGAGAAAAAATGGGATGGTTTGCAAACCGAGATAGAAGAAAAACTCTCATTGGAATATGAAGTGATGAAATCAAACGTGCTAGAATTGAAAGCAGAATTTTCAAACTTGAAAAAGATCAATAAAACAATTTTCCAACTCAATGAAAGTCAAAGTTCAGACAAGTTGAAAGAAAAAATCGAAGCCCTACTAGAAACAAGTTATGAAGGATTGGAGGAAATCACAGAATTAGCGGGAAAAAAGCTACCGTTGATGAGAATAAGACACAAAGAGTTATTGAAAGCTTACAAAGAGAATAGCAACGGAGAAAAAGAACTGGCCCCATTAGACATTGATTTGCAATCGAAACTCAAAGTAGAGGATGTAGAAACTGCTTTAGAATTGTTGAAAGACGAAAAAACGGGAATAATGGAGAAACCTGTAAACATTGAGCAGTTATTTAACAAAGAAGGAAACGAAAAAGATCAAACAAAAGATAATATACTCGAAAAAATGAAAGAAATGGAACAAAAAATAGAAAACTCAAATGATAAAGGATGGGATTCAGCAAAATTCTTGTTAAATAAAGATTTGATAGAAATCGAACCGTTTTCGGGAGAACAAGAAAAATTCAGTGCGTTCATAGAAATGTTCGAAGCTTTAATTCATGAAAACCCAAAAATTCCAAATGTGATGAAACAAGTGGCGTTGAAAAGTTTGACAAAAGGAAAAGCACTTGAGCAAATCCAAAGATATCCAGATGATGGAAGTCAATATGAAAAGTGTTTGGAAACGTTCAAAAAATTGTTTGGGAACGTGAAATACCAGTATGTCGCTATCTGGAATAAGATCAAACATATGAAACAAGCTAATTCAAATCTAGAAAGTTGTCGAAAAACTTTTAATGAAATCGCAATTCTAATTCTCAGAATGGAAAGATTAGGGATCGAAACCAATCAGCTACCGTATATGGCAGAAATCAAATCGAAATTTCCGAAGTTTGTGATTAAAGAGATTATCAAACAAGAGAAATTCCAACCTGGTGAACAGTACAATTCTTTAAAATCAATGATGGATGTTATCGAATCGTACATAACAACCCAAGAAGAAGTTGATATGGTGACAAAAGTCCATGATACAGTAATCCCAGTCGAAGAGCTATCTAACTTGAAACTTGAGACGCAAGAAGAAAACATGTGGTCACGCGGAAGAAACAAAGAACCATATATTTATCGGAAAGAAAGAAACTATAGTGACCGTAAAAATGACTACTACATAAACAAAGATAATGGAACATATGGCAACAGAGGGAAAGATCAAAAGAGCCATAGTAGAGAAAGAAAAAGGGATAACACGCCGTATAGAAGAAGAGAAGATAGCTACGAAAAGGGACCAAGAAAGTATAGAGAGGAATCACAAGATCGAAACAGAAAAAGTTACTATAATGATAGAAGCAGAAGTAGAGATGATTTTAGAAGAAATCACATTCGATTCAGAAATGATAGAAGTGAAAGTAGAAGTGCAGAATTTGTCTAGAAGCATTGATATATCCTCAATGTCAACCAATAATGTTGAGTATAATCATGGCGATAATAGGAGCAATAATCATGATGATTATTTATGTAGTAATAATTGGAAGAAGAAAACAAGGTAAAAAAGGTAATAAAGAGATGAGAGTAAAATTCAATGCAAAAGAAGAAAAAACAGAAATACAAAAAACGAAAAATGAGTATAAAATCGAATAGCAGTAGTGAAACATACTGGAGTAAATACAAACCGTCAACACTTCGAAATGTGCCAATAATAGTACTATTCATGGTAATACAAACATGTCAATCATGTGACCAAGTCACACCGATTTCACACAATCAAATAGTAAATGGGAAAATGATAGGAGTTCAAGATATTTTCCTATCGCCTATAGCAAGAGAAACTTGTATGGAAATGAAATATAATAATGAAACAATAGTAGGTTATACAGTAAGGAATAAAGGAGCAATACATGAGTGTGAAAAAGGAGAGATAATATTCACAAGACCAGCAACCATAAAAACACAAGTATACAAACATTGCGCTTCAGTAGGACAATGTACAAGTGACGCATGTCAAGGTATATCGAAGGATACAAAAATAAACGAGTTACAGATAGCAAATGAACATATAGGAAATACTTACTGTAAAGCTAGTTGTGGAGGAATTTTATGCGGTTGTGGTTTACCATTACCAGCTTGTTTGTTTTATAGAAACTATGCAGTATTTAATAAATCAGAAGAAGTTCAAATGTTTGATTGTAAAGAATGGTCAACAGTAGTAGATATCACCCTGATTTATACGAAAAATGGGGAAAGTTTTGAAATTGGTTTAAAACTAAGAGAAGGTTTTTCACATGAAATTGAATTTCAGGACGGTAGTGGTATAAATGTGACATTAATTTCGAACGAAGGTAGTGAGATGGAAGAAATTTACAGGACATGGTTTTTGAAAAAGAACGAACAAATTTCAAAAATTGAGAAATTGAGAAATTTAGCAGTAATATGTAATGACAAAGAAGAGTGTGTATATAATGAAACATGCGAATGTCAAGATACAGAAGATGATACGAATTGCGAATGTAAAAATCCGAACATAAATGAAATATTAGAGAATGAAGATAGAAAGTTACCAATAAGTAGCCAAAAGTATGAGATAAGAAAAAATGAAAAATTTGAACCTTATATTGTGGATTTGAGAAATAAAATTCACATTCAAATGGTAACTAAGGAAAAAGTCGACGTAAATATGATCGTTCAAATAGGTCAGTGTAAGATACCAAACGTCACAAACGTGACAGGTTGTTATGGATGTGAGAAAGGAGCAAAAGTGAACATAACCTGCACATCCGATAACAATATAAGTACACTTATGACGTGTGAGAAGTTTGAAACTATTCTAAAATGTGATAAAAAAGGAAAAATAAATCAAGTGACGTTTTTCACAAATGAAAAAAGTATTAACGAAACATGTGAAGTGATATGTGATAAACACACAGTACAAGTAACACTGAGAGGAGTGTTAAGCTTCACACCAAGCGAAGATATACCAAGCAGAGATCATGAAGAAGACGGTGGAGAACCGTATATACCAAAACACAAAGATTCGGAAGGAGAAAAACCTTGGTGGAAAAGACTAGAAGAGTTAGCCAAAAATTTACCGATGATAACTGGTTCAGCAGTTTCAATATTTGGAGTTTTAGTGGTAATGAGACATCTCATACCATATTTCATCAGATGTTGCATTTAAAAGCACATCATAAAAAATATAATAATATATTTATTCATGTAATCAAGTCATATTTTAAAGGATGTATATATAGAGGTATATATAGAGGTATATGTAAATAGGGAATAATGTAAAAATGTATATATAGTTATGATGAAGTGGGAGAAGGACTGGAAAGAACGATTGGTGTCAAGTAAAGAGGGGTAAAACATAAGTCTTTACTATGTAAACACCCTAAACGGGTGCAGATAGTTTCCTTGCAAAGTTCAATTCGATGTCGTAGACGGCAAGTGGCAACTGTGTGGTCGCCTGAAATAGAGAAATGATATAATATAAGGTACATATAGAAGAAAACTAACCAGAACAAACCTTGCCACATACCAAACACAAGTTGTGTTTTTCCACTAGAGAGAACTTTTGTTCAAGGGTTAATGAAGTGCAAGCATTGAAGAAATGAGGCCCGTTGCAACCAGAACATTTTGGATCAAGACTTGGCCGAGTTCGCTTTGACTTCAAAAGTTCCTGCGCCAAACGCGCACTAAACAAATGCGATTCATCAATGTCACGTTTAAGATGAGGTTTTGTTGGAGTGGACATCTAGAATCACATAAGTTATGAAAAGAAGAATTTAAAGAAGAAAAAATATATATATAGAAAGAAAAAAAAAACAACAACAACAACAAGAAAAGGAAACAAATTGATAAAAGTAACCAAATGATGGAAAGAGTTCAATAGTTGAACTCTTTTATACGCTCCCCCGGGAGTGTGGCGGCAGCCATTAAGCCCCGCCCCCTCTTCCACCAAACACCAATGGACACGCCCATAAGAAAAGGAGGAAGAGTCAGTATATCACGAGGATTGCTCTGCGCAGCGCTTTGGAACCAACGACAAAAAGGATCTTAAAGGCCGTAAGTTGCAGGGGTAAATTACTTAGGGTAGGAATCGGGAAAGTGAACCGTCCGGGATAGGACACTCTTTCTCTTTTTCCTCTCGCTTCTCTGCGTCTACCTTCTTCATCACACTCTCTTTTGCCTTCTTTCGACTTGTCGTCTTCTCTCTCTTCGATTTTCCTTTACGACTTTTTGTCTTTTCTCGTTTGTGCTTCTCGGTCCGTTTTCGCGAACTCTGCGTCTTTTCCGTCTTTTTTCTATGTTCCAAACTTTTGTCTTTTGATTTGATTTTCTTGATTTCGACCTTTTCAACATCGCTCTTTTCATATTTTGGCAGAGGAGTTCGCATACTTTTCTTTGGTGGTTGTTGTGGAATTTTTTGTGGACCTGACTTTTCCGTTCCGTCGCTTTGTGAAGCTTTGCTGCTGAAACAAGTAACAACTGTTTTTGAGAGATGCGATACGCAGAGTTTGCTACATCCCCCGTGTGAATTTTCTCGCTCGCACGGGGTTTTTGGGTGAACATTATCTTGAAAACGGGTTCCATGGCTTTTCTGATTTCTCTTGTGAGAAATTTCCATGTCCGACATAGCTGAGCCGGGCCAAACATAGCTGAGCCGGGCCAAAAAAAACCCCCATGCTCGGCCCAGGACTTGATTTAAAAAATTGACATTTTTGAAACAACCCGAGACTTGGAAAAGTTGTTTCTCACAAGTCTGAAAGTGTGCTCAGAAAAAAAAAACCCGGCTCGGCCCGTAATTGTCGGGCCGGCTCTCAGGCTCCCGATTTCTGGAACAACTATTTCTCATCCTGAGAGTTTTCTCAGAACTGTGCTAGACAAAAAGCGACCGCCCGTGATGTTCGGGCCGGGCCGGGATCTCAACCCTCCGGACCACAATCCTACTCCTGGTCCCGATATTTTACCTGGTCGTTTTTTTAGACGACATGTAATAATCAGCCCGAAACAAGTTGTAATGTTTGATGAGTTGTCTATCAATCGGAACCGCATGCCGATTAATCTGCATCATTTGTTTCCTGCGAAATTTTAAAGGTTCATACAGTTACCCAAACAATGGGTCTCACCTCGATTTACTTCTTGCACCCCTCCTAAAACACAAAACGAGTTGTCCGGCGGCGATCAAAAACAGAATTGGTAGAAAGAAGGGGAGTATCGTGTGAATAAAACCGTACTCTTTCGCAATATTACAATACGCTCCGGTGTACTGTTTGAAGCACAAACAAGCCAGTTTCTCATTGTTCACAGTACATTTACCGTATTGACATCTGAACATGGTTACTGTAGAAAAACATTGTACGCAGGCACAGCGAAAAAAAAGAAACAAATTGTACAATAAAATGTCATTGCGGACGTGGCCGAGTTTTTAACCCGCGGCACGAAAATAAAGACTCCGCCCCTTTTTTTGCACACCGAGGCACTGTTTTTTCCTCTTTTTTTCTTTGAAAACAACAAACAAAAAACGTAATAAACTGCGAACAGTCTGCAAAAAAGATGTGCGACGGTTTGCAAGTGGGCGGAGGCCCCCCGTAAATCGACACTGTGCATACACCACACAATGAGACAATTTGTTTTTTTTTTTTCGCTGCGCGCAGGTTCTTACGGATCATGTAGATTGTATGAAACTTCTTTTGTCGGTGAAACACAGTTCTGTACAACTAGCCGGATATTTGTTGCCACACGAGTATAGTTTTTCAAGGAACATCGAATTATCATATTGTCATCAACTGATTCTACCGCTCCCAAACTATGCGGATCTGCTATATCTAGTTCTTCTTTCACTTGATTTCCCTGTCTAAAATTAAACGTTTTCATTCGCTACAGTACATCCGATACCGTGTATATTTCCATACAACAAAGTTGTCTTCAATTCCTAGCATTCGTGCCTTGTTTACTGATGGACAGTATAGATTGCCTGTCCAACCAAGAGGTACATATTGAACCACATTATCTTGCATTTCAATGTTTTCATGTTTTGTGTCTCCTAGTTTATAATTTATATCTTGTAGAATTAATTGGTTTGATAGTGATATACAAGAAATGAGCATGAAGAATAATTTGAACATTTTATATTGTTAGAAATGACTCTCATCGTTCGGAAATCACGTTTTTTCGTGGAAAAAATAAATAAAAAATTTCAAAATCGATTGATTTGCCGCTTTTGTGCATTAGTGCGTGAGCGTGTTTGCACACACCAATGAGAACGCTCTTTCAAAAATTCCCAAAAATTCGATTTTTTTCGTTTTTTGTTGTTTTTTGGAGTGTTTGTATCGATTCAAGTGGTTCTCGTAGTTCATATTGATTTTATCCGTGAGAACCGCACTTTTGAATAACCTAGCTCACTCGAGAACGTCGAAAAAAGAGATTGAAACATTGTTAAATTGTCTTCAAATTTTTTATCTTGAAAAACATTGTGTCGTAAACGTTCGATTTACAGACTAGCAGTCAGAAAGAGGTCGCTGTCAAGGCACCACTGTTGTTTCGAATCGAAAGTTGTTTGAAGAGGGTAAGATGTCGGACGAAAGCCCAGAACGTGGACAAAAGAGAAACGAGAATCAGCTCGAATCAAAGCAAATCAATGTTCAATACAAGAGGTATCAGTTTTTTCATGTTTAGGTCGTTTATTATTATTACATCTGGTAAGATGCTATAAATAAAAATTAAATTTTTTCGAAGGTACTACGTCGATGTCAACGAGAATGATCGTGGTCGCTTTTTCAAAATTGCCGAGGTAATTTTTAGATAGCTCACTTGATAATATCATATATTGTATTACAGCTTGGAAGCAACTACAAGGGACGTATCACATTGATCATTCCTGCTGCGATTGCAATCCGCGACGAGCTCAGCGCAATGATTGAATTATTGGACAAGAAAACTGAGGGCGACGCGCCAACCGGCAAAGAAACCATTGTAATTAAGTCCGAAACACTCAACATCGAAGGACGCCGCTTCTATATTGATCTCAAGGAGAACGAGCGTGGTCGTTTCTTGCGTATCGCTCAAATGCCACGCAACGTTCGCCAACAACGTCAACAGATCTCGATCCCGTCCGGTGGAGTCGTTGAGATTCGCGACACACTCACCGATTTTCTCAATAAGTACTCTGAAGGGTACACCGCCGAACCGGAGACAGCCAATAAGATTACCGCCGAAAACAAAACATTTTTGTTCAACGTCGGTGAAAATGAACGTGGTCAATACTTGCGCATTTCGGAGGTCAGTTTCTGCGTGTAAGATTATTTCCAAGCTCATATTTTTTATTTAGATCAAATTGAACACTGGTTATCGCAGCGCTATCACTATTCCACTTCCATCACTCAACGATTTCCGCAAGGCTCTTGATGAGGCCGCAAAAGAAAAACCACAATCTAAAGCCTAAAAACAAAACTCAAAACTATCGCAATCTTGGATTTAAAACAGTAATAAGTATATTTATCTGCATTTTCGCATCATTCCAGCATAATTTGCGAATTTTGTCACACATTTTCTCTGTTTCTACTGTTCTGTGTAATAACAACTTTAAAGTTATGATTTTTCGAAATTTTATTTTCCAAAGACAATGCAAAGACGAAAATTGTACAACTAGCGTTTTAGAAACCAAAAAAAACTACAAATGGACTATATCATTGTTAGATGGTGAAATCAACACCTTTCGTAATCGACAAAAACACATAAAGGCAAATAGGGTAATCAGTGAGATAGTGGTTGTTGATGGAAGGATTTTTTCGATTAAATGTTTCGACAAAAATAGAGAAAGAGGAGCATTATTATATACATCCTATACATCGGGGGTATTTCAAGGAGGCTTTTGATGAATCTACACATTTTTCACATATAAAGTGGATAGCTGTTTTCAGAGGGAAGGATGGTATTTTAAAAATTATGAGTTAAAAACCTAGGTTTCGAATATATGAACAAATTGTTTCCTGAATGAGACGGGTTGCATGTAATATGAGAAGTTAGAATGGAAAATTTACAAAAACATAGCAAGTTGGTGTCAACTACATTTCCATTGGGTCAAGTAAATCATCATCGTCGTCGTCGCAATAATCGGACATTGATGAAACACTTTCGTCGTCGTCGTCTCTTTTGTTAACTTCTTCTGTGGGGCCGCGGTGCACATTCACAACCACGCGTTCCAATGCCGCTTCAGATGCGTATCGATCCACATAATCTGAGAAAAATTTGAATCAACTTGGAAATTGGTGCTGAAATGCGGGTCTTTGAAGTTCTTATTTTTTATTGAAAATATGCCGTGACATTTTTTGTCGAAAATTCACAGCGAATTTTTTTTAAAGAAAATGTATAGATCACGCCACTAAAATTCAAACTGATTTTTTTTTAACTTTCAGTTATTTTTATTTGTTTTTCTGTTACCGCGACAAACTTTGATACTCTCTCAGGCCAGGTAAATATGACGGAAAATAGAAAAGTTATGAGAACGGATTACTGTAGATCACGATTCACAGTGTGCCCGGTTTTGAACTGACGACATACAAAAACTTGCACTTATCCGATCAACAAAAAACATGATGTTCAAAACGTCAACTGACCAATTGTCATGTGTTTTAAAGTGAACTTTTTTCTTTCTCAAGGTCAAAAAATAAAACAAACCTTTACACTTTCTCTGAAACTCTTCTGGTTTGTGAAGATACAATTGAGCTGCATCGCCGTTCAACGGGTCTTGTGCATTTGGATATGTGAGGAGTTGAGGGAGGAATGATTCGAAAATGTTGGCCAAATCGTAGATGGCGGTCCAAGCCTGAAAAAAACAATTAAATTTAATTAAAGACTTTTGGCAAAAAGCAGGGGTGCAAATTTGGCCCAGTTTTTTTGGGCCGGACTGAAAGGTTCTGAGTTCAAAAAGCTAAACATTTGGGCTTTTAAAAATTGGAAAATGTTTCCAATTAGGTTGAAATAATTTCCTTGATCTTTTCTCTGAATTTTTTATTCTCAAACTATATTTTTCGGTTCGGATTACAGATGTCTGATTTAGAAAAATGTGGGATAGCCTTGAGGTACAAAATTACAAACTGTAAAAAATGTCTGTAATTTTCAGTTTCCTTGCGGATAATTTCAATATTTGAATTTTTGAAAAGAAAATTCGAAATCTTTCGAACCAGAATTATTCTCTGAATTTAGAGAAAAATTTCGGAAAATTTCCATTCCGGGCTGAATTGAAAAAAATATAAGTCAACTTTTTGTACTTTTTTTTTGATTTCGACCAATTTTAGAGAAAATTACCTGATTTATAACATCAAGACAAACTGTTCCACTCGATTCATCAATATTTGGATGATAAATTTTGTTCATGAATCCGATCGATGGTGATTTGAATGGATATTTCTCCGGGAGATCAACACGAATTTTCCACACACCATTTTCATAAGCGGCTGAAGACAAGTTTCATGAATTGTCCGGTTGAAAAAACAAACTCACTTCCTTTTGGACCATGGAATTTGACACAAAACTCGTTCAAACCATTTTGAATTGTGACTTCATGGTGATTCGAGATTCTGAAAATGTTTGTTTGTTGTGTTGAGAGCTTGAGCTTTATTTGTAAACATTTTTCCACGCGTCAGCGCTTTTAAATAAGTTCTACACTTTCCCCCAATATTGAAATACATAACAAATACAAAAATTGTCTACGTTTTCGCCCCCGATTCTCCTCTTTCATTTTCCATGTCAATTTCCCGCAAATCATCGAGGAGACACAACAAAAAACGAAATAGTGTCTCAATAGGAGAGAGTCAATCAGGTGGTTAAAGATGAGGATAGAGACGAAGAGTTGGCAGGAAAATAAAATGGGGTAGGCAAAAAAAAGAAGGAAAGAAAGAACGAACGACAAAAATAAAAAGCCGGAGTGAAAAAAAAAGTTGAAAGTACAACATTTTTGGAGATTAGGATATTTTTATATAGTAGAAATTTGAGAGTATGAAAAAATTATATTCTTATCAGATACTTTTTTGAAGATGTGCTAAAGCTAGGAAAGAAACGAAGAATCTTTGACATACATGCCGAAAGATACCAAATTTTTCCGATTTCCATATTTTATACTTTGCATATAAATTTTCTTTGTTCTCCTCTCACTTCAATAGACCACTTTAAAATATTGAAAAAATATTTTTCGCTAATTTACATAAGATCTCTCTTCTCAACGCCACTCAATGTTTATTTTGACTGTTGATTCTCTCAAAATAAACAGAATTGCTCTTTTGGTTTTTCAAAATCGAAACGTATACAGCATAGCCATAAGTAATCTATGGAGTCATCATTTGCCAAACAAGCTTCTTTCTGTTTTTTTTCTGCTTTCTATGACGCCGACGAAAAAAAGACATTCAAAGAAAAACAAAATTTTCTCTCTTGACGATGAATTTTTTCGAACAAAAAAGGGAAGAAACACTTACAGTTTGACAACATCTGTGTCTATTCTTCGTTTTCCAGAGCTAGGTGACGACATTTTCGGGCGGCGTGTTTTTCTTCACCAAATGTCGTTGTTTTCTTCTGTAAATAAAAAATAAATATACTTAGAACCTGTTCTGCTTCCAAGAGTAACCAACACGAAAAAAAAGTATAAAATTAAACATGAATAGGTATATAATACATATAAATTTCTTTCACTATTCATATGGAAAACATTGTGTTGAGAGAGACCAATCATATGGAAAAAGTGAGAGAAGAGAAATTTCCGATAAGCGTGTTATGTTGAATTGAATGCGACCTCGATTGACAACACATATGATATGTGGGAGATAAGATTCGATCACTATTATAGCGTCAAATTTGCTTTTTTCAAAAAAAAAAAAGAAAAATAATAATTTTTAAAACACTTATGTGCAACTTTGCGTCACGGTGTATGTCAAATACAGTAATGTTTCAGATTTTATTTTCTTTTTTTCACGTGCCCAAATATTTAGGCCAGAAAATCCACGTGGGCACGTATTAAAATGAGAACAGATTATCTTCTTCATTTTCACAAAATAGATTTGGTGGAAATAGTTCGGATTTTCAGACTAATAGGATAACAGGGTGAGTTATTTTCGATTAACAAGTGAAAAAAAAAACGAAAAAAATATTGCAGGAGAAACAACAAATAAGAGTACCGTAGTCTATTCAACAAAAAAAAACAAACATTATCGATCGCTTCAAGACCTTGTTTGTTTGAAAATCAATGGAGAAAGATAAAAACGAAAGAATTTTTGGGGTGTAGACGATAACAACAAGCAGGATGCGCAAGCAGATGGTGTAAACTAGTACAACTCATATTGTTATCTATCGTGAATCTAGAAACACCTGAGAACTTGGGAGAAACGAATATTTGAAGAAGAGATGAATGAAGTTGTTTTTTTTTTCAAACAAAAACAACAACAACAACCAAACCTACATGAAAATCCTATTCTATCCTAAAAACGAGCGAATGAATATATATGAAAATAAAAAAAAGGAGAGGAGAAGGAGAAGAAGAAAGCGCGAGAATAATGGAGAGAAAAAGAGAATGAGAAAGTGGAGAAATAGTGGAAGTAGGAGTGGAGTATTGAAGCAAAGTCACGAAAAACAGACACAAAGATAAAGGAAAAATTGGGGAGGAAAAGAAGAAGAAGATCATGTGGAAACAAGTTTGCGTACTTCTATGCATTATTTTCGGAAATTTCGGAAAAAAATTAGGTAAATTTTCAATTAGAACTAAAAATACAAACTTTCAAAGAAACATTTTTGAGTTTAAAAATTTTGAAAAGTTTGAACTTCTATCAAGAACGGAAGGGAAAGAAAGAGATGAAAAATAACAGACAGAGACACAATATTGCATTGAATCTAACATTTATTTGCTATCAAAGTTGTGTTTTTGTTATGAATGATTGTCATCTCCGATTGGCGAGTGTGTTTTTAATAAAACTCGATAAAATGAGGTCTTTTTTCCCAACACAGCAACCAACTAGGCAAACATTTCTCTCGTTGTCGGGTTCTGTTTCGCGTTTCTTGACTTGTCAGTTTAAAAAGCTCAAGAATTTCCAAAAAGTTCGCATTTTCCAATAATTTCAACCTCGAAAAACTGTCACCTGACCGAATTCGCTTGAAATGCGCGAAATTGTCAAACACCAACACAAACACACATGGGCATAAACATTAAGGACCTGAACATGTGCGGCAGACGGGAAGAGCGTCACGTGTTGGAATGTAAGAGACGGAGAGATACATAACATATGAGAAACAAGAAGGATTGGTACTATTTTTCGTTTTTCTTCTTCTTTGCTTTTCCACTCTTCTCGCTCTTTTGCTTGTTGAAGAACATTTTACAGAATTTGCAAAAAGAATAAAATGTAAAATGAAGGGAAGAAAAGGGGTCTGGAAAATAAGAAGCTTATGCGAAATATGAGATTAGATGACAAATCTCTATAAAGATATGAAATCAAATTTTGTGCGTGTTCGAAAAACCACCACATGAACTTGAGATAGACAGATGAATAAAAAACAGATTTTTGTGCTTTCGGGTTCACTTGAACTTCTCACATGTTTTTCACCTGAAAAAATCATGAGAATTTTCAATTTTTTATTCCAAATTAAAAAGGTATTCACATAAAACAAAAAACTATTTAGATCCCGTGAATTTTTCCCCAATAAAGTGGGCAATTTGTGGAAAACGATCTGATCCGAAAACAGTGTGGATCACATCGCCAGTTGTATTATCAATTACATGTGTCCACGGAGCACCAAAACACTGCAAACAGAGAAATATTTGGGGCGAAAAAAGGAGTCAGAACAAACCCCTTGTTCCAATGCTTCATTAGTATTCTGCTTGAGAATATCCTTAACTTCTTTAGATTCGGATAACTTGATGAGCTCTTCAGAGTTTATAGTTTGAAGATCTCGAAGAACCTCGTGAACATCTTTAACGGTAAATATTGGCTTGTTGTAGGCGTACCATCTGTGGCATAGGGCTCTTGCCAACTCTTCCATTTTGTCCTGAAATTAGTTTCATGTTATTAGGCTGTGTCCAGCCAAAAAAATTTCAAATCGAAGAACCAACCTCTCCATCTCTCAATCCACTAGCAACCAACAACTTTTGTGGAACGATCGAACTTGTAGTCATCATAATCTTCGTGTAATCTTTCGGCATTCGAAATGGCAGACCCCAATATTGAGCCGAAAATGGTAAATCTTTCATCATATACTTTTCTTTGACACTGATCGTCAATGGCATTCCCTTGTTCCCGGACCCTTTCACAATGCCACCGAACAAAAATGGTTTGAGTTGAATGGGACATTTCCACGTGTTTCGTTGTCTTGTTATACCCTGGAAAAAATTTTAAATAATATTTCTCATAAATAATACAGTTAGTCATCTTGGAGGTCTCATTATCTCTTTAAACCTGTTCAGTGTGGTCTGAAAAACTTACATCAAAACACAATTTTAATTAATTTTTCATTCAGTACGACACTCCGCTTTTACATTTTCGTTAAACAAATGACACAGCGGAGTTTCTTATATACCGCTGTAGAAGACAGTAAAAAAAGAAAACACGCTAGAAAATCAGTGTGAACACCTCGACGAACAAATGCACATTTTGATCACATTTCCGGGATTTTCTTTATTTCCGCACAAGTTCGCTCATTTCAAAATTGTTTTTTTTTCACATAGTTATATACTTCAGTTTACTGTTGGTGATAGTTGTAATGTCTATGTTTTGCATGATAAATAAATAGCTACAGAAATTGCTTCAAGAAACACAATACTCACCTCAAATCCAAAATAACTGTACGGTGAAATAACATCAAAATAGAAACGGATCGATTTCGACATTACTTTTCTATCTGGCCACGTGTTGACAGAAAAAAAAAACAAGAAGATGATAAGAGTATCAGGTTAAGGTTCAAAATAAACAAAAACCAGGAGAAAGTGTTGTGGGTGGAGTCTAAATCGACGAGACAGTGTGGGAGAGTGAGAGAGTTAGGAGGAAAATTATTTTTGATATATTTATGAATTGAAAGAAATTTTGGAAAGATCACAACTTTCTAAATTTATCAAAAAGTTGTGGAATAAAAAATTCTTCATTTCAAGTTTTTCAAACATTATCATTTCTGAATTTTTCGCCCACAAAATTGGCAATTTGTGGAAGACGATCTGAACCGAAAACCGTCTGTACCACATTTCCAGTCGAGTTGTCAATTATATGTGTCCACGGAGCACCGAAACACTGAAAAAACACAGTACTCCCATGTCTGTTCCTTCAACTACAGTACCCCATAATCCAATGCTTCTTGTGTGTTCTGTTTCAGAATCGCTCGAACTTCTTGCGTTTTTGACAATTGGAAGAGTTCTTCAGAGTTGGCGATTTGAGAATAGCGCAAGGCTTCTTGAATTTGTTTGTCGGTGAAGATTGGTTTACCATACGCCCAGAAGAGGTGAGCCATTTTGCGCGTCAAGTTTTCCATTTCTTCCTGGAAAAAATTGGATTGAAACAATGAAGATCTTATTTTTCATACTTTCAAAAAACTTTGGGCCAAACTTTTCGACAGAGTCCGTCTCCGAACGGGCGAAATTTCATTTCTCAAAGTTACCAGTTTTCCGGGCCGGCCCGAAAAATCCAAAACTTTTCAAAAATTCAAGTATCAACAAACCTCTCCATCTCTCAATTTGCACGCGATCAGAACTCGTTGAGGAACCGCCGAACTTTTCGTCATCATCACTTCTTTGTAGTTTTTCGGAATTCGAAATGGTATTCCCCAGTATTGTGACATGAATTTCAGATCTTTCATCATGTATTTCGTCTTATCCGCATTCATCAATGGCATATGTTCGGCATTATTGGATTGTTTCACAATGGCTCCCAACAAAAATGGCTTCAGTTCAACACTCGTTTTCCAAAAACTCCGATTTTTTGTTATACCCTAAAGTTCGAATGTAACTACAGTACCCCTTTCTCGACTAAGTACCTCAAATCCAAAATAGCTGTACGGCGAGAGAATATCAAAATAAAATTTGATAGATTTCGACATTTTCCGAAAAATAGTGTTTTTAGAAATAAATGAACTGACCAGGCGTGTCTGGACACGTGGTTTTTCGGAGAAAAAGAAAAAAGAAATAAATAAGATGATAGGAGAAAGATGAAAATGATACAAATCTGCAAAAAGTTCAAAACTCAATTGATCCAGAAAAATTTTTTTTATTTGTTAAACTAGTCGTGTTTAGGCTTCATAGGTTTTCCACAACATTTCGAAATAGCAAATCTAACAATTCTATAGGAAATATACAAAACTAGAAGAGAAATGAGACCAAAAATGAGAATAATATCAATGAGATAATATGAGAAAAGGGACAAATGTCGTCCATAATTATCCAATGTTGGCAATTTTCCAAACTTTGCCACAAATTCGACGTGTTTGACAAGAACATCACGAGCATTTGTTGGCAAATTATTCAATTTTTCAGCCAAAGCTTCTGCATTTTTTCGATAATTTGCATTTGACAATACTTTTTTGATTGTTTGTTCGATTAAATGCGGTTTGTCGAGATCGTCCTTTTTCAATACTTCAACTCCTCCATGTCTTTTTAACATTGCTGCATTTCGATTTTGATCAGCAAAAAGTGGAATCATAACACAAGGTTTTCCCAAAAGTGAAAGTTCCCAAGTACTTGCCAAACCACCATGAGTTACAAATACAGTAAGACGACTGTCAGCTGAAACAGATACGTATAATATGGCCGAGTCGGTTTCTAGGCCACTCACCTAACAATTCATTTTGTGGCAACCATGAACCCAAATAAACATTATCCAAATGATCAGCCAATGTTTCATTTTCGTTCTCATATTTCCAAATGAAACTCACTTCTGGCATCGATTCAAATACTCGCAAAAGTGATTGTCTGAAAATCATACATGACTAGAAATTCATTTTATTTTTGTAACTCACTTGAACTCATCAGGCATGTTTATACTTTTCGCATTCGAACCGAAAGAGACAAACACATTTTGCTTACGAAGTCCCAGAATTTTGTCCCATTTCTCAGGAAGTTTCATGTCCGACTTTTTCGTGTTCACTGATATTCCACCGATTGGCACGATTTTATCGAAAGTTGGTGCGGGAAAGTCCAAAATCGGGATCTGATTTGTGAAAACAAAAGAGGCTTCTGGCAACACTTCACGCCATGATCGATTGATTGGAACTATCTTACGAGCCAAATCATATTCATAATCACCGATGTATGAGAAGAAGTAGCCACCTGGAAGGTTTCTTCGAATACAAATTTGAACATTTTGAAAACAAAAGTCTGAAGCTTACCGGACAGTACTTGAAGAGTGTTGACAAATCATTCTTTCAATGTCATTTTTTCGTTGAAACCTGACATAACTCCCGGAACATAACTCGTTGCCATAGGTTGACCGAGAACAGAACTGACATGGTCAAAACGACCAGATGCCAAAACAGCGACATGCGCTCTAATGTTTACAGCTTCGAAGAATGCGTAAGCACAAAGATCGAAAGGTTCAGCTATGGCCAGATCATAGTTTTCCGCTTTGATTTGTTCCAATAACTCTGTCGATGAGAGAACTTCTGAAAAAGTTTTGATGAAAATGTTGGTCAGACGAACATCAACAGTTACTCACTTGCACATTGCGCTCCGAATGTTTCAGCCATTTTTCCGACTCTGGAGAGCATTGCCAATGGGTTCTTGTTGTTGTCCCGCCACATGTGAGATTGGAAGTCGTTCATGTTTTCCATAAACTCCGCAACCTTCTCATCTTGCTCCACAAAAATGAACTGTTTCGTCGTCTTGGTCCCATGTTTTCCACGTTCATTAGCATCTAGAATTGGCATGAAAACTGTCACATTGTGTCCAGCATTCGTGAGAACATCAGCAACACTGCCCAACATTTTAACATGACTATGACCGAACAAGTTGGAATATACAAGAATTTTATAGCTACATACTTGCACAACTAGAGCGAATAGACAAAATAATATGGAACTCCTCATGATTGATAACTGTTCTGACCAAACTAATAGCACATTTATACGAACTGAAAATTTTTCAATGAGAGAGGAGGAGCCTCGTCGATGATAACAAACACAATATGAGAGCATGAAATCGTGTTGCGAAATACTAAACGAGAGGATACCATGTTTTTCTAAATGATGCAAAAAAATCTACAAGAAGGATTTCTGTGTAAAAGTTTCGCTCGGCTCGAAATTTATTTTCAAGACAAACGAGTATGTTTGCTCTCTTTTTTTCAACAAACAGTTTCCTTGGTCAAAAATAACAGGTGGCAGAAAAATTAGGAGTGCAAAGTTCTACTCTTTCGAGTTCGAAAATTTCCAGAGTTTTCCAAGATTTCAGGAAGATGCGCAGTGGCGAATATCAAACATCTTTAAATTTTTTGATTAAAACAAGTTCCAGATCTGCCCGATCCTGGGGGACCTTCAAACATCACCAGGACCAATTTATCAGTTGTTTTCTTTTTGAATTACGAATACATGCTCGCATAAATTGTTCTCTATTTGCTTATCATCCTATTTTTTGTTTGCAATTCTATTCTCAGATAATCATTGTGGACCTTTTCTCAGATTGTTTTGCACACCTTATTTTGCAAGGTATAGTCCACCTTTTTCCTAATTATTCAGTCCATCTTTAACCTAATTTTAACCCAAAATTTGTTGTCTTTTTTAAACCTATTTTTGATAATCAAAAAATCTTGATCAAAACTTGGTCTAAAATTGACCTTTTTTTCGGCTTGGCCAAATTTTAGCCAAGACTTGGTTAGCCTCCCTCCAGCAGTGCAATCGAAAGATGCGAGTTCGATTCCCAGTTGAGTTTGACATTTTTTCAAAATTGACTTAGTTTTAGGAGTTCGTGGAAAACTCAAAAACGAGCTCGTTGCGAGGTCCAAACGACATCAAATTGACCTTATCTGCGAGCTCGAAACCACCTTGTCAACGACCTCCACAATGATTATCTGAGTTTCCGAAGATCAAAACCACATTTCATTTTTTGTTATCGAACAAAATACACATATTGTGGTCTCTGTTGAGCATTTTTCATGGAGACGCAGGGGTGAAAAGACGGTCAATTTATATCAGCGATTGGGATAACATGTAGAATACGACCCCACCGTATTTCATGACCCCCCAGCGAATTACACGACCCCATAAATGTATTTCGAGACCCCATTTCCACGTCGTTTTCGCTTGCAATAATTGAAATAGAGAGAGACGCAAAGAAAAACACATTCCGAGAGAACTACAACATTGTTCTCACATATGTGCTCTATTACTCCACACAAATCCATGGAACTAACTTCCTTTTTTATTTTTTCAAAACCTTGATTTTTGGATTTATGCAATAGAGTCATTGAATCTCGGTACCGACAACACACGCGTCTCGCACACTGCCATCATTTGTGTGTGTGTTGGCCACGCCCACACTGCGTCTCGCTCTATTTCAATGATTGCCAATTCTCTTTTGCTTGATACGACGTGTTCCATTAGGGTGGGGTTTTGAAATACATGGGGGTCTTGATGTGAAGTGGGGTCATGAAATACTTGGTAGGGTCCTGAAATACATTGATGGGGTCGTAAAGTAACTGGCTTACAAGGGTGTGGGGTCGTATTCTACATGACCCGGACAAGATGTAGAACACGACCCCACGTGAAGTATTTCAACACCCCACAATAGAAGTGTATTTAATGACCCCTACAAATGTAGAACACGACCCAAAAATGTAGAACACGACCCCAACAATGTAGAAGACGACCCCAAAAGTGTAGAACACGACCCCAAAAATGTAGAACATGACCCCAACAATTTTGGGGTCTTGAAATACATGGTATGGGGTCGTGTAATACACTTCTATCGCGGGGTCTTCTAATACGTTTTGTGGGGTCGTGTTGTACGTTTTGCCCCAGCGATTGCTCACGTGAAGTGTTTCAAAACATTTTTCTAGGGAGACTGCTGAGAAGAAAATTTTAGTGTTGACTGTAAAATTATTGAGAGTACTGAATAGAGTTAAGTTTTTTTCCACTAGAAGTCTGAGAGACCGGGACGGCCCGGGCCTCGTTTCAAGAGGGCCAAAAAATCTTATATGACATCCCAGATGATGCAGGTAAGTAAGTCAGCATGGTCAGCGGAAGAGACGCAGAGAAAAATAATATTTTTGCATTTTGAAAGGTCACGTTTATATTGTTTACTTCTTTTTTGATATTCTGTTTTTTTCAAGTTCCAAATTTCCCATTTTCTGATAAAAATGTTGAAAATATTCCAGTACACATTCCCTGTTTTATTACCAAAAAAGTTGGTATTTTGAACTTTTGAGTACATAATGTGGTCTTTGTTGAATGTTGCGAGATAGAAGAGACGCAGAGTTGAAAAGTTCGTCGAACTGTCTCTTTTTTACAACAAAGTAAGATTGAAATTTGTGTCATTATAGTGTTGATGTAGGATGAACCCATCGTCTTTGATTCTATTTTCCTATCTTTTTTTTCAAATATGTAGTTGTTATAAAATTCTTGTATATTCCAATTTGTTCGGTCATAGTCATGTCAAAATGTTGAGCAGTGTTGCAGATGTTTTGACGGACGCCGGCCACAATGTGGTTGGTTTATTTTGAAATATTATTTCTTGAAAACTTGATTTCAGACAATTCTTGTTCCGATAGTTGATGAGAAAGAGCGTGGAAAATATGGGACGAAGTCAACAAAACAGTTTATATTGGTTGAGCCTTCGGACGATGTAAATGAGATGATGAGAGGGTTGAGAGCACATATGCAGGACAAAATTTGGAAGGAGGAATCGAAAAACCCGCTGACTATGTTTGAAAGGCCCACAAAGTTTGCAACACTTCTCAGCAAACAATGTGATAGTATGTTTCTTTATTGTCATAATACCAAGACTGAACTTAATCTGAGAGCCTTTTTTTGAAAGGGGTGGGTAAATAATATACCAGCTCGTTTGCCATCTGTGCAGAACACTATTCAAAAACTAAAAAAAACGTGTCCCTTTTTCTCTGCGTCTCATTCACTCTTCTCTACAAATATTCCAAAAAAAAAATAATTTTCAGATGTTCTCTCATCGACCGAGTTATTGGAACAAATCAAAGCGGAAAACTACGATCTGGCCATAGCTGAACCTTTCGATCTCTGTGCTTACGCATTCTTCGAAGCTGTTAATATCAGAGCGCATGTTGCTATTCTATCAGCCAGTCGTTTCGACCATGTCACCTCTGCGTTGGGTCAACCTTTGGGATCTAGTTATGTACCTGGATTACAATCTTCTTACACTGAGAAGATGAACATTTGGGAGAGATTTGTCAACACAGTCAAAACATTTTCAAGTGAGTTCTTAGTTGTGACAGTGTTCAGATCAATATGTTCACTTTTCAGGTCTCTATATGTTTTCATACATCGGTGACTTCGAATACGAGAATGCTCGTAAGATAGTTCCAATCAATCGATCATGGCGTGAAGTGTTGCCAGAAGCCTCTTTTGTTTTCACAAATCAGATCCCGATTTTGGACTTTCCCGCACCAACTTTCGATAAAATCGTGCCAATCGGTGGAATATCAGTGAACACGAAAAAGTCGGACATGAAACTTCCTGAGAAATGGGACAAAATTCTGGGACTTCGTAAGCAAAATGTGTTTGTCTCTTTCGGTTCGAATGCGAAAAGTATAAACATGCCTGACGAGTTCAAGTGAGTAACAAAAGAATAAATTTTGGTGAAATTTGAAACTTTTCGAGCCGACCGGGCTAGTCGTGAAGACCTGAAAAATCCCGGCCGGCCTTGAGAACGATAAAAACGGGCCCGATCCATTCGGGCCGGGTTCTCGGCTTTCAACTTCACCTCACAAGGAAACTTCGCGAGGTCAATCTTTTGGAATTTTTTTTATATTTTGGTAGGTGATAGATATTGGTGAGAAAAGTGTGTTCCCAAATTTCTAAGTCTCACAACTCGCTAGAAAAAAAAGTTACAGTGCTTGAAAGGTATAAACCCATTACAAATACACACTACGCCACACACATTCATTTTTTTTTTCAACGTGAAAAAAGATGGTCACTTGTGTGTTTGTTTGTACCACTACGCTGTTGTTTTTATAAAGGGAAATGCACTTTAAAACGCTATAACTTTTTTTCTAGCGAGTTGTGACACCTAGAAATTCGGGAACACACTTTTCTCACCAATATCTATCAACTACCAAAATATGAAAAAATTCCAAAAGATTGACCTCGCGAAGTTCCCTTGTCAGGAATTTATTAATTTCAGACAATCACTCTTGCGAGTTTTTGAATCGATGCCAGAAGTGAGTTTCATTTGGAAATATGAGAACGAAAATGAAACATTGGCTGATCATTTGGATAATGTTTATTTGGGTTCATGGTTGCCACAAAATGAATTGTTAGGTGAGTGGCCTAGAAACCGACTCGGCCATATTATACGTATCTGTTTCAGCTGACAGTCGTCTAACTGTATTTGTAACTCATGGTGGTTTGGCAAGTACTTGGGAACTTTCACTTTTGGGAAAACCTTGTGTTATGATTCCACTTTTTGCTGATCAAAATCGAAATGCAGCAATGTTAAAAAGACATGGAGGGGTTGAAGTATTGAAAAAGGACGATCTCGACAAACCGCATTTAATCGAACAAACAATCAAAAAAGTATTGTCAAATGCAAATTATCGAAAAAATGCAGAAGCTTTGGCTGAAAAATTGAATAATTTGCCAACAAATGCTCGTGATGTTCTTGTCAAACACGTCGAATTTGTGGCAAAGTTTGGAAAATTGCCAACATTGGATAATTATGGACGACATTTGTCCCTTTTCTCATATTATCTCATTGATATTATTCTCATTTTTGGTCTCATTTCTCTTCTAGTTTTGTATATTTCCTATAGAATTGTTAGATTTGCTATTTCGAAATGTTGTGGAAAACCTATGAAGCCTAAACACGACTAGTTCAATAAACATTTACGTGCTTTTTTTGGTCTTTATTTCATGGAAAAAAGTTTATCGAGCTGATCAGATAAGTAACATTTTTCAAAAACAATAAGACAAACGTGTTCTAAAATGGAAAATGTCCTGTAAACTGCAGGACATGCCATCTAAAATTCATTAACCAGGAAGTACTATTTTTACAAAAACACAAACCACAAATTCTTCACAACAAATCGAATAAATTTTTCAGAATTTCAAGTTCGACATATTTTCCAATCAAAATGGACACAGAAAAACATTTCAAAAAGTCACGTTTTTGTTTTTTTCACGTTTGTGCTTTGAACATGTTCTTCTCTCTTTTGCAGGTCTTCTTTTCTGGGCTCGATAAAGAAATTTCCATACAATTCATTTTTCAAAGTAAGTTATTAAAAATAGCACGACCCTGAACTCATGAGAATCTGATTTCTCTGCGTCTCTTCTGAAAATTCTCACAATGAGATATAAAAAACTTCCAATTATTTAGCAATCGCTGATACAACTTGACAGTATTTTTATCTCTGCGTCTCTTTGGAATAGCTGAACACAGATCATACTGTTCGTTCGGCAGCGAAGAGTACGCGTTTTTCTGTGGGGAGAGGGGAAAAGACACAAACAAAAATAAAGAGTATGTGCGAACGGGAGAGCGCAGAGAAACAAATGGAAAAAAGGGGGATGTAAGATAGAGCGCGTATCCCTCACTGCCGAATGAATAGTACTAAAGTATATTTCAACTTTCGGTAATTGAAGTCTCCGAAAATAGAAAAAAAATTTTCATTGTAGTTGGAACCACTACTGGCAAACTGTTGACCCTTTATCAGTTTAATGTTTGATCTAAAACTGATCAGAGTTCTTTGTTATTTGTTCTGTTCAGATAGAAAAGATGCAGGTCAGAACATTTCGCAATTCTCGGTGTCTTCAAAAACATATTTTCCATATCAATTTCTTGGTTATGATGTTTTACTGGCAGACCTTATATCACTTGACTATTCAGCAGACCTGGTTGACCTTTCAGATATTAAATTTACAGACAATTAACTTGTTGTACAATTCGTATTTTTTGTGTGATAATCGGTTTAGAGTTTTTTGCATCATCTAGAAAAACATGGGACCCTGACTAGTATCATTTCGCAAGATGATTCCCTGTCCTCATATCATATTTGTTATCATCGACAAGGCTCCTCCCTCTGATAAAAAAATGTACCTGCCATCACTATAAATGTGCTATTAGTTCGGTCAGAACAGTTATCAATCATGAGGAGTTCCATATTATTTTGTCTATTCGCTCTAGTTGTACAAGTATGTAGCTATAAAATTCTTGTATATTCCAACTTGTTCGGTCATAGTCATGTTAAAATGTTGGGCAGTGTTGCTGATGTTCTCACGAATGCTGGACACAATGTGACAGTTTTCATGCCAATTCTAGATGCTAATGAACGTGGAAAACATGGGACCAAGACGACGAAACAGTTCATTTTTGTGGAGCAAGATGAGAAAGTCGCAAAAACCATGGAGAACATGAAAGATTTCCAAAAACACATGTGGCGAGAGGATAGCAAGAACCCATTGACAATGTTTTCCAGAGCTGGACAGATGGCTGAAACATTCGGATCACAATGTACAAGTAGGTCACTTTTCAGATCCGGCTGGATTAGAAAAAACAAAAGTTTCTATTTTCAGAAGTTCTCTCATCGACCGAATTATTGGAACAAATCAAAGCGGAAAACTACGATCTGGCCATAGCCGAACCTTTCGATCTCTGTGCTTACGCATTTTTCGAAGCTGTGAACATTAGAGCGCATGTTGCTGTCTTAGCCGCTGGTCGTTTTGACCATGTCAGTTCTGTTCTCGGTCAACCTATGGCAACGAGTTATGTACCGGGAGTTATGTCAGGTTTCAACGAAAAAATGACATTGAAAGAAAGATTTGTCAACACTCTCCAAGTATTTTTCGGTAAGCTCTGGAACAAGGAACGGAACGCATCACAATTCCATGAAAAGTATTTCAGACAAATGTGAAACAGTAATTTTTCGATTTTCAACTAAATTAATTCTCGGAATTTTTTCGTTGTTGAAAAATCCAACAATTTTTTCGACTCATCATACATATAACTCTTCCAGGTGGCTACTTCTTCTCATACATCGGTGACTTCGAATACGAGAATGCTCGTAAGATAGTTCCAATCAATCGATCATGGCGTGAAGTGTTGCCAGAAGCCTCTTTTGTTTTCACAAATCAGATCCCGATTTTGGACTTTCCCGCACCAACTTTCGATAAAATCGTGCCAATCGGTGGAATATCAGTGAACACGAAAAAGTCGGACATGAAACTTCCTGAGAAATGGGACAAAATTCTGGGACTTCGTAAGCAGAATGTTCTTGTTTCTTTTGGTTCAAATGCGAAGAGTATTCACATGCCTGATGAGTTCAAGTGAGTTACAAAAATAAAATGAATTTCTAGTCATGTATGATTTTCAGACAATCACTTTTGCGAGTATTTGAATCGATGCCAGAAGTGAGTTTCATTTGGAAATATGAGAACGAAAATGAAACATTGGCTGATCATTTGGATAATGTTTATTTGGGTTCATGGTTGCCACAAAATGAATTGTTAGGTGAGTGGCCTAGAAACCGACTCGGCCATATTATTTCTCATTTTGTTTTCAGCTGACAGTCGTCTAACTGTATTTGTAACTCATGGTGGTTTGGCAAGTACTTGGGAACTTTCACTTTTGGGAAAACCTTGTGTTATGATTCCACTTTTTGCTGATCAAAATCGAAATGCAGCAATGTTAAAAAGACATGGAGGGGTTGAAGTATTGAAAAAGGACGATCTCGACAAACCGCATTTAATCGAACAAACAATCAAAAAAGTATTGTCAAATGCAAATTATCGAAAAAATGCAGAAGCTTTGGCTGAAAAATTGAATAATTTGCCAACAAATGCTCGTGATGTTCTTGTCAAACACGTCGAATTTGTGGCAAAGTTTGGAAAATTGCCAACATTGGATAATTATGGACGACATTTGTCCCTTTTCTCATATTATCTCATTGATATTATTCTCATTTTTGGTCTCATTTCTCTTCTAGTTTTGTATATTTCCTATAGAATTGTTAGATTTGCAATTTCAAAATGTTGTGGAAAAACTGTAAAACCTAAACACGACTAGTTCAATAAATAATTATTCTTATTTATTTGTTTTGATTTCATGGAAAAAAATGAGAGTTGGGGCACCATTCAGGTACCTAGAAAAAACACAGTGTGCATTTTTGTATCTCAACAGTTTTACACAACTTTAGATAAGGTAGAGTTCTGTGAATGTGACCTGAACTGGAGAAATATAGTTTGTAAATGAGAAATTCGGGGAAAAGGTCACGAAATATATAATTTCTCATATTTATTTACCACAAAAAATTTTGGCCATTTTGAAGAGTTATTTTTGTCCGACCCGTCTTCGGCTTTCCTAAGAGTTCAAATTTTCTATCCGCGATTTTCAGACCCTACCAAAATGGAGCAACCCCAAATGGGTCTGAGCAAAGTTCATTGAGCAGATCATTTTTTTTGCCTAGAAATCACATTTTTTCAAGATGATAAGAAACCATGTTTTGTGCTGTATCATACTAGAAAAGTGTTTTTCGTATTTTTTGTGTTTCAACTATTTCTATTCGATAAGAAATTAGGTCTTTGTGGTATCAAATTATGGTCCAAAGAAACTTTGAAAATTTTAGAGAAAATGTGGCTAGTATTTTTCGAATTTATTTATGGGGAAAATTTTTGAGGCCGGAAAATCTGATCAGGGGAGAGCTTGAAGCGAGGGCACGAAACTCCGGCCCGAAAAAAAAAGGCCGGCCGGGCTTTTTCGATTTTCGGCTAATAAAAAATGACCGGACGACCTAGAAGAGCCCAAATCTCACCAGACCTTCTCATAAAAGACAAAAAAATCGGGCCAGGCCCGGCTCGGTCCCGAATCTGTGGTCTGTTCACGGTGTGTAAAATAAAGCATTGAACAATGAAAAGAAACCGGCAAAATATTGTTGCAGCGTGTCGGAGTGTACGCCATACACTCCGAAAACACACTGCAGAATATTTTAGGCCAACACACAAACACGTGGGAAAATTAATTTCAGACTACGGTAAGTGCAAATGTGTGCACTGACCCCCACGGTGTTGTGCGAACACTTCTTGCCGGTCTCAAAACAATTATTTTACACACCGTGTGTTTTTCTTGAGGCTAGATTTTTTTTCTCACAGTATTAGAAAAAAATTGAAAATGAAATTTCTTGAAAAAAAGTATTTCACGTGAATTTTTTTGAAGAAATTTGAAAAAAGTTTTAACTTTTACGCCTATACTGACCCCATTATTTTTTGTGACACTCACAAACATCTTGGAAAGGCTCATTTTTCACACATATCGCAAAAAGCGCAATATAACATATGGCCAAATACGACGAAAATCTAATCCAGATTGATTATCCTAACGTGTCGTGCCGCCGACTTGTCTTTTTTCTTTTTCTTTTTTTTCACGCCTCATTACTTTTCCTGTTATTGTTAGTAAATAAAAGAAAGAAACTTGACGAATTTTAGGAAAAAATTTATTAATAAAAAATGCGCAAAAAATCTAGATATCTCGTAGAACAAAACTCCTTGGTCCATTTCCAAAATGAAAAAAAAATGACTTGCACCAAAAAAATGGACTAGAATTTCTCACGACAAACAAAAAAATAGTGAAAGGAAAAATGAACACCGGCAAAAAAATTGGGGGGGAAAAATACGAAGAAGAAAAAGCGGTTAGCACCATGGGAAAGCTGCGAATTGGAATGGAATGTTTGTGGGGAGAAAACGAAGAGAAAAAGTGAAATGGCAAAAATGTGGCATAGTTGATGGTGTTTGGCTGGGCCCGGACCGGGCCCGGCCCAAAAAACGAGATCATTAGAGTCAGGTGGATGAGGCGGCGACCAATGAATTGGTGGTTTGTTGTTGCTCTCGGTAGGGTTTGCAGTAAGAGTAGCGATGGTTCATGTGTTGACTATAACTTCCAGAATGTGAGAATCTTTTGAGACATTTGTCACATTGGAACGGTTTCTCGCCAGAATGAAGACGTTTGTGTTCGGTGAGATGATGTTTGTGTTTGAACGCCTTTTCGCAAATATCACATTTGTAGGGACGTTGACCTGCAAAAAATATGGAATTATTTTCAAGTTTCTCGGAAAAATATACAGATTTTTTGGTGGCCTGAAGTTTGTTAGACCCAATTTTAAGAAGGTTTTTTTTCAAGTCTTGAAAATTTGCTAAATTTCAGACCGGCCCGAAAGTCATCCATGTTCTATGAGAATTTTCAGAATCACGGGCCGGTCTGAAATTTTCTTGTTGGCCTGTTGAGTCTGAATACCGTACATATTTTTTACAGAAAAATCGAAATTTTCTAGAAGCTCTAAATAATCCTCGGCCCGGCCCGGAAATCTAAATTTTCAAATTTTCGAAATCATAAAGTTCGGGCCAGCTTCTGATACAAGAAATTCAATTTTTGAGAATCAGAATTTTCAGAAACCCGAGCGGTCCGGAAATCTGGAATTTCAAGTTTTGATTTTTGAAAATCAATATATAAAAATCAGAACTTTCAGAAACCTCGGGCTGGACTAGAAAAATAAAGTTTTCTTGTTGGGCCTGAAAGCGGGATCGTTTTTCCCGGAATTTTTCTCAAAACTTGAAAATTCCAGACCGGCCTAAAATCCTGACTCTTCAGGTCTGTTTTTTTTCACAAAAATCAAAGAAATTCTGGGCCTGCCCGGAAATCTTTTTTTCAAATTTTCGAGGTTCGAAATTTTGAAGACATAAAGTTCGAGACTGATTCAGATTTCTAATAACATACTTTGAAAAATCAGAATTTACAGAACCTTCGGGCCGGACCGAGCCGAGCCGGGCAGGTGTGGAAGAAAAAAACTTTCAAATTTTTGGGCCCGAAAAATTGGATAATAAATTTTCAAAAAACCCTCGATTTAAATATTCCAAAAATGTATAAGAACATTCTGAAAAACCGGGCCGGACTGGAAAACTTTTCAAAAAATAGACAATTTTGATAATTCAAGTTTTGAAAAAACTCCAAAAGTTATAAAAGGTTTTTTCCAAACCTCCCCGATACCTAATTAACCCTCGCCCAAACATTTTGAAAACAATAAAGGTGTGTGTGTGTGTGTGTGTGAGATGATGATCATCTGCTCAATGACCTCATTATAATAATATAATCCAATTAATATATATTGCATCATTGTGCGCTCTTTTACAATCTACAAAATGTTGCCAAACATGTGTCCCTTATACTCACCCGAATGCTCATATTTGTGTCGAGCCAACGACGATTGTTTGCCGAACACCTTATCGCACTGATCACACGAGAACAGCCCCTCAACATCGGCTGAATTCGCGCCGAGTTTCGGAAATTTCGCCTCGTTCGATGAGCATAGCGATGAGGTGTCGTCGTCGCGTGACAATTTGACACCGCCGAATGCGGGCCAAATTGATGTGGGTTGCGAAGGTGGTGGGGATTCTTCTTGAGCTGAGAAACCGGCGTGTTTGAGAAGTTCTTGGATGACGCCGGTGGATTGATCGAGAAAACCGATCAATTTTTCCGGACTCCACTCCATTTCTTCTTCGGCGTCTTCGTCTTTGATTGTCAAATCGAGTGGGGTTGTTGGCTCTTCCTGTAAAAAAAATAGGGTTAGATCCAGTGAGGCTTAGGCTTAGGCTTAAGCGGGATTGGAACCGGTAACTTCGGATTTTTTTCGATGAAACTTTTTCTGAATTTTTTTTGCTAAATCGGAAATTATCGTTCGGACATTTCAGGGGCAGAGACTTAGGCTTGAGCGGGAAACTTGGGATTTTTTTCTCGAACTTTATTCCGATTTCATTTTCAATACTTTTTGGTTCTGAAAATTTTCTAATAATTAGTGAAAACTGTAATTTCTCGTTTTCAGTGAAAACCAAAAAAAAAACTCGAAAAAGTGTTTTTTTTTCATTATTTTAGATGTCGGCCTGGAAAGTTCCGGTTTTTCTGAGAAAAAAAGTTCGAGCCATTTTTTTCCGAATTTTTACTCAAAACTTTGGGTTCACCCAAGCGCATATATTTCCGGCCCGCAAATTCCAAAATCCCAAAGTTTTTGCCTCGCCCTTTTGTTTTGGGTGACCAGGTGACAACCCCCAATTAGTCAACCAGCCATCAACATCTTGAAAAATATCTCAGGTGGTATAAAAGGGTCCTTCTCTTTCTCCTCCTTCCTTCTCCTCTCAATCCTATTAGAATAATTTCATTGCTTCTTCTTCTTCTTCTACCACCTCTCCTTTTATGAGGGGGGTCCCCCCCTCTCATCGACAGATGCGCCTATATTCCAGCCAGATGCCATTATTACTATTATTATTCTCTTCTTGTCTCGCCTTCTTCTTCTTTTATTATTGTTACTTTTATTGATGTTTTGGGTAGCTTATTAGAGGAGACAAAAAGGAGAAAAAGAGGAGACAAAAACGAATATATACCTCAACAAAGTTGGAAGACAGACAATGAACGATTTTTTCGAGCCCCAAAAGTTTTTGGTTCGGAAAAATTTGATCGAAAATGAGTTGAGAACTGTCGGGACAAAAAATCTCGTTCTGATTTTTGTCCGAGAGAACTACACGAAAAGTAGGAGACTGGAAATTTAGGTAGTAGAAGTGTCAGCAAAACATGGGGAAGGTTTTTTTCTGAAACTCAATTTTTGTCATGTGTGAGATTTGACCAAGAGCTTGGTCCGAGAAATCGGGCCCGTCCATTTAGAAAATTTCAGATTTTCTAGAAATTTTCAGACGTTTTTTAAGTTGCTAGAAGATTTTCAGAAAATTCTGAAATTCGTTGTTGTGGGAAAAACTGTGTGTCTTAAAATTCTTTTCGGGCCGAAACACGAGCCGGTCCGAAAATCAAAGGCCGCCCCATTTGAGAAGTTCAGATTTTTCAAATCTAGATCATTCTCAGTGCAATCCCCTGTTCCACCGTGAGAAAAAAAACGATCAAATTTCGAATTGATATAAAAACAACACAGGGAGATGAGCAGGTGCGAAATTAGGCGCGCACATAATTTAAATGAACATCACACCACACACACTGACACTTCGTCGAAATTGATGAATTGATATTTATTCAGGATGGGTGGGGGAAGGGGCGAACCCGTTTCATGATTTATTATACACCTGGATGTACCTTATAGAAAAATGTCTGATTTTCCAAAAAAAAAAAGAAAAAAAGTTGCCCCGGTGAGGAGTCGAACCCGCGACCTCTAGATTTATAACAAAACGCGTAACCGGTTTGACTGCCACGCCACATTTTCAAGAGGGGAAAATTTCGAAAAACAGGTAGGTCAGAGAAAAACACTAACCTGAGCAATTTCCTCCTCCTCTTCCTCTTCAATCTCTTGTTTGATCGGCGTTGCTGCCGTCGACGATGTAGCGTTGGCCTGAAGTTGCGCCCAAACAGCCATAAGTTGCGCATGTTGCGCCGACGGTGTTGAAGGCCATGCGGCAGACGCAGCAGCAGCAGGCGGCGACGTCGACGACGACGACGATGTCAAATGTCCGCCACGTGGCAACGATGGAAGACGGTTACTGCGTCGCTCTTTGGCTCGAGTATTTTGGAACCAAACCTGCAAAATTTCCCCCGTTTTGACTACTTGTGTTGCTCAGGCACCCTCATCGCAATTTCATGCGAATAATTGAATAAAAATCTCGCGGCTTTGGCGATGAACAAGAAGAAGGAGAAGAAGGAGACACCTGCGTCCCCCCGCGTTGGCCGAATCGCTCTTTTTTGCCTCGAAGCCATCTATCTCATTTTATTTCGCATTTCATTTTGAGTGAAACCAACGAACAAACGAAAAAAAAACGGCCAGGAGGCAACCAAAAACACATGTTCCTCCTCTCATTCATTGCACAATGAAAATACAAACACCTTGGGAATGTGTGGTTTTTCGCAGGTTGTGTTTAATGGCAACAAAATATGAATGGACGGCGAAAAATTTTTGGCGGAAAAAATCAGAAATTTTATCGCTGTGTCCCTTTAAATAGGTACTGTATTTTTCTCGAGAAAATTTCGGGCCGGCCCGGAATTTTTCGGACCCAAAAATTCTCTAGAATTTTTTGTTAGATCATGATTATTGTCCGGCAATCAGAGAATGAGAGATTCAGAGAAAAACACAAAAAATTTTGATCTACCATTTTTGGAAAAATTTTCGGGCCTGCCCGGAATTTTCCTAGGTCGAAAATTTTGTGAATATGAGAAACCTCAAAAAAAATTCTGAAAGTTTTTGACCTACGACGTGAAGTTTATTTTTCAAAAATCTGTGTGTTCCTTTAAATAGGTACTGTAGTTCGATTTGAAAAATCTCGAGCAAAAAATCCACAAAAAAAATTTGCGCAGATCGAGAAAATTTTCAATTTTTTTTTTCAAAAAAAAAATGAGCTCAAAATTATCGTGAAAAACCGGCGTGTTCCTTTGAAAAAGTCCTGTATTTTCATTTTATTTTTGGCGGCCCGAAAATCGAACCAGAGATTTTCGGGCCAAACATTTTTCGTGTCAAATTTGGGGTGGTATTCGGGAAGCCAAAATTTTGCCGATTTTGAATTTGAGGTTTTCCAGGTGATCTATTTTTACGTGCTTCATTTTCTTGGGAAAAAATATTTTGAAGTTGAAAACGTGCTCACCTGTACAACCCGTTTGTTGACTCCAATTTGCTCGGCGACCGCCGACAGTTCATATTTCGACGGGAAAGGATTCCGCTTGAAATGATTCTGCAAAATCGCCACCTGCGAATCGTTCAAAAAACTGCGCGATCGCAACGGTCGCCAATCCGGCGAACTCTTTCCCGTCTCATCGTTCGACGACGCGACAGGCAACGACGGCGACATCGTCGACGACACCTCCTCCGGCTCGACAACATCGACAACAACGTCGATCTTGGGTTCGGGTGTCGCCGGCGGCGAACCCTTCTCGGATGTCTGATTGAGACATGTGCTGAGAAGTGACTGAGTTGGCGATGTGGCCGTCGGCGATGTTGACGATTCGGACGAGCCGAGATTTTGCAAAAAGTTGGCCTGCAACATGGAGAGATAGGAGGAGGTGTCGGGAAGGAAGGCGGGCGTTGGCGGAGCGGGTTGTTGTTGGCTGGCCATGTTCATCATCAAATTCTGATACATCATCAGATGGATCGGACTGAATTGTGGAATCATTGATGGCGATGATTGTTGCACACATTTTTTGCTGCTCATGTGAGATGAATATGAGCCAGAGTGCGAGAAACGTTTATGACATTGTTGACACTGCAAGAAAAACATTGATTTTTTTCGGAGAAATTTTCGGGGCCGGTCCATTTTTCTCAAGATTTTTTCTGAGCCAAAAGTTAGACCAGAAGATTAGACTAGGCCCGATTTTTCTCTTGAAAAACTAGGCCCGACCCGATTAAGCGGATAATTTTTCTGATCCGATTTTGTGGCCCGATCAAGCTAAAATTTCAAAAACAAAAACCGTACCGGGCCCGATTTTTCAAGACTTTTTTTTTAATTTACAAAAATACACGTGAAATTTTTTTTCGAAATTTTATTTAAAAATTCGACGTCAAAATTTTTTCTCTAAAACGTCAAGTTTTCGGCCAAAATCTCAACAAAAAAACGGGCCAGGCCCGATTTTCTGGGCCCATTTCAGCTTTGAGCAAAAACTTTTCAGGCCCGATTTTATGGCCCAAAAATTTCGAAAAAAAACTATTCGCCCCCGATTTTTTCGGGCCAATTTCTGAACCAATTTTATGGCACAAAAATTCAGACCCTTTCAATATCTTAGTCCAAAAAACCTGGCCCGGCCCGTGATTCTCAGAAAATTTCCATTTTTACCCCGCCTCCTATGCATTCACCTATCTAGCCAGGCTACCGTAGTTTCATATGGCCAATAAACACGCCAGGTGTGAGCAAAAAATGGGCGTGGTCAGCAAAAGGTACTAGGAGCATTCAGCGAAAAGGAAAACGCGAAAAAAAGGAGCAGGAGGAGGAGGAATTAATGAATGCCTGCCGGGCATACTTTTTTCAAGAGTGAGTCAATAAATGAGGCTCTTCTTCTTCTTCTTCTTCTTCGTATTTTACCTAATCCTTCAGGACCATTTTTTGCGGAAAAAAGAAGAGAAAAAGAGCAAAAGAATGTAATAATAATCCAGGTAGATGAGAGGCTGTCATGTTTTCGTTGGGGGACAATGATAAATTAGTTAGTTTTACGAGCAAAAAAGACAGGTGCCTCTGATATCAAAAACGGGAGGAAAGGAGAATTTGAAGAAGAACAAGACACTTTGGTTTTGAAACATTTGTTCTCAGGTACACAAAAAAAATTGGAATTTGGAAAGGCTTAGGCGTAACAGCTAGAAAAAAAACGGTTATCATTAGAGCGCATTTTCTTCCATGGCCAAGGTATTTGGGCCGAGAAAATCTGAGCCAACATTTTTTTATCTCGAAAAAATGTGAGAAATCTTACAGATTTTGAGAAAACTTTTTTTGGAAAGTCGAAAGTTATCAGAGAAATCTTGGCCCGAAAAAATTGAGAAATTTTGAGATCGAATATTTTTCGAGAAAATCTGAAAATAAAACTTGTGGGCTCAGAAAATCTCGGCCCGAAAAATCGTGGCTCGATTTTTTTTTTAGAAAAATCTACAGATGAAGATTTCGCGCCCAGAAAATGTTGAAATTTCTGGGCTCAAACTATTTTTTTTTTGATAAAATTTGAAAACTAAGATTTCGGGCCGAAAAATTTTGACCCGAAATTTTTCTGAGAAATTCTACAATTTGAAAATTTCAGGCCAATAAATTTTGGCCCGGAAAAATTCAAAGTTTTTTTGGGTAAAACATTTTCTCGAGAAAATCTGAGAAATAAATTGTGGACTCAAAATCTCGGCCCGACAATTTTTTGAGAACATCTGCAGATGAATATTTCGGGCCCAGAAAATCTCAGCCTGAAAATATTTCAACAAAAACTTTCCCAAACCTATCAAAAGTCTCCCAAAACCCCGGTACAGTACAATTTTCGTGTCATGACCCAAAACCAACCTCAAATGGTTTTTCACCCGAATGAATTCTGATATGCTCCTTTAAATGATGCTTGAATTTGAATGCTTTTCCGCATTCGGGGCATTTGAATTTACGCAAAGCCTCATCAGATTGTGTCATCGAAGAGGTTGTTGTTGTAGTTTCCATCATCCTGTAAAACCAAAAAAATGAAAAAAGGAATTTTCGGGTGGAAACCAAAACTTGAAGAGCTCTTAAACACAATTAATCGAATAATAATAATAATAATAATAAGATGGTTGAAGAGGAGCGAAGAAGACGGCACAAAAAAAAATATAATTTTTTGTCTTTTTTCCAGGGGGGACTCTTGAGGAATACGAAAACGAAGGAGAGGTGAGGAGCAGAGCGAAAAGGTGCCAAATGAAGAAAATGGCACACCTCCGCCGCTCACACTCACTCACTATGCTCATCCTCGTTTTCTTCTTCTCTTCGCCTTCTTCTTCTTCTTCTTCTTCTTCTACTGCTCCTCCTCTTCTTCTTCTTCTACCACCACCTGCAGCCAATTTGGCCACGCCCCTTTTTTCCCTCTTCTTTTTCGAGAGATTTTGGCGATAGGTATACGGTAAGAGGCGGAGTCCCAAGCCGCTTGGCTCAATGATAATTTTGATAAAATCAATGGAGAGAAATGTGTCCTCGGTAGTATAGTGGTGAGTATCCGCGTCTGTCACATGCGAGACCCGGGTTCAATTCCCGGCCGGGGAGAAATTTTTTTTTTGTTTTTTTTCTTTTTTGCGCGAAAAAAAATTATGAAAACAAAATGATCGGCGGTGAGAAAAAGAAGAGAAAAACATGTAAATTATTTAAAATTGCTCAAATTTTGCGAAAAGAGCTTGGCGGAGAAAAAAAACAACACGGGGGTATAAAATTCTCAACAATAATAGCTCTCTGAAAAAAAGAAAATTGAGAACAGATGTGAGCATAAAGGTTACAGTAAACATTCGAAAATGAGAAGAAGAAGAAGAATAAGCCAAAAAAAGTGAACAGCATGGAATATATCTGAAGAAAAAGAACGAAAATGGTCGTTGTTGTTGTTGTGGTTATCTCTATTACTCCGCCTCGATTTAACGGTAAACCTGAATTACTGGATATCTCTGTATGGTATATGTACATGTAAATATCTGTCTTCCGTATTTAGTAGAATAACTTGTTGTATGCGTTTTCACTTTTTCGAGATTCTCGCCGAGATAGATAAGAAAACAAGAGAAAGTTTAGGGAAAATGAGTATAGGGGAGACACAAAAGCTGGTATACCTAATCAGATCGCTTTTCAAGGATGTTTGAGTTTTTAATTGTTTTTCATTAGATTCTTTTTACCCCTTTTCCAACAAAAAAAACAAGACCCCACGGGGGTTCGAACCAGCAAAACCTCCGCGATTTGTAACCCATCACTCTACCACTACACCACATGAGAACACGTGAAAGCTAAGTGAAAATGAGAAAATTAGACACCTCTAGATCAAATTAACTAGGAGCGAAAGCAATGAAAAATTGGGGATTGAGCCTAAATCTCGAAAAGTCATCAAATTTTCAAAATTTTACCAGAGTAAATAAAAATTGAATAAAATCAAAAAAGAAACAGAGAAAGTGTTCGCTTATGAATCACCACACAACGAAAGTGAGGAAAAGAGCTACCAAGGATAGGAGGCAAACCAGACTCCGCCCACTTTTTATGTGAGGAAACAAACGATATTTTTTTTTTGCTAGACAGAAGGAGACAGGAGAGAAAATCTGAAAACAAAAATTGTTTGCTCGTGACAGGAATCGAACTCATGAGCAAAAGATTAGAATCGTAGCGCACTACCACTGCGCCACGCGGGTCATTGGAAACTGTGAGGAGATTGTATAGATAAAATGAATATTTTCTCCCTCCGGTTTCTTCTCTATAGTCACTATAATATTTTTTATAAATAAATGAGAGCTCGTCACCGAAAAAAATAACATTCTTTTCTCCTTCTCTTCCATCACCGGTGTCAGTATTGGCATGAATTCCAAATGTGATAGGTTGCTTACTTCTCTCTTCTTCTTCTTCTTTTCATCCCAAATTCATTCCAAAACAAAACACGACCGCCAATTTTTCTCATCGCGGGGCCCGCACAAAAAAACCAATATTCACCCAAACGGGGATGATGATGATGCATTGAAAATAGCGCAAAGGGGCGAAAAGTGACTAAAGTAATTGGATGAGCATACGAAAAAAAGAGAAGACAACAGCATCAGGTAGATCAAATTATTGAGGCATGTGTGTGAGCAGAGGAGCTAGAGAAGACACAACAAAAAACGGGGCACATACACACGCTTAACGAATCTCGCAAAAACGACACATACGCCCAAATTTTCCGTTGTTTTAGGGGAACGAACTTTAAAGGTTCTCTCAGAAAAAAAACATTTTTTGACGCCTGGCGGAATCGAACTCGGGTAGTGATGTACTGAAAGAGAGCGCAGACAAAAAACATTTCTAACAAGGAAACTACAAGTAGGTGTTAACGGACTTTAAGAAGAGACATGTGTCACCCGATAGAGTTTTTCATGCTGATCATCATCCCGTAGCTAACTTTTGCAAAGCTCCAGGCAGAAAGCTGAAAATCGAGCTCAAAGTTTGAGCACAAAAATTGAAATATCTTGTTCAATTTGAACTATTTTAGTGATGAGAGACTACTAAAGGGTTATTTGGCATGCTAGGAACGATAGGAGCACTTCAAAACCTCGAAATTGTAGTTGTAACGCTGAAAAAATGAGCCCGGAACTTTTTATAAAAAAGGTAGATCAAAAAAACGTGAAAAATAAAAAAAATTGCATTGAAAAACGTGAAAATGACTAAATTTTGAAGATTGTTTTCTGTTTTTTCATGTTTTTTCAGCAAAACACACCTTTTTCATCATTTTTTCGGAATTTCAAAATGACCATCGTGTAGAGAATTAAAGTTCACATCAGATCCATTAGTTTATTTTTGTAAATGTATAATTTTGAAAAAGTTAGGGGGAAACTAAAAATTTCAAATTTATCACAAAAATGTGATTTTCAACTTTCTACCTGGAGCTTTGCAAAAGTTAGCTACGGGATGATGTTCAGCATGAAAAACTCTATCGGGTCACATATATCCCATCTCAAAGTCCGTTAACACCTATATGTAGTTCCCTTGTAAATTTTTTTTTTCAAAAACGTGACCTTTTCTCATTTTCATTCTATTTTTCGCCGATTTAGGCCACGCCCACAAAACTGTGTCTGCTCTAGAAAAATGTGACGTTCCTTTAAGTGGCTACGGTTTTTTGTTTTTTTTTTTTTTTTGAAAAAACGCGCAACACGATTTCACAATGTTTTTTTTGGAAATTTCATAACTTTGAAATTCTTCACAAAAAATGTGGGTTTTGAAAAATCGAACAGAAAATTTTTAGTCGTCGTTTTTTTTCAAAAAGATTTTTTTAATTCAGAAAAAAAGTTTTTTTCTAGGTTTTCCGATACGGTTAAAACTAGTTTTGAAAAAAAACCGAAAAAAATATTTTTTCATAGCCCGGAATTGAACCAGCGACCTCTCGAGCCGTGCTAAACAAAGGGCACCACTAGTTCAGCGGTCGTCAACGCGTAGTATCGTTGGGACTTTTTTGCATTTTTCCAACAAAAAAAAACAGGGAAACTTCCGTGGGGAAAAGGGTTTCAGGAGGACTAAAAAAAACTTTCGAAAAAAATTCGCTGAGGCCTAGGCCACGCCCACAAAACTGTGTCTAGAAAATGTGCGAGATACAAAAATAAAAACTGTGAAAAAATGGAACAAAGTTTCTCACCAAGCCTGAAACACAAATAGAAATTGTGAAACTCTGAACAAAAATTCAAAAAGTCAAACTCTTTCTCTGTTTTGTGTACAACCAATGAATACTTAAAAAGGAGCCCATTAAATTGTACCATTAAAAAACCTTTTGAGGTCGGGTAGGAAAAGACGAAAGAAAAAAAAGAAAAAGGGCCCATAATTTGTAATGAGTTTTCTGCTTTCTCTCCATCATTTCGAAAAAGGTACAAAAACGAGACCACGAACAGAGAAATAACATAACTTTACATTAATTCATAAAATGGGGTGTGTTTTTGGCGGGGCAGCTGCGGGCCTCAATATTTTTTTGCGATGATGAAAATGATGAGATGTGAACAGGTGTCTACGCAAATAAAATGATATAAAATTTGAATTGTGGTCGGATGTTTTGCTTCCCAACAACAGAAAAAAGTGTGTGTTTTTCTCCAATTACCGTAACCCTTCCCGGGATAATTAATACCTATTAAAATGCTCAATCTACCTCATCATCAGTCACATGTGTTGGTGAATGAATGGACTGACACCAATTATTTTATTAGTGACACCTTGGCACATCACCAATTATCTACAAGATATGTATATATTTATGTATATTGGGACCCCGGAAATTAGGTGAAGTCAGACGAGATGATGATGATGATGTGGAAAAATAAGGGGCGAAATCTTTTGCTGAAATATGATACTGTTCGAGGAAAAAGCACATCTTCTTCTTCTTTCCAACCACCCCTTTTAAATCATCGATTCTTGAACGCTCCGGGGCTTTCGGGGGGATCGGGAGGGTCGGGTTTTGTGAGCCCGAACATTTTCGGGCCACATTTTCAGGGATCAGCCCTGGTCTAATCGGGCCTGAATTATTTTCAGAGCTTTTTTTTCAAAAAACCTCGTGACCAAAAATTGCTGTAAAGTTTTTTTCGAGCCGGCAGGGATTCTGAGAATTTGTTAATAGTTTTTTTTGTGAGCTGGAAAGTTTTCGTGCCAGATTTTAAGACAGGTTCTGAGGTTAAGCCCTGGCGAAATCGGGCCCGAATTTTTTCAGAATTTAATTTCGAAAAATGTGAAAGTTTTTTCTCGTTTTTTTTGCTAAGTCAAAAAATTTCCGACTTCATCCTCAGGCTCCCTGACAAAATCGGGCCAAATTTTTTTCCAGAATTTTTCTCAAAAAATGGTCATGACCGAAATTTAAAAAAGTTCTGTTTTGTTTTGGCCGGACTCTGAGGACTTTCCAGAGTTTTTTGTGAGCCAGAAAATTTTCGGGCCAATTCTGGTGAAATCGGGCCCAAATAATTTTTGGCAATTTCGCCCATGCCCAGGGCTTTGAGGGCGATCTCGGGTCACAATTTTAGGCGTCAGCTTCAGGCCCAGGCAAAATCTGACCTAGATTTTGTCCTCAGAAGTTTTTTTCAAAAAATGCCCATGGTCCAAAGTCGGGCCTAACTTTTGAGGCCCGCTTTTAGACTTACCCCAGGCTAAGATCTTTGGGAAAAGCTGAATAGAAAAAACCGGCCCGCTCTGATAAAAAAAGAAATCTGGTTTTTCATTCAGGCCGAATTTAGCCTCCAATTTTTTGGGCCATAATTTTCAGGAAATATTTTCAGACCCTGGTAAAAAATCTGTCCATGAAATTTTATCAAAAAAAGTTCTGGTTTACAAAACCTTCTCACGGCTCATTTTCAGGCAATTTTTTTTCACTCGAAAAAGTGGCCACCTGGTCGCCAAGATGATTTGCAACAATTAACCAATTAACTGGCGTTTCAAACATTTTCTCTTCTTGTTCTTCTCGTTCTTGTTCAAGTACCTTCACCCGCAGGTGGCTCAACCACCACTTCACTACTAGATTAGCCGTATGTCATGTCGGTATTTCGAACCAACACAAAAAAAAGAAGAAAAAGAAGAAAAACATGATGATTACGTGACTCGTCAATTGTTTATAGACGACTTAGTAAGTCACCAATTGGTGCGAAGAAGAGCAGAACGAGAAAAAAAAATGGAATAAACAAAAAGACCTTTTCTAGGGTTGCAATAAACGAGAATACACCAACCACATATTGTAGTATTTGTTTTGTTTCGTTTCCGGGGTCCAAGTGTTTAGTGTGAGATATGAGATTTTTCGAGAGCCACCACCGAAAAATCCGAAAAAACAAAATCCAATTTTCACCTAGAATCCCCGCGAGACCTCCTAACGAGACCAGATGACTCTTTTTACCAATTTGTTCTTTCATGCACCATTAGGCGAAAAGAAGGATGGTGGCCCATCATATAATGAGGGTGAAAAATCAAGATAACATACATATACATATAAATATATAGATGTATATTTATATGTTTAACTGGATATGAGAAGAGAAGGGATGAAGCTTGCTTAATTGTGCATGGAGAGAAAGAGGTTGATGTGCGGGAGAGATTGGGGTTAAGATTACTGTAGAAAAAACTAGGAAGACAGAGAGAGAGAGAGAGAGAGACAGAGAGAGAGACAGAGACAGAGATATACAGAGAGAGAGACAGAGAGATACAGAGAGAGAGAGACAGAGACGCTGAGTTTGACACGTGTCACGTGAAATTTAATTTTTGAAAAACAACGTCATCTTCACTTTTTTTCAAATAAGAATTTTCTCTGCGTCTCTCTCTCTCTAACTCTCAATAACTGTTTGTTGATACCAAAGTCAGACTACTACTGTAGGTCAAAAAACTGAAACGATTACTGTACCCCAAAAAATTATGTTTATGACCTGGGAGAGCTCAAAGGTTGGCTCGGAGAAAAAGTACAGTAACCCGAATCTAGAAAAAATAACAATCTAGACTTGACTCGGATTGGAAAAGAGTACTGTAGATTAACCAGACTTCTCAGAGAATACGTCAAAGTACTGTAGATCAGATCTAGAAGGTGTTGTAGACAGATAGTCTTCATGTGATCAACTAGAGTGAGAGAGATTTCAGAGAAACGATGGGAAAGGGATTGCAGACAAATCACGGGTTCAGTGTCTCTCTCTCTCTCTCTCACACACGCACAAAAAACCCAAAAGAGATACGGTACTTTTAGTGAACCTTTGCCCTCGATTCTAATTGTCAAAATCGATCATCTTCTCTCCTCTGCCTCTTCTCTAGGTATGTTTATACACATTTTAATATACCTTCTGGCCTCCTCCTTCATCTTCGCAACATCTTTTGCAACATCTGGTAGTTAGAACGAATTTTGACAAAAGAGGCGCCAGATGCGACGAAAAAATAGGGGAGAAAAGAGGGGACAACAAAAAAACGACGACTTTATTACCCCCCTCACCTTTCTAGCGCGCCAGTTTTTCGATTTATCTAAAGACGGGAACAAAACGAGGGAACGATCAGCGAGGAAAAGTATATTGTGGTGATAAATCATAATGAGGACCCGAGAGAAATGTCAAGTTTTGTCTTGGCTTTTCTTGACCATCTGCCACAAATTACCATAATCCTCTCTTCATTTTACCGACACACTTGCATACATACATACATACATGACAATAATCCTTACAGGTGTCACAAATCAATTCGAATAAGAAATTGTTGCGGGGGGATTGGGTCATTTTGGAGATGGAAGCCCGTGCTTGGAAAAAAGTCCCCCGCTCGAAATCAAAATTGGGCGTGGCCGAGTTTGGCCCATGATTTTTGGGCCGCAATCTCGAGCCCATATCGAGAAAATTGCTCCAAAAATCTGTCCCAAAAGTTTTCAAATTTTTGAAAAAAATTTGCTTGTAAGTCGTTTCAAGAGTAGGATCCATTTTCAAAACGATTTCCAGCTGCAGAACATTTTTTTGAATTTACCCATTTTCCCAATTTCTCTGAAAATGGGCGTGGTCACGAAAAGCAGAATGATAACAGTGTGCAGAACCCGGGAAATGTTTGCAATTTTCGAAATTTTATCAAAGATTTTCTTTTCAATGTTTTCAAAACTATTTTGAGTGGATTTTTTTGAGAAAGTGAGAGACGCAGAGTTTTCCACGTGTTGAATTCTGATAAAACGTGACCTAATTCTTTTGTAGTCTTTCTCTTTCTCTGCGTCTCGCTCACTCTCATTTAGACCAGATTTGCGTGAATTTATAGGCTTTTGGGACTTTTAACAAAAAGCGCGGTCCCAAAAAGCCCGGTAAATTTCGGGCCAAAAAATCAAAAGGGTTTTCTCAAGATGTCAAAATCAGGCCAAGCCCAGATTTCTCCGACATTTTTTCAAGTCGGGACCGAGTTGACGGAACATCATTAAATATGAGAGATTTAGAAAAAAACTCACGAGAGTTACTGTAAAACACTCACAGCCTGAATTTCATTTTTTTTTTCCTAATTTTAGGTCTCCAAAATTTTGAAAAATGTTTCGTGAAATGTTCTCTAAATCTCTCATCTTTTCGGTTTAGGCCACGCCCACAAAACTGTGCGGAAATGTTGAGATACCAGACTCCTAGTTTTATTGCGCATTTTGGTTTCTGTTGAAAACTTCTCAAAATCCCTCCAACACCCGTTCATTTATGATACCATAAAAGGTGTGAGTTGGAAATTGCGCAACGATTGTTCGAATTTTTGGCGAATCTCGCCAGATTCGAAATGTCATCTCATCTAAAATCTGGCACACACACACACCTACAGTACCTTGATCAAAGGTACATTGCCGACGTTCGCAAATTCGGTATGAATATTTAAGGATGTGTGCATTTATAATCAGAAGAAGATCGTGGGTGAAATGAGAGACCGAGAGAGTGTGTTGAAATGAGAGACGGCGAGAGAAAACAAAGGGATGAGTCCATACGCGGATGGGTGATTGATTAGATGGAGGTACTACTACGCAGAAGAACACAACACAACACAACAAGGGGTTTTTTCTTGGGAACGGGGACTTTCTACTCTATGCGCCTTTGAAGTCGATGTTCCTTTAAAGTCTTTGGGACTTTGAGAAGCTCAGAGATCAATTTCTTTGTCACGACGAACGTCTTGTGTTAACACTGCTTGTGTTTCCGGGTACAGTAACTCAATTTTTTCAAAAATTTTCCTACTTTTTTAGGTTACTGTAGCCACCACGGTGTTTGCACAAAACTTTCGTCGTAACAATTTTTCGAGAAATCCAGTGAGAACGGTTTTTTTTTCGGAAAAATAAAAAAGTTTGAAGAAAAATGGCGAGCCACTAAAATGTTGACATTTTCCGAACTACAGTACCTCTAGAGGCCTCTCGAATCACAAAAAATCGAAATTTTTAAAGGAGCATGGTTTTGTCGGTAATATGTATTTTTAGCCAGCATTTTTCGAGTATTTTTGGAAAAAGTTCAATTTCAAAAAAAAAAAGTTTTTTTTGGAAAAATAAAAAAAAGTTTGAAGAAAAATGGGCGGGCTCAAAAAAATGTTGCCATTTTCGGAACTACAGTACCTCTCAAAAAATCGAAACTTTTTAAGGAACATGGTTTTGTTCAAAGGAAATTATTACGTATCGTAGTTCAACAGGTTAGCTGTTTGTTTTTGAATTGAGAGGTCGAGGGTTCGGTTCCGGACCTCGGCAATTTTTATTTTTTTTCGTTTTTTTTTCTACTCAACAAGACCAAAAATCGGTAAACTACAGTACCTCTCTCAAATTTCAAAAGGTCAAAAAAGGTCGCCCAAATTTAAAAGGAACACGGTTTTGTCGGTAAGATGTGTCTTTAATCATGCGATAATCCAATAGCACTTGACAACACAACACAGTGGCAGCTAAGCCTCTCTGTTTCTTCTCTCGAGAAATGTAATATTGTGTGCGCATTTCGCGCATCCTCAGAAAGACATGCCGCCTGAGAAGAAGAGGGCAGGTGCATCTGTCACCACTACTACTAAGAAAAGGAGATTACTGTAAGTAGTAGGAGTATTGGGGGAGTGAATGAAAATGGAAATTGAATAAGAGGGGTTTTTTGTTTTGAGTCAACAGTTTATTTGAGTTCACAGGGTTAGGAAGATGATGAAGACATTTTTGTGGCGTATTTCGGAATTCGCGATTCGTAGAGTTTGCCAAAAACTGGATCCTCCACCATGTTGTCATCATCGTTTGGCATTAGAAATCTGGAAAAAACATAATTTGTTGGGCCGGCCCGAAAAATTGAGTCCTCTTTGAGTTCTGAAAAATAGGGCCAGAATATTTGAACCCAAATTTTCGAGCCGGGGTTTTTTCTCGAAATTTTCGGTTAAGTTTTCAGATATTTTGATAAAAGTACTTGGTTTGTGAACCAGAAAATTTTGAAACCGGGAAACTTTAATTTAAGTCAACAATTTTCGGGCCGATTTTTCGATTTTCGTCTAGAAAATATTGTGCCTAAAAAGTTTCCAATAAATTTTCAGAAAAAAATATAAAAACTTGGGCCCAAAATTTTCGAGCCATGTTTCGGGCCAAAAATATATTTGAAAATTTTTGTCCAGAAAAATTATTTTTCTAAAAAAAATACTGAATTTTTGCGCAAAAGTTTGTTTTCAACCCAATTCCAATCCTTGGAATCTCGACTTTGCAGTTCTCAGACCAGGAAAAGCAGAAGTTTTTGAACCTGCTTCCGGGCTTCGGAGTTCCAGGGTCCTCACAACTCAGGGAAACTTTAGGTACTTTAGATAATTTCAAGTCCGGTCCCAATTTTCCCCTTTTCTGTGCCCCTGATTTTTTGTCTCAAACTCTCGAGTTTTCAGGCCTTTGCTCTCCAAACATACTCCAATCCAAAAATCTGATTAGTCTGATTAACGGGTCGATTCGTTTCATCATCATCAAAGAACAATTTGACAAAAAGGGCGGCGCCGAAAATCACCAACCAAATGAGCACAAACGGCACACTTTGTTGCAATCTAGAAAAACGGGACAAGCAAAATTAGAACAATCACCACCTCGTTCTTCTCTAATCTAACTAAACGACAACACAACAACACAATAACATAACATATTGTGGTGTTGGGTTATCCGCGTCCGGGGGGATACAGATGGGTAGTATTAGAGGAAATACGAGAAAAAGAGAGGGAGAGAAATAAGGTTCGAATCTAATTGCAATCTGAGACACATAAGTGGATTAGTAGCTGCAATATGGGCACACTTTAGAATTTGTGTGTGTGTGTGTTTTTAATATTAGTAAATGGTGCATCATCATTTCGCATGAAATGGAAGTATGGGGGTCCGACTCACGTTTGTTTGAAAGTTACATCATCTTGACAACATGCGATGATACCACGACTTTTGCAACAACTCAGAAAAGTGAGTGCGCGATCGCACGCTACCACGCTGCGACCGCGCACAGATCGCGCTGCGACCACGCACTAACCGCGTTGCGACCACGCACAGTTCGCGCACTAATCTCGCGGCGATCACGCACTTCACGCCGCGACCGCGCACTTTCACGCTGCTACCACGCACTAGAGAGTGCGCGAACGCAGCGTGGTAGCGTGCGATCGCGCACTACGCGCACTGATCGCGCACTCGGTCCTATGCGCGCGCAGCGGTCGCGCACTGACTTTCCTGAGAAGACGAACCCGAGGAGCATAGATATATATTGGGCTGAAAACCGGAAATCAAGAAAAAAAAGAGTACTGTAGTTTGAAGGGACATCATGTTTTTGAGACGTTTTTTTCTACAAAAATTTGAATTAATCTTGGCTGAAATTCAAATCAAAGTATTTAAGGGTACTGTAGTTTAAAGGAACATGATTGGTTTTCATGGATCAAACTTTAAGAGTTAACAAGATGCAGAGAAAATGTCATAGATCTGTCAGGTCACGTTATTTTCTGTAAAAATTCAAATATTTTTGGTTCACGTGTTTTGTCTCCCAATATTCCTGGCCCCAAAAAATCAAGTCAGAAAAAAAATTTTATACGCTAATTTTTCAGATAAACTTTTTCCCGGAATTTTAGGTTTCAAGTTTTTCCCACAAAATTTTTGAGCCCAAATTTTCAGAGGTTTGGAACTCCGGGCTTGAAAAAAGTATATCAGAGAAAATCAGAGCTCCAAAGTTCTGGGCCCAAAAAATATCCGGTCTCGAAATTTCAGGCCAAAAAATCTGGGCTCAAAAAAATATATCCAAAAATTTCTGAAGTACGGTATCTGAATTTGGAAAAAAATCTGAGCCCTAAAATTTTAATGCCCAAAAAACTCTGAGCTCAAAAATCTGGGCTTTGAAAATTTTCAAAAAAAGACCTAGCTCAAAATTTATGAACGACGAGAAAATCTGAGCTCATGAATTTTGAGCCAAAAAATTCTGCTCAAAAAAATATGTCGTCAAAAAACATCCAGGTCAGAGTTTTCTCAAACACACAGGTCTGAAAAATTTCGAGGCTCAGAAATATCGTTCCGAGAGATTCTAGAATTTTATATCTCCTAAATTTTACCTGGTAAGCTGGCAGACTACTATTAATAACGCAAGTCGACATATTTTTGCTATATTTTTTGTTATTTTTTTCTGTTTTCGATGCAAAAAATCCAAGGAGAATGTCATGGTTACAATGAAACGTATTTTCCTGTTTTTTTTTTTCAAATATTTACAGTAATCCCAAGAAAATTAGATAATTTATTAATCCTCACGCAAAGTAGATGTTTGGGACGATCAAGAGGCTCCAGATGTATATATTGACAACATTTGCATAAATATGTACTACATGCATTTATGAGAAGAGGAAGAACAAGTTGGCAACAACAACAAGTGTATCTAATGTCAAGTGTCTTCTTCTTCTTCATGTTCTTATGTTACAGTACCTGGATGGGGCAGCTGCTTGTTCAAGGAGTGCTACAATGATTAAGAGTTATGTCCAGGTTCGAAATATGAGAAGCTTTGACCTCACACCTTGCTACAAATGTGTATATGGATACATCTGTTACGCAAAATGATCAGATTACTCCGCTCGCCTCATCCAATTATCCTCGAGATTTGTGTTTTGTTTTTTATTTGTTTTGGATTTGGAGGAAGGGAGGGGATTAAGGACAAATTGACGGGGGTCAATAGTTTGACCACTGGGGGAATGTTTCATTTTTAAACTTGGACATGAGATCAATAAAAAGTTGTGGAATTTTTGGGACTTTGAATTCTGATATATTTTTGATTTCAAATCGGGCTGCAAAGTATGCCGCAAAATAAAACGCCTGAAAAAATGAGGTAAAAAACTGCGCCTAAAATATTTATGGTTTTGTTTTTTTGGGCCAAAATCAAAATTCGGAAAATCAAGGATCTGGTAAATTTCAAACTATTTTTTCAGATTTTCAGATTTTTTCAGAAAAAACAGTGAGGAATCTCGAGACCCAAAAAAATCTGGGCCGAAAAATTTGTGGTTAATTTTGCCACAGAAAAATGAGGCCAAAACTTGGCTCACAGGCAAGGTAAGGGCACAAAAAATTGGCCCGAAATTTCTGGTTTCATTTTTTGGGCCTAGAAAAAACTAAGTCAAATTGACTAAACTTTTCGGGCCATGGCTAAATTAGTAGAAAAAAATTAAATTTTGACCTGATTAGATGGTAGATTAGTTTTGATAGAAAACCGGGCCGGCCCGAAACGTCCAAAACCTGGAAAAAATTGTAACTCGTTTGGAACTCGGTCCCAAATTTTGAAAATGAGCTGAAATTTTTTCCATATTCAGATTCCTTGTGCTAGAAATTATGGAGATTTTCAGACCTCGGAAAATTTTCGTGAAAAAAATCTGAACCCAGAAATTTCAGCGCTAAAAAACTAGTTTATGTGCTCTGAAAATGTGTTTTCCTAAAAAATCAGACGATTTCTCAGAAAAAAAGCTTCATAGAAAACCGGGTCGGCCTGAAATGTCCAAAATCTCACTCAGCCAATTCTAAGCCTCCATTCCGCGTTGTTCCAAAAATTCTGCAACTTTTTTGTTTCCCATAAAACTCAGAGGAAGCTTCTTCTTTATCTAACTCAATACCCATAAATCCACCAACCCATCATCTACCGTAATCGTCTTGTCTCGCCGCTCTCTCCATTTCGCACACTCTCTAACAAGCCCATAAATTGAAACACATTGAAGAAACGGTGTTTCTTCTTCTTCTTCTTCTTCTTCTTCTTCTTCTTCTCAGTACGCCACCCAAAATTGCTCCCCAAGGTGTAAGTGAGGAGATATTGAGACGGGGGCCCCCGGCAATAAATCGCAAATCATGTGCACGCTCGCCAGAGATGATTGTGTATTTTGGGGTCTCGAGGGGAAAATATGATAATGAGAGAAATGTTTTTGATGTGGTGCCGAACTCGATAACTTTGAACAGAAATAGGGACCAACTTTGTTGATGACTTTTTTTTGGTTGGGTGTCTGTTTTTTTTTCTGGTATATATTTTGATTGATAAATTCCCGAGAGAGTCCTCGTTCCTGGCTGCCAATCAAACACTTGCCACCCGAAAACAATTTTCCGAAGCGGTTTTGTCGAAAGAAGAAGAAGAAGAAGAAGGAAAAGAGGAGCACTTGTCAAATATCACCTCAAACCTCACGGGGAAACTCAGATGCCAACATGAACAAACCAAAAAACCTTTTCGCAACAATTTTTGAAAATATTTGGGGACCGGAGAAAAGTATTTGGAATAGAGTTAGCTTGACCCGGTGGAGCTAGGCCTGATCGGAAAAAAATCTAGGTCATATAGTCCTAAAAACATTGAAAACCTAGGCCTGACCCGAGAAACAGTGTCGACCCGAAAAATTTAGAAGGCCTGGCTAAATTATTTCAAAAATTTATCTGAACCCAAAACAGTTTTTGGCCCAGTTTTTTTCTGAAATGAAACGGACCCAACCACTTTTTTGTTCAACATCTCATTTTTCAAAATTGAACCAAAAAATCCAAAACTACAGTACCCAGTCTCCAAACTACAGTACCTAGTCCCCAAGACCTGGTGCGAAAAAGGTTTTCACAAAAAAATCTTTTAAAAAAAGACCAGACAAACTTTGGCGGGTCAAAAAATCGGTCCCGATCAGATTTGTGGACAAAAGTTTGAACCATGAAATTCTCATTACCTTATCTAGTCCCCAAACTACCGTACCTAGTCCTTAAACTACAGTACCTGGTACTCGAACTACTGTACCTAGACTCCAAACTACCCTACCTCGTCCCCAAATTACAGTACGTGATCCCCAAACTACCGTAGTTAGTCCCCAAACTACAGTACCTAGTCTCAAAACTACAGTACCTAGTCTCCGAACTACAGTACCTAGTCATCTATACACATATCAAATTAGTAAATCTGGATGGCGTGTGAGTAACATCGGCTGAGAAAAAGGCAACAAAGGACTACGGTAGGCAGGAAGTATTGGTTGTCATTTTCCACCCAAACACGAACGGAAGCGCGCCTTTTCTTCTTCTTCTTCCTCTATTCCTTATTCAACTTGTTGTCTATTCCACACTAACGAGCTATCACAAGGGAATACCGTAGACGACGAAACAGTGTGCGCAATGTGAGAGACGCAGAGAGCCGACAAAAGAAAAACATGGGTGGTTAGTGGTGGTGGGTCATACTAAATAACCTCTATACACGCACACACACATCCTGGAATTTAGTGGGAAACGAGGAGAAAGAAGAGATTGTTGATTGGATGACTTGTTAGGTTTTGGGGTAGCAAAAAAAAGTGAGCGAGTGAGGGGTTTCCCGAAATAATGTTACGACAAAAATGAGGGATTTACTGTGATCTGGAATTTTTGATTTTTGGCTCAAGCTTTACATCGAAAAATGAAAATCTATGAATTTTAAACTTCGAGGAAATCTTCAACCGAGAATTTCTAATTTCTCTGAACTTTCAGATTCGTAAAACCAACAACTTTAAAAAAAGTTCGAAAAAAAAAGGTTCTAGGTTTCTCGACCTAGTCCCAAAACTACAGTACCTAGTCCCTAAACTACAGTACCTAGTCTCAAAACTACCGTACCTAGTCCCCAAACTACAGTACCTATTTCCTAAACTACAGAACCTAGTCCCCAAACTACAGTACATAGTCTCAAAACTACCGTACCCAGTCCCCAAACTACAGTACCTAGTCCCTAAACTACAGTACTTAGTCGCCAAACTACAGTACATAGTCCTCAAACTACAGGACCTAGTCCCCAAACTACAGTACCTAGTCCCCAAACTACAGTACCTAGTCCCTAAACTACAGTACTTAGTCGCCAAACTACAGTACATAGTCCTCAAACTACAGGACCTAGTCCCCAAACTACAGTACCTAGTCCCCAAACTACAGTACCTAGTCCCCAAACTACAGGACCTAGTCCCCAAACTACAGTACCTAGTCCCCAAACTACAGTACCTAGTCCCCAAACTACAGTACTTTCAGGTAAATTTCCGTAGATGTCTGAAAAGTCAGTGATTTTGACTTTTTTCAGTCCTGACACGTAGTGAAAAATTTAAAATATTTATATACAAAAACCGAAAAATTTGGATACCCTAAAGTTTGGTAAAAGTCTCCGGACCGGAATCAACAATCGACCACGTCAACTTTTGCAAAAAATGTGTCGAATATCGATCGGCAATGTGTAGAAAACCAGATCGAGAGGTGACAAAGGTCACCAAATAATATATGACTGAAAATATTGATTTTTCTTTTTTTCAGAAGTGATTTTCCCACCTATTCCCCCAACAAACATGCCAATTCCGATGATCGAACTAATCGGGTCTTGTTGAATTGGTATGACTAAGAGGGCGATATTTATGATGATATTGAGGATGGGCCACAGAATGTGATATTTGACGGCGGTGGAGGCGACGGGAAGGTTTTGATATTTGATGATGACCAAGATTATTAGAACAATTATTGTTGTGAGGAGACCAATTATTGTGAGATAGTTGACAAGAGTATCTGTGTCACCCATGAATGCGAACGAGATTGAGGTCAGGGTCTGGAAAATTCGACAATATTTGAAAGCAAGTTTCCACGTTGAAAAATGTGGCGTGGCAGCTCAGCTGGTTAGGTGTTTGTTTATAAATCGAGAGGTTGAGGGTTCGATTCCGCACCTATGCATTTTTTTTCAATTTTTTTCTGAAACTCAGGCTTAAGTCAAAAATAATTTGATCTTGTTAGCACAAGAAATTATTGAGAGTGAACGAGACGCAGAGCAATACTCTAACGGCAAACTTGGTGACTCACATGAAAAAAGACGGAAACTCTCGGGCTGTCATTATCCACGTGGATTAGACTGAAACACGTTGGCATCATTTTTCGACGAGATCCAGCAACCATGTACCTTTAAAATTGCTGTGATGAAAACTTTCCAAACCCGAAATTTTGCGCTGAACACGATGTAACTGGCCATTTTCAGTATCAACATCGTGTTCAGCGTGAAAAATCGAGATTTCTTACCGACTCCAACTGAAAACGTCACCATTGAGAGTACCGATGAGGAGAAATCCGACAACTGCCGGAACTGCATAAGCCGCATCGTTTCCCACGGTTTGTTGGATAAATGTCTGCAAAATATTGTTTTTTTTTGTTACGTGAACTTTTTGCGTGAAATATTCTGAACCAGGCCTGGGCGAAACCGAAGTATATTTCCGGAAAAAAATGGTTTCGACTTTTTTCCCGATTATACTTTTCTGAAAATTCAGAAGTAACATTCTGGGCAAACGCCCACAAATAAAAGTGAGATAACTTCGTCAGAATTTCAAAAATTTCTAGGAGAAATGTTTTCAGAAAGTCCAAGTCTCTTACGGACCTTCTGAATCGGGCCCGGTGGGATAAATATGAAAAATCAGACCCAAAAAATGTGTCTGAGTCGGGCCAGGGTAAAGAAACCGGGCCCGGATTGTTTTTTTTTCAGATTTTTCCTGAATTTCGTCACAAAATCGGGCAAGAAACATTTTTTCTGAAACGGGTCAGATCTTTAAAAATAGGACTGAAACGGGGCTAACTCAAAAATCAATTTTTGCGGGCGGTTTTTTGTGGAATCGGGAAAAATCGAAAAACTTCTGATCCGATTTTTGGCCCAGAAAAAATCTCCAGCAAAAAAACTGAGAAGCGGCCGAAATTTCTGGGATCTGTTCCGTTTAGGTCACTATTTTGAGCTACCAAAAAAATCAGGTTCAGTTTTATGGCCCGAAACTTCGAAAAAAACTGATCCGGTCCGATTTCTGAACCGTGACCCAATTCAGTCACACTTTTTTAAGGTCGGGCCCGGGCCGTGAAAAAATCAGGTCAAACTTTTGTCCTTTTTTCCCATAACTCACCGTAGCCACTGCGTTCGAATCAATAATTTCTTGCGGTGTCAAAATCGCAAAATACGCAACATTCACACAAACGTATATAACTGCCGAAATGATCAAACCACCCAATGAAGCACGAGGAAGAGTTCTGAACAAAACAATGATTATTTTTTTTCTGTGGAAAAAAATGAGTCGCCCAACTTTTCAAAATTTTTAATCTCGATCTCTTCTGTTCCATAATTCAATGTCGTAAATCCACCAAACGCCCAATTTCCCTGATAAATTGCTAGAACAATTGCGCCGGCATTGAAATTGCTGTCTTTCATGATTTGCGAACTACTGTAATGATTTGTGGCCCCTTTGAAGATCATGAAATATGCGCCGATTGCAATGATAATTAGAGTGGCGAAGATTTTCGAGCACATTGAAATGATTTGCACTTTTGAGGCGAATTTTTTGAGCGAGAACATGTTGGTGAGCGTGAGAAATACTGTAAAAATCTATGTTTATGTCAATACTTTAGAGAAATTTTCAAGCGAGAAAAATGTGGCGTGGTAATTCAACAGGTTAGGCTTTTGTTTACAGAGGGAGAGGTCGAGAGTTCGATTCCACATGTAGGCAATTTTTATTTTTTTTTTTGCTACTCACAGGCAAATTCCTGGATAGCTGCGGCAGAGCTGCGGCAGCTATTTTCTGCTGGCAGAGGTCAGGCAGGTACCACGCAGCTCTGCCGCAGTTCTGGACCGATTCCGGCATTCCTGCGGCAGAGCTGCGGCAGACCTACCGAAATCGCTCTAAAACTGCGGCAGAGCTGCGTGGTACCTGCCTGACCTCTGCCAGCAGAAAATAGCTGCCGCAGCTCTGCCGCAGCTATCCAGGAATTTGCCTGTGCTCATCAAAAAGCGATTTTTTTCAGATATCGATGTTCAAGTCTTACATAAAAGTCCAAATCCCAGGAATTTTTCAGCTAGATCTCTTTGCGAATCACTGAAACATACGACCGGTTCGATTGCTTCCACAATGTATTTTCCGAATGTGAGGTAGAGAACTGCTGCCGACGAAGAACTGCAAAATGATGGATTATAGTTTTGAAGCAAAGTTTTTCATACACAGTTTTGTGGGCGTTGCCTGAACCGAAGAAATAGAATTGGAAAAAGAGAGATTCAGAGAAAAGGTCACGGAAAATTCTCAAAATTGTCTCACGTGGACTCGAAAATTATTGAGTTTGGTCCGGCCCGACCCCTGCTTTTTGGGCCGAACCATGAGGTTCGGGTTTTCAGCTAAGCCTAAAAAACCTTTGAATCAACAACGACAACCATAAAATGGAAAAAGCCACGGGTGTCCAACCCATGTAATCGATATAGGCCAACTCTGCACCACTTTCCGGTATACTTGTTCCTAACTCGATGAAATTCTGAAAAAAAAAACATGAAAAATGTTTTGCAGGACAATTTTTACTATTGCTGTGAGCATATTGAGCAACGCGCAAACTACCCAAATGATGAGAGACAATCCAACCGAACCGGCATGTTCGACGATTCCCTGAAAAAGTCTGATTTTGGCGCTGAAGTTTGAGATTTTGAAATTTTACGAATTTTTCAGAAGTCTCATTTTTAGGCATAAAATTTTTTCGGAAAATTGCCAACTTTTTCACTTAAAAAAATATTTGGAACTGTCCGAGCCTGGCTTGCTTAAAGAAAACTCTCACAAAACCAGGCCGGCCCGGAAATTTTCGGGCCAAGCTTTTTTTGGCCAAAACATCCCCCAAAAACTTACCTTCGGCGCAATGAAAATACCACTCCCGATAATACTTCCAACAATATAGGCAGTTGCACCGATCAGTCCAATTTTGTTGCTCTCATTCTTGACCATTCTTTTTTTTCGACAAATAATAAAATTATACAAAATTATTCCTTATCACTTTCAAATGAAACAACGAACTTTTTCAATTCGAATCGTCAATCAAAGAACGTGCGAAAAGTTTTGATGACAAAATTTTTCTGAAAAAAAACTGAAAAATAGAGAAAACTTCAATGTTCTTTAATTTCTAGTTGTTTTGAAACAGGAAAACTTTGAAGAAAACATTTGAAAAAAAACTAATTTTGGAGCAATATTTAATAGGTCTTGCATCAGCGAAAATATGACAAGAAAAAATTTGCAAAAAAAAGAGAAAAAGGCAGGTCACTTCTTTATATTTTAATATTATGAAAACTTGAGTTCATGCATGACACGTGATATCCGAATATTGCTGGTTTCAAATTTTGAAAAAAAAATAGTGGTCCTTTCCGAGCTGGCCTGATCCACATTTTCAAAAAAAAAAGTTTTTTCAACATAACTGGAACGTCTTGTCATTTATTAAATTTTTCTCCTCACTTTTTTTTTAATTATAAAAATCTTGTAATATGAATTTATGCAATAGAGTCATTTAATCTCTGTACCGACAATATACGCGTCCTGCACACTGCTATCTTTTGTGTGTGTATTGGCCACGCCCACACATTGCGTCTCTCTCTCTATTTTAATCAGGGGTGTCTTTTTTGGCTGAAAAAAAAAAGAAAGAAAAAAGAAAATACGGGCTTTCTAAGCCCGCGGTAAAAATTAAAAAACCAGCGGAACTTCTTGTTCGGCCCGCATAAGGCCCAAACGATGTAAAACGGTTTTTGCTTCCACAATGATTCATAATTGCAACAAAATTTGGTTTTGCCAAGTCATGCCCGTTCATTGAGTTTTCAACGGGCTGGCCGGGTCGGCCCGGCCCAACATATGGCGGGCTGCGGGCCCCCGTAAACGGCCCAAACGACAGCCCTGATTTTAATGATTGCCACTTCTCTTTTGCTTGATACGACATCACAGTGTGTATTTCACTACCAAAAAGTTTATTGTTAGGTCTCCAAAGTTTGAAAAATTTTTCATCGGTAGATCACAATAATTTTCGATATCTCGATTTTGAGAGGAGTTTCGCAAAATCTGACAACGGGATCATTTTCAGCGTCCGAAACTCTATAAAATGACATACATTTCATCGAAAATCTCCAAATTTTCCTTACGCCACTCCCTTGTGAATAATATTTCGTCGATTTAGGCTACGGCTACAAAAGTGTTTCTGATCTTGAAAAATACGCGAAAATATTTTGGTTGTGAATTACACACTGTGACATGAGTTGTCATTACTTTTGACAAAAGTGGAGCAGACAATCTCACAATTAGGCTTGCAAAAAAGGGCGGATGGGCGACCCGTTCGCCCGTCATGGCAAACGCCCGGACGCCGCATCTTAAAACGCCCTGACGCCTTTTTACACTTCGCCCGAACGCCTCACCTTAAATTCGCCCGAACGCCCATTCGCCCTTATCGCACTTTCGATCTTACATGTGGCGTGTCACGTTTTAAAAAAATAAATAAAATCAGTTATTTTACCATTAGAAAAAATTATTTTATTCGGTTTTTTTTTGAAACGTGATCTAGTTCAGCCATTTCGATAAAAAAAATTACCTGGGCGTTTGCGGCGTTGAGGCGTTTGGGCGAAGGCGAAAGGGCGTTACTGTTTTCGGGCGAACGTGTAAAAAAGGCGAAGTGTAAACGGGCGAAGGCGAAAAGGCGTTAGTGTTTTTTGTAAACGGGCGTTATTTTTGCAAGCCTACTCACAATCAAGAATAAATCATTTTTGAGACGTGAAATCGAAAAAAGAAAAACTAACAAACAAACAAATGATATTTTGACGTGAAACGTGGCATTGGATTGACGTGTGTTTGGTTGTATCAATTCATTACTTTTTTTTTCGGTGAACAACTAATTGGGACATTTTTTGGCTAAAAAGATAAGTTTTTGTTGGGGGGTTTTGTATGTTGTCTGTTCTAATATCAATTGGGTAGAATATGTATGTCAATTTCCGAGCGATTACTGCCTACAAAAGCCTTAACCCGGCTTTATTCAATTTTCGAATTGAGTATGGATTTGTTTCCTTTTGTTATGGCAAGAAAGTGATGAGAGTGATTGATTAGGGTTTGCATTTCTACCAGAAGCAAACTAATATTAGCTACTGTATTCTTCATTTTTGCTTTGTTTTCGTAGTTCCAGTCACTAATACCAGTTGTGTAAGTAGAGTCTGTGTGTCATTTCCTGAGCAAGTACCGCCACAAGAGTCCGAGCCCGGCTCCATTCGGTTTTCGAACTGAGTGTGGATTGATTTCCTTTTGTTATGGCCAGAAAGCAAGGAACGGATTTGATGATTGGGTTTACGCAATGTCTACTGAAAAATTGGGAAAATGTGACTGGAATATGGGTGAAAAAACACATATTTTGGCCCGAAAAACAAACTCATTCAAAAGTCAATCAATCTCTATTCTTACAGACATGGCTGAATAAAGACAAGAAGATGGAACAAGGTCAACAAGCTGCACTATCTTTCCTGAGAAGTTTGAACTTTTCTAAATTACAAAAAAAACGCAAGAACTTTTAGAATACACCGATCAAGAGCATATTCGGGAAATCAATTGAGTTACTTTTCTTGCCGTCGTCATCAATGCGTTTTTCAAATTTGAATTTTTCTTAAACCAGAAAAAAATTCAACTTTTTACAGAACTCGGAAAACGATTAGGACCGCTGCAGGAAAGAAAATTGAGAAAAAATACGAAGAACAGGTTGGAATTCTTCGAAAATTGCTGAATGAAACTATTTTTTGCAGAAAACATCAATTTTGACAACGTTGGAGAGAAAAATGTGAATATGAAGTAACAAAATCCAATGCCGCTTGAAAACAAAGCTATGAACTTGAGATGTCGTGAAAGCAAATCCAGGTTGGTTTTTCAAGTTTTTGAAAAATAAGAAACAATGTTGGTCGAAATTGAAGTTTTGGGATTCTGACTTTCGGCCTGACATGCCGTATTTCCTGTAATAGAAGGGCATGCCACTCTATTTTTCAACCCTTCCCTCCGAGTGCCCTTATATTAGAGGTGCCCTTATATTACAGGAACTACGGTATTTTATACACAGCCTGAGAAATCCAACATTCTCTTCACAAAAAATTCGTCGTTTCTTTTTTTGTTTTACCATTGCAATGCCCTCCAAAAGAGGGGGTGCGGTTTCATTTGCAACTGCCGCACACTTATTTTGAGAGAAATAGTGTGGGGTAGAGAAAATATAATGTGAGAGAGAAAATTTACGCTAATTTTGGTAGATCAAACTTTTCAACAACGATGATTCAGGTTGTTTTTCTCAGGCTATGTTTTATTTATTATTTTCTGGATACGTTGAGGACAACGTGAAATAGTTAAGCAATTAAATTTTCAAAATATTTTTTGAATTTTTGTGAAAAGTTCTGAAAACGTGCGGAAACTGTGCCCAATTTTTGCTGGAATTCTCCCTAATTTCTGCGTCTCTCATTCTGATACACTCTCTAGTTTCTGAAAAATCCAGAAAAAATACAGTAGTTCACAAATTTCGGAATTTTTCTCAAAATTTGAAAATATTTTTTGAATTTTTGTGAAAAAATCTAGTCTTTTTTTTGTGTTCAAAAATATTGTTTCAGATATGTCCAGCAGTTCATTCGTCATCTTCATTCTACCGAGTCTCTCTTACGTTTTTTCTAATTTTTATTGTAATTTCGCGGAAAAGCCGAAAGTTTGTAGGGTTGCAAAACAGGAAGTCCAAACCGAAGCCGGTTTTGGCTTTTGGGTTCATGGGTTTGTTTTTTCCACAATTTAGAAGGTGTGTTAGAGGGTGTCTGGGTTGTACCTGAAAATGGTTTTGAAGAAACAAATATTTACGTTATTTCTCCGTTTTAGGCCACGCCCACAGAACTATGTCGGATCTAGAAAAGTGTGCGGAAAAAATTGCAATTTGAAAAAAATCCACTTTGATTTTCAGTTGTCCAATTGAACTACAAAACGAAGAAGATGTTTCATATTTTTTGAAAATGTTCGTGACCTTTTCTCTGAATCTCGCATTTTTAAATCATATTCCTTCGGTTTAGGCCACGCCCACAAAACTGTGTCTAATCTGGAAAAGTGTGCGGAAAAAATTGAGATTCAAAAAAAATAGTGGTTCTTTCCGGGCCGGCCTGGTATTTCACATTCCTGAAAATTTTTTTGCGCAAAAAAATCCACTTTGATTTTTAGTTGTCCAATTAAACTACAAAACGAAGAAGATTTTTCATAATTTTGAAAATGTTCGTGACCTTTTCTCTGAAACACTCATTTTCAAATCATATTTCTCCGATTTAGGCCACGCCCACAAAACTGTCATCAGACTACACTCTATCCTCGATCAAATTATTCTTGCAAAATATCGTCTCGTGCCCCCCTCTCTGCCTATCCATCCCCTTCAATCCGACCGACCGCGATTCATATCGTTTTCGTTTTTGTCTACTTCTCTGACTCGTCTCCTCATCTCACACACTATTTCTCGGTCTTCTCAGAAATGTCCTCGGTTTTTATCTTCTTTTTCGTCGCCTTCTTCTTCTTCTGTATTTTTCATATTTATGTTCAAAGTGCTTCTTTATTGGATTTTTGTTCGAGATGCCATTTTCTCTTTGTGCTTTGGTAAGTTTTTTATCAGTCAAATTTGCATCGAAACTAGCAAGAAGATCAATTTGGAAAAATGTTTGAAAATTACTGTAGTTTTCCATTTTTCACGCTATATTTTTAGGTCTCCAAAAATGTTTGAATTTTCTCGTGACCTTTTCTCTAAATTTCTCATTTTTGAATTTTTTTTCTATCGATTTAGTCCACGCCCACAAAGCTGTGTCCGGTCTTGAAAAATGTGCGAAAACTTTGAATATTCCCGAACATTGCTCGGAATTTTTCTGAAAAAAAAATTCAGACCAAATTTTGAACAATTCTCTAAAAAATTTTGGTCAATTTGGACACATACTGTGATTCAAAAAATAAATAATTTTCCGGCCCAAAATTCTTGAAAATTTTCAGGCCAAAAATCAGTTGTGTATTTGGCTCAGAAATGAGATTTGGACCCACGGTCGGGCTGAAAAAAATTATAAGTTTTCAGATCACACTTTTTTCAACAAAAATTCCGATCTCTGAAAAAACACGTCCGGACCAGGCCGAGATTTTTTCGACAAACCCAAAATCAAAAAATCCGGGCCCAGCCCAGGAATTTTTGGCGGACAATCTCCTCTCAGATGTTTCGGTCTGAAAAACTTTTTTTTAACAAAAAGCTTTGTTTCTCTGAATTTCTCATTTTTAAATTATGGGTTTGGTTTTGGCCACGCCCACAAAACTGTGTTTGATCTTGAAAAATGCGCGAAAACATTTAGGAATATTCAAAAAAAACACTGTGAATGATTCAGAAAAAAATTGGCGCGAAATATTTCGGTCAAACTTTTAAGAAAAATCAGGCCAAAAATGCCACTGGCATAGGCTCGGTCTTAAAAAATTGGCTCTGAAGTTGTTTCCAAAAAATTAGAACATTGAAATTTCAGGTCAGCAAGTTTTTTGACCTTTTGTAGGTTTCCATTTAACAATTATTCCACCGAAAAATTTTGTCCAATTTTGTCAGAAAATTACTGTAACTGTTTATTATACAATATTTCCTCTCTGACCTCTAGCATCTCAAAAATCAATTTTTCAAAAAACAACCTAAAAATAGAACAAACAACAAATAGATAGGTTAGATAATATCTACTCAAGCTGAAACCATTCATTTTTTCAAAAAAAAAAAAAAAAAAAACAATTACACTCAAACCGGTTACTCATTCATTCGTCTTCACATCATTTCAAGATCATCTTCACCAAACCAACCATTTTTTTTTCTAAATAAGTTTATCGATTTTCTGGACAATTTTCCGCGGCTGCCATGTAAGTGCAACGAAGAAAAAAAACCTGATTTTTGATGATGTTTACTATCTTCACCTGTTTTTCATTATCTCTTCACTTTAAGAATGGTCGAGTTTTCAGACGATTTACTCTATTTTCACGAGTTTGATGTTTTAGTAAGCCATTGGGAAGGGGTTTCTCGTTCAGAGAAGAAAAATATAGAAATGATGTGTATCCATTTTAAAACTGAAACATCAAGTGAAGCGTGGCGCAGTGGTTCACGTGCAAATTACACAGGCAAATTCCTGGATAGCTGCGGCAGAGCTGCGGCAGCTATTTTCTGCTGGCAGAGGTCAGGCAGGTACCACGCAGCTCTGCCGCAGTTCTGGACCGATTCCGGCATTCCTGCGGCAGAGCTGCGGCAGACCTACCGAAATCGCTCTAAAACTGCGGCAGAGCTGCGTGGTACCTGCCTGACCTCTGCCAGCAGAAAATAGCTGCCGCAGCTCTGCCGCAGCTATCCAGGAATTTGCCTGTGTTAGAAATCCAGAGGTCGAAGGTTCGGACCTTGTCATGGCAAAAAAAAATTTTGGTGGAATTTTTAACCATTTTTTTAAATACCAAAATAAGAAAAAGTTCATGACTTCCTGGTCAACAACAAAAAATGATTTTTTCAGCGAAATCTAAGTATGGGACTGTTACGACCATCTTTTGAAGAGCCAAATGCCCGATTAATGCCTGGACCCATGGTGAGTTTTGATGATTTTTTGGCTCAAAAAAATGTGAATTACAGACATCTGAAGAGGAAGAAGAATCATCTTCAGAGAGAAGAAAATATAAGGCGTACACGGTTATGCAAAAGGCTGGTTTTCAACATACCGAGTGGGTTTTTTTTCCAATTTTTTTCGAGTTCGGGAAATTTTCCCACTATTTTTTTCGGGAAAGAAACTTAGACCGAATGTTTCAAAAAAAAATCCGAATGGTCATTTCCGCTGTTCATGCTTGTCTGCCGGAAAATCCAAAAAAATCGGGTCGGGCTGTAACATTTTTCGGTCCGGGCCGGGCCAAAAAATCCCAGTCTTGTTCTGGCAGATTGATTTATTTTTTTGAAAAAATTGTGAATAAGTTCTCAATATTTGCGAAAGTACAGTACTCTCATCCACAGTTGCCAGACACTTTCAGACACATAGAAAATTTCCACAAAAAATGTATAGTAAACTCTGAAAATTTTCAGATACGCCCAAATCATGGTTCATCTGTGTCGCGCCGAACTGTTCATCTCTCTAATTTTCCTCGCACACGGCACAACCTGCCCAGGCTATCCAAACGAAGCCGAATACCAATCGACGTGTCACATGAACACCGTTTCGGCCATCGTCGGTCTCATCACCGGCGCGTTGGGTCTCGGCGCAGTGCATCGATATCGCTGGCGAACAATGCTCATTTTGTGGCTCGTTTTCTGTATCATGAGCTCGGTGGGAAGTTTGCTCGCCGTGATTACCACTGGGATCTGGTTGGATCATTATAGTAAGATGAAAGTTCGAACCGGTTTGGGGAACGGGTTGAGCGGGTTCATGTTGTTGGGAAGTGTTGCGTTGGGAGTTTGTTTCATTTTGACCGCCGTCATGATTTGTCATTATTGGAATTCTCATTCAACCGGATATCAGCCTGTTGGAAAAATTGCGGTGAGTTACCTTGGCACGTGCAAAAAACTAAGTGTTCTCATGAAACTGCAAACAAGCAACGCCGGGGCTGCAAAAGAGGAGTGATGGGCTGAGCCTAACTTTCTCTGAACAGGAACCGGAAATTTCCAAAGTTTCGAGATTTCCGACTATTTTCGGAACTTTTTTACGTCGGAATTTCCCGTAATATTTTTACGGAACTTTTTCCTTGCGGAATCATTTCCGAATTTATTTTCCAAAATTTTTTTTTCCGATAAATTTTCGAAAAAACTCATTTATGATGTTCACTTTACTGTTTCGTTTTTAGCAATAGTTCCTAGAAACTTTGAAAAAAAAACTATGAAAAGTTCCGAAATTTCCGGGTTATCCGAAAAATAAAGTGGGAACCACTTTTCTCCGATGTTTTTTTGGGAGCTAAACTTCGGTTCCACCCAAGCCTGATTTTTTGTGATTTCGTATCCCAACGTTTCTCTAGATCAGGCACACATTTGTGGGCGTGGCCTCAACCGAAGAAATATAATTTTAAAAGGAAAAATTCAGAGAAAAAGTCACAAAAATTAACTTGACTTACCTGAAAAAAAATTTGAAGAACTAGAAGTGTATCAAAAACAAGATCAACCTCCCGCATTTTTTGCAGAAACGCGCTCGTTCTGTTCGTCGCCGTTTGAGTCGCGCAAAAAGTTGCGACAAAACCAAAGATGCTCGCCCGCCAACCAGCAATCCATCCGACAAAGGCTACCACATTGTTTAACCAAATCAAAATTGTTGATTTTCCGAATTTTACGGGTAATTCTAATAAATTCATTTTAACTTGAAAAACTTTGGTGACTGATCTGATGTGTAATTGAAATTATGACCCGATTTTCCAAGACATTTCACAATTTCACAGATATTAGTGACGTCATCAATACCACTGTGATGTCGACCCTGCAAGTTTTGGATTTGATCAATTTCTCGATGATCATGTTTACCTCGAATTTCAAATTATAGATTTCTAGCAGATGTTTCATACTTCTCGCAAAATGGCCAGTATGTTCAGCATAAGCCTTCTTGACATTTATCCAATTTTGAAAATAAGTTGGAATTTCCAGATTTTTATATTTTGACTCGGTGGGAAGTGCGACTTTCAAATCCCAATCACCACATGTTACCATTGCAAAATTTGTCAAGTCGGCATCTTTTTTTATCCACGAATCGAAGGAGTTTAGAACTTCTTTCAGGTTTTGTTGTTCGTCCACCATTTCTTGAATAATTCCGGTCAGATTTGTGCAAAATGTTGATAATTTTGGATTTTCTGACGGCTTTACATATTTGTGAAACCTTCTCACTTCTTTCCAATCTGCTGTCCGAAGCTGAACTACGGGAAATTCTATTATTTCCTGAAAATTTTCAATTTTCTTCAAAACAAAGCAAAAGGTTACCTGCACTGGATGAATTGGTCCTGGCTCACATGTCGCTTCAAAATCAAGAACCAACAGATAATCAAATCGCTGGATATTACTCATTTTTTGAGGTTTGTGGAAAATCGGATATTTTGGTGGTGTTTTGACTGATTTTGATTTCACAATTCTGATGTCTTCAACGAAACTGTTTCTTCGATTAGACAAGCTGCGTCGCACAACACAAAACATTTTTAAAAACGTGAAAACCCGTTTTAAAAATTGAAAATTAAAAAAAAAAATATTCTCCAAAAGAACTACACACGCGTTATTCGCGGAGCATCGTTGTTTTCTTCATTTTTTTATATAAATAATTATTTCAAACTTCCATATGTTTTTTATCTTCTTTCTGGTCTTAGCGATTATCCTGTTTGGGGTGTTAGTTGCAACAGCATATCTGACATTCCTAGTGCGACATTCAAACCATTCAACGAAGCACAAAGAGAAGAAAAATGAGGTAAGAAACATTATCCAAAATTCGAGAAAAATCGGATTTTTTCAGGTGAAAACGCTGGTCGTTTTAGGCTCCGGTGGGCATACAACAGAAATGTTAGGATTGATAAGCGAATTAGGACCACAATACAAGAATCGAGTATACGTGATCGCAGAAACCGACAAAATGAGCGAGCAAAAAGTTCGAGGATTGGAACATGAAAATGTGAAAATTGAGCGAATTCCGAGAAGCCGCGAAGTTGGTCAATCGTATATCACATCAGTCGTGTCGACATTACATGCAATTTTCCACGCTTTTCAAATTGTCTATAGGAACCGGTGAGGTTTTTTCAGATTTTCATAAAGTCAAAATACTTTGAAAATCGTTTGTAACTTCTTCAGTTTTAATCAATTTAATTCAATTTTAGCATCATTTTCTACTAAAATTATCGAAATGGATAGATTCAAGAACTTTTTTAAACCATACCGTTTCATATTCCAGACCAGATCTTGTTCTTCTCAACGGTCCGGGAACATGCATTCCGATCGCATTCGCTGCCGCATTCTTCGATCTCATCCGCCTTTCCGACACAACAATCATCTACGAAGAGTCGATTTGTCGTGTCGAGAAGCTCTCAATGTCTGGTGCAATTCTTTACTACTCGGGTCTCATAGATGATGTTCTTGTGCAATGGCCATCTCTCAAATCCAAATATCCAAGATGCACATATATCGGTGATTTGAAAGATGAATAAAAATACTGAAAATATGACTAAAACTTGATTCATGACAAGATAAAAACAAACAAAAATTACAAATTCACAAGCATTCAATACAATGGTACCTTCGTGGCATTTTTCAATGGACTTTGACAGAGGGGACAATTCGCATTGAATTTCATCATTTCAGATACACACTGAAAACCGATATTTTTTCTACTAAAAGAGTATTTTGATTCATTTCCTTACCTCGGTATGAAAATTTTTACAACAATTTAAACATTTTGATACGATTTGACCCCAATCCATATCATCCGCGCATATGAAGCATTCGTGCTCCTAAAAGAAACTGACATTTGAAATTTTCTGTTTTTTTTCTCGGTCAAAAGACATGGAAATTCTCCTTTTCAGAAAGTCATCTGTGATTTTTCACATGACAAATTTTGTGCTATCGCAATTACTGTTAAAAGTTTCAATTTTAAAATTGTGCTTTTTGGAGTTTCACTTTTTGGCCGAGGTTCGCCAAATATATTTAACAAAAAGGATGAAACAATTTACAGTTCTGCGAAAAAAAAAATCATAAATTGAACTCACTCTCAAACGTCGGTTTTCCAAATTTTCCTTTTTCAATTTTTCGTAATGTTGGATAAATTCCATGGAGAAAGGCGATGGCAGTTGAGGAAGTTCATCCAGCTCTTCTTTTTCGATTTGGTGATCTTTTAGCAAGTCATGTTGATCCTGAAGATGTTCGATGTATACTTTCAACTTTTTGATAAATGCAGAAGCGTCAATTTCACAACGTTTGGAGTACGATGTTGATGTGCACAACGCAGAAAACCTGAAAATAATTCTCGGGCATCTTTTGATTAGATTCGAAAAGAGCCCGGGCTCGTGAGTCGATATAATTAAAAAAAAACATCTCGGACCTTGAAAAAAAAAAACTAAAACTAACATTTTAGTTATCTCATTTACATCATTCTCAACACGTTCAGAACTCAGAACATTCAACATTCTTTTCAACACATCCATTCGTTCCTTGATTTCGGGCGATTCACTCAAACATACACTTTGAACCGATCTCTCCGAATCCGAAGTGTATCCCATGCCGCAAAAATTTTCGTCAATTGCAGAGATTTGGAATTCGAGAGAGCTGATTTGTTGAATCATTTCTTCAATTTCATTATCGTGTTTTTGTGAACTTTGAAGATTTCTGAAAAAAAATTAATTTAATGTTATGTTGCTAAACATGAAACTTACTCTTTCTCCAACTCCAAAATTCGTTTTTTCAAACTCTCAATAGTTTCCGCTTGCTTTTCTGATTTTTTTTCTAGATGTTCGTTTAACTTTTTGAATTTTTCAGCGTCGTTTTCCGAATCATCGATAATTTCTTCAACTTCTTTTTTCTCTTCATTTTGAGTTAAAGCTTCTCTGAAATTACTAGTTTCAGATGAATGTTTTCATGTTTTTCTCACTCTTTCAAAATCTCAATACTACTGGTCAACTGTCGATTTTCCTCTGTCAACTGCTCAATCTTTTTTGAATTGGCGTTTTGAACAAACTTCGCGTTTTCCAATTCGATTTTCATTTTTCGAACACTCTCAGAGGCGCTGAAAATCGAATAACAATATTTTTAAAAACATGCTAAAAAGTTACGCTTTCGAACTCTGTTCCGCATCCGTATACATCTTCTCCCGTTCCATTTTCAAATCTTCTCGACACTCCTTCAATTCCTGTTGCAACTGTTGAACCCGATTTTCGTGCTCAGTTGAATCCTCTTTATACTTCTGAATCTCCGAACGATACTTTTTCTTGTTCTCCGAAATTTGACTGTAAGAAATTTATTTTAAAGGCATTTATTTGTGACAAACCTTTTGAGAACACCAATTTCTGCATCTTGCTCATTCGACGTTTTACGCATTTCTTCAATACTCTTCTCAAGATCGGCGATTTTTCTCGAACTTTGTAACGAAATGTTGTTCATTTCCACGCATTTCTCGCAAGATTCAACGATTTTCGTTTCGGTGACCACTTTTTTCACATCTTTCTTCGGCTGTTTTTCAACACATTTCACAGGTTTCTCCTCTTTCGCAATTCCACCTCGTTTTTTCTTACGGTAAAAATGACCTTCGTCGTTAACTTTGAATTCGAGAAAGATTCCTAGCTTCTCTTCTACTTTTGCGACTTCTTTCGATTTCTCCATGATCTAGAATTATTAAATTTCACCGTAGTGTATCTCAATTTTGAAAAAAAAATTCGAGAAAATTTTTTTCGCTAAAATTCAAATTTGAAAACATACCTTTCCGAAACATTCAAAATCTTGATCATCAAAAATTCCTTTCAGATTCAATTTGATCAACTCTTCCAATTTTTTGATTTTTTCAAACACGTTTTCGTCAATGAATGGAAGAACCCTTCTGAAATCGAAAAAATGAGTACACGTTAAAAAATTGAAAAAAAAAACAAACTCACGCGAAATTTTCAGTCAATTTATTGAGAACCTCCTCTGTCGTCTTACTCGCGTGTTCCACAATCACCGCTTTCTTGATCAAAAATCCTTTTTTCATTGTCGAAAATCCGTGATCAGCCTTTTTCGTTGTTATATCCGAAACTGCAGAATTCTCGTCTTTTTCAGATTCCATCTCGCCACTGTTATCAAACAACTCTGAAAAAAAAACGATGATTCAAAGCGTGAAAAAATCAACTTACGATTCCAGTTGAACGTGGAATTTTTTCTTTGACTTTTTTCCATTTTTGCAACACATTCTTTCATTTTCGAATAGTCAACAAAACAATTTCCTCCTTTCATCACATGCTCCTCCCACTGTTTCAATGCTTTCAAGTTTGGAATTTTTACAAATGGCAAAGTAACAGTCCATGCTTCGAGCAAAGTTTTTCGATTCTATAACAAGACAATTATTTCTAATTTGGGCGAATTTTCTGTGGTCTAGTTGATTATAAAAAATTCCATATTTTTATAAATTTCTGGGTTTCGCCACGAAAACTAAAAAAAAATGCGATTTTTCTTTGAATTAGGGAAAACATCTATGTTTTTCGGTTCGTCATTCGAACATTTTTAAAACTTTTGTACTATCTTGTGACAGGTATAAAACAGAGAAAAACGATAAACGCTAAAGCTACCTCATTCTCCTTGTTCTCGAAAAACCAATCCATCCAAAACTTCATGAATACATATCGAACTTTCCACACTTCAATTTTTTTCAACTGTTGTGGATCTGTGTTGTTGTATCCTAACCATTCGAACATTTTTGAAGTCAGACAAACAAATTCTCCAGTTATGTCATCACCCGATTCATTGGTCAGAGATTGTATGATATCGACAAATTTGGATCTCAAAATAAACTCATTGAACGGTCGCTTGTGACAGATTGAGAACGGAGTCTTCATGTTGATCTGTAAAATTTTAGAAACTTTTTGAGAACGTGTTATTGACAAACCTTTTTCGCAAATTGATAGATTTGCTTATCCTTCATGAATTGTTCGATTAAAACTTCTACTTTTTCTACAGAAACATATCCAGTTTTCATTTTCTCCATTTCTGCCAACAATTCGTGTCTCGCGTTTGAAATATTGAAATTTGAATTCTTATGACTAGAACACTTTGAATCCTCTACTTTCCAATTAATGGGTCCTGCCAATTTTTGAAACATCAGATATTGAGCCTTAAATTATTTGATACAGATAGAAATATTTTTTCGTACTCACCTGCATCCAATGACAAACCATTGTGCCGTCCGGTGCTTGAACAACAACACAGTCGTAGCTCATTTTCAAAGGGAGTTCGACAAAATGTTTTGTGTTGAGAATGTCAGGGACGAGGAAGAAACAGGATTTGTCAATGTGAAGAACTTCAAGAATTTCTTCAAACTTATGATAATCGATAATTGAATGTGTGTCGGAATCGTGCCACTCCACTTCCCATTTTTCGATTGTTTCTGCAATTTTTGATAACCTAAATACTTGGCCTAACAAGGGAATGGTGTTGGGACGATGTGGCGTTTCAAAATGAAAATTTGTGATTTCATAGATTTCGACACGCTGAGAAAGATCCCGTTGTCAGAATTTGCGAAACTTCTCTGCGAAGCTCAAAATTTGGCTCCGAAGTTTGAGCAGAAAATCTCATTTTTCTTCTTCAAATTTGAACTTTTTATGGAAGTGGAAGTACTCTGGGGTTATTTCATACGAGAAGAAACGTTTCAACATTTATTTTCAGCGAAAAAGTACTGAAAACACCAAGAAATGTAGCTTCAAAAAATACAATCAAGTTTGACCTACATTTTTATGAGTGTTCACGTTTTTATTCAATTGTAAGAGGGTACCAAGAATTTCTCAAAAATTTTGTCACTGTGAAAATCTTGGGAAAATATTTTTGTCTTTGGGAACAACCATACATGATATAGGCCGCTTTTTGATGCCGGGGGTCACTAACTTTTGAAGAATGATTTTTAGAAATTCGGGTTTTTTTTGGGCTCACTAACTTTTGAACGAAAAAAATTGAATTTTTTATGGTTTTTCGGATTTTTTTTTCTGAAAATCTCGAATTTATCGAGAGATTCCTCATTTCACAAATATTTCAAAAAGCGAAAAATATTTGTCTGCGGCATGTAGGGTCACTAACTTCCGAGCATTTTCTCCTGAAATTTTCACAATTGTTTGGTAGAGTCACTAACCTTCCAGAAATAGTAATGCGCTCTTTTATGATGTATGGGAACAACGACCAAAAAATCGGAAAACCAAAAAGGAGTAGCTCTGAATTTGTGAGAAAAACACTGTTTTTAAATTTTCGTGGCGTGACCTAAACATTTTTCTTCAAAATGTCACTGTGAATTTTCGACCAAAAAAATGACACGGAACTTTTTCCCCTCTTAGGCCAGGTATGCTTCGAAAAATATTTTATCAATGAGGGCTTTTTTTATCAGATTGAGAAAGCAAAAAAACAGTTCCTACCTCTTTGAAAAATATCTGTAACTTTACGCAAAAAATTTTGAAAACGTACCTTTCGCAAAATGCAATCGTTTCTCCTTTCTCAACACACATTGTACCGCTTCCAGAACTTCATCGGCGAACAAATGCCACGCTTTCATATCGTCAACTCTTTTCGGAGTCAACAATCTCAACACAATTTTTCGACCAGAATTTCTACTATAAAAATCGGTCAAATTGTTGACAGTACTCCAAATTCGTCCATAATTCATTTGAGCGTGTCGTAGAATATCGAGAATCGGAATCATGAAACTTCCTTGAATTCCCAGCGGTTTCGCATGTGTCCGGTTTTTCAAGTTGGTTTTCATTTTTTCGAAAAGCTCTTGATACTTGGTTTCTTCTGGGAAGAAATCGTGCATGTTTTTCCAAATTTCCTCCCAACGATTAACGCCGGTGTGATGAAGGTCTTCTTTCTGATTTTCCAAACGATAATTGGAACATCGGATTCCGTCTGAAAATTTTTATGTGTGTAAATAGTTTTTAATACTTTAAAAAATATCTGGCGCCAGAGAGAACAGAGGTAGTTTTCCAGTAAAAAATTAATTTTTTTTTGAACTTTGTAGATGGGTCTTCACGAAAACTTTCAAGTTTGAGATTTTGCGGGGTTTCGGGAGAACTCTTAAGAATGTGAGTCGAAACGTTTACCCATTGTCAAAATACCAAAAATATTACCTTCAAATCTTTTGCTGAGTGAGACGATCAAATCTCCGGCTTCGACTTCGTTCAAGTATAAAGTACTTCTCGTTGTTGATTCATGATTGATATTTTGTGCTTTGTAAACAAGTGATATCAACTCTCGATTTTCCAAACTAACAGAACTCATACTAGCATCAAGTGTTCGTTGAAGAATTGTTTCATTGTCGTAAAACTTCAGCCCAACATTTGTTTCGAGAGAATAACAAACGGTATCGTTGTATTTGATATGAATAGCATTGGAATATTGTGCGTCGAGAATTGTTAACAATCCAATCGATTTGGGACTACCCTGGAGTTATGAATTATTTTTTTCGTCGAAAATTCACAATGACATCTTTCAAGAAAAATATATAGGTCACGCCACGAAAATTGAAAATTATGATTTTAATTCAAATTTTGACATTTTCATTTTTTTTTCAGTGGCAAAAAGATTTTGTCCAAAAATTTTCAAAGCGAGAGGAACTTTGGTCCCCTCTTGGGTCATGGATAGCTCGAACTCACTTTCGAAGTTTCTTTCTGTTTGACACAGTCACAAACAAATCGTTTCAACGTTTTACACGTTCCTTGGTAGTGCATGAACAACGAAAACTGAAATTTGATTAGAAGTTATTTGGGAAAAAAAACATGGAAAGTTCTCACAGTCTCGTTGTTGGCGAGAAACTCCAGAACAAGACAACGATCATAAATTTCATAAAGATCTCGAAGCGTAAGCTGTTTTCCAACTTTTTTGACTTGTTGAAATATCATAAACTGCAAATTATCCTTGTTCAGCGGGAAATTTGGTGATAGTTTGTTGATCTCTTCTAGCGCATCCTCTTCAGAAAACACACTTTTGCGCGGAATCTCGTAGATAGGCTGAAATACCTGTTTTTATGAATTTTGTTGAAAATGCCCACCTCAGTCACATAATTCTGCAATTCATTATACACTTTGTCAACACACTCATCAATCGTTGATGTTGAAACGAGGTACGATGATTTGGTCACATTGATGAATGGAAGATTGTTGAAGAAAGTGTACACAGCAGATAAATTCTCCTTTTTGACACCTTGGAACAATTTTAAACCCGTTGAAACGTGGTCGAAGATTTCGATAAACGCATCGGTTGCCAGTTTACAATGAGTTCCGTATGGTGAGATGAGCGGCACGGCGATCTGGCGACTTGTTCGTTTGTACGCATTTTCAATGAGCTGGAAATTAGGAATTAAGAACACACAAAGAATGGAAATCATGATTACATGAAGATCATGGAACGTCAAGTTGAACTTTTTCATAATTTTTTCAAAATCATCGAACGAAACAATGTTGAGAATTCCATTTGATAAACGTTGATCATCAGTTTCAATAGAAATCATATCACTCGGAACTATTTTTTTCGGATATTTCTCCCGGAATCCACAGATTAGAGCGGCTTTGAGTTCTCTTGCAAAGAAAAACATATTGTCTCCATCTCTGAACATACGAGTTACGGGGATATGTTTATCGCCGAAACACTGAAAACGCTATTTTCAAAAAGAAGCTAAAAATGAAAATGTTTACCGGAACGTTTGGTTCGAAAACAACTGGGAATTTTTTGATGAGAACTTGTGTTGACTCGATAAACAATCCGAATTTCATATAAACTGAATCGTAAAAATGAGTATTGAGTTTGATCGGAATTCTCTTGTTGCATGCGATCAACTGTTGCTTGAGTTGTTTCAATAAATGAGCTTCTGTTGATTCGTCAAAATGTTTGTAAAATCTCCAATACAATTCATCTACAGTGTACTTGGAGTAATGAAAATTATCATTCAAAAGTCTTGTTGCTACCTGAAATATTGACATTTGAAGAACGACCGATTTTTATAAATATATTTACCTGTGGAGCTGTTTTTCTATAAAAATCAGAACAAGCTGAAACAATAGCATCGACCAGAGCACATGGAATAATTTCAAATGTGGTTTTCAACTTGTTTCCAATTTTGTTTCCCATTTTCATCAACCCCAATGTTGCAATCTCGTCACCATCTTCATACGCATTTGTGTGATTTTTATATACGAACATGAAAACATCCATTTTTGACATATGTTCTCGGCCGAATTTATCAACTAAAAATCTTGGATATCCCAAATAGTTGTATTCGTCAGATAATCCCAAGAATTTCGCATTGTTGGGAAAGTATTGCAGAGTGATCAAATCTTTCATAAATTGCTCAGGTGGGCCATAAACATCTAGCTTTCCTTCCTTGTTTTCGAAAAGATTTTTGATAGTTTTGAGAGCGATTTTCGAATTGAAAACATTTCTTCCTTTCAGATCGCCAAACTTGTCCTTTTCAGAAAAACGTGAAAACTTCTGGAGATAAATGATATTTTTTAACTTTGATTGTTTAACTAACTGGTCTAACAATAGATTTCTCCACAACATCTAGAAGAATTGCATTTGTCCATTGAACATCCAACTGGTTGCTTCCCATGTTTTCTGCAAATAAACATTGAGATTACAGAAAGTTTTTTCTAGTAAAAGTTTTTTGAAAAACGTTCAAAACATTCAGAACTTCGTGATTTTTTTCCCGAAAACTGAAAAAAAGAAAAACAATTTTTTTCAAACGGAAAGAAAAACGCGGCCGAGCTTTCGCAGCAAGACACACAAACCGTTGCGCCTTTAAACGTGTACTGTACACAATTTATTTATTTATTTTTTTTTTTTCGAAAAAAAAATTCAGAAAATTTAAATCCCGAACAAAATGTCAACCCGCTGGAAATATCATAATGCAAGTCGTGGAGGGTTAAATGGATTCATCAGAAGTCGTGGGAAAAAGCCGAGAAAGTTGACCAATTTCCATATTCCCAGACTGAATCAAAATGACAATTATAATGGAATCGAAGACAACCGAGGTACATAATTTTTCATAGATTAAAGTCAAGAAACAACATTATTTTTCAGAAGGTCCACGTGTAGAGATGAACGCAAAAGACTATCAAGACGAAACTGTACTATGCTTCTCTTTCGGGTAAAATTTTGAGAATGTGGTGCAGTATTGTTCTATTCTTCAGATCTTCGTTACTTGGAGCGGCAATCTATGAGCAAAGTACACAAATTGTGCGAGTGATGAATGATATTTCCGAAGACACAAATTTCGAATATATAAAACGACGTGAGAATAATTAGGAAAAAAAAACAAATAAAAAATATCGAATAATTTCAGTGATAGAGTCAATAAAACCTTCTATTATCCTAGTAAATCAAAGTCAAGATATTAAGATGATCAACATGCTGACCGCCAGATGTAAGGAAAACTTTGAAAAATTACCGGATATAAAATAATTACAGATGGGTCTCACGAAGAAAAAACTAATGAGCAGCAACAACAAGAGTTGTCCGATTCAATACCTCGTTGGGATCCAACAGCGACAATCGACGAAACAGACGAGCAAACTACCGGAAATAATGAAGAGGATGCGTCAGATGATGAATTCGAGAACACCGATAATGTCAAACTTGTAAAGTTGTCGAATAACTTCTATCGTGAGTACCTGTTTTAAAAAGCGTATGAATATCAAATTATTCCAGGATTCAGAAAAGCGATGAGTAGGCTTAACGATTTGTTCAATGCCGATGATATGAGTTCGACAGCAGAAGAAAAAGAAATGATGGTTAGAATGAGAATCGATATGAATTCCACAAACATGGTTTTGAAATTTTTCATTTTTGTAAAAAATCATTTTTGTTTTGTAGATCAGGTCATTTGGGGCGCTGCTGTTTTATTTGGACGAAACTAGATTGGGAGTGGAGAGTGAGCCTCTGAATGTTCGATCACCTGTGAAATCTATCAAAACTTTTTTGCTGTGAGTTTTCGAAATGGGAATAGCATAAAAATTGATTGCGTTTTTCAGAGACAATCATGTTGAAATAGACTTCAATACTTTCAAAGCCCTAGACATCATGCATAACGACGAAAAGAAGAAAGTGAGTTTATCCTGAACATACCTCTGCCAAAAACATGGAAATCCTTATTTTCAAAATGTCCTCCGTGATTTTTCACACTTAAAATCTTAAAAGCGTTTGTACTGTCTGAATTACTGTACAAAGTTGGTGTTGTCAAATTGTGCTCCTCGAAATTTCACTTTTATATGTAACCATCATACATCATTTTGGCCGCTTATTGATGCGGGAAAGGTCACTAACTTTTCAGAATATTGGAAAATTTTCAGAAGTTTTTGAGTTTTAAACATTACAGTTTTTCGTACCTGTTATTTCCAGTGGATCACATTTTTCGATGTTGTCATTGAAGCAAGATCGATCAAATCTGAAAAAAAAACAATTTCTTATCAGACCACAGAAAATTGACCCGGAGAATTGAAATAGGTGAAAAAATGTGTTCCGCAATCAATATAAAAAATGAGTGCCAAGTCCTATTATCAACACAATTCTTCATTGCTTTCTGGCCTGTTCCAAAAGGATGTAAACATCCTCACTCGATCTAGGACCAAATGAAGCCGGACTCAGACTCTGGTAGACGGTACTCGCTCCGAAAAGTGTTCAACACAACATTTTAATCGATTTTTGGACAAATTTTCAAGAAAAAAGGAGACCCGAATTTTTGAAAATTAACTTATCTTGTTAAACTCCGAGAAACGCAGACGGAGAGCTTGTTGAGCCCAAGAGTCACTTTGTAATAAATCGAAAAACTGAAATGATTAAAATTAAGATACGTGTCACGTCGACACGTGAAATCTATTTATTTATTTTTTATTCATTCAAAAGATCTATTTTTATTATTTCAATAATAGGATCCCACAAAAAATAATTCTCTGATTTGAAAAATAAAGAGGTTGTCCTTGTTACTTTCGAGCGTTTTTTTTTCCAAATTTTGAAAAATTTTGGTAGGGTCCCTAACTTTCCCGAGTGGGTAATGCGCCAATTTTTTATGTATGGTAACCATGAATACCTGCCTAAATTTCAGCGTGGAGTACCTCTGAAATATTCGCTCTTCGCTCTTCTAAATCGTTGTAAAAGTTCAGTTGGTCGACGATGTTTGAAAAAGTGGTTCAGAAATCCAACAACAAATCGAGATGTTCTTCGAATTCGTCACAAATTTATTCATTTTTTCATCCAGGATTGTCATCGACCTATAACCGCAAAAATCAGTAAATATTTGAATCAGGTCAAAGGATTGGATGTAAGTCTTCTGAGTTGGTCCCCTATTTTTCTAAAAGTATTCGTTTCAGAACATTTTTCATCGCTTTCAAACTGGAACCGCTACTCTGATGCATTGGGATGGATTCATTCAAACGATCAATTCATTGTGTGAAATCATCGAAGCCCTACAACTCACACCGGTTTGTTACAAAATGACGTTGTCAAACATCACTGGAGTATCGACTGTACATTGAAATTAAAAAATGTAAAATATTTTTTAGCTTCGTGAACATTTGTTCGAAGATGATGTCACGCTTCGAGATATATCTGAATTGATCGTTATCATCAAGTCAATTGTAAGTTTTTTTTTAAATAGTATAATTTTTTTATTTCACAAATAAAACATTTCAAAATTAGTGACACAAGTATTTTCTGGTTTTTTTTCAGTGAAAAAAAAAATTGAGAATCTTTTTGTGACAGGTATAACTAAGAATTCAAAACTCAAGAAAAAATATAATCATCTGCTCAATTATTTTTCCAGATTGATTTCGAAGAATCTCGAACAGAAGGTAGAGTTGCTGTTTGCTGCGGAGTTGATAACTATTTAGATGAATGTGAGTTTCTATTTTTGTCTTCAAACCAGTTTTCTTTTTTTCAGATAAATGCACATTCCGATCTCTTCCAACCGCTCTTACCACTCTAGCTGAACAAGAGGCCGAACGTCTCGGAATTTCACAAGATGAGAAGTGTTCCTGCATGTATATTCCACTTCTCGGATACCTCATTGCTCTGCCAAAAACATTTCCAATCGCTGAACATGACAATATCACACTAGTGTATGAAACAGAATCAGATCTTCGCGTCAAAAATCAAACCACTGAGCTTTTGGAGGAAGAAATTGGAGATATACGCATGCAGATAATCGACAGAGAAGCCTCAATTTTACTGAGACTGAAGAAGATGATCATGAGAAAGCGGCGAAAAATTATGAATTTTCTTAACTTGGCATCACAAATCGATGTGTATATATCGATGGGATCAGTTGCAGCCGAAATGGGATGGAATTGTCCGAATCTTGTTGATGAACCAGTTCTTGAAGCAACTTCTCTCTATCATCCATTAGCAGCACTTATCACCAAAAAAGAATTTGTGCCAAATCGAGTCATGTGAGTTGTAAAAATATGTGTGCCATAAAAAAGTTTGATTTTTCTTAGAAGTGGTAGCGATGGAACTCGTGTCAGCATAATTACTGGTCCCAATGCGTGTGGCAAAAGTGTCTACATGAAACAAGTCGGTGTTCTTGCATTTTTGGCTCATATTGGAAGTTTTGTACCGGCTAGGCACACTAAAATTGGACCGATTGATCGAATTGTCACAAGAATGTTTACCGTTGACACGGTTTTGGACGGTATGTCGACGTTTGCAAAAGATGTTGAACAAGTTGCGGTTGCGCTCCGAAAATCGACTGTGAATTCTTTGGTAATTGTCGATGAGTTTGGAAAAGGAACAATGATGGTAAGAATATGGGTTGGTCAGAATCGACGGTGTTTCCCATTTTTGTAAAGTTCGGTGTGATGGTCTCTCTCGGTCCGGGCCAGTTTCCTGTCAGAAAATTCTGTTTAAGATTATTGTTTCGAAAAATTTGGATCAGACATTTCCAAAGTTTTGCAAACACAGTTTTTTTTACAATTTGATCTTTTCAATATTTCAGGAAGTTGGTCTCTCATTGCTGGCATCAACATTGACACATTGGATTGAAAAAGGGCCGGAAAAGTGTCCTCATGTTTTTGTTTCTTCTCATTTTCATGCTCTTCCCAAATATATACCTGTTGATAATACAATGCTCGCATTTCTGGTGAGCTTTTCACTATTTTTGATAAATAATTTTTTCAAAAAAAAATTGCAGACATTTCGAGTAGATCGCTTGAGTGGAGGAAGAACTGAGTATTCGTTCAAATTGGTAGAAGGTGTTGTGGATTGTTCTTTCGCTATGACAGTTGCCAAAGACGAAGGGATTGAAATTGACGATGTGAACAGAGCTTGTCATATTTACGAACGTATCAAAGATGGCGGATCAATTGCATCGATCAAGATGAACTTGAGTATACCAGAAAATGGCGAAGAATTGGAAAATGCAGAGAGGTTTGCAAAAATGTGTATCTGGCGAAATGATTTGAGAATCATTCAGATTGTTGGAAGACGACTTTATCGATCAGATAAATAAAGCGATGCTGAGAACAGTGGAGAATAAATTGAAAGACAATGCGAGACGAACGTTGGCAGACGACAATTTGGTTGGAGATACACAAGGTGTTGATCAGCGCTTGTGGGATGAAACGGTACTATTTTAAAATTCGAAAGGGGCTTCTTAATTAGGCCCGGCCTACACAAGCCAGTCATTGAAAAATTGTTATTTTCAGCAAAATTTGATCCGAGAAGAGATAGGAAGTGAAACTTTTGAAAAAGAAGAAGCTGAAAAAAGATCTTCTCAACCTATGAGAGAATCTACTGAAGTTGTAGAAACTTTAAAGACTACTGAAAATTGGGTTAAACAATCGTCGAAGATGAACAAAAATGAACGGTTGAAACCGAAGAAATCGAAGAACAAGTAAAATCCACTGTGTTTGTAAAATGACGAAAATTTCTATTTACAGTAATTTGTCAGTTTCGTTCGCCTTACCACCAGCGGGATCGTCGAAGTCTATGAGTACGAAAGAACCGTCGGATTTGTTCCAATTCCTGGAGGATATTTTTGAAGAATGTGGAAATTCAGGAAGAAAATCGATAGATCGGTCAAATGAGGAGGACATAGGCGAGAAAAGTTGTGATAAATCGAAAAATGGTCAGGTGAATGTGACACGTCAAGAAACGCCGCCTTCGCCAACTCTTTTTTCGGATATTGAAGACGAGGAAGAAGTTACTTCGAAACTTACTGAAGAATCAATGTGAGTTATTCAAAAGTCGTACCAGGCCAAAGAGGGAAAAAGTTACGTAAAATTTTTCGAGAAAAGTTTATAGGTCACCCTAAAAACTGTATGTAAACTTATGCCAATGCTATCAGTTCTTCATTTTTTTATGAATTCAGAAAATCGCCATCACAAGATGGTCCGATGTTCTCGACACCACAGATGGAAGCGGCTCGTAAACGGTTGAAACTGGACACTTCTCGGGAAACGTTGCGAACAAAAACGATGACACCGGAAGCATCTGAGAGAGGATTCAAAACGCCATTGTTGTCCAGTATGTCGAGAAATTTACCGAGTTCTTCGAAATCTATGAAACTTCGCAACTCTGTTGACTTGTTAGTGACTAACTATATCGTTGAAATATATCCAACATTTGTTTTCAGATCGGTGTCACGAAGAGTTCCAGTTCAAAGCCAGAAGTGTACACCAGAAGTCGCCAGTACTCAAAAGTCTGTTGCAAGGTTTGTCTAATTTTTTTTAATCCCCTCCGAAAAGTAAAATGTGTTCTAGGTCTGTCGCGAAAAGCATTCAGTCTCAAATTTTGAACTCGGGCAACCGTCTAGATGTTGCAGGTGCTCAAAATTCTACTCCGAGGTATATTTAGAATCAGTTTCTTGATTATCATCAGTATTTTTTAGATCTTCGCTGAGCAGAATACCCAGTCAACCATCGATTCCATTTCAAACTACCATTGTTCCTGACCGAATACCGACACAGAACAGCGGGTCAGTTGTAATTTATTGAATTCCATAATTTTCACAAGAAGGTACTCAAATTTCTCAGAAACGAAAACTCTTGAACCCGACTAAATTTAAAAGATCATGGTAGTTTTCAGTTTCAATGACGAGACAATCGATCCCAGTTTTTTTATTTGACTTTTTGCAGAATGTGGAGAACACCATCACAAAAATCATTGTCATTTGTGAGCATGAACTCGACACCGTTCCAAAGCATGAACTCAACACCTGTCAAAACTACACCAAAGTAAGTGAAAAAAGTTTCGATAATAAACCAGCAATTTTCGTTTGCAGATATTCGAGTTTTCGGCCGGTCAGTAGACGACTTCTGAATTCTGCTCCACTTGTGAAATCTGCCAACATTGAAAGGTAATCTGAAATTCTTAAGAATAGAAGTTGAATGAGGTTAGTATAGGAATTCTCAACATTATGGTCAGGCGAATCGATCGGCGTATGAAATATCGAACAAACGGTTTGAAGGAACATCAAGGTTTGTCGGCTCTTTGGGCACATCTGATCAAAAAGGGGAAAAAGTACTGTGACATTTTTTTGATCAAAAACTAACAGTGACATTTCTCAAAAATAAAAATATGTAAAATTCCCGCCACGAACACTCAAAAACAATGCTTTGCCTTCAAATTTTCTGAAATGTTCAACCATTTTTTGCAAAGTTGTTCACAGTGACAAACTTTGGTATTTGTTAGGTCATGTGATATTTTCAAAATTTAAATTTCAGACCATCTTCAAGAAACACTGGAGAAGAACTCTTCAATAGGTCGTTTGGCAGTTTGCCACCAAAACATCAAAATGTTACTCCAAGGTAAAAATTGTTTCGTTAAAAAAATTCTACAATCATCAATTTCAGATCAGTCATTGAAAATCAAAGTGTCGACCAATTTTCGATGCTCTTCGAATCGCAGAAATCCGAACACTCATCGGTCTCGTCATCCAGTGCTGTTCTGTCAAATTTCTTCGATTCCAAACAGCCCGGATATATGAGAACACCTTCTCCGTCAACAGATGTTCCATCAAGTCATTTCAAATTCGAAATGAACGATGATGATCCGGTTTATGGGAAATCGTGTGCGGAGGAGGAACCGATGGATACGAGTTTTTGCGGATTTTCGCAAGTAGGTTTTGGTAGCACTTCAAGACGGAATGATGATAATGATCATGGCGATTTTGAAGATTTCTTTAATAATTGCGAAAAGTCTTTGTTTATGGATTCTCAGGCTTATGGGGATGATTAGATTTCATTTATCGCATGTAGTATTAGGTTCTTGTACTTTAAAATCTTGTGAATATTGTTTTTTTCACTGTAGAAAGTTGATATTGTTTCAAATAAAATTTGCAAAAAAAAAAAAATTATGAAAAATGTATATTCTGCACCTTAATTTTTTTGGTTGGACCTTTAAGCCTCAAAGGCCAGGCTCGCCCGAAAATATCACAATTGTGTCAGCTTCTTTGTCCGGGTTACTGTAGTTTCAGTTTTCTCACTCATGTGAGCGATATATTTTTAGTAGAAAATTTTTTAGTAGAAAGTTCAAGTGTTTGAAAAACACGGCGTGATTTTTTCAACGCTTCCCCATTGCCACGTAAAACGCGAAATAGTCAAAAAGAACAGCTCTTCGTTGCGAGACCATGTCTGCGTCTCTTCTTTTTCCATTGTCTTTTTCCTTTTTTTCTCTGTTTCTCTCATAAATTCCGCGAACAGGAGAACGTAAAGAAAATCATGCCGTGAAAAATTGTATTTCACAAGGGAACATTCAAGATTTTTTTAACGAATGCAAAGTTTTTGAAGAAAAAAATATTTCGAAACACGAATGTTTCAAAATATCGAGAAAAATTGTTCCTTCCAAAATTGTTTGATCCAACAAAATCCAATCAAATAAAACCCATTTTCCCAGAATTACTACTTTTTTGTTATGAATAAGAATAGGAGAAAAAAAAACGATAGCGCGGGAAATTATTCTACTCATAAAAGTCAATGCCAGCCTGCCGCGATGTTAGCTATACTGCGGCGATGGTGTGCGACACTGCAGCGATGGTGTGCGAAACTGCAGCGAGAGTGACGGCTTAGCCGGACTGTTGCTACCCTGTGCGAGCCTAGCGCGAGATAATGCCGTGCTGCAGCGAGGTAGCAGCAGAGTGGCATTCTTAGGATTTTTGTTTTATTCTTTCTTTCAATTTCTTTCATTTTTTCAGTTTTTTTCACTGAACGTACTGTCAATCCATCCAGATCATCCAACGTAAAAATGATCTACCAACAAAAACCGAAGAGAGTGTAGGACAAAATGAGAGATTTGGACAATAGATCAAACTAGCGTTGGATGATCTGACTGGATTGACAATATGTGTTTGCGTTATTTTTCCTAGTAATAAATTGTGTTTTTCAGGTCGTTCTTTTTGATATGTCTTCGATCAAAGCCATGCCAGTAGTCGACAACTTTTGAGTGAAATAGGAAAATTTCAAAGTTATCAAGTGAGTTGATTTCGTTTCTTTAGAGCATGAAATTTTCTATAAAAAGGTTGTTAGTACAAAAATTATGTATTCCAGAAATCAACACGTATTAAATGAGAGACGTATCGACGAATATGACTTCAACTTGTAAGAAATCGACTCAACTGGAAAACGACTCAACAAATATCAACTGAAACAACGTTTTCATTTTACGATTTTCGCCGAGGTATGACACTGTTTCTTCTTCGAAATTTTTTAATGAGTTTACCTATGCATAACCATGCTTTTTTGTTATGTATACTTTTTTATGATCGATTATTTTTACTGAATAAAGTTATTTTTTCCCAAAATTTCGTGAAAATAAGGTATTTGTGAGCAACAGACAGAAACAGATTCAACGCGAGAATATTGCTAGATTCATGCTATCCTAGTGCCAAAAAATTCAGGGTTGAGCGACCCTGCTGACGGACTGTGCCAGCCTGCTGTCGGCTACCACGCAGGGTCGCGCCTAACCTCGCTGCAGGGTAGCGCTACCATCGCGGCAGGCTGGCATTGACTTTTATGAGTAACCATGACGTTTGTTATTTCTTCTTCAAAATAGAACATCAAAATTATGAATCCCCTCAATCACCACTGACAACAAAAACAACAATCGATGATTTCGAAAATATTTCTACTTTTTAGTTTTCTGTTCTGCCAAAAAAATATTATATAGATATATATACACACAAAAAAATTAGTTTTGGTTGCTAGGCGCACCGCCCACCACAAGAGAGAAAAAAAAAAGAAAGAGAAGAGAGAGAGAGAGAGAGGGACAAAATCTAGCTGTTGCTATATTTCGTTTTTTTTCTTTTTTTTGTTGGTATACTACATTTGAATTGTTTCAAAAATGGCCGAAAGTGTTCGGGTTTGTGTCCGATGTCGACCTTTCAATCAACGAGAAAAAGATCTGAACACCCAAGTGAGTTCATGAAAAACCAGACAAACTACAGTAACCCAACATGTTTGTTTTTTTCAGGAATGCGTTCAAATGAGCCCGACAGTTGGACAAGTTTCGTTGATTTCGCCGGATGGGGCGAATAAGGATTTCACATTTGATGGCGCTTATTTTATGGAATCGACTGGTGAACAAATTTATAATGATATTGTATTTCCGTTAGTTGAGGTGCGTAATTAGGGGAAAAGGCATGACGAAGCTTTTCAATTTCTAGAAATTTCGAAGTTTTTGATTTTTCACGGCGTTTTTCACTACCACAAAACATTTTCCCACATTCCTTGAGATCAGACACATATTTTTTGGTCGGAGCCTGAAATAGAGAACAGATCACAAAACTCTTTTTTGGCTACCGCTAAAAATTTTTGAAGTCTGATCATTGTTTATACTTTTTAAAAAATCATACACTTTTTAGTCTTACAGAATCACAGAAATTGAAAAGATGGTAGTTTTTGAATTGGACCCACTGAACCGGGCCGGGTCCGAAACAATTACTTTTTTTTAAAATTGTTGCTAAATCGGGACAGAAAAACTTTTCTGATTAAAAGATGCAAGGTGGAATCGCAGACAAATTAATTAGAGCAAAGTTGCACATTTTCATTTCGACTTTTCATCCTGACCACATAAGTTCACGTTTTTATTTGTATCCATCAAGAAAACGTGTTTAAGTTTCGAAAATGTCAGTCCCACGGCCCGAAATTTTTTTTTTATTTTCTAATTTTCTTGAAAATTCAAATTTGTATTAGAAAAATAAGATTTTCGGCTCAAAATTCGGATCTTAATTCCGAGTCCCACAGAGGATTTTGCAAATTCTGACAACAGGAAACTTCTCAGCGTGTCAAAATCCATAAGATCAAAAAGTTTTCGCCCACAGTGCTGGCTGGTACTGAAGGTTTTAAAAATTTCAGATTAAAAAAAAACCAAATTTTTTTTTACAAAATATGGGATCATTTCACTGAAGCTCGATATCTCAGGTTTGAAAATATCGAAACAAAAAAGACAAAAATCAAATGTCATAGCTCCGCCCACGACACCAAAAAGCTCTGAAATTTTTCAGAACGTTATTGAGGGCTACAATGGAACAGTATTTGCATACGGCCAAACCGGATCTGGCAAGACGTTTTCGATGCAAGGAGTTGAGTCGATCGCAACGCAACGAGGTGTCATTCCGCGTGCGTTCGATCACATTTTCACCGCAACATCGACAACAGAAAATATGAAGTTTCTAGTGCATTGTAGTTATTTGGAAATTTATAATGAAGAAGTTCGAGATCTTCTCGGCACGGATAGCAAACAAAAATTGGAGATTAAGGTTTTGCTAATCTCCCAAATCAAAAAACAACTTTTTTTTCTCCAGGAGCACTCGGATCGAGGTGTTTATGTGGCCGGGTTGTCAATGCATGTATGTCACGATGTTCCGTCTTGTAAAGAATTGATGACACGTGGTTTCAATAATCGACACGTTGGCGCAACTTTGATGAATAAAGACTCGTCAAGATCACATTCAATTTTCACGGTTTATGTCGAAGGGATGACTGAAGGCGGGTCGATTCGAATGGGCAAACTGAATCTGGTAGATCTTGCCGGATCGGAAAGACAAAGTAAAACTGGTGCGACGGGAGATCGATTGAAAGAGGCCACCAAAATCAATTTATCATTATCGGCGTTGGGTAATGTTATCAGCGCGTTGGTTGACGGCAAATCGAAACATATACCATATCGAGATTCGAAATTGACCCGACTTTTACAAGATTCATTAGGTGGAAACACGAAAACTATCATGATTGCTTGTGTCAGTCCGAGTAGTGATAATTATGATGAGACGTTGAGCACGTTGAGATATGCGAATCGGGCCAAAAATATCAAGAATAAACCGAAAATTAATGAAGATCCGAAAGATGCATTGTTGAGAGAGTATCAGGAGGAGATTGAACGGTTGAAAGCGATGGTTCAACCTGGAGCTGGTGGGTTTTGGGAAACAATTTATACAGAGAGACAGTGGGAAAAGGAGAGACGCAGACTGTATCTTGCAATGATGCCATTTTTTTGGTCGAAAAATTAAATACAAGGAGTTTTTTTCGAAGATTTTTCGGTGAAAAAAAATTTTAGTTTGAAAAACCAGCTTGGCCCAGCTATGAATAAATTTCTTGAAATTCAAGTTTTCTCACCGAAAAAGGTAATTTCGAAAATAAACTAGAGAAAAAATTGGTTTTTTTTTTGGACAAACCTGCGTCTCTTACTCTCTCGAAAATTGTTGTTTCTCACTAGTTTGATAAAAATATGTGGATCTGGCCTGAACCAATTAGACATAATTTAGAAATGAGAGATTTAGAGAAAGTATTTTTTATTTCGAAAATTTAACGTGAACTTTTCACGTTATGATTTTTTATTCCGGAGAAAATTCAAGTTTTTATTTTCCAAAAATTTTCGAGAACCTTGAAATTTTGAAAAAAAAATTAGTCCGGAAATTTTTAAAAGATTTAGAAATTGAAGAAAAAACATTAGTTGTTTGAAATAACTTTTTGTGGAAAAAATGAACCGTGAAAAAGTGTGGTCCGTGATTTTCGGGCCCGGATTACAACACCTCTCGTCAAAACTCAACCTCTCAAAATTTCTGATTGGCCAGAGCACCAACAAAAAAAAGGTTCAAATTGTAGTCAAACCCAAAATATTTGATGCCTACAAATTGTTTTTTTTGTTGTAGCCGTTCAACAACAACAACAACAGCACAATTTCAACATCGAAGAAGAACGTCGAAAACTTCGCGCCGAATTCGAAGAAGCGATGAGCGATTTGAGAAGCGAATACGAGAAAGAGCAAACAAGCAAAGCGGAATTGAAAAAAGATTTGGAGGAATTGAAGTTGGAGTACGAACGGGCAAATGCGAATCTCGACAATCTGAATCCGGATGAGGCGGCGAAAAAGATTCAACAGCTACAAGATCAATTTATTGGAGGAGAGGAGGCTGGAAATACACAATTGAAGCAGAAAAGAATGAAACAATTGATGGAGGCCGAGACGAAAACACAAAAACTTGCTGGTACGTAGTTTTCATCAGATTTGGGTGATGATTTTCAGAATCATACTTGGGTGATGATTTTCAGAATAAAATTTTTTTCGAAAAATAAAAAAAACTTTCAGGAAAAATTAATGTGACAAAAATATTTTCCCAATTTTTTTTTTAAATTTTGGCTCAAGTTTTATCCAATTTTCAGAACTTTTCCTTCCGAAAATTTTTCAAAACTCTAATTTTTACGAGTTCACTCACTTGACTCGAAAAACGGAAAGTTTTTTTGTTAAAAAAATGGAAAAATACTCCACGTCAAAAATTTGAAGTAAATTCCGAGTTTTTAAATTTTCGTGGCGTGACCTCTTTTTTTTTTTGAAAAATGTCACTGTAAGTTTTCGAGGGAAATAATGTTACAATACTTTTAAGCAGGAAAACATTTTGAATTTTCAGCCGCTCTGAATGTTCACAAAGACGATCCACTTTTACAAGTCTACAGTACGACGCAGGAGAAACTTGACGCAGTGACAAGTCAACTCGAAAAACAGACCAAAAAATCGAAAGGTCTCGAGAGAGAAATCGAAGATCTACACGGCGAATTCGAACTGGATCGACTCGACTATCTCGACACAATTCGAAAACAAGACCAACAATTGAAACTATACATGCAGATTATCGACAAAATCACACCAATCATCAAACCCGACACAAACTACAGTAATCTGGATAAAATTCGAAAAGACGCCGTTTGGAACGAGGACGAGAGTCGATGGGTTTTGCCGGATTTGACGATGAGTCGGACGGTGCTGCCGAGTGCCACGAATGGGTCGACGATGAGTGTCGGACCGCTGAGAAAAGAGTCGACATCGTTGAGAGCGTCGTATGATGATAAATTGAGAGAGAGGTTGGCGAAAAGTGATACGGAGAATTTGGCCGACAACTATTTCAAACCAGTCAAACAGTTTAATGTGTTGAACAAGTATAAAGGAGAGCAGAACAATCGATTGAGTGAGTGAACAAAAAAAATTGGACGGAGCGGCGGTCGAACCCGCGAGCAAGAAAAATTCTTGACATTTGTTCCGACATTATTTTTCGGAAAACCCGGAAACTTCTGTACTTTTCAGCCAAACGTCCAAAACCAGAAAAGTTAGACATTTTCCGATTTACCGAAACATTTTCGGGAGAAATTTCTGGAAAAGTTTCGAAAGTAATTCCGAAAAAAGTTCCGTTAAAATTTTTCGGAAAAGGTTCCGTCTGAAAAGAGTTCCGAAAATGGTCGGAAATTTCGGGCTTCGGTTCCGCCTAAGCCTGATCACGAGTAATTTTTTGAATTTTTGATGTTTTGTTTCAGATGTTCGATCGTACTTCCCCAACAAATCTTCAACATTTGATGGACTTGTGAATGGTGTAGTTTACACGGATGATATTTTTGATCGAGCTCAATCGGCCAAACGACCTGCTCGACTGGCGGCGATCCAAAAATAGACTTACTTTTCCCCCACTTTTTACGGGTTCAATTTTTTATTCATATCATAAAAATGTACATTATGTAATCACTCATTTTTGGGTTTGATAGGTTCACCAAAAAGTTTTGAAGCCGCCCATTTGAACAAAATTAGAAGGCTAATTATGAGCATACAGAAAAGGATAACACCATAAACTAGAAGATCAATATTGAAATATTTGAAAAATGTAAAGTTTTTGGATGAAGAAGTCCATCTTTTCTGTGGTCCAAATTTGCCGGCGAACGTTATCACATCTTTGATCTTCTGGCTTGGTGAGATTCTTTCAGTTGCCAAAATTTCCGACAACAAAACTGCGGCTTTCTTGTACTCTGGATTGTTCAATGCTTCACGAATTGTTTCGATCAATTTCGATGTTTTTCCAAGTTCCATTTTGTCATACACAATGCCTGCAAATTTACTCACTGTTTGTTGCTTCTCCGGATACCCCGGTGAAGCGGAAGGGATTCAAAAATTCAAGTCATTGTTGACACTTTCTTGCGAAAGGTCAGAACCTCGAATTACCTTGAGTAACTGGGTTAAAACCAAAGAGTGGGTCTTCTCCTCTTTCTTACATGCAATGTGAAATGCAAACATTTAAACAGGCACGCGGAGATTGGCTAGTCTTGAAGAGACGCAGGGAGAGAGGGGAGTGTGTGGCGCGTTTGTGTGGGGAGACGCAGAGAAATGTTTTGTTTTTTGTGTTTTTCGCGTGGAAAAATTTGGTAATCTAATAAGAATTGCATATGGATCTGCGTGAAGTTCAACGCTCTACAAGATGAGAATATCGTACCTACTCCATGTCGTTTAGCAATTTCAGCATTTCTCATTTGATCTCCAAAAATGGGAACAACAACCAATGGAACACCTTTTTGAGCACTCTCCATCAAACTCGCCATTCCACCATGTGTCCAGAAAAGGGTCAATCGAGAATCGGCTGGAAAAATGTCAAAATTCGAAGGCTCCAGCTACAGTAACCCACCCAACAAATCGTTTTGCGGTAGCCATTTAGACGTGACAAGATTCTCGATTTTTAGAGGATCTTCAGAATCATCAAATTTCAGTATAAAAGTGACGTCCGGAAATGCGCGAATTGTGTCGAAAATTGATTTTTTCACATTTTCCGGCATTGTGTTTGGCGATGCGATGGAGCCAAATGAGACGAGCACATTTTTTTGTCTTCTGCTGAGAACAGAATTCCAATAGTAGTCCAATGGTTTCGTTTTCGACACAGATATTCCGGCAATTTCCACAATATTATGAGGAATTGGTTTGGGAAAATCGAAAATTGGATCCGAGTTGACAAAAAACCACGTAATGTCTTGCACGAGGTCCTGGAAAATTAGAGATTTTTCGGCGGCTTGGAAATGTTTTTTTCCGGCCTGGTTTGCCGAAAAACTGGCCCACAAAAGCAGAAAAAGTTTTATGGGCGTGGCATAAAACGAAGAAACATAATGGAAAAATGAGAAACTCAGAGAAAAGGTCACGCAAAATAACTTTTCTTGGACCCTTTTTACAGGTAGAGAAAGTTAATTAACTTTTGAAAAATTGAAATTTTTCGGGCCAAGCGTAGAAATTGGCCCGAGCCCACAACAGAATTTTTTTCTCAGCGCAGTGTTTGAGAGAGTACGAGACGCAGAGAAACGTGAACCTACTCGTTTTTTATCAGAAATTTCCCCAAAAATAATTATTATTTTTTTTCTAAAAAATGGTGACCCGAGTCTGTCTTTTTTTTTGCGTCTCGTACACTCTTCTCTATGACAAGACGTCACAGAGATTTATTCAAAAATTTTGGAGCCGGCCCGAGTTTTTGACCCAGCTATTTTCATAATTTTTCAACTATGAAATAAGTACCTGACCTATATTTTGAACCAAATTTTGGAGCCGGCCCGGATCTTTTCGCTCTCCCACTAACCCATATTTGAGGTGCCTTCTTCTTTCCGTAATGTTCATCAACCGCTTTTTGAACATAACCCAGTGCTGAATCCTGAAATTGATACGACCAATAAGTCATGTAGATGTTGTAAAGTCGTGATAAAATAGATCCAGAATCGTCGGTGAAAGATTGAGATCCGGGTACAAATGAGGGGAGAATCGGAGCGCCGGTGGCGAGAAGTGTTCCTTCGAACACACTTGTTGTGTGAACACCGATCACGTTTCGCAAATTGATGGCGTCGAAAAATGCAACACCGCTGGAAACAGATTACTGTAGATGGGAGAAGTGTTTGCACAAGACGTTCGTCGTGAGTTCGAATCGAAGTTTCACACATCGAAAGTTAACATTTCCAATTTTTCTGAGTGAAAATGCGACTTTAAAAAATACCTGAAATCGAACAACTCGGTCAGACCAATATCAAATTTCTCATTTCTCATCTCCTCGATCAACTTGGCATCATTCAACAAACTTTTCGTTGTCAAATAAGAATTAATTCCAATATAACCGGCTGACCACATGATTCCCATTTTTGAATTTGCAGAATGTTTCCATAAATCGGCAACAACTCCACTTTTTGCTGCCTGTTCATTGAATTTTGCCACTTCTTCGCTTGGCCCGACATGAATTATTTTTGCAAGTTTTGTGCCATTTCCAGCGGCAGGGTTGATTATTGGTATTAGGAAGGTCTACAAGTGTTTTGTTTTGTTTTTAGATCGAAGGTCATTGGGAGAAAAACCTGCTGAATTAGTTTGGTCATTTTCCAAGTTGAAAGTGAAATTAATTTTGCATCACATGTGGGTGACTCTAGTCGGGCCCGAAAATATTTAGATATATATCGGACCCAAAAAAACATGAGCCCGGTCTGAAATTTTCCGCTGAATCTGATTTTTTTTTCAAAAACTCCGCGATTTTTGATCTCAGCTGGATTCAGCAAAAAAATCAGAATAAAACCGAGCCCAGTGGTTTAACTTTGACCCGTTTCGGGCCATTTATTCGGGACCGGCCCGGTTCAGAAAAATTTCAAAAAGTAAAAAAAAAATCCCAGAAAATCTGGATTTTTCAAAAAAATTCTGAAAACTTCTCGACAAACTTGAGAATCCAGATTGTATCCGAAAAACATTTTTTTGGATTTAATTCTTAACTTTTGAAAAATTTCTTCAAAAAAATTTGAATATTTTGCAAATATTTTTGGGCGGTTCACGTGAAATTTTGAAAATTTATCATTTTTTTTTGTTGAAAAAAGTTTACCAAATTTTCATCACATAAGTCTGAAATTTTTGAAAAATAACTTTTCCGACTTTTTGACTGTGCAATGTGCTAAAGGTCTCACCACATCATTTCCCTGCTCGACCAAAATATCGGCCAATCTACCCATCGTTTGAACATGACTATAACCAAACATCGGAATACACACCAAAATCTTAAAGGCACATGTTCCACTGATCAATATGAGCAACGGTAAAATGAGACGCATGTCTGCAAAAATCTTGAAATAATTCAACCAAAAAATGTAGTAAATTTCGGGCGTTAAAATAACCATGGTTGCAATAATGATTACTTTGATTCGTGTGAAATTTTCAGCGAGAGACGCAGAGAAAAAAACAACGACTAGGTTTTTTTTCGCGACAAACTGTGTGAGTGTGTAAACACAATATTGCCATAGGTTTTTTTGAAAAAAGGAGGAAAAAAACAAAAGTAAGTCACAAAAAGAACCGTGTTCACAAACATGACACAACACGACGAGGTGGCAATTGTTGAGAGAGTACGAGACGCAGAGAAATTCGGGCATGAGAATATTGAGTTTTCGGGGTTTTTTGTTGGGGAAAAATTGGATGTTTTCAGAAGTTGCAACTTGGATTTTTCTGAAGTTGTGATATAGTTTTTCGGAAAATATCTCACAAATTGTCGGTCAATTTTTTCTCAAAAAAAAAAGCCAAAACTTGAGTTCAGAAAATCTGGGCCGGTCTGAAAAAATTTAGGATTTTTTCAGAAGTTTTGATAATATTTTGTGAGAGTTTTCTCACAGAGTTTGGGTCAAAATTTTCTTCAAAAAAAAATGAAAATAAAAAATGACAGATTTTTGTAACTGAAAATGTCAAAAGTCGTGTTCAGAAAAATCGGACCGGTCTGGAAAAAAATTTGAAGTTCACGCGGGGAAAATTAAGCTGGGTCAAAAAATTTGAACATTTTTTGAGTTTCTTTTTTTGCAAAACTTTTTTAAGAGTTCAGAAAACTCGACCGGGTCTGAAAAACATTCAGATTTTCCGCGCATCTTTGGCAACTTTGCGGTTAGTTCCTCAATTCCCTCAAAAACATATTTAGATTTCCTCGAATTTGCAGAAAAAACTTGAATCGTATGTATTTATACATTTTTGTTTAAATAAATAAGAAAAAACTTCCATTTTCATTCGATTAACTAATGTAATTCATTTCATCGATTTTTTTTCAAAAAAAAATGAAGTTTTTTGAACCCCTGAAAATTGTTATCAAAAGCAACCAAAAAATTGGAAAATGTTTTTTTTTGTTTCGAAAAAAGGTCACGTCACAAAAAAAATAATAATATTAATCAAAACATTTTTCCATTGTGAGGTTTTTTCTTGAAGTCTAAACTTTGTCCCAGATAAAAACTTTTTTCAATCATTTTCAGTTCGTGTGTTATATGTGGAAAACTCTGCGTCTCGTACTCTCTCAAAAATTGTGGTCAGGAATTCAAGATTTCAAAAAACATTGGAGCCAATTTTCATGATCGGCCGGAAAAATTTCAATTTTTTTTTGAATTTTCGAAGTTTTTGAATTCTGTTGGGGCTCGGCCCGGTTTTTTACTCTTGGTTCGAAAGATTTCAAAACTTTCTCAAAAAATTTTTGTTCTACTTGTAAAAAATGATCTGAAAAAAATTATTTTTTGAGAGATCACGAGACGCAGAGTTTGCCACGTATCTCAGTCATAAAATTGACCGATTTTAATGGAAAAAAACGTGACCCAGACATATTTTCTCTGCGTCTCGTACTCTCTCAAAAATTAGGAATTCAAGATTTCAAAAACTGGTCTGAAAAAATATTTTGGGCCTGCCCGGTTTTCACGTTTGGCACGGGAAAATTTCAATTTTTTTGAGTTTCCAAAATGTTTTGAAATTTATTTTTCCAGTTTTCTTTCAAAAAAAGGAAGTCCGAAAATCAGGTTTCCTGAAAAAAATATTACTCTCAAAAACTGAAAATGGCCCGAAAAAAATTCCGAAAAAAATGATTTAGTTCAATTTTTACCGAATTTCACAAGATTTGAGAAAAAACGAGACGCAGAGTATGCCACGCGTGACGTAAATTTTGACCCTGCCAGATTTTCTCTGCGTCTCTCTCACTCTCGAAATTTGTCGAGCCAAAGAAAACTTGCGAAAAATTTATTATTCATGCTTTTTTTGTCGTCATTTTCTCCGCGCCGATCTGAAAACAGTCCTAATTTTCCCAAGCATATTCGTTCGTCATAGTTTTCTCTGTCAACATAAACATATGAAAATAATGATAATAGAACAATTTCCATAAAATGTAAAATAAACAGGGGAGGGGGCCCCCCGAAACTGTCTTCTTTTTCTGTTTTTTTTTTTGCTTTTTCTCTACATACGTTGTAAGCACGAAATATAACAACAAAATCGAGAGACGCATTTCGTTTTGTGTTCAATAATCGACCCCTATTTTGTTTCGAAAAAAAAACACAGAAAGAAAAAAGAAAACACTGTTTTTTGTCTCGATGTGTTCACAGATTTTAAGTGCGTCTTTTATCGGCGATTTCGAATTTTGTTGTTTTTTTCCCTGTTTCACTTTTTTTCCAGATGACAGTTTCTTATAATTTCGATGTTTCTTCAAATTCTTCGGCCAATTTTTTGAAATTATTGTTGAGATGGAAAGGTGAGCGAGTTTTTGGGTTTCCAAGGTCAGGCACAGTTTTGTGGGCGTGGCTTGAACCGAGAAACATAATTCGAAAATGAGAAATTTAGAGAAGGTCACGGAAAATTAAAAAAGAGAAATTATTTTGCATTTTCAATGATTTTAGAAAATTTTGTCAGAAAAATAAATTTTCTCACAAAACTCTTTTTTTCAATGTTTTTGCACTTCTCGCTAGATCAGACACAGTTTTGTGGGCGTGGACTAAACCGGAGAAATAGCATTGAAAATTGAGAGATTTAAAGAAAAGGTCACGGAAAAATTAAATTTTTTTTGAGGCCTGAAAGGTTTAATGATTTTTAAAAATTTTGTAAGAATTTTTTTTTCATTTTTTCACAAAAATATCATTCTTTCTCATCAAAGCCTCTTCTCCCTCTTCAAAATTTCTGATTTTTGAAAAAAATTTCCGAGTTGCAAACAATTCACGGGAAAGCAAGGTGCTATACTTTGTCTGTTTCTCTGCGTCTCTCTTCCAACTAGAATTTTGAATTTCGCTGAAAGTGTGCGATAGAGCTAGTTTTCATAGTGTGTCTTTTTGAATTTCACCATTTTTGTCACATTTTTCTAGATTTTTTTGAAATTTTGGAGATTCAAAAAGTGGTGAGAAACTATTTTGCATTTCCAATGATTTTTAAAAATTCATTGAGAAAATTTTGTATTTTTGCTTTTTTTAGATTCCAAAAACTTAAGTACAGTAATTTAAAAGGACAGATCAGGATTTTCCAGAAGATTGTTTGACATTTGAAAACTTTCAAGAAGGTCATCGCCTATTTTTTTTCACAGAATCGAAAATTAATTTTGTTTCAAAAATGAAATTTTTCCTCAAACAGGTTCTTGAAACAACCTAAACAAGCAGTGGTCATAAAAGGTGTTTTGTTCTAAACCCGCAAAATTTTACGACCTTTTTATGTGTCAAAAACTAACTCATAAAGCAGCTTTTGAGAGTGAACGAGACGCAGAGAAAAACTTTTTTTTTGAATATTCATTTGGACACGTGGACAACTCTGCGCCTCGTACTCTCTAAAAGTCCTCCATCATTTTGAAAATTATTCGTGACCTTTTCTCTGAATTTCTCATTTTCAAGTTAAATTTCTTTGGTTGGCCCAAAATCTTTTGAAGGTCATATCTTGGCTGAAAATTGAGATTTTCTGAAAATCTCAAAACCAGTAAAATCGTACCTGTTGAGGGTTGAAATTCTCTTCAAATTCTGGATTTTTTGGTTTTCCAAATTTTGAAAAATCTCAACTCCGAGCAAAGTTAGGCCCGAAAAGTTCCGAAGGCCATAACTTTGCTGAAAATGAAGATTTTTAGAAAATCTCAAAATCAGTGGAACCCTGATGTCAGCGGAATAGGATCCTCAAAAACATTTTTGGGCCACGCCCACAAAACTGTGCCGGATACAGAAAAACGCGCAAAACGTTCAAAAAATGAATGAAGAATAATGTTTGTTTTTTGTGTCCAGGTTCAATTTGGAAAAGTGTGTTGTCGGAGTTGTTGGTTTGGTGTGCTGCCTACAGTCTAGTCGGTCTCACGTATCACGTGATCCAAGATGAACCATTTCAACACGTGTTCAATGATTTGGCTGTTCAATGTGATGATGTCAGCAAATACATTCCGGTCACTTTTATGTTAGCATTCTTTGTCTCAATCATTGTGACACGATGGAAAACGACTTTTGCCAATATGGGATGGATTGAGAGGTTGGTACAAAACTTTTTTTTGTAGTTGAAAAACTCACAGCAAACAATAAAAGAAAAATTTGCACGGAAGAGAAATGTGGAGAGATGGCCGAGCGGTCTAAGGCGCTGGTTTAAGGCACCAGTCCCTTCGGGGGCGTGGGTTCGAATCCCACTCTCTTCAGTCTTTTTTTTTTTTAATTTTTTTGTTGTCATGTTGACATTTTTTCCAGCTGCGCACTAACAATAAACTCCCAAATAACTGCTCGAAACGAAGAGGCCCGTCTAATCCGTCGAAACATCATTCGCTACCTCGTTCTCGCTCAAATCTTAACATTTCGCGACATCTCAATCCGAGTGCGACGTCGATTCCCCAACATTGATTCGATCTCAAAAGCCGGTTTCATAACTGAAGAAGAGGAGGAAAAACTGGAAGCGATCGACCTCGATCCATCATACAACAAGTATTGGGTGCCGATCAATTGGGCACTTATTCTGATAGTCAGAGCAGATGAGAAGAAATACTGTCTGAGTGCTCCCGGTACGTCGAGTCTGATCAACGAGATCAAAGCATTTCGAACGAATTTGGCGACAATTTGCAATTTCGACTGGGTTCCCGTGCCGATCGCCTATCCGCAAGTCATTTTTTTCGCCGTTCGCATGTATTTTGTGATTTGTCTCATTTCGCGACAACATTTGATTGGTGAAATTCGGAGAGATGAGAAGGTTTATCGCATCGATTTCAATGTTACTATTCTGATCATCAAACCACTTTTGACAATTATTCAGTTTATTTGTTTTATTGGATGGTTGAAAGTCGCTGAAGCACTTTTGAACCCATTGGGAGAAGATGATGATGATTTTGAGAGTAATTTCTTGATCGATAAAAATATTTTCGTAAGTTTTTGGGAACAATTTCGAAATTGGGAGGCTCTTCAAAAATTGTACACATTTAAAACATCAGAATTGAAATGTCGACCCTACGACGTTCCGCTTTTACACTTGCGCTAAAAAAGTTGCAAGCGGAGTGTCGTACACACTTCGTCTGCGAGAGACAACACAAAAAGGTGAGAGCGCCAGAGAAAAGTGTGCACACCGTTACGAACAAATGCACAATTCTGGAGATTTTTCTGTTTTTTTTTTCAAAAAAAAAACGTCAGAATATTTTTTATGAAGTCACTCAGAAGAGACGCAGAGAAATCAGATTTTTTGTACTTTTGCGCGACTAGAAACGTTATGAAAAAATATTTTCTAAAAATTACGGACGTGACCTAAAACTCAGTTCATTTTCCAAAAAAAGTTATTTTCAAAATTTTTCATTTTTAGAAAAAAAACTACAAATTTCCTATTTTTCTCTGGGTCTCTTTGGTCCTTACGACACTCCGCTTCTACACCTGCGCTGAACAAGTGGCAGAGCGGAGTGTCGTACACACTGCCTGTGAGAGACAACACAAAAAGAGGAGAGTGCGTTAGAGAAAAGTGTGAAGACCGCGACGAACAAATGCATGAAGAAATTTTTGATTTTTTTGCTCAGCGCAGAAATTTGCTATAGGAGTTGCTTTAAAATTAGAAAATGCAAAAAACCGGTCAGAAATTTTGAAAAATTCTCGTAGGAGGTCAAATTAATTCACGTGAATTTTTCTCTAGATTTCTCATTTTCAAATTATGAATCTTCGGTGTAGGCCACGCCCACAAAACTGTGTCTGATCTAGGAAAATGTGCGAGATACAAAATTACACACTGTGAAATCCTAATTTTGAGCAAAAACGTTTGTTTTTCGAAATTTCTGGGCCCAGTTTCCAGTCCCATCCCCTAAGTTTTCTCTTCCAGACGGGCATCAAAATATGTGACGAATTCGACGAATGTCCGGCTCTGTTTTTGGACCATTTCTCTGACCCGAACGCCGCTCCAATCTACTCAATCGACAGTCAAAACTATACAAATGGAGCACTCATCGGATCGGTTTCCAATATCACTTTGGCTCAAAATGATGACAATGTGACCATGATTCCACTTGGACCGAGAGCTTCGATTGGAGATAGTTTGTCGATGGGTTAGAATGGAAATATTTTTAGAAAAAATGGAGAGATGTTTTGCAGGGCTTGACAGAATATCAATGCGACATCGTTCACGACCTGAGAGTTTCAAAAAAACGCAAAAAGTGTGAGTTTTTTTTTTGTGAAAAAAATTGCAAAAAAACATTTTCAAAAAATGATTTCCGACATCTGGAAATTCTATCCAAACTAGGAAAAATATTTTTTGACATTTTTGACCCCTAATTTTTTTCAATAAAAAAATGCTCTGAAAATTTTTCCATTATCAAAACTTTTGAGTCCAATTTTTTGGTTTATATTTTTTTTGAATTGCAGTCCGGCCCGTATCGTGACGATTTCCAAAAAAAACACAATTTTCTCAAAAATTTTGGTCCGGGCCAAAAGTATTTCAAACTTTATCTATTGTTTTTTTAACGTGACATTTTTGGCTCAAATGTTTAGGTTTTTTTTCGGATTTCCGGTTTTTTCAGAAAAACTCAAATTTAGAAAAAAAATTCGGGCCGGGCCAACAATTTTCAATACTTCTTGGCTGGACCTGAATGTTTTTCAAAAACTCAAAGTTTCGTAAATTTTTCCATTTTTAAAACGTACATTTCGAGCTTTTTTTGAACATGAAATTTTTTAAGTTTTTCCAGAAAACGCAACTTCAGCGACGGCGAACAAAACGATGGCTACGAAATCGACATGGATCCACCGGTGTCCCCCAACACTCATAAATTCTCGACAAATTTGGAAAAAGTCGACGAAAATCAAGACGAAGAAGAGGAGAAAGTGAGAGACAGAGAAACCCCAAAATTAGTGAAGAAGCCTGTTATTAACTAAAGGCTTCAATTTTTGGGAGATCTCAAAATTTCTCATATTTTTTACAGGTCCCCGATGCCATTTCACGAGTATAGAATAGTCCCTTCGACTTATAATAATAATAATAAAAATAATAAACATATGTCCTCGTTGTTGTATTTATGTGTGTGTTCCTCATTTGAGGATGAGCTGCGCGCGCGCGAGAAACCGACCCAAGGAACAGACAAAAAATGATTGATCAGTTAGTGACAAGTTAATTGACATCAAAAACAGGTCGCCGCCTAGTCATTATACATGTGCATTTTTTAGGACGATTGTGTGAATTGATTAATATTATAATCTCTTTTTCTTCTTGTTGAAGGTCGAGAGCTCAGATGGCCTTGCTTGAGATTTTTTAGTTGGATAATCAATTAATTTGTCGAATTATGACACGTGCTCAGAATTGGGTCTTCTCTATAGGTCAAATCAACTGATGATTTCCTGGTTGAGCACGTGGTGGAGTGGTAGAGTGTTGAGATACAAATCGCGGCGGTTTTGCAGGTTCGGTTCCGGATGGTGGATTTTTTTTTGAGTTCTAATTTTCTGGGAAAAGTGTCTTCACAGGCGATCCGCACCAGATCTATAATAGATCTATTTCAGGTCTCTACACAATTAGATCTGTCACAGATCTATTTCAGATCTATACGTTCGTCTAGAGCTAGAACTGTCACAGATCTAGCTGAAATAGATCTGTACCAGATCTATATCAGATCTATTTCACGTCTGTCTCACGTCTATTTCACGTCTATCTATTTCAGATCCTGAGATTAATCCCTTACAGATCTGTTACAGACGTTCCTTAGCCGACCTATCACAGATCTAGTGCGGATTTCCTGTGTTGTTCTTCAAATTCTGATAAAAATTACTCTGAAGTTCGTTCTGTTCAATTAATTCAAAGAAACTTGCAGTACTGCCCATGAAAACTACAGTACCCGAGATTTTTCTGAAAATCTCGAAACTACAGTACTCAAAATTCGTTGAAATTACAGTACTCTGAAGTTCAAGCTTCGAGAAAAATCGAAAATCAAAGTTCTCTTCCCGCTCTCATTAATAAACCAAAAAAATTACAAAAATTCCTTTTGATTTCAAAATTTTTCTGAAAACTTCTAAACTACAGTACTCAAAATTCATAGAAACTACAGTACCATTTTATTCAAACTACAGTATTCTGAAGATCAAGAATCAAAATTGTGAAAAAACGCAAATTATAGTACCCCTTCTCTCAATTAGAAACCAACAAAACACTGAAATTTTCTAAACTACAGTACTCTGAAGTTCAAAATGCAAAATTTTTCGAGAAAATTTTGAAAACTACAGTACCCCCCTATCCCCGCTCTCAATAATAAACAAAACGAGTGACCCCATAATTTATCAGAAGCTTCATTTTGTTCTCCTCTTTCGCGCATCCATATGTGTGTGTGCCCTTCAAATTGTAAACAAATCAAGATTGTTATGAATTACAACCCCCATATGCTTATGTTAGCAGGACATTAGCATAACTGACTGATTGACAACAAATGTCACTACTAGCACCTGGAGGAATCTACACTTGTCAGAATTTTTTTTTTGAAACATGATTGACCTCGAAATGCGGAATAAATGATTGATTTGCATACAACACACTAATTTGACTCAATTTTCATGTTAAAATTATTTTTTGAAAATAAACAGAAAATGCCGAAAAAATAAATAGATGGATTACTATAGGTTTTGGTAGCGAAATTTACAGTAGAAAAACATTCGGGCCTACCGGAAATACTGCGAAACTCCATAGATTTTGTTTTTTGGCCCAGATTTTTCCAGGTCCAAATTTTCGGACCCAGATTTTCCCCGAAAAAGTCGAGCCGCATAGTTTTTCAAATTTAAGATGGTCTTTATGAGCTTTTTCAGAATAAGCCCGACATAGTCCAAACCGGCCCGAAACGGTCTAAATCTCACCGCTGTGAAGCACAGTAATTTATGAAACTAACTTTTCACATTTTCAGAAAAACTCGACCCAGATCGTCTTGAGGCGGACCGAAGTTTTCTGAGGCTTCACAGAAAAAAAATTGAAAACGAAAAAAAAGTTTGATCTCGGGCGGGCTCGAACCGCCGGCCTTCTGTGTGTTAGACAGATGTGATAACCACTACACCACGAGATCACATGAAATTGTTGTCGTTTTTTCTAAACATATGTCAATGCGGAAAAGTTGAACGTTGCAAATTTCTAGCAATTTTCATGAAGAAAAATGATAATCAATCAAAATTATCTTTTGTTTGTTTCGCGCGCCCTTGATTTATTATTGTAAATGTTTTTGTTTATACAACACAACACAGTATATTATTCATCTCTTCTTTATTTTTGAAACAATACATATAATTATCACTAAATATACACCGGAATCTCGAAAGTGATAAGAGGGGGATCCAAAACGAGGGGGAAAAACAGATTACCCGAAAAATGCAAAAATACCCGTTGCTAGGAGAATGAGGAGGAATGGTAGATTGTTAAAGGAGCATGAGAAGAGACAGTGAGAAGGATAAGATGTAGGTGATTGAGATGGTTGTTGAGGTGAGTTCTTCGGGATCGCTGATCTCGTGAATCTCGAAAGCGATGCCTTGTTCTTCTTGATCCATCGGTATTATTTGCTCATATTCGTCTTTTTTGTTGCCCGCGTAAAGATTGAGACGTTCACCGCGAGTTTTCGGAATTTCTTGCCACGAGTTTTCCATCGGCATTATCTGCAACAAATTTTTGAGATTGTTCAGGGTTTGAGTTTTTAGTTTTTCAGAAAAAGTTCTGTTTTCTCGAGCGGAAAATTTCGGACCCAGATTTTCGGGCCGCTAGTTTTCGGGTTCAGCTTTTTTTCAGACCGAAATTTTGGGCCGTCCTGGTCCACAGTACAGTACTTCGAAATTAACAAAAAACTACAGTACCCCCAACCCATTTTGAAAAAAAAACAGTGCACCCCAAAATTTCAGGTCTATTTTTTTCTGAAAGAAATTTTCCGGCCTAGAAAAATGAGAAATTCCAGTTGTGCCTGAATTTTTAGGCCAAAAATTTCGGGGTCTAAGTTTTTGGGGCCAGAAGAGTGTGAAATTTCAATTTTCAAGTAGTTCTCAGACCGGGCCTGGATTTTTTAGTCCGGAAATTTCGGGACCAACATTCTTAGGTTTAAAATGTCAGAAATTTTAGTCGCCACATAATTTTCAGGCCCAAACTTTCGAAGCCTGTGATTTTCAGACCAAAACTTTCAGACCGAAACATTCAGACTCAGAAAAATCAGAAGCTTTATCATATTTTTCATCCCCAAAGTTTTAGGTCCAAATTTTCTGGCCCAACTTTTTCAGTCCAAAAATTTCTTCCCCAGATTTTTTCAGACCGGAATTTTCAGGCCCAAAAAAGTCCCAAAATTTTCATTCTTCACTCACCTTCTCATAAAACTGTTCCCACATTTTCTCAGCATCCGGCATAAACGTGACAGAACTCTTTGTAGTAGTTGTAGTCGATTTTTCAGTCGTTGTTGTTGTCAACTTTTTCAACTGATGATGATGTCTATGATGATGATGAATGTCCCCATTTTTATCAGTGATATGAATAACCATTTTAAGGCTATGACTAGCACAAAGACCTCCAAATTCGTTGTTCAATCCATCTCTAGTTCCAGTAGATGTTGCTGAAAACACAAAAAATCAATCAGGCTCAACGAAAAGGTATTTTTTCTTACAGATAAAGTAATATGTCATTCCAGGCCGATAGTCCAATCCACTTGGATTTGGGCTCATTAGTCTGAATGCCACCTTCAATTTTTCGTGTTCATATGGTTGTGTGCATCTGCCAAGTTCCTTTGCGGTCGATTTAACCTCACAATTTTCATATTCTTCTTCCGAAACTCGATAAATTATAGATTGCTCATTTTGTTTCTCAGATTTTTCAAAATACGGGCAAATAATATCCAAAGTATCACCAATTGCCGCATATCGTTCAACTCTGAAATGAAATAAATTTAATGGGTCCTGAAACGACTATTGTTTCAAAGTGTGTCGGCAGACACATTTATTATTCCACCAAAATTGAATTATTTCCTTTCTTCAAAAAGAACAAAAAAGTTTGATCTCGGGCGGGCTCGAACCGCCGGCCTTCTGTGTGTTAGACAGATGTGATAACCACTACACCACGAGATCACATGAACATTGCATTTTATTTTAAAAAGATATTAAACCCCAGATGACCCCCCGAGTTACATAACAGTCAGCTGTTTGGTGTGTTGGTAAACGCATTGGGGTGGAAAATATTTGGTAATTGATGGGTATCACCATTCTTATATAGTAATTATGTGTATATAGATTTTCTCGCATATCTCATTCATTATTATAATATTATAAATAGATTTTTTTCTTGTCAAAAAACAAAAAAAAAAACAAAAAAATCTGGAGTCAGGCAGGGGATTATTGCATAATATGGTCAAGTGCAGATGCAGCAGGTGTACAAGAGTCGATTTTCAAACAACCCACCCGACACACTTCTAATAAAAATGTTGGTTGCGCAACAATATCTTATCATTTTTGGTGATTTTCAAGGTTTTTTCTCGAATAAAATTTGAAATTTTTAAAATTGTAATCGAAAAAAAATCTGCATAAAACCCCCAATTGACCCATCGCGAATTAGGATTCAAAAAAAAGAAGAAAAAGAAGAACCTAGCTGTCCCCATCGACGACTAATCCTGCTATTCAAATGCTCCCCTACCGCAACGTTCAAAGGTTCACCTGCCGACCATACATACATGTTAATTAACTATTCTAAATACTATTCGATCGAAAGTATTTGTGATTAGTTATGTACATACATATTAAGGTGTGGCTGTTGTTGGAACGGAAGTGGCGATGAAGAAGGTCGATTACACGCCAACAAATTATAATAACAATGGTATTCTTCAACAGGAAAGAAGTCGTATTGGATTAGTGTGAAATCCAAGGACAAAAAATTCAAAAAAAGAAAAAAAATTGTTGATCTCGGGCGGGCTCGAACCGCCGGCCTTCTGTGTGTTAGACAGATGTGATAACCACTACACCACGAGATCACATGAAAATGTCTGGTTTTTTTCTCATTAAATTTTCGTCGACTTTGCATGAAACTCAACGACATATGTAAATCGGAAGTTGGTTGCTTCCAAAGTGGCCCCCTTCAAAATTTAATTTGTAGATAGATAGAGAGGGGGAAAGCAATTGTATGCACAAATGTCACTTAATAAACCCGAAAACGAGTTAGTTAATTACATGGAAATTTTCTAGAGGTTGAAAAACACTTGATTAGTAGTGTATTTATGTTGGAGAAATCGCGTCGTGATTAGTAGCACTCAAAAAACGACAAAACCAATATGAAATGTGACACTGTTTACAATATCTTGTTGACATAATAATAATAATAATCGTCTTTTTCTACAGTAGTTCTAACCAAAAGTGCTTCTCAATATTGTTGTACTTATAAGGGTAATAATTATAAGGGGGTTTTGGGTGGTAAACATTTGGCACCCCTGTTGATTTTGGGTCCATTCGGAGTAATTTGAGAAGATTTTGATGCAACTTTATACATTTATAAAATGTATATGTATATTTTGAAAAATGTTCGTTTTGTTCCCTCTGTGTCTCTCGAATTTCATTGGAAAAAGTTGAGCAACATTGAGAGGGCACCTGTGGTGGCTCGTAAATCAGTCGAGTAGTACACGACCACATATTACACACAACATGACATGATGACAACTTTTCTTTTTGCTTTCTTATCGCCGGGATGAATAGATCATTTGTTATATTTATTATTATTTGGTTGAAGCTGCTCGAGCAAAAAGTGACAGGGGTCATAGATAGACACATATGGTCAGATTAAATCAAGGAAGAAGAAGAAGAAAAAATCGAGAAACATCTGCATGCAAAAAATACACTTGTTTATCGTATGAACAAATATTGACAGCCTTATGTTTTTTTTTTCCTAGAGGGCACACAAATTATCTTTAAAATTTTTGGGCCGGTCCGGAAGTTTGAAATTCATGTCAAAAATTCTGGTCCGAAAAGTCAATTTTTTCAAAAATCAGAATTTTTCGGGCCGGCCCGAAAAATTGAAATTTCAGAAAAGTGAAAATTATTGTCAGAAATTTTCAGGCCGGCCCGATAATCTCAAATTTGAGAAAAAAATGAAAATGGTTGTCAGAAAATTGTTAGGCCGGCCCGAATAACTGAAAACTTAAAAAAAAAATCCCGGAGAAAGTTAAACATTTTATATTCGACCCTAAAGTTTGAGATTTTCAGAAAAATTTCCCGGAGAAAAAAGTCTGAAATTTCCGGGCCGGCTCGAAAAATTAGGGATTTCGAGAGAAAAATTGTTTAAAAAATTTCCGGGCCGGCCCAAAAATTTTCACAATTTTTCCCAGGCCGGTCTGAAAAAATCGAATTTTTTGAAAAACAGAAAATTTCCTAGCCGGCCCGAAAACTAGAGATTTTCAGAAAAACCTAAATTTTTCCCAAAAACTTTTTTGTCAAAAATTTTCGAGACAAAAAAAACCAACTTCCGCCCGTATCGTTCCCAACAGTCACCAAACATTGTAAATCATATTTTCTACCAAAAACAGAAAAGTTTACAACTTCCTTCTCAATGTTTTGCTACTGCCATAAAACGATGTACAAACTTTGTCGCCCCCGCATAACTATAGCTATAGCTATCTAATCGGCTTTATTTTTTTTTCTTTTTTCGCTAAAAGACCTTGAGGTTCCCAAGAAGGATTAGAAGCCGATCCGCTATATTCCATCTAGTTTTAAAGCTTATACATATTTGTTCAGTGGGTCCGTTTTTAATTGGATACATCTCTAACATATGTATGTATGTATCTATGTTTGTCGGTCAAACGAGCGGGACCTTTTTGAACAACATGTTTCGTGTCAATATTTGAGTGAGTTAGTTGACTTACAGAGGGTTTGTCGAGTTCCAGTAGATTTGTGGAAGTCTTTTGAAGTCGGCGAGAAGCGGGAAAACAAGGAGGATAAGAGGAAGCATCTGAAACCAAAAAATATGGGAATTGAATATTAGGAAAAATTGAGAAAAAAACGGTTTTAAGGAAATTTGGACTAAGCCTTGATAATGCAAAATCAGAGAAAAAATGATTTTTAAAAAATTCAGAAGCCCAAAAAAACAATGAGAAAAACAGTTCGGCCCGTTTTTTTTCTGAGAAAAATTAATTTCGAAAAAAATTGAGAGTTCCAACAAAAAAAAATGAGAAAAAACCAGCCCGGTCCGATTTTTTTCAGGAAAAAGTTAGATTCAAAAAAATTAGGAAATTCAGAAAAAATAGGAAAAAACGGCCCGGCCCGAGAATTTTTCAAAACAAAAATAACAGAAAAAAATCAGAGAAAACCAGTCCGGCCCGAGAATTTTTCAAAAAAAATATATAAAAAATAAATCAGATTCTCAGAAAAAAGTATAGGAAAAAAATCAAATGTTTAGGAAACATTTTGGCCCGAAAAAAATTTGAGAAAGTTAACACAATAAAAACATTTTAAAAAACCGAAAAATATTTCACGTGACAACTGCAAAAATCAGAAAAATTTTAGGTCAAAATTTTTTAGTCGAAAAATCAGAATATACAAAACTCTCAAAATCTTAAGACCAAAAAAAAATGAAAATAAAAATTGAATGAATATTAAAAATATCACAACAACAACAAAACACAATAAACAAGTGTGTTCTCCTATTCTTCTTCTTCTCCTCCTCTTTTTTCTCTTCGCCTAAGCTCCGCCCACTTTTCGATGCGCCGCCCATTTAATAGGCGAGATTTGTAGGTAGAAAAGAGAAGAGCTAATTAATAATAAGGTGCAACTAATTATAGAGAGAAATAGAAGAGAACAGCAGGCAAAAGCCTTTTTTGTTGTTGTTTTTCGAAGAAAAAAAGATGGGTCCGAAACAAAAATTCGGTTGGCTGGAGTTGAAAGAACTACAATGTTTTGAGTTTTGAAAAATCTGGTTTAAAGGAACATGTTGGTTTTTTGAGGTCGAATTTTTAATGCTCGAAAAATGCTTTTTTGACCGGTAATTTTTTGCGCAAAAAAACTTCGCAAAAAATTCCGACAAAAGTTTTCGGGCCCGGGCCCGCTCGAAAATACCAGGTCCGACTTTTTTCGGGCCCAACTGATTTTTCAAAAATTGTATTTCATTTTTTTTTTTGAAAATGAGAGAATAACTGTGAAAGTGAAAACTACAGTATGCAAAATTTTGGAGCGAAAAAGTTCAAATTAAAAAATTGAAACTTTTTGGCCAAAAAAAAAACAAAAATTCTGGGAGCAATTAGATTTGAGTTTTTTTTGTGGAAAATTCAAAACAGACTCAGATTTGAACAGAAAGAAGAAAGTTCAGAGTTCAGGCCTGGTCGAAACAAAATGAGTCAAACTTTTTCGGGCCGGCCCGATTTTTCAAAAAATTTGAAAATCAATCCTGGTCCTGTTTTCAAATCACGGGCCGTTTGAAAATAAAAACTAATTTTTTGACCACGAAAAAAATTCAAAAATTTCAGTTTGAGAACACTGAAATTTGAGAAAAATCAAAACTACAGTACCCCTATTTTTGGCGCGAAAAATTTGAATTTAAAAATAAAACTTCAAGGGCAAAAGAAAACACAAATTTTGAGGATAATCACATTTCAGTGTTTTTCTCTCTGGGTGTGTTTCAAGAGTTTGAAAAAATACCAGTAAGGCCAAAAAATATCAGACCAGCCCAGAAATTTTTTCGAGCCAAAAATTTAATCTTCAAATTTTCATTTTTTTGGCTAGTTAGCTGTTCCTAAAGTCAAAAAAATGCATTTTTTTTTTGTCTCGAAACAATGTTGTGGTGTAATGTACAAACTCGTTGACCTTACATTCAAGATTAAACAACATCTTCTCCTAAATAGTTTGAACTTTGTAAACATTTGAAGGACACCTAGGTGTTCTTCTGAGAAACTAGATATTCCCATGGCGAATACCCGTGTCGGTTGTCAAATCACCATAGTGCTAGAAATGTTGGACAAAGTGTGATAATCAACACATTTCGACAAACGTGGGAAGAAAAGTGTAACACGACAAAAAAACAAAACAAAAAACGACTAAATCATTTTTTTAATTTGAAAAATATGGAACTGACACATTTTTATGAGCTTGAAGAAGAAAAAAGAAGAAGAAGAAGAAAAGAGAGAATTTTTTTCGCTGTTGCTAATTTTTTTTCGTGAGAATCCATTATTCAATTAGGTTGATTTTTGGGGTGAGAAAAAAGTTTTGATTTTTTCGGGTTGGAAGTTTCAGGGGTACTATATTTTTCAGTTGAAAGAGAAGGAGTTTTGGGCCGAAAATTTGGAGTACTGTACATTTAGGGAGAAAATTCGGTCCGGCCTGAATTTTCAGAAATCACTGATTTCAAGAAAAATTCAGGTTTTGATTTTCAAAAAATAACAGAAAATATAAGTGTTCCCCGAAAACTTAGAGTACTGTACTTTTCTAGTTTTGAAAATTAAAAAATAATAGAACGATAACTTTCAAACTGTCTAGAGTACTGTAGTTTTGACCCAGAAAAACTGAAAAAATTTTTGATGATGAAAAAATGTTCTCAAATATTCTGGGGTACTGTAGTTCTTTTGATTCTGAAAAAATGAGGAAAAATTGAAAGTGGAGAAAAGTTCAAAATGGGCCTGAAACTTTAGGTCTGAAAATATGTGAGATTTTTTGGTCCTGGCCCAGAAACTTAGATACACTGATTTTTTTTTTCAAAATGTAAAAACAATAAGTTTCTGAGTACTGTAGTTTTCACACGAAGTTCTCGAAAAAACAGTTTTCAGGTTGAAGTACTGTACTTTTTCCATTTCTGAGAATAAAGATTTTGAGTTTTCGAGAAAATGTTTTACAAAAAAGGTACTGTAGTTTTAGAAGTTTGTGAGTCTGAAAATAAATTTCAGGTTACTGTAGATATAGCACTGAAAAATCTAAAATGTTCTAGATTTTTCAGAAAGTTGATTTTTTTGGGAAATTTGGCCGAAAATATCCAGAAAAAAAGTAGAGTACTGTAGTTTTGAAACAAAAAAATCCAAACTTTTTGATTTCTCGAAAAGTGAAAGTTTCTCGAAATTCGGCCAGAAAAGTCTCGAAGAGAAAATCCAGGGTACTGTAGTTTTGTGACCAAAAATAATAATCCATATTTTTTGATTTTTCAAGAAGTGGAAATTCTTTAAATTTTGGCAAAAAATATCACAAAACAAAAAACCTAGGGTACTGTAGTTTTAATTAAACTTTTTAAAAAGTTCATTTTTTCTGCAAAAAATACAGGGTACTGTAATTATGACACCAATAAAATGTCCATTTTTTCGAGCAGCTTATCCCCCACAATATTGTATTTTGAAGTAGATGGCATGCATAAATTAATTTCAATAAATCTGACTTTTTTCCCCTATTTTTCGATGAGTTCAAGGAGCACTTGAAAACAAATATATTGGATATTGGATAAAGCTACAGTACTCTCACGACAACCTTGAAACTGTTTTATTATTATTAGTAAACAACTTGACATATTCACAAGTACTTTTACCTGATTTTCACGAATAAAAGCAAAAAGAAAGAAGAAAAAAGTATAATATTGAAAAAAAATGTTGAAATTCTACACTTTTTTGTGTTTTGCTATACATATTTTTTTAATTAGTGCTACATGCTTTTAAGGATAAAAAAAAAGGCCGGCTCGGTGGGTGGCCAAACTTTTTGTTTTCATCTTTTTTGCGGAGAGCTTGGGGATTAAATCAGAAACATTTTAGCACCTCATAAAATTACGGTCAAATCATGCAAAAATAACAACAACATGGAAAAGAAGAGAAAAAGAAAAAGGAGAAGGAGAGTTATGTACATATGGGATTAGGAGCTTGTTATCATCAAAAAATATGCGTACACTAATCGGGGGAACCGTATTTGTCCATTTTTCGCTCATGGGAAAAATGGGGGAAAATGTTGTGTTTTTTCATGTTTTGATTAGGATGGACTTTTTTGACAAAAAATCTGACTTCAAAAATTAGATTTTTTGGGCCCGAAAATCGGATTTATCTGGCCTGATCTGATTCAGCTCCGATTTATTAAGACCCGAACAAAAAAGTGGCCTTGACTGATATTCTCTTGGGCCAGAAATTTTCAGGCCTGGGCTTTCAGGCCTCACATTTTCTAGACCCCCAAATTTGAAAAAGTTCTGAGACTGAGCCGGGCCGTGTTTTTGGGCCGGGCTCTCCAAAAAAAATCTGTGTATGATTTTTGTGAGGTCTTGCTTTTGAAGAGACCGAAAATATCAACAAATTGGGCCAAATTTCGGGCGAAACCGCAAATTTTGAGAGAAAGAGAGACGCAGAGTTTGACACGTGTCACGCGTGAAACTGAATTAATTTATTTTCAAGAAAAAACGTGACCCGAGTGCGTGGAATTTTCTCTGCGTCTCGTTCTCGTTCTCTGTCTGTCTCGGTCTCTCTCTATCTCTCTCTGTCTCTCTCTCTCTCTCTCTGTCTCTCTGTTTCTCTCTCTGTTTCTCTCTCTGTCTCATTTTCTCTGTCTCTCTCTCTCTCTCTCTTGGATGAATATATGAAACAAGAAAAACTGAGAATTGAAATTTTTTTTGAGAAATTTTGAAGAAAAAAAAATTCAAAAAAAAATTTGAACAAAAAAATACAAAACTGTGAACTGAAATTTTTCGGCGCCAAAATATATTTTTTGAAAAATGGGGTTGTAAGCATTTTCAGACCAAAAATACACTTTCAAAATTTTCCCACCGAAAAAAATTAAAATTCAAAAAACTAGACCACATTTTGAGTAGGGAAAAAACACAGAATGAGAATGGAAATTTGAAACCAGAAAATTTGAAGTTTCGAGAAAAAATCATGAGAAAATAAGCTTTCAAAAAATTCACAACTTCGAAAAAATTCAAAAAAAATTTCGGACAGGCCAGATTTTTTCCATGTTGGGTCTGAATTTCATCGGGCCTGGCCTACCTATAAAATTAATTTGAAATAAAATGTGCAAAAACTGACCAACAGCAAAAAATCGGAAAAAAAATAGTATAGTAGTTATCAATATTTCACTCGATAAGCTTTCTCAAAAAAAAATGACTCATAATTTCATCAAAAAAAAATTGAGAAAAAAAATAATGAAAAATTCTGCTGACAAAAAAACGACGCGGTCCCATTTTCTCCCATTTAAATGCGCACCAATCTAATTAATTATGAGTTCGAAGTTTCCGCAAAAAAAACTTTTTTTGTATTCTATTGAAACTTCTTTCTTCCAACAACAACGGAAAATAGATGGGGAGAAATGTTTTTCTCTGCGTCTCTCGGTCTCTCGTCGCTAAATTAGCTCAATATTTCACACCTTGGCTATATAATTTACGAAGAGACAAAAAAAAAAACACAGATGTGGGTGCGCTGGGTAATTTATCATTTTTTTTTGTTTGGCCAGAAAATTATACAGGTGGTAAATCAAGAAAAACCCGGATTTTTTGCGGAAAAAAGTGGTCTAAAAAACCGCACAGTTTTGTGGGCGTGGCCTAAATCAGAGAAACATAATTTTAAAATGAGAGATTTAGAGAACAGGTGACCAAAAATTACAATTTTTTGGATACTACAACACCCTTCTGAGAAACTACAGTACCCTTGAGAATAGACAGTAACTCTAACTTTGGGCAAAAAGTTTTTCAAAAAAAAAAAAAAAAAAAAAAAAAATTAAAAATTTTTCTCGGCATTAAGAAACTTTGAGAATAAAAAATCTACAGTACTACTTAACACAGTGAAAATTTTTGAATCTCACATTTTTCTAGCACAGGCGATCCGCACCAGATCTATAATAGATCTATTTCAGGTCTTTACACGATTAGATCTGTCACAGATCTATTTCAGATCTATACGTTCGTCTAGAGCTAGAACTGTCACAGATCTAGCTGAAATAGATCTGTACCAGATCTATATCAGATCTATACCCCAAAAATTTTCAAAGACGGAACTTTTTTCTTCAAAAAATGTATCGCAAAAATATTGTTCAAAAATAGGGCTTTCAGATTTTTCGGCCCAAAAATTGTTCTCGAGAACTACAAACATTTTTTGGCTCGAAATGTTTCATTTTTTTCCAACAAAGTTCGCCAAAAATGAGAATATTGTTGTTCTTTTTCAGAGAAACTAATCCGCTGAGCAGGTGAATGAGAAAAAGTGCAAATCCGACCGCCCGGAAATTATACGTATTACAAATCTAGATAAGCAAAAATAAGGAGAGAAGGAGAGAGAGAGAGAGCAGGTGATAGAGAGACGCAGAGAAATGACAAAACGAAAAGAACATCTGCGCTTTTGGTATTAATACAGTACATTATACTAATTGTTTTGGGGGGTTTTGGCAATTTGGAACATTTTGAAGGAAAACTTTTGGCGCCAAAAATTGGGTCCGAATTTTCAAACAAATATATTCAACAATTTCAGACCTAAACTACTTTTGGAATTTTTTTTTTCAACTTTTCGATACTTCCCTGGGCCGAAAAATTATCTTAAAAATTTTGCTAAAAAATCTAAAACTGGACCAAAAGTAGTTTTTCAAAATCATAAAAAAATTTGACTTTCTGAATTTTCGCGCCGAAAACTATTTCAAAAATTCCGGCGCCAAAAAGTTGAAATTCAAAAAACTGGACCAAAACTTTTTTTTACAAGTTTTTTTTTTCAAAATTCAAAACGCCAAAAAGACACTTAAAAAGCAGGGCTTTCAAATTTTAAAATGAAAATTTTAAATTTTTAAATTTGAAAACGCCTCGAGCCCAAAAATTAATATTTTTTTTTCAAAATTATCGGACCAAAAATCTCGACAATCTCCTCCCCCTAAAAGTTCTTGAGAACAATAAAAATTATAGTGGTAAAAAGGAGAGGTAAGAAAAGTATTTAGTTATATATGTGTATAATTGTTAACAGGTGCAAGTGTCCTTTTTCACCCAATTCATGCACACATCGTAAAATGAGGAGGTCTCTTTTGACAACAAAAACCTTAGGAGAAAACGAACCAAAAAAACCTATTTGAATACTAAATAATATGGTTGTATGAGGCAATTAAAGGCAAAAATATGTTAATTTTTATTCGAGTGTTTATCGGTTTTTTCATTCCGAGGTACTGTATTTTTGAGTTTTTGGTCCGAAAAGTTTGTGACTTTTCAATAAAATTTTCATAGGCCTGAGAAATGCAGGCTCGGAAATATTTGAAAAAAAGTTTCGAGCCGAAAAAAATATCCTCAAAAGTGAAAAAGCAAATCTTTATCTAGAAAAAATATTTTTTTGAGCTGTAAGTTTTCTGACGACAAAAATGAAACTTCAAAAATCGAGAAACTTCGAGATTTGGCGCCAAAATTTATTTTAAAAATAGGACAATTTTCAATAAAATTCGTACAGGTTCTGGAAATCCAGGCCACAAAATAATTAACAAAAAAAAATTCAGTTTCGGGCCTGAAATAAATTCAAAAAAAGACCAAAAAATTCCAAAATTTCCGAGATTTTTGATTTTTTTTGAGAGATTATTGACCAATTTTTCTCCAAAATTTCAGAAAAATATTAGGCCTGAAAATTGAAAAAAGTAGCAAAAATTTGAAAATGTTCTAGAAGCCCAAAATTTTCAAAAAACTCCCAAGAAGTAGTCTAACAAAATGAGGTCATCTTAATTTTGAAAAATTTCAATTTCGGGCCGAAAAAAAACTGAAAAAAATTGGACTCCAAAAAATTTTGATGTCGGAAATTTCAAAAAAAAAAAAAGTTTTTTCGGGTCTGAAAATTCAAAATTTCAGAAAAAAATAATCAAATTTTGACGGCAAAACTTTAAACTCGAAAAATCCCTACCTTTTTCCCAAAAAAAGAAAGCTTTCCCAAAAAGTGTCAAAAACAAAAAACCGAAAACATTTGGGTCATCTCATTTTACTTGCGGTTCCCAATAAAAATGTCGTTTGGCCCTCTATCGGCACATTTTATAATCAGTTGTAAAACATAAACGGGTCCCTTGATCTACCCAAAAAAAGGACACGTTTATGACCATATTTGGAAGGAGATAAAAAACAATAATAATATTTGTGTTATGAGAAAAAAAAGGATTATCATATTTTGGGTGGCATTAGATCGGTTGCCACGGACAACGTCCATTTTTATCACAAAAAAAGGAAAATAGTTTTGTTTCCCATGCTGAATTGTTTTTTGTTTTTTTTTGATTGTGAATAAGAGGTGTGAAACAAAAGGGGAGACCGGAACAAAAAATTATACAAAAAAAAGTTTGCGGTTTTTTTTTTGAAAGTTGGAAAAGTGGAGAAACTATACAGATTTTTGGATCAGGTTCGAGTATTTTGAGAAAAAAAATCGGGTCGAAAATTTTTTCTGAGATACAATTTTGGGCTGAAACTTTTTCGAGAAAAATTTTGGGCTCGGAACATTTTCAGATTTGAAAAAAAGCTCAGAATTTTTTTTTGAAAACTACACAAAAAATCCTCAAAAAATTCACTTGGTCTTTTCGGATTTTGAATTGGGCTCGAAACAATTTCAGGTCCGAATTTTTTTTTCAAAATAACCGGGTCAACCTATTTTAGATGTTAGATTCTAGGGCTCAAACTTTTTTATTCGAAAAGAATTAGGCTTTTTTGAGATTTTGAACTGGGCCCGAAAATTTGGTTTGAAAAGTTTCAGAACATCTAGGTCCGAATTTTGAGATCAAAAATAAACGTCGGAAAATCGGGCCAAAAAATAGGAAGATTTGAAATTTTCGGTTTTAGCGCAAAAATTTGAAATTTGAAATATTTCTAAATTCAGGGAAAAAATCCATTTTCAAATTTTGGAGCGAAAAATTGAAAAAAAAAGTTTTTAAAAAAAGTTGGGCCGGATTGTAGAGCTCACAGATTTTTTTCTCAACTTGGGCTCGACATATTTTCAGGTCCGATTTTTTTTTTCAAAAAACCGGGCCAACCTATTTTCAATGTTAGAATCTAAAGCTCAAAACTTTTTTCTGCAAAAAAAATAGGAATTTTTTCTCAACATTTTGATGTGGGCCGGATTTTCCAGACCACCTGGATACGAGATTTGAATCTAAAAAAATTCCAGATTTTCAGGTCCGGTTTATTGGTTGAAAACAGGTCAAATTGTTTCAGGACTTTCTCCGAACCAGCGTTATATTTCTAGATTCCTCAGGCCAACATTTTTACTCTAACTATATTTTGAAAGTTTTCTGAAAATGAGACCGGCCCGAAAATCAGGCCTAGCCCGGCCCGAAAACTTTGTCTCCATTTTATCTCCAAACCGGATCCTCCCAAAAAAGAGGTGATGAATACCTTTTTATTTACATCGTATTGAAAAACTGAACCAACAAAAAAAGAAGAAGAAGAAATAGAACATATCATCAAACAATAAGAAACCACAACTTTGTTGTATGACAAAAAAGGACAATGAAAACATTTCTGAATCACCGTCTTCTCCTTGTTTTCCTCCCAAAAAACACGCACCCAAAAGAAATGGGCCATGACCAGAGACACACGGGCGGGCGGTCTAAGAAAAAGCAAAAATGAGGGAACACAAATGTGGTGTGAAATGGTTGTTCTCCGAGAGAACTACACGAAAAAGTGTTCCGGATGAATCCAAAAAGAAGTGGGAGAAATGTGAAAGTCAATTAGAAAAAAAAGACAGGGAGGCGCGAAAAAATCATCGCGGAGAAAATATCGAATTACGCGCAAGCGCGCGAGAATATTTGCGTGGGAAAACGAGAGTTTTTTGTGTGAGTTATGAGGTAGTACTGTAAATTTAATAATTTTTTTCATTTTTTTCCGAGAATTTGTCTCTAAAAAATTGACAAAATTTTGAAAGTCTCAAATCAGAAACCCCGGGTCTGAAAAAATGTGAAAAAAACCGAAAAAAAATTCCAAGAAAAATCGAGGCCCAAAAATTTTCGGTAAAAAACTTTGTGCTTAAATTTTTGTCAAAATCTTAGTTCGAAAAAAAGTTTTCGGCCACATAAAAAGTTTTTCTGAGAAAATGGACCCCAAAATTTTCGGTAAATATCGACCCGAAACCATTATTTTTCCAGAATTCGTAAAAATTTCGTTGAACGTCAAAAAAAAATCTTGAAAAAATTGGCCAAGTTAGAAAAAAAAATAAGGGCTTGAAACAGGCCTAAAATTTGGAATATGGAAATTTTTTTGGTCTGAAAAAATAGGCCCAGATTTTTTAAAAGAATAAACTTGAAAATTGGGCCAAACTTGAAATGAGAAAGAAACCGAGAAAAATTTTTCAAGAAATCGGGGCTCAAAAATTTGCGAAAAAAACGGGGCTCAAAAATTTGTGTCAAAAACTAATGCCCGAAAAACTGACCCGAAAACAGTTTTTGGGCCCATAAAAACTTTTAAACTCTAAATTTTTGATGAATTTCGTCCCGAAACCAATATTTTCCAGAGATATCTTGAAAACTTTTTCGCTCCCACAGTAATTGACTAACTAACACACATCTAATAATTATATTAAATTATAAAACGCAGTCATGGACAAATAAAAAAGAAGTGGGGAAGAAGGCGTTTTTTTCCTCGAAAACCTGCCAATTATGTCAATTCACAAGTTGAGGGAAGATGATGTTAAAAAAATGAAGATTGTTTACATATTTACCAACTTTTTAGTCACATTTATGCTATGTATACATACACAAACACACACACAGAGAGGGTCCTGCTTGCCCAATTATTTTTTGCCACATTTTTTGTGGCTCGAGCTCAGATTACACCAAGTCATAACACACATTTATTTCTGTTTTTTGGCGCAATAATCATCATAGATATCAAATTACTTTCACACTTTTGGCCAGAAAAAAATGTACAAAAAAAAGAAGAAAAACTTTTTGGCCCGATTTTTTTTGGCTTAAAAATCAGAACTTAGTTAGTCTGACACAAAATTAAGCCACGCCCACGAATATTTGACTGAACAAATAGTCATAAAATTTGAAGCGACATTTTATGACACCCTTTTCTTTTTTCGACGAAGAAATGAAAATCTTCTCGTTTTTTTGGTTGGTTGGTCAAATAAAAGAGAGATGAACAAATTGTATGTTATCAACAAATTTTTAGCCAGTTTTTTTTTGGACAGGTTTTGTTTCTGGGAGGCCCGGAAGTTGGTGTCGGATTTTTTGAGGCTTGAAAAAATTTGAACTGAAAGTTTTTGGGTCGAAAATAGGCCTGAAATCGTGGATTTTCTGACATATTTTTGGGTGAAAAATTTTACCCGAAAATTTTAATGAAAGTTTTTGGGGCCTGAAAATAGGCCCGAAATCTTGGCTGGGCACTTTTTTTGAACAATTTTTTGAGGGCCCGGAGATTTGAATTTTTGAGACCCATTTCTTGGGAGCTACACAAACTTGGGCCGTAATTTCAGACGTATTTTTGGCTGAAAAATTTTGAGCAGAAAATTTGAGCACAGTTTTTTGGGCCCCGAAATGGGTCCAAAATTTTGGCTGGGTATTTTTTCAGTGCCTGGAGTTTTTGACTTTTTGAGGCCGATTTTACCGGACATATTTTTTGGTTGAAAAATTTTACCCAAAAAGTAAAATTTTTTGACAGTTTTTGGGTCCCGAACGAAGGCTTCAATTTTTGGCTGGATAATTTTGGACATGTTTCTGGGGGCCCGGAACTCCGGATTTTTTATGAAGCCCATATTTTTACGTGTACCGAACAGATTTTCTCCTTTTTTTGTAGGAAGAATTTTTGCAAGTGTTTTTGGTGTTTCTGACATGAGATCCCGGAAAATCTCGGAATTCATGAGTAAATTTTTTGCGTGTTTCCGGGCCGGCCCGATTTTGAACTCACCGCGCTCAGTCTCCTTTTTCGCAATCGACACATCTTTCATGACAAGCATAGTTTTTGGAGGTTTCACCGTTTTCTTACAAATTCCATTAAATCGATCGATAAACGTGTCGAGATCCTTCTGACTCACACAATTCTTCATCATAATATATCCATTTTTCTGATAGAACTGTTTCTGTTCCACTGACAGTACCTTACCAGGAATTGACCAATCAACACCTGAAACATCTTGGGGGTACTGTAGATACATGTGTGTTTAAAGAGACATACCACTGACGTTTCTTTTTGATGTTAGTACAAGTAAAAATCTAGAGTTTCTAAGCATTCTAATAATTCGAACTGATCGATTTATTATTTTTTTTTTGGGTTTTTTTGATTTATTTTGGGAGTTCACGTTTTTCAAAGAAAAAAATTATCAGAACTTACTTTTTTTTAGAGCATACTTGTCGGTTGGAAATGAGATAGGTTGAAATTTTTCTGAAAAATTCTTGGCCTTGAATCTCTGACCAAGATGGAGGGCTTGAATTCGTCCAATTTTTGAGTTGGAAAAACTTGGACGGACAATTTTTTGAAAAAAAAACCAACTACTAGATTTTCGGTAAAATTTTCAGGCATATTTTGGGCTCGGATTTTTTTTGAGAAAACTATTTGAAATATAACACAATTTTGGTAGGGTCAAACAAAAAAAAGACAATTTTTTTGGATTTTCAAATTCCACATTATCACAAAAAATAAATTTCAAAAATCTCCTTAAAAACGTGACCTCCCAAAAAAAAAATAAAATAAACAAAAAAATGATAAATCGATCAGTTCGAATTATTAGAATGCTTAGAAACTCTAGATTTTTACTTGTACTAACATCAAAAAGAAACGTCAGTGGTATGTATGTCCCTTTAAACACACATGTATCTACAGTACCCCCAAGATGTTTCAGGTGTTGATTGGTCAAATCCTGGTAAGGTACTGTCAGTGGAACAGAAACAGTTCTATCAGAAAAATGGATATATTATGATGAAGAATTGTGTGAGTCAGAAGGATCTCGACACGTTTATCGATCGATTTAATGGAATTTGTAAGAAAACGGTGAAACCTCCGAAAACGATGCTTGTCATGAAAGATGTGTCGATTGCCAAAAAGGAGACTGAGCGCGGTGAGTTCAAAATCGGCCCGGCCAGGAAATAGGCGGAAAATTTCAGCTCAAAATTTTTAGGCCCGAAAAATTCTGAAATACAGTCATCAATTCCGAGAAGAGTTTCCGGGATCTCAGAAAAACCTGTCCAAAAAAAAACTCTATCAAATTTTTTTCAGACAGAAAAAAATCGAAAAAATATTTTTGGCACATGTTTTTTACATCCCCCAAAAACGGGCCCCATAAAAACCCGGAATTCCGGGTCCCAGAAAATTGTTGAAAAATATCCAGCCAAGAACTCGGGCTCCAAAAACTGTCATAAAAATATTCGGGTAAAATTTTTTTGAGCGTCCAAAAAATGTCTGAGAACAAGACCCGGCCCGGTCTGAAACTTGAAATTTTTTTGGGAAAAAATGAGTTGTAATTTTTCAAAAGTACTGTAGAAAATCGAGCTCACTCAGGCAACAAAAATTTTGCTGAATCGATTAAAAAAATCGAGCCTAGAAAAAAATCCAAAAAAATCTGGAAAATCGGATTTTTTTTTCAAAAAAATATTCTCCTAATTTTTCCCATTCTTAGTACTTTGTGGTTCCAGTTTTTATCCGAAAATTCCAACAAAAAAACCAGAAAATCAGAGAAAGCTAAAATTTGTAAACAAGTGGGAAATTGAAAATTCCGCAAAGAAAGAAGAGGGAAAACAGATGTCTTCATTTTTTTTCGAAAAAAAAAATGTTAGCATCGATTCTCCACATTTTTGTTCCAGACATTTCGACAATCACAAAACTGCAAGATTTTGGCGATGATCCGGTTCTTTTCTCTTATTGTGAAAACACAAAAATCACAGATATAGTTCGAGATTTGATTGGCAATCCCAGGACCAACATTCAAGCGATGCACACAATGCTCATCAACAAACCGCCCGACACTGGAAAGCTGACATCTCGTCATCCGATGCATCAGGATCTGATCTATTTCCCGTGGCGACCGGCCAATTTGACAATTTGTGCATGGACAGCCATGGAGAAGATTACACGACAAAATGGATGTTTGACTGTTGTGCCGGGAAGTCATATGGGTAAGCAGATATTGTCAACCAGGCTTGGGCCGACCCTTCGAAACTTTCAGAACCGAAGTTCAGTTTCGAAAAAATGTTCGGGAAAAAAATGAGTCCGGCTTTTTTTCAGACATTATTTTTCGGAAAACCCGAAAGTTTCGCAACTCCCAAAATCATGAAAAATAGGAAAAGTTTTGGAAAAGTTTCAAAAATAAACTCGGAAATGGTTCCGTCAGGAAAAAGTTTCGGAATATTTTTTCGAAAAAAGTTTTGACGTAAAAAATTTCCGAAAATAGTTGGAAATTTCGGAAATTTCCGGTTTCGGTTCCGCCCAAGCCTGATGCCAACATATTTTTGGGAGGTTGATTTTTGGCTGGTTCAAATTTCTGAGATTTTTCCATTTTCTAGGCCCCTCTTGGCTCATCGATCATTTTGTTGTCCTGAAATCCTAGCCATCCCTACGCTAGATGAACTCGAAGCCGAGATAGAGGCGTGGCCTAGAAAACCAAATTTCTTGAAATCCTAGGCCATGTTGTAATCTCGACTCCTAGACCATTGTTCGTGACGATCTTACCACTATTCGATTCAGAATAAATCACCGAAAAAATGTGATGGCCTAGAAATTCGAAATTTGGATTTCTAGTCCTCCTCCGTATATTTCTTCCATTTGGCTGGGCGGTCATAGAAGTGAATTTCAGAAAAAAGTTGGGTTCTTGTTGAGTAAAAAAAATCAAAATTCAAAAAAACTGCATAGGTGAGGAATCGAACTCTCGACCTCCCGATCTATACAGAAATCGCTAACCTGTTGAACTACCATCCCACATCTTTTTCACTGCTAAATTCCTTTCAAATAACAATAGAAATTTGATAAATTAAACAGGTAAACTGGAAGAGCACGGTGATCCAAATTGGAAAGGAGGTGTCAACAAGGCCTATTTTGCAATCAAAGACTACAACATGTCGCTGTCTCGCGACTATGTCGAAATGGACGCCGGCGATACGATCTTCTTCCATCCACAACTGTTTCACGGAAGTGGCGCGAATCGATCGACGGGTTTTCGCAAAGCCATCTCTTGTCACTATGCCAATTATGATGAGTCGAAGTATGTTGATGTTAAAGGAACGGTTCAGGAGGAGCTCGGCGAACAGATTGCCGAGATGGTTCGCAAACATCCGGAACGATATGATTTGCCGGAGGATGTGTCGAAAGTGGATTTTGAATGGACGTGGAGGTTTAGAAGTCGACCCGTTGGACATGATGGAAAAGAGAATTTGTGATTACTAGGGGGCTTAAAAAAATGAAGAGGTTTATCATTTTATTATCAAATTCAGAATAAATGGCAAAAATTAAATGAAATTCGAGAGCCATGAAGAATATTATGTTTTCAGACGCGTCGCGTGTCTTTTTTTTCTCTGCCGTCTCTTATAAACCACACGCAACGCGGCGCAGCGCATGGAAAAACATAGTTCTATCAGCGATTAATATTTTCACTACCTTCAAAAAAAGTTGATCCCCCAAACTTCTTTGGAACTTTTTGAGCCCGCTGAAATTGTCGCGGAAAGTTTGGAAATTTTTGATCTTGAAATTTTTCTTGCTATGACTTTCAGATATACTGAACCTGAAATCTTTGACCCAGACATTAAATTTCGAAATTTCATACTATCGAAATTGAATGATTTTGGGTCCGGGCCTGTTGTTTCATTTTTGAGATTTAATTTTTCCGGTCTGAAAATTTGAAACCCTTTGAAATTCGGGCCTGAATTTCAAAAATCAGGCCCGCAAACTCATCAGACAAAAATCCAAAAAAAAATTTAATCAACAAATAAATTAGTTAACCTCTCATTGTCAGTAGAAGATTCAATTTGCCCATTTGGCGGAATGATTGTCTGCTCGAACATTTTGTACATTTTTCCAATGACTTCTTCGGCCATTCGTCTCACTTCGAAAATCACAATTTGTTTGGCATTTCGGATCAAATAGTCGAGATATCGAACTTGTTTTGTTTGAAAATTCTGGTTACTTGAGATGTTGTGTCGGCTCCAGATTTTTTGCTCATTTTTTTCGGCTCGCAATTTTTTGAGCTCCTCGTTTAGTTGGTCAACATATTTTTGGGATCTGGAAGAGGACTCTCTGGCTGGTCCATTTTTTTGAGGTTTTGAATTTCTAGGCTAGCTGAGATAGGTACGTGGCCTAGAAAACCAAAATTTCAAAAGTTCTAGGTCATGGTGTTATCTCGACTCCTAGACCATTATTCATGATGATCTAACCCCCATTTGAATAAGATGGCCTTGAAATTCAGAATTATAATTTTTTTGATCAACCGTAACCCTTGTTTAAAGGAACATGACAGTCTCAGAAAAACTTTACAAGCTCCGCCCACTTTTCTCATTTTTTTTTGCAATTTTCTAAAGCTTATTATTCAGAGAATTTTTTTTGGGCTTGAAAAATTTAGAAAATGTGCCATTCTTTTTTTTCCAAAAAAAAATAGTCCAAAATTCTGACCTCAAAAACTGACCAACCGTAACCCTTTTTTAAAGGAACATGATAGTCCAAGCCCCGCCCACTTTTGTCAAATTTTTTGCACGTTTTTTTAAGCCTATCATTCAGAGATATTTTTTCCAAAAAAATGTTTTCAAGTCCAAAATCTTGGGCTCGAAAATTAGCCAAACTTGATGGCCTAGAATTTCAAAATTTGAAAAAAAAGTTCTGACCAACTATAACTCTTGTTTAAAGGAACATGACAGGCTCAGAAAAACTTCCCAAGCCCCGCCCACTTTTTGCTGAACACCTACTCATCTAGTTTTTGTCGAATTGTTCTATTGTTAATCACCAGTCGTTCGATTATTCTCTCTTTTTTGTCGAGTTTTCTAAAAAAAAAACAATCGCAAAAATCTCGGTGCTCTCTCTCTCTCTCTCTCTCTCTCTCTCTCTCTCTCTCTCTCTCTCTCTCTCTCTCTCTCTCTCTCTCTCTCTCTCTCTCTCTCTCTCTCTCTCTCTCTCTCTCTCTCTCTCTCTCTCTCTCTCTCTCTCTCTCTCTCTCTCTCTCTCTCTCTCTCTCTCTCTCTCTCTCTCTCTCTCTCTCTCTCTCTCTCTCTCTCTCTCTCTCTCTCTCTCTCTCTCTCTCTCTCTCTCTCTCTCTCTCTCTCTCTCTCTCTCTCTCTCTCTCTCTCTCTCTCTCTCTCTCTCTCTCTCTCTCTCTCTCTCTCTCTCTCTCTCTCTCTCTCTCTCTCTCTCTCTCTCTCTCTCTCTCTCTCTCTCTCTCTCTCTCTCTCTCTCTCTCTCTCTCTCTCTCTCTCTCTCTCTCTCTCTCTCTCTCTCTCTCTCTCTCTCTCTCTCTCTCTCTCTCTCTCTCTCTCTCTCTCTCTCTCTCTCTCTCTCTGAACAGGAAAACTATCCAGGTTCAAGTCCCGCGCGGCGCAACTTTTTTCCTATTTCTTCTTTTTTTTTACTTACTGTTTCAACGCTTCCTTAGAAGAATTCATTGATGTTAAGCATCGAGAAATGAGAAATATTTATTAATTAAAAAACAAAAAAGAGGTTACGCGATAAATTATCAATTTTGTTGACCCAGAATCAGCCCTGATTGTGAGATGAGAAAAAAGAGATCACTCAGAAAACGAAAAACAAGAAGTTAGTTCAATGCTGGGAACTCTTCTTCGTCTTCGAGCTTCATCAATGTCTGAGGTTCCGAGTTGAGAGAACACGTTTCGGAAATGCCGAAATCTGGTGAGACACGATTCGAAACTTGCGGCGGAAAATCTGGCACCATGCCAAACAGTCTATCCTCGTAATGTGTTTTCATGGCTGCCAATGTTTGATCGAGTGTTTTCGACACCTCAGTGGCCATTACACTTTTGGCGTTTTCAAGAAGATTTGAGAATTTCTCAGTTTTGAACTTCATAAATAATTGTTGTTGAATGAGATCATTCCTTTCTTGAGCCAATTTCTCGTCAAATTCTTCTTCCATTTTTTTGATTTTCTTGTTTAAAACATCGCATTGAATTTGGTATCTGGAAAATTGGAAATGAAGAGATTATCAGTAGAGCAAACTTTCTCTTTCAAAATTTTCCAGAGAATTGCAAACAACTCACGGGACGCTAGGAGCTATACTTAAAAAAAAATTTTGGGGGTTCTCTGAGTTTGAAAAAAAGTTAGAAAATTTTTGGCCGGCCTGTTAAAATTTCTGAAACAATTCGAATTTCAGGTTTTAAAGTTTCCTAAAGCCCAGAAATTGAAAAAAAAACTAGGCCGGCCCATTTTTAGGCCGTTTTTTCACAAAAATTCTCCCACCGCGAAAAAATTTAAAATTCCAATTTTCTCGATTTCAAAAACAGATTTCGTCAGAAAATTTGGGGCCTGGTAAAAATCTCAATCATAACTTCAGGCCGAAACTTCCTGCGTTTTTTGGCCCAGAAAATTTCGGACCACAAAAAAGTTTAGCCTTTTTCGAAGTCTGAAACTAGGCCAAATCTGGGCCAAAGAAAAGTTGAACACTTTCCGATAAAAAATTCTAGAAAAAAAAAGTTGAGTACTGGATTTTGGGCTAGGAAAAATTTAAGCTCAAAGGAAATTTCTCGAAAAAGTTTATCAATTCAAATTTTTCTCTATTTTGGAAAAAAAACCTCTTCAAAAAATCTCGACCCAAAAAATATGAGACCTCCAAACTTCTCAACTTTTTCCACTTTTTCCCAAACTCACTTTCTGAGCTCTTCAACTTCTCGATCCTTCTCATCCAATTCTTCCATTGTATCTTGCAGCTGTCCAGATTTTCTGAATTTCATTTTCTCCCAATTTTTTCCTCAAAAATCCCTATAACTCACGCTTCCAACATTCTGACATTGGCCAAATTTTGAGCCTCCAATTTTCTCAACCTGAATAAATTGAATTTTTCTGCGGCGCTTTGGAAAAAAACCAACTGATCAACGTCGTTGTGAAGTTGAAGATTCCATTTCCAAAGTTTTTGAATTTCAAATTCTGCATTTTTTAGATTTGTAGTGGTGGTTCTGAAAATAGGGCGGTCCCAAAAACAACTTTGGGGAAAAACTGACTGAATTTTTTGAACGTCTCTTTCCGCTTTTTGCAACAATGAAATGGTGCTGAAAAAAGGAAATTTTTTTTCAAAAATTGAAAAAAAACCAACTTTTGAAGTTGTTTTTGAAGTCCACGAATTTGTATATCTCTGGCGTCAATCGTCCTGAAAAAATCTATTTTTCTCGGGCCGGCCTGAAAACAAAAAACTTCTCATAGTCTTGATTCTTCCTTCTTCGTTCAACCACAAGGCTCTTCCAACAACAACAACTTTCTTTTTCTGAATTTCCCCAAATTTTTCGGACCAAAAAATTGAAAAATCTTCTTGACACCATGTCTTTGAGGTCCTCGATGTAGTCTCGAACAAGTGGACCCAGCCTGGGATTGTGAAGTTTTTGAAAAAAGCCAAGAAAAAGGAAAAGACTTACTGGGTTATGAGAAATATGTTGAAGAACATTTGAGGTTTTCTGAAAATTATTTGGATTTGAAAAAAAGAGAGACGCAGAGAAAATATGGAAAAACTGAGAGGTTTGAAACTTTTGAGAAAGTTATTGGTGGAAAAAATGAATTTGAACATTTTTCTGTTCAGAAAAATTGATTCAAAAATATTTGAGAACTTGAGCCCGAAAACCGGTTCTAAATTTTTGACTAGATCAAACCCGTAAAAAGTTGGGCCTGGTCCGAAATTTTCAAAGTTTTTTTAAAGTTTGAAATTTGATTTAAAATTCGAATGTTTCTGAAAAAAGAGACAAATGTGAAAAAATTAAAGTTTTTGAAAATTCAAAATTTTTTTCCTAATATCTATTGATATAATTTTCAAAAAAAAAAACGGAAACATTGGAATAAGAGAGATTTTGAGAGAAAAAAAGTTTGAAAGACAATAGACTTAAAATAAAAAAAACTAATCTGAGAGATTATGGGACAGTTAGATTTAGGGGGAAAAAATGAATTCAAAATGGACTACTTTTGGGTCACAAAAAAGTTGATTTTAAAAATAAACCTACGTGTAGTTTTTTGATCCTGTAAAAAATTCAAATTTTTCATTTTTTTTTAAATTTTTATCTAAAAAAACTTGAAAACTGATTGAAAATTCAGAATTTTATGAGAAAAAAACTGGGGAAAATGTAGAATTTTGAAAAAAAAAAATGAAAAATCGCACATTTTTTAAGAGTTGAAGAGACGCAGAGAAAACACAGAACATTGGCGGTGCGCTTAACCCGGGAATTTGTTTACAGTTCAAATTTTTTTGGGGGAAAAATTTCAAAATCATTGGAAAAAAATGAGTCAAGAAAAGTATTCATAACTTTTTTTGAAAACTTCAAATTATCTAGGAAAAATTTTAATTCAAATCTATTTTTCTATTTTCAAAAATTGCCTATTAATCATTTCTGGACTCCTGCCAAGGGTCATCAATTCCAAAACAGCAAAAAAGAAAAACGAAAAAAAACGATCTCCCGCAGACAAGGACCAGCTGTTGCGACAGTGTGTCAAATGCAAAATCATGAAAAATGGGAGAATAACAACAAAAAAATAACCTTTCTCCAGTCTTTCTTTTTTTTCCCATCTCTCTCTCAAAAGTGCTCTTTCTCGTTTTCTCAAAATCTCAGAAAAAAAGGGATAGTTTCAAGGTTTCAAAAGAGACGCAGAGAAAAATAAAATTGACGTGACCTTTATAACCGAGAATAGAGGACACGTCAGTTTTTTTTTTCAAATTTATATTTTTTTTCTGATTTCTCTGCGTCTCTTCTATCTCTTTTGTTCATGTGAAAAATGTAAAAAAGGATAGAAAATGGTTTTGAGAAACACATTAAAATTGAACATCTGTGAAATATTTTTGTGGGCGGAGCCAAATCAATGTTGAGAGAGAGAGAGATAGAGATTTAGAGAAAATATTTTTTTTTGGAAAGTTACGAAATTGTCTTATGAACGATCTAGAACATTTTTTTTCCGTGAACTTTTCTCTAAATTTCTCATTTTCAAATAATATTTCTCCGATTCAGGCCACGCCCACAAAACTGTGTCTGAACGTGAAAATTGCGCGGAAAATTCAATTTTTTTTGCAAAAAAAATTGACTACAATGAAAAAAACGCTCAAAATCTAGAAGTTAGCATTTTGTGATGATTATCGTGAGAAAATATACTCAATTTTTGATGTGAAAAAATTTGTTTTTAAAATCATCAGCGCCAACAATATAGTAAAATCAACAGAAAAATTTACCGATTTTTTCAGGAAAAAATTAGGATTTTCTCCAATTTTTGGCTAAACTAAATAGCAGGTCGGAAAAAAGTACAAAAAAAAAAAGTTTTAAAGTGAATCGAGCAGAAATGTTTTTCTTTCTTATCAACAGTTTTCGTAACATTTTCAAAAAAAAAAAAACATTCGTACATCAGAAAAATGCTCTATCTATAAATACAGTACCTCAAAAACTCAACTTTTTTAGAATTGAAAAATGAACAACGCAAGCGTGGCGCAGTGGTTCATTCACGCATTCACAGGTGGTGGGCCAACAACCAATATCTGGCCATATTTTGGCCAAAACTGAAAACTGGCCGGTTTCTGCCTCAAAAAATACCTCTTTTTTGATTCTGGCCAGAAAAGGTTTGAAAAAGAAGGGTGAAAAACTGGCTAGAAAACAGTGAGTGATCGTATAATTATCAAACTGATTAGCTCCGCCCACTCAAACGAGAGAAATGGCGCGCTTTGTAACCAGTTAGATGTCGGTACACGAGATACCATATAAGATGCGCTTTTTTTGTATGAACTGCGGCAAGAAACCCATAGTTTCTATAAATTTTGAACATGTCCAAAACATCTTTTTTGACATTTATTCACCAATTTCATGACAAAAATAACAAAATTTAACCAAAAAATTTCGTTTCAAAAACAAGAGCCAGAAACCGACCAGATTTTTTGAAGTCGGAAAAAAAGGCCTTTCCTGAGGTTTCCTGCGGTTTTGAGGTCGGAAAAAAAGGCCTTCCTTTCTGAGCTCATAAAAGGTTTCAACCAGTATGCCCAAAAAATGGCCAGATATTGGTTGTTGGCCCACCACCTGTGATTATAAATCCAAGAGTCAATGGTTCGATCTTCGTCATGGCATTTTTTTATTTTTTTAATGTTTTTTTCATATTTTATTTTTCAAGTCTGTCTTGGCGACCTTCCCTTGTCAATAAACAAATTTATTAATTATTCAAACACTAAAACTCATTTTTCAAAACCCGTAGTGCTCCGAGTCGACCAGGTGCTCCAGTTACTCCGCCACCCGGATGAGCCCCACTTCCACATAAATACAACGATTTGATCGGTGTCGAATAGTTACTGTATTTCGGGATGGGCCGGGTCAAATACAATTGATCGAGCCCCATTGAACCGTGGAAAATGTTCTGAAAAAAATTGATTTTTTTTCGAAAAAAATTTTTGGACAGTTTCGGGTCATTTTGAGCTTTTTTTTGTCATTATTGAAAAAACGCTCAACCCTCTCTGAAAAGTGAGTTGGTAGGGCTAACAAAAAATTCGGGAAAAAAACCTTCCAACGTGGCGCAGACAAAAATGGGCGGAGCAAGGTTCATTTCTAAAAAAAATCAAAAAGTTTTCTGAATTCAGAGTACTGTAGTTTAAAGGGTTTACACGAGTGAGTTATCAAGGGAAAATTTTCAATTTTTTTTTGTCTACAAGTTAGTGGCCTCAAAAAATGTTCAAAAACTAACCCCACCGGTGATACCAAAAGTGTTCTCAATATCGGGAGGTGTCAGAATGTCATAACCAATCACAGAGCTCGAAAAATTTGGAGCATAAGCGTCGATTTCGGCGAACACATGTCTAGCGTATTCGGCCTTCTTCTCTTCGGTCCATGATCCGTCGGAGAGTGTGAATGGAGTGTATTGAGTGAAGAGAAGACAGACATGACCATCTCCGTCGACTATTGATCGATCCACTGATGATGGAATTGTCATCTCGATGACTGGTCTGAAACAGATGTTTGAGGATGGCGCCTAACCCGGGATATGTTTGCATTTGTTTTTTTATGTTTGCATTTGTTTTTTTGAAAACGTGAAATTTAGCCAAGATCATGTAATTCTGTCCAGTGATCACATCCTATACACACAACGTTGTCTAGTGTCCACATCCTAGATACAAAATTTAGTCTAGTGACCACATCCTAGACACACACTGTTGTAAAAGGTTCACGCCCTAGACACACACTGTTGTCAAGGGTTCATACCCTATACACACAATGCGATCTAGGGATCACATCCTAGACACATAGCAGTGTTTTCACGATTTTCGCGATTAGACACAGTTTTGTGGGCGTGGCCTGAGAGAAAAGGCCATTAAAAATTTTCAGAATTTGGAAGTCTCAAAAGTTAGGCTGCGACCGACTTTTTGAATTCAGAAATTTCGAAAAATCAAAAGTTTTGAAAATTATGTTTTTTCTCAAAGTTTTAATTTCGGGCCGGGCCGGGTCATAGTGAGTCTTCTAGCTATGAAGAGATTTGAGAGACGCAGAGAAAAATAAGAAATGGATAGTTCCAAAGGTCACGTTACACGTTCGAGAGGAAAATGTGAGTTTTTACCGAAACTCCGAGACGTTTCGAAACCGCATGAAATTTTAATGAAAAGGAGAAAGAAATATTTGTTTTTCTTAGTGTACGGCGTATCCAGTGGGATGTCAGTACACACATTTATTGAAAAGGGAAAGAAAAACATTAGTAAAATGGCGGGTTTCGAAATGTCCCAGGGCCAAGAAAACTACAGTACTCTTGCCCAAAAAAATTGCTCACCTCTTACTGTAGTGTCCATTTCGATAATCTCTAACCGCCTCATCGACCACACTCATACTCTCACAATTCATATGAATTGTTGTCTGATGATGTGGCATCGGCCCACTTCCCTGATTAGGTCGAGCCAAAAAATTGGGCAATTCCCGAACCGCCACATTGATCTTAGTAACCGGAGATGTGTAATCAATCTGGCTGATTGAGTTGTAGAAATCTGTCGGAAGATGATGACGATCAACAAGATTGGTGAATGTGACATGAGGTGTTGTATTAGACAACACAACTTTCGAATATATCTCAGTGCCGTCGGATAGTTTCACACCTTTCGCCACATTTTCATCGATCAATATTTCGCTGACATCTTTCTCTGTGTGTATTTCAGCGCCGTAGCTTTTTGCACATTTTGCAATCGATTCCGAGACTGCCCCCATTCCGCCGAAAACATAACCCCAAGCACCTTTATATTCATCCAGTCCTCCGATTACATGATGCAGCAGAACGTATCTGGAATGATGAATGTTCACCAACTTTATCTCATCTGATTCTTAAATGAAATTTTGGCCGCAGGAAAATGTGGCATCGTAGTCCAACGGGTTAGCCGATCAATTTACACAGGCGATCCGCACCAGATCTATAATAGATCTATTTCAGATCTATTCGTTCGTCTAGAGCTAGAACTGTAACAGATCTAGCTGAAATAGATCTATACCAGATCTATTTTAAGTCTGTCTCACGTCTATTTCACGTCTATCTATTTCAGATCCTGAGATTAATCCCTTACAGATCTGTCACAGGCGTTCCTTAGCAGACCTATCACAGATCTATCATAGATCTAGTGCGGATTTCCTGTGTATGAGTGAGAGGTCGAGGGTTCGATTTTCTACCTCGGCAATTTTTTTTTGTTTTTTTTCTACACAAGTTTTTGAACTTGAAGTTTTTCGAACTTTGAACCAAAAAAAATATTTTCAAAAAAGCACCCTGTTCCTGGATCCATTGGACTTGCAGCAAGGCCAATCACCCCATCAGTCCCTAGTGTTGCCTTGAGCACATCCGACTCGAACCATTTGTTCATGATCTTCGAAATCGGGGCCGTCATGAGTTCGTAGAAATCGACAGTGTTTTGAAGGCCAAGAGGTTGCACTGAAAAATATAGTTTTGTCGAGAAAAAAAGTCGGAGGGAGGGTATTGCAAACATCTGACGGGGAAAGTCAAACGACATTCCGAAGAGATGCAGAGAAAAACAAGAAATTTGCAGTTGGGAAAGGTCACGCTTTTTTTGAATAAGTTTTTTTGGGTTTCTCTATATCTTTGATTTACAAAAATATCTGACGACACTCCGTTTTGCCACTTGTTTAGCACACGTGTGAAAGCGGAGTGTCGTAGAGTGTTTTTTGTTCCAATTATAATAAAGTTTCACGTTCTTTTTTTTCGAAATATCTTAAAAATTAATTTTTTTCTGAGAATTAAACTTTTAAAGAAATTGTTTGACAGTGTACGACGCTCCGCTGTGCCACTTGTTTAGCGCAGGTGTGAATGCGGAGTGTCGTAAGGTGAAAATTCTAACTTAAATGTTAAACAGGGAATAGCTACCGGTATTTCTTTAATAAAATAAGAAATTTACGTGACCCCGAACTGCAAATTTCTCTGCGTCTCTTACCTGTTTTATATAAAAGATAAAGCTGTGGCAATATTTTGTGAAGAGGTTGATGTAGATCAATAGGCTCATAATCCATCAGCGGTTCAAAGGCGTGCACGATTTGCGAGATGAAATGTTCATATTTGGGAAAATTCTGAAACTCCAAAAAATAGAGTGTAAAAATGAGAGAATCAGACAGTCACCTCGGCATCTTTGCTCGAAAACTGCGCAATTTCCCGCTGATTTTCCTCCATATCCATGCCCAACAACAAACTCTTCTCCGAATTTCTCAACGGTGTAAATGAACTCGGATTTCGAATATGATATCTCAACCCGAATTTTTTCAAATTCAACTCTTGCATGACTACCGGTCGCAAGAGACTGAGCAAATACGAGGCTCTCGAAAATCTGAATCCGGGAATGATTTCCTCGGTGACCGCAGCTCCGCCGACGACATGCCGTCTCTCCAAAACACACACCTTCTTGCCAGCTTTTGCCAAATATGCGGCCTGCAAAAATGCTCATTTTCGATTGTCAGGGAAACGTAGCTCACCGCTGTTAGACCATTATGACCGCCGCCAACGATAATCGCATCATAGGATTTTTTGCTCAACGAACGTCTGATGTACATGATGAGAAAAAATGGAGAGAAAATGATATTTGTTGTTATCAACTTGTTGTTTACCTGATAAGATATGAACAAGGGCAATTCACTGAATTATGGTGATTTTTGTGTTTTGAGAGCTCTCATCTCTAACTGTCTACGTCTCTCATTTTGTCCCACTCTCTGATTGATTGCATCCATGTTAAAAACAACTCTATGGTGCAAAACAATAAGATCGATTCTGAAAATGTCTGCGTCTCTCAGTTTTCCATCCTCTCTCGTTCAACATCTTCGCGTTAGCACTCGTTTTTCCTGACTGCCTGCGTCTCTCACTTTATCATACTCTCTCGGCCTTGAAAATCTGATATTCTCTTTCGCTCTCTAACTAGCCGCGTCTCTGAACGAGCCATACGCTCTATTGTTATCTGATTGTCTGCGTCTCTGAATATGGAAAACTGTGTTGTCCTCTGATAATCTGTGTCTCTAAACCTGTCGCACTCATTATCGTTCTCTAATACTCTGCGCTTCTCACTTCTCTCTCTAGATTTTGAAAAAATTCTGATGTTAGCGTACTCTCTCACTCTTTGATAGTCTGTGTCTCTGAACCTGCCCTACTCTCTTCCGCTCTCTGACTACCTGCGTCTCTGAATCTGTCACGCACGGTCGTTCTCTGATTACCTGTGTCTCTGAATTTTGCACTCTCTCTCTCTCTCTCTCATCGTCTGCGTATCTGCATTCATGAATCGAGCCTACTTTCTTAGTTCCTGATAATCTGCGTCTCCAATTCCAATAAAAACGAAAAAATTCAAACTCTCGCAACCAAATCCAATAATCATGTTTATTCCAGACAAAAAGCATACAAAGATCACTGAAAACAACCCGACAACAAAAATTAATTCTTCGCCTATGAATCCGGTGTGACAAGCGGTGTTTTTTCGGCCGACAATGGATGGTTCATTCCGCCGCCGCCGCCCGTTGTACTTCCGTTCGGTGATCGTTTCATACTTGTTCCTTTCGAGTGATCCAGCGGGCTTAGGCCCGCTTTGGCGTTGCGCTTTTCTTCTTTTTTGAGGAGGCGGAGACGCAGACGTTTTTCGACCCATCTGCAAATTTGCTCTATTGATAAAAAAATACTGTTTTTGGAAAAGGTGGGCGTGGCCAAAGAAATAAAAACTGAAAATGAGAAATCGAGAGAAAAGGTCACGCCATTTTCTATTAATTTTTGTCTAGCTTCTCTGCACTCTCTCGTTTCCCACTCTTCTCTCTTCTCTCTCTTTCTCTCTCTCTCTCTGTTCCACACACTCTTACCGTCTCTTTCCAAAATACGCCAACGAATTGGTGGCCGTGTTCAAAACGATGCCAAAATCCGACACTCTGACAAGTATACTCAACGTAACACCCCAATCATCGATCGGCATGATATTCTCATAAACATCGAAGAAAATGGGCATAGTTCGAAAAATCAAAAACTTGACGGCGATGAAAATGGCCAATGTTCGCGATACTCTCTCCTTCAATTCTTCGCTGATCACGACTGAACGATTGCGATTTTGACTTTCGAATAATCTGTAAAAGAGAGAAAGACCCGGCATTTGTTTGCAACACATTTTCAACTCACTTTCTTCGAGCCTTCAAACTAACATGCACTCGATATTCGGTCAATACGGATAGAACCAGAATAACTGCGACAGGTCCGATGGTTTGTGTCAATGTCATTAGTACAGCCTTATAACTTGTGAACTGAAAATGAAAAATAAATTTTTTTAGAAACCCTGAAACCGTAACTTACCGATACTCTGAAAAGTGTTGGCTCGGGATTTGTCGACACAACATTATGTTCAACGTTATAACATTCGACAGTAGTGAACTCGAAAAATATCGGGATGTTTAGGCAAAAGCTCATGACGATCAGAAGAACTGAAATGCAAAAATTTTGAAAAATAAAAAAAAAATCGCAGGCGCCCGGAATCGAACCTGCCAAAAGGGCAAAATTTGAAATTCAGCGCGCAACCACTACGCCATATGTGCTTCTAGAAATAATCAATAAACTCACATGGTGTGCAGAACGGTTTGATGAGTTGTTTGACATCAATTTGTCGTCGTTTCATACTGGATTTGGAGAATGTCGAACGTGCCACGGTTAGTTGTGATTCTTGTTCGATGAGCGATGTTTTTCGGGTGTTGTGTTTGGATTCGGTTCGACGGAAACCTTGATTGTTTGAAGTGGCGAAGCGAAGAGGTTGCATCACTACCATGAAGCGGAGAAACGTTATGTAGATCACCAACATTGTCTGGAAATTTGTGAGGGTTTTCTATGGATCAGGAGAGAGATTAGAGTCTAGAATTCGGGCCGGATTTCAGCCAGGTTCAATATTACACCCTTTTTTTAACTCAGCCAAATTTTCCAGACAAAGTTTTCGATTTGGTTTCTTCATGAAATCCGGCCCGAAATAGTTTAGAAACATTTGGGCCCGATAATTTTTCAGGTCACTTCTATAAAACATTAAAAAAAGCTTGAGAACTCATAATTAATTTTCCGGGCCGGCTCGAAAACTTTTAGACAATCTATGGGGAACAATTTGATCTACAAAAAAAAGTTTGGGAAAGCCGGAATTTCAGGCCCGACCGACTTAGGTAAAAAAAGTTGTTGATTATTTTGGCCATAATAAATTTTTAATTTTCGGCTTAATTTATTTTCAGGCTACTTAGGATCGGCTCGAAAACTATCATACTTTAAATGGAAAAAAATCGAACTCTGAAAAGTCCGACCAAGTTTTTGAGACCCAGAATTTGAGGCCGTGCTCTGACACTTTCTATAGTTTCAAAAAATCCGAAAAAAAAACTTGGGCCAATTCCAGGCCAAAATAAAGCCTTTTCTAGACCAGTTTGATTCATCAAAACCCAAAAAAATCAGAAATATTCATATTTCCAGTTTCTCTCACCGATGAAGTGGTCAACGAGCTAGCAATTCCGTGTAAATTATAAGTATACGCCTGATTATTATACATAATATTGGTATGAAGAAACAACACCGACATCGCCTCAATTCCATAGAACAAGAAGACGGTGATGAGAAGAAGTGAATCGATGGCACACAACGCGAAAAGAGCTGCAAAAAAAGACGAGGATGGGGGGTACTGTAGTTAGTTGAACACCGGAAATTTGTCTAACATAAAGTGTTAAAAACCAACCAGCTGTTAGTGATCGATTGAGCCCGGCTTTGCACAAAAATTTGATCGCGTAATGAGCTCCGATTAATGAGAGAATTGTGGCCAAACAAGTGCATGGACCCTGCAATATTTTTGAGGTGATTTGAAAAAAAAAATATTTGTCACTCAGAAATGGGAGAATCTCAATATTAAACTCTTCAAGTTTCGAGAAAAAAGCAATTTTTAAAATTATTCTCACGGCGAAAGTCTTGTGCAAACACCGTGTGTGTGTCTTCGCGGGTACAGTAACCCTTAATTTTCGGAAGATTTTCCGGGCCCGGGCACTTCAAAATTTTTCAAATCAAAAGTTCTTATTTCACTTTGAAAATATTAGAAATCCACGATTTTTTGACATAACTACAGTACTCATTTAGGCGTCGAAATTATTTTCAAAATTTTGGGCCGGACATTTTTTGGTTTCTTCAATTTTACAATCTCTGGGTGACAAGGTGTTTTGGAGAGACACAGAGAAAAAGCAAATTGTTTGCAATGACTTTTTGTATCATTTCTCTGCCCCTCTCTCTCTATCTCTCTCACTATCTCAACCTACATCAATCCAAAGAGCATACGGCGAAACTTGATCATCGTCTCTGTATCGATAGCTACAATTCAGCAGCAATGTTGGATCCTGCATCATTGATCTGAAAATTATGAAAATTTCGAAAGAAAACGTAGAGCAAAATTAGAGGGTTGTGAATAATGATAGATGTGCAAATTTTTTCATTTTTCTGCCACTGGAATAGGAAAAAGGGGCGGAGCTTATTGTTGGTTCAAATCGCATTCAACACCTGCCCTAATCGAATTGATGAATGTGCCAAGAATTTTTTGGGGTGGAAAAATGAGATTTTTGGTTAGAAGGGAAAAATGAGAAACATACTGTGTTTGTTCTGGAAAACTTTGATTTCAGATTTTTTCAACAAATGTGTTGCCTCAATTTTATTTTTGAAATTTTTTGACGTGAGCTTTGAGATTTTGAAATTTTTCCAGGAAAACAAAAACTTTCAGAAATTTTCGTATTTTGAATTTTTTCAAGAGACAAAATTCAACAAAATTTTTTGACAATTTTTTTTCTTTGATTTTTTGACGTGAACCCAAAAAATATTTTTAATTTCTCTGAAAAATGTCAAAGTTTTTAGCGGCCCAAAATTTTTTTGAAAATTTGACAAAATCCCAGAAACTCCAAATTCATTTTTTTTTCATATTTTACAAAAAATTTTTGACATTATCCCAAAAACCACTAAAAAACAGGAAAACTGAAATTTTTTTTTGCAAAATTTGGTCAATCTCCTAGCCTTCAAAAAATGTCAAAAAATGAAGACATGATTTTTGACCAAAAATAATTCTCATTTAAATTAGTCACTTTATGTTGTTGTCTGAACAAAAAATTCGTCAAAGTTAATTGGCGTGCAAAAAAAGTTCCATGAACTTTTTTCCGCCCAAAAAAAAAAGAAAGATGAGGACAAAATGAGACAACGAATGGGTACGTCATTCATTTTTTGGCGGTCCAAAAAACTAACAAAAAAGATTCATTTCATCTTATATTGCTCTTTTTCAATGAGAAAAGAGGCATTTATTTGAACTCAAAAAGTCAACGAGTTGGAAATTTTTTTCTGAAAATTAGAAAAACAAAACATCCGGGATTAAAAAGAGATTTGATCTTTGTATTTAGTCATTTAAAAATTGCACAATATTCGGCAAAATAGCTTTTTTTCTGCAGATGGAAAATTGGATTTTGAAAATTTTTCAAAAGCTTGAATCTATGAACGAAATTTGAGAAATGAGATTTCAGATCAAGCCGGGTAATTATTGTCGGATAGTTTTTTTCCAAAAAAAAAACTACAAGGGCAAGGAAAATCCAGGCCGGTCTGAAAATGAAAATCGGAGTCTTAAAAATTTAACGTAAAACATAGAGGCCCAAAAAATTTTTTTTTTTCCAAATTTTTGTCTAAGAACTTTTGATCAAAACGGACGAAAAACTCGAATTTTGAATGAGCTTACCTCAAAAAAAAAGCCAAAAAAAACCTGGCCCGAAATTTGTTCTTTGAAATTTCTGCTAAGCCTCGGAACTTCAGATCAAAAAGTTCAGAGGCCGACAAAACCGAGTTTTTGACAGCTTATCTCAAAAAAAGTTTCTGAAATTTGTTTTTTTTTGTTGAAAATTTTAACCAAGTCTGTGAACTTTTGAACTCACGGCTATTTAAACAGTGAGAAATTTGCAAAAAAAAGAGACACAGAGAAATCTTCGAACTGCAAGAGAAAACCGCAGTTTCATACGGCTCACATAGGGGTGTCGTGGCGAGACACAAACAATAGTGACCTATGTCTTGGCGCGGTTCGTTCATTTCTTTGTTTTGTCTTCTCAATAAAATCAAAACGCTCATCATTTTTTGAGTCTCGCCGCAACACACCTGTGTAGAAGTGAACAACTACGGTTTTTACTTGCAGTTCGAGATTTCTCTGCGTCTCTTTTTTTTTTCCTTTATAAAATCCCGTGAACTCAAATTCCTGATGAGCTCATTTCCAAAAACCGTGCTCGGAACTAAAATTTTCTTTAATTTTTTTTTTTTGAAAAAAAGGGAGTTTTTTCCGTTTCTGCTCAAAAAGTTTAGAGGCCGACAGACTCGAACTTCTTGGCTCAAAATCCCGGCCCAGAAAAAGTTTATCTCTAAAATTTTGAAAATTAAAAACTCAGGCTCGCCCAGAAAACTCCCGAGTTCGGAACAAACCCAACTTCTGCGCAGAAAAAAGTTAGAATTTGCACTTTCGAGCCACGGACACCCTTGAAAACTAATGTACGAAAACTAATTGGAAACAAAACCCATCCCAAAATTACTTTCTCGGAGTTTTTTTTCGCCAATATACTTTTTCTTGGAAAAAAAATATGACGACTTGATTTCGATGGAAAAATGAGAAAAGAGTAATAATAGGTGTGATTAGAACGTTTCACAGAACTCTTCAGAAAGGTATCATGTAATTATTCAATGATGCTTTAAAGTAATGTTTGATCATCCCATAGATGTACCTTTAAAATAAAGGACATGTTTTTTGTTTTTTTTTTCGGTGGAATTTTGCCCGCGGTGATGATATTATTATATTGGATGAAAATGGGCTTTGAAAAACAACACACACATATTTGTTTTTGGAGGAAAATTCAAATAGGGGGAGATTTCTCTGCGTCTCGTACTCTCTCAAAAATTGCTGTTTCAGACCGGGACGGATATTCTATTCAGAGAGAGAGAGAGATAGAAAACCGATTTTTGAGAGTGTACGAGACGCAGAGAAAAGATTCACGTTTTTATTCGAGTTTACACGTGTTAACTCTGCGTCTCGTACTATTTCTCAAAAAATGTCGATTTTTTTTATTCAGAGATTGGAAAAATTGGAAAGGTTGAGAGGTGAGAGACGCAGGCATTCTCGACCCTGACTGTCTGCATGTCCTCTAACATATTCTCTTTCATCTTCTCAAAACGTATCACTGGCCGAGCCGTGTAGGAAAGCGATTTTTGATATTGTACGAGACGCAAAGAATGATCCACGTTTTCATTGAAAAAAAAACGTGACACGTGGCAAACCCTCTCAAAAATCTCTGTTTCAGATCCGGCGCTATTTTGAAAGTAGAGACGCAGACAGTTTTATTAGAGAAGAAATGATTAAAATTGAAATGGGAGAAATTGATCTCTAACTGTCTGCGTCTCCACTCGCGCGTGCTCTCTGAGAGGAGTAATTTTTGAGAGTAACGAAACGCAGAGAAAAATCTAAATTTACACAAGTCTCGGGCATGTTTTCATTAAAATTAATCGAGTTTACACGTGGCAAAATCTGCGTCTCGTACTCTCTCAAAAATTCTCGACTTTACATATTTTTACAAAATGTTTGGAAGTGAAAGAGACGCAGAGAAAAAAAAAATCCACGTTTCGGTATAAAAAATCCACGTTTCGGTATACTCTGCGTCTCGTACTCTCTCTCAGAAGGCATCTAATTTTTTCAAAAATGTTAAGATGTATGCTCTAAAAAAGGAAGTATAGGTCATATTCTCGTTCTTCGAATTGTCAATTAATCCGATTAATTTCAGATTGAGACATCAAACATAAATCCATTAGGAAAAATGAATTAGAAAAGAAAGGACAACCAATATGTATTATGTCAAAAAAAAAGAAACGAGGAAGACAACAAAAAAAGGGTCTTGTGATTTTCAAGAAAATTATGGGTTACTGAGTATTCACGTGTTGCATTCAACTAAATATTTCAACAATCAGAATATGAAACCCTAAAAAAATCGAAAAAAAAAACTCGCCACGCACTGGGCTCGAACCTGCGACCATGTGCGCCAAAAGATTAGGCTCCGCCCCCTTATATTGTTATTATAACGCATGGCGTGACCGTGTTAATGTCGGTAACGCGGTTTTTCCCGTTTGACGAATTCGTAAAAAAAATTCGAAGTGGACAAAAAATGTAGAAATTAGTGAAAACCAAGAGAATGAAGAAACTAAAGGGTACAATTATCTTCTACTTTTTCTCTTTTTTTGCTCAAGCCAAAAAACTAACCTGAGAATACAGCTACGCGTCAGACATCCGGCCTTGATTTGAGCAAACTGAAAAAATGCAAAAAATGTATATACTTTACTTTCTGTCGTCGTGTGCAAATTAGTTTGATTAAAAATCTGAAGTGGTCAACATAAGTTGACTCAGGAAAAAAGGCGGAAAATTTTGGTTTTTAGTCGAAAAGTTCCCGGAAAAATGTCGGAAATAGTCTAGTACTATGATGTCAACGGGGATTTATTTCCGCTGAAAAAGTAGGTCAAATTACATTTTGAAAAAAAAGTAGATCAAATTACATTTTTTGAAAAAATTGGGACTTTTGAAAAATAAATTGACCTGAAATATGTAATCGGAATTTTGGCCGGGTCCGACAAAAACCGGATCTGAGTATACTCAAATCTGAACTGGATCAGAGTTTAAAGGTCCGTTTTTACAAAAAAAAATCGGGTCTAGAAATCGGAAATCAAGCGGGCCAAAAAAACCAGACCGGTCCGTCTTTTATCAGATTTCAGCTAAATTTTTTTTAATCTAGAAAAGAAGCCGAACCCGAAACTCTGGCCCAATTCAGACTGGGTTTTTTTCTGGTCAGATTTTATCAGAAATTTTTTTGGGCCCGAATAAAAACAGTCTGAACATTGGTAATGTCGTTTTGGGTCAGACCCGTTTTTCATCGGTCTTAAAAAGCCCACGGGCAAACGACATCTCTGTTGATAATGGTTTTTTTCATTGGGGCGCAAAATTTTTCGTCTATTTTTTTATTGAATGAGCCCAACTTGAAGAGTTTGTGAATGTCACTAAATGAACTTTATGACTTTTTTTGAAAAGCCCAAAAAAATCCGGCCTCAAACATTTTCTGAAACATGGGTTCAAGTGAACAGAGAAAGTGATTTGTTATGATGTTCATATTTCATTTGGCGAACAAATTTTTAATCTCAAAAAAAAAATCTGCGTCTCTCAAAAATAGTTCAAAAACTTTCCTGGCAAAAAAGTCCTGAGCCCTGCTCAATGTTCAAAATATGCTCCTGAAACTCTGGGCTCCGACCAGAAACTACTAAAAAAAAATGATCACCAAAACATCGGTTGTTTTCAAAAATGATCAGCATCACCGATATGAAAAAAAAGAGTCCCCAGAGAGTTGAGAAAAAAACGTCTGGGAAAAAAAGTCGAACATTTGTTGACCACGTAAGATAGATAAGCGTTCAAATCAAATTTTTTTCGAATACCAGACTTTTTTGGTGAAAATTCAATTGACACGGTCTACCAGACATGAAGATATTTATCACAATTGAGCTAGAGATAGAGAGAGAGAGGGAGGGAGACGCAGAGAAAAAGGTCACGTTTTTGTTATTCAAAATCAGGGAAAAAATGATTTTCCAACTAGGCCTAAAACTACAGTACCAAAAATTGAACCGGAAAAACTTCTATATCGATCTAGGCTCAAACATTCAGAAAAAATCAAAACTACAGTACCCCAAAAAACTCACCTCATCTAGTGTCAATTGTTTTTTCCTCTCAGCTAATCGTGTTGTCAATGTTATATTATTCCACATTTTCGCATCCATTTTCTGTAAAAAAAACATTATTTCAAAAAAACCCCACATAAAGAAGTATATAGTATTTGATTCGACAACCAAGACACAAAAAACAACGCGGCGAGTAAAAATCAAATAATTCGCGGATGAAAAAATGGATAATCAAGTTTCGATTTCTCTGCCAAAAACTTCTATTTTTTGACATTTTCAAACAATTTCCGACGGAAATAAAAAATATGTTTTGCCGCTCCTTCAGTACAAACTCATAACATTTTTGTTGTGTTTTTTTTTCATGTGATATTATACAAATTTATTCTCTGAAAAGTCAATTTACTAGGGGCTGAAATAGTATTATCTTGGTTTTCTTGAACAAAAAATCTGACACGTCATTTGGGGGTGATTTTTGAGATAGCACCGCAAACTTTGAGAGTTAAGGAGACGCAGAAAAAAAAACCAGGTCACGTCAAAAAATTTTATAGTTTTTTTTTTTTTGAAATTAATCGTGAACATCTCTGCGTCTCGTTAAAAGTTCTCCGAAAATTGGTAAAATTTAACACCTCCGAACATTCCAAAACTTTCTGTAATGTTCTCAAAAAACTTTAATCTAGATTGGTGAAGGTTCAGGCTGTTTTAGGCCTGCTTTAGGCCGGCCAGGCCCGAAACCCCAGAACTCGGTCCGGAAAAACGGGCCGGACTTTTTTTTTGGGCCGGTCAAAAAATGTAGAGAGCCGGCCCACAATGGCCCTGGAGATGACTTTTGATCTACTTAAGATTGATCTGTAGATCTAAAAAAACTAGTTTATTGTTCAAAAACCAAGCTGGAATTTTGTCCGAATTTTCAAGAGAAAAAAATGGATTCAATTTTTTCGCCTAACCTTTTTCAGCATTTTCTTGTTCAAGTGTTTTTTTTTATTCGCAGCAGCTCTTATAGAACGAAAAAAAGAAGAAAAATGGATTCTCCGATTCATTTTTCGCACTTTTTTTCCGCGAAATATTTCAATTTTCGGGTAATCCTTCGAAATACGAGATTATGACGAGACAGTCTTCTCAAATTTTCAACGATCATCGCTTTTGATCTCGGAGAAAAAAAACAAATCCAATAAAAACAACCTAATTTTTTTCACACATACAAACACAGAAAGCAAAGCAGAAGAGAGCAAAAAAATTGAAATGAGAAAGAAAAAAACGAAATGAAAAATTAATTCAATGCAAAATATAATGAAGTGCATGTGAGAATAAAAGGAAATAAATTCTTACGGGGGCCAATCAACAAAAATACTGTTTAGTTTTGCACTTTTTTGCGCAGAAAATAGGCCATTTTGGATGGGTCCGAAGATTTCTAATTGAATGTCAGAAAAATCCCGGCCGGAGAAGGGGCTAAATTATATTTCAAATTTGTCGGATCCAAATCACAAATTTTCTATAAATACATTAGTTGATTTTCAGAACTATACAGTCTGAGAGAAAGTTTGGCGGGCTGGGCCGAAATTTTTACGGCCCGAAAAACAGAAATGGGATGTTTTTTGGGCCAAATAGCCCTCATACTCGTCACAAAGTTTCAAAAACAGTAAAAAATAGAGAATTTCGACAAAAAAAGACAAGAGAAAAGTGTCAAAATTTGACTAAATTCAAAGGTACATACATGTTTGTTGTTTAGTTTTCGTGACGAGACCCAGGCACATTTATCAGAAACAATTGTAACATTTTTTCAGAAAAGTTCAGGGCCTACACAAGTATGAAGGCCCTAAACATTCAGAAAACAAAAAAATCGAAAAATCTGAATTATTACTGAACTAACTGGTCAAGAAATCGGGTCCTATCGTTTTTTTTTTCATTTTTGCTCATTTTTTTCTATGTTACAAGATACAACCAAAAAGTCTCGAAAACCGGGCCTGTTGTGATTTTTATACTCTGAGAAATGCCCATTTCAGGCCCTTCAAAACAAAAAAAACATTCCCAACTCCCGCGCACACGACCCAGGTTCGATTCCGGGTGCCACCCAACTTTTTTTTTATTTGTTTTTTTCTCCCCGCCTACAGTAATCCAGAAAGTGTTCAAATTTTCATGTAATGATGGTTTTTATGATGTTATGACTTTTTTTTCAAAAGTTCAAACTAGTTCCTTTTCTCTCGAAACTGAAAACAGAAAAATAATTCTGGAAAAAACCACAAAAGTGTCAAAATTGTCGAGAAAAAATGTTGCAAAAAAAGGAATGTGATAATTGAATTACATCTCATCAATTGGGACTGAAAAAAATGCACTGGCCAAGATTTTTTCGGGACGAAAAAAAATGAGAAACTTGAAAGAATGAAAAAATTAGGATTTTTTCAATGATTCTTTTGAAAATCGTCAAAACAAAAGAGATTTCATTTTATGACGTGTTTTTTGTGTCATCTTTGGCAAATAAAAAATGATCATTTCTCATTTTTGCGGCAAGACGAACTCGTTAAAATGTCTTCGGGAACTCTCGACAAAATTTTTTTTTTGGGGGGCAGAAAAAAACTTTTTTAATGAGAAAAAAAGGCCAAAAATTATGGCAATCGCGGAAAATGAGAAGATGAAGAGGAGAGAAGAACATCTGGATATTAACAAGCTGGAAGGGATGTGTTCGATTTTGAAATTGGAGATGTTTTCAAGTCGCGAGTTTTTCAAAAAAAAAAAGAAAAGAAAAAATTTCTTGCGCGCGCGGGTCTCGAACCTGCAAAAGGTGCGCGATTCGAAATCTAGAGCGCTACCACTCGGCCACGCGTCACGTCAAGAAATGTTTTTAATTTTTCTATAAGTGCTAGTTCGATGCACATTTTTACGCACTTTTCGAGTTCAAACAAAATATCAAATTTCCGGGGAAAAACGGTGTTGATTCGTCTTTTTTCCGAAAACAAAAAGCACTAACAAGATTTTTTTTCGAAAAGAGGTTTTTGGGCTCCAAATGATGACACATTTGCATAATTCCACTTAAAGAAGGTCGCGCGGGCGAGAGCGAAGCGAAGCAAAAAACACAAACTAAAAATAATCGCGAAAATCTCGGCGAAAAAGAAAATTAAATTGGCACAACAAAAACGTACTTCTAGATAATTATTTACACTAACCTAAGCATGAACGAAGAAACAAAAACAAAATTTCGGTAGAATGGGGGGAAAAAAAGAAAAAAGTGTGTGCTCATAAATTTTGTTGGATTTTTTTTTGTTCTTAAAAATTTTCTTTTTGTCGAAAATTGGGAGGACAAAAAAAAAGATTCTTTCCGGGAGAAAAGAACGTATAATTACAGTAGTTATTTTGTAGGGAAAAAAGGGACAAGAAAAGTGGGCGCGAGAGATGAGAAGCCTAGAATTACAGATGTTTGAAGTGCAGTCAAATGGATTTTAGATTTTTTGAACTTTTTCGAGAGAGTGCTCTTTGAACCGCAAAAAACATACAGGAAAATTCATTTTCTTTCCAGTTTTCAGCAACACGTTTCGAGAGAGAGAGAGAGAGACAGAGAGAGACTGAGACAGAGACAGACTACATTTTTGGAAACTTGGAAGAATGGTATTGCAAACAAATCCCAGGTTATGCGCACTGTCATCATTCTGTGTTTCGTAGCCCCGCCCACTTTTCTCTGCGCCTCTCCATCTATCAATTTTTGAGATCACCAAGAAAATTTGCGTTCCAGTGCGATCCGGTTTCACGAAAATATAAAAGTGATGAGAAAAAAATTTCAGGCGTGACCAGAGCTCCAAAATCTTTTAAAAAAGTACTATCTTTCTAGAGGGGCGATTTTTTTCTGAATTTTTTTTCGAAAAAACAAAAATTATAACCCGGGATTTGTTTACATCATCTTAAAAATGTGATCTCAGATAGTTTTTAAACGAACTATCACTCCTCTATCAATCATTTGATTAATTTTTGGTTTCGGAAAAAAAAAAGGTTTGACTGGAACTGTTTTTTTTTTTTTTGTTTTTGATTTTTGAAACGAGAAAAATTGGAAAAATTCACTTTTTGGTCCAGAAAAAAGCTTTATTGACTTCAAAAAACCGCATTTTCTTATTCAAATCACAATTCTCAATTAATTATGCAAAAAATCTTTGTTTTTCGTAAAAAAAAAAAGAATAATCAAATTCGTTTTCCGGGCCGAAAATTTTTCAAGTTCACAAAAAAACACGAAAAAAAAGTTGAACAATGTCATTTTCAGCCGCCCTACTACCAAAAATAGACATTTATTTTTTATTCATTTTATATTTATTCATTCATTCAGGAAGTTAAGTCTAGAGAAAAATTACTGAACAAATTTTTTTTTCTGCCAAAAACTATTGGGAACAAACTTTCTGGTCTACATAGTTTTGAAATGAAAAAATATTTCTTTTTTTTTTCAGATTTCTAGACCAATTTATTCTGTTTATTTGCTCATTTTCATTTTCATTTTATTTTTCAGAAAGAGCAGAAAACCAACAAATATGAGGAAAAATTGGTCCGGAAGATTTACGCAAATAACTAGCAGTTTCAGCTGCCGGGAAAAAATTTCAAAAAAAAAAAATTGTCACCAGCGGGGATCGAACCTGTGACCTATATTTTCTAAGCGCACAAGCAAATTCCTCGTTAGCTGCGGCAGAGCTGCGGCAGCTATTCAGGGTTGTTCATTTTGCCTGCCGGCGGCACGCCGCCTTTGCCTTTGTGGGCGTGGTCACGCCTTTTGCTCTGCCTTTTCCTTTTCTGATAAAAGGCAAAAAAAGGTAGACAAGGCGTGCCGGCGGCGTTGCCTTTTCCAACATTCGAGAAAACACACACAAAGTATAGCGCCTGACCTATCGCGTCTGCTGTCGGTGACTCGATTTAATGACCTTTCGGAAAATTTTAAAAATTTGTGTTCTTTTTTTGTTAAATTCCAAGGAAAAAAACATGAAAAGTGTGACACCACCCGTTCATGAAAAAGGCATGAACGGCAAAAGGCAAGGCTGTGTTTGCCTTGCCTTTTCATTGCCTCTCCGAAAAACGGCTTGCCCTTCTTTTTGCCTTATAGAAAAAGGCAAATGCCGCCGATTGCCGGCATTTTGAACATCCCTGCAGCTATTTGATGCTGGCAGAGGTCAGGCAGGTACCACGCAGTTCTGCCGCAGCTCTGCCGCAGCTATCCAGGAATTTGCTTGTCCAAACGCGTTACCAACTGCGCTGTTAGCAGATTTTGCTCAAAGGACATTTTCAATAAAGTTTTTCGAGAGAAAAATTAAATTGTCCAAGCAATTTTTCGTCAATTTAAGTGTACCTGACCAGAAATGGCTCAAAGAAAAAGAGAAAACACTCAAAAAATATATAATTTCAGTTCCACCTCGCCAAAACAACTATATTTATGGCGCTCGTTGTGTGAAAGCAATTTTCATGACCTCAAACTTTGAAAAACTTTTTTTCTCACAAAAGACGAAAAAATCACAAGACTAATTAACCAACAAAAAAAAATCAGCGAGAAAAAATGGCAAAATTTGCGAGCAGACTGAAAACTGCGCAACAAACTTTTACGACTCGGACAAATTAGGTTCATTTCGAGTATTTGGTTTTAATGATTTTTCCGAGAAACACCTGCGACTTTTTCGCGTTTTCACGTTTGCGACAACGCGATCAAAATGCAAAAGGTGAATACCGACTAAATAAAAAAAAATGGGAAAGACTAAAATTGAAAACAAATTAAAATTCCGATCTCGAAAAATTTTGACGTTTTTTTTCTGGTTCGAAAAACAAGAAGAAGAAAATGTCTTGTGTTGGGAGAAAAACTGCTCTTCCGCATAAAATTATTTATACTTTTTTTCGCTTCTCCATCATAAATGTTGCCAATTTGTGAGCTCATGAATAATTTCAGCAGTATTTTTGTTCTAATAAGCGGGAAAATCAGAGAACACGACTAGGCGGAAGGAAAAAAAAACAACAAAGAGAACTTAATTTCAGGTACAAAACAACATAAGAAAATGTCTGCCAAAAATCTTGCAAACATATTCCGGGTTATGTCTGCTGTCATTATCTAGTTTGTAGCCCCGCCCACTTTTTTTTCTCTGCGTCTCTCTGTCTATAAATTGTGGGTTTCGGTCCGGCCCGGTCAAAAAAAAATGAAAATAGTTTTTTTTTCACCAAAACTTATGGTATTTTCGGAAAATTCTTGACTTGCGATTTGACACTTCAAAATATTTCGTGGAAACTTTTTTTTCAAAAATCGGAAATTGTCAACGTGATATTTTTTTCTAAATCTCTTTTTCTCACATTTTTCGGATTAAAATAGTCATTTCGAAATAAAAACTAGAGAACACGGGAAACCCGAAACATCAGATTTCCTATTCACACAACTTTTATGAATTGGGCAGACATCGAATCAAGCCTCATTATTTTTTTTGAAACGGGCTCAAATTTGAGAATCCCTCGACAAAAAGAATGGCTAACTAAGTTGTTAAATGTTCAAAAATCAAGTAATTTTTCAAGTTCATGAATTAATTAATTCTCTCATTTACGGTCCGGGCCTCGGCGGGGCTTTTATTGGTTTTATGCAAAATGAGTCCAGTCCGAAACACACTGAACCCGTTCAATAACCACATAAAGAATATCTCCTATCTTTTCGAAAAATCTCGTTGATGCGCTTTTCACGGGGAATGAGAAAGATGAAGAAAAAAAGTAGAAACAAACACATCAGCACCGTATAATTTATTCGAAAAGTTGACTAGCTATCAAAGAAAACACAAGTATGAAGGCTGCAAATTTGACGAAAATCTGCACAATTTCAATGATCTGCTGATTTTTGTCATTTTCAACCACTCGCATATGAAATGTGCCAAGCAGAATGTTATTGGACGAATAGCAGCTGCATATCATTTTGTTTTTTTTCTTCTTGTTGTGTTTTTTTTTCTTTTGGTTTTTTTCGACCTCGAGTTTTAGGGTCCAATGAGAATTTTTTGAAAACTATTCTCGAAGAAGTCAAATTTTTGTTAAAAAAATTTGGTTTATTTTCTAACCCCCAATTTTCCAAACCAAAAAACTTCCCGGGAAAGATTTTTTCAAAAAAAAAAGCAGAAAAATTTCACGTTTGATTCTATTTCACAAAAAAATCTGGACTTGAAAATATCTAAAAAAAAAACATTTTCGGAAAATGTTTGGCCTGGATTTTTTATAGATTGAAAAACTGGATGAATGTTTCAAGAAAAATCAACCATCGAGATAGTACGAGACGCAGAGAAGGTCAGAAGTCATTTATTTTTCTCTGCGTCTCGTTCACTCTCACTAGTTGCTTTTTCGTGACTTTTCAAAAAAACAAGCTTATTTTTTTGGTGAAAAAATCAAGGCCTGAAAAAAAAATAAAAACTCACAAATACTCATCGTCATCATCCATCTGAAACTCGTCAAAAACCAAATTCGCATCCTCATCAAAATATGCCCGTCCCGAATAGATGTTTGTCAAATTCGACATCAGCAACACTCCCCGTTTCATGCTCATCCAATGCACTCCACTATTCGCATCAATCTCACGACGACACGTCATCACAACCGGCTCATTTTCGACGACAATTTGAACGCGTCGAACGACGGGCGGCAAAAGTCGCGGCAGAATGTCGCCGAAAACGAATTCGCCGGCTGGCAGGTAGTCGAGAAGTCGCATATCGCCGAGCTCGCTTTTTTTGGTGACATGCGATAGTTCGGCTTCGATTGTTGGGCATGGTGAGATGCATTTTCTCGATTGAAGATACATTGTTTTTTTGTCGCCTAATCGTTTGCGAATTTCCAAGGGCACCAAGGTTGAGGAGCATGGAATCTTGTCAAAAAGTTCGAAATGTTCGAAAGCATATTTGCCGTTTATCGGTAGAATCAGACACTGAAACAGTCTTGTTTGCTCTCCCAACACTGATGAACAATAGCTACATTCGGACCACGAACTTGGCAACATTTCGAATCGAACATTTGTCCCATCTAATGTTCCGGACAACATCGAAATTGTATTGTTGTTCATGTTCTCGGTGATGTGTTGAATTGTTTTGTGATTGATCACTTCAAGATAATACATGTTCGAGATGACGTTGCGACGATGCGAATTTTTGCAACGATAGAATCCGTTGCTGTTGCCGTCGACGTTTTTGATGGTCAACTCGTATCGATCGCCAAGGGTAAAATCGGAATTGTCTTTTGAGGTGAATCTGTAAAATTGATACTAGACACAGATTTTTTTTACTTTTTTTTGTTTTAAAAAATTTTTAGAACTTTATTACGTCATACTTTTTATGGCAAAATTCAGAAAAATTTGAGAGTTCGAAAATTACATAGTAGAGAAGTCCATCAATCGAAGTTTTCTGAATCGGACCCAAAAATCAGGTCGGAAGCAGACCATTTCATTTTTTCAGAGTGAATCAGAAAAACTGTGTTTCGCGTTTTTTTTTTCAGTTTTGTTCAAAAAACGACCGACTTTGAAACCCCTTTTTAAATATTACTCTGTGATTTTCACACACCAAAAAAAAGTTCGACAAAATGTGTTCATAAATGTTGGCTCACAATCGGACTAGATTCAACACTTTCCAGACTCCTGTAAATTTAGAAACTGTCCAAAATGCCTCACCTTCTGATCCGATCACTAATCGCGTCGGAAACTGAGAAATGCATACTGGACAACGGTCTAAAACCTTGTCCAGTCTTTGCAAATTCCCAATCATATTTCCACTGATTTCGGTCAACCATCACATGTGCCGATTTCATCAGAACTCTTTTGAAAAAGTCGAAAACTGTATTCATACTTCGACCAACCATTCCGGCCGATGGTTTGTAGGTTGATCCGATCTCAACTCCATCTTCCGGTGAGACACTGCAAAAATGAACATTGCCAGGGGTTTTGAGGAACTTGAGATCAATTGAATCGTGGTGCAAAAAAATAATGTTTTCTTTTTTTAACTAACCATGAAAAACATTGCAACATAACATCAGCTCCCTTGACGGCTCGAATAACTTTGATCTTTTTCGCGTTTCCAGTTTCTTCCTCCACTTTGGCCAAACATTTTTGATAGAGCTTATACTCATTGGACAGTTCAAGATTTTTCTGAAGAGAAGTTTTTCCTTGATTTTTGTCATTTTTTCTCACCGAAGAAACAACGCTCAAAACAATTGATAATAAAAGAAAAATGAACCAATTCATTATTTCGAAAATGTTAAAAATGAGGGGTTTGGAGCGAAAAAAGGAAATTTTGGTTTTTAAAAAAACGTGTAAACGGTCAAGTGTGTCTTAATTCTTTTTTTGAAGGCAGTCAGAAAAACTTTAGAAAAATTTTGCACAAACATTTTAATCGCCTAATGTCGAGAATTTTTCTTTTTTCGAAGTTTCTCGACATTTTTCGACACACCTAAACGAGGTGAATAATTAAATTTTGTTTTTTTACATTATTTTTTTTCCTACGCTTACAGATGACTTAAATATTTTCACTGTTTTTCTCTTCTTCCCCAGCTGACAAAAATCTGTCAAACCTTTTCATACTCACCTCAGCACTTATTATCACTCTGATCCATTTCAAACACTATAAAAACAACGCGTCGTCGACGAACGATCACAAGTTTTGAAAAATAAAAATTAATTCAAGCTTTTTTGGATTACTGTACGCAGTGGCAGTGTGCATACACTCCTATTTACGTCTTTTTGCAGACTTTGTTAATTTTTTAGTTTTTTTTCGAAAAGTAAGAGTAAAAAGCCTGCTACGTAGCACACCTTGTTTCACAGTGCGAGAAATCCGCGCTACGACACTCCGTTTTTTTTCGAATTTTTCAAACGTCGTGGCGCGTTGACGGCCGCTAGTGTAGTGGTACCGTTGCATTACCAGCGCGCATAAGGTCGCTGGTTCGATTCCCGGCTGTGGCGAAATGGTTTTTTTTCTTTTAGTTTTTGCTTAACATTAGTTCTAATATTGACTGGGGTATCAGAAAACCTAAAACCAACCTTTTTTGGCCGTGCTTTCTCAAGTTATGATAAATTTTTGGCCAAAAATGGCTCAAAAACCGTAGTTGAGGGCCCATTTAGCCGATTTTGGTACTTTCAAAGTGATTCACTCCAGACCAAATGTTGTTTTTTTAGTTTCTAGCATGTTTTTCTTCAATATTAGAAAGTATAAAAAAAAGTGACTAAAAATTTCTCGAATTACGATGGGTTTTAGGCCTAAAATGGCCTAAAACCGGTAGTTTAGGGCTTATTTGGTCGATTTTGGTACTCTCAAAATGATTCACTCCGGACCAAATGTTATTTTTCTGGTTGCTAACATGTTTTTCTTCAATATTAGAAAGTATAAAAAAAAGTGACTAAAAATTTTCCGAGTTACGATGGGTTTTGGGCGAAAAATGGTCTAAAAATCATAGTTGAAGGCCCATTTAGCCGATTTTGGTACTCTCAAAGTGATTCACTAGGGACCAAATGTTGTTTTTTTGGTTTCTAGAATGTTTTTCTTCATTGCTAGGAAGTTTAAGAAAAAGTTACTAAAAATTTCTCGAGTTACGATGGGTTTTAGGCCTAAAACCGCTAGTTTAGGGCATATTTGGTCGATTTTGGTACTGTTAGAGTGATTCACTCCGGACCAAATATTGTTTTTTCAATTCCTAACATGTTTTTCTTTGATATTGGAAAGTATAAAAAAAAGTGACTAAAAATTTCTCGAGTTATGATGGGTTTTGGACCAAAAATGGCTTAAAAACCGTAGTTTAGGGCACATTTGGCCGATTTTGGTACTGTTAGAGTGATTCACTCCAGATCATATGTTATTTTTTCGGTTTATAACATGTTTTTCTTTGATATTGCAAAGTATAAAAAAAAGTGACTAAAAATTTCTCGAGTTATGATGGGTTTTGGGCCAAAAATGGCCTATTTTCATCTGTTTTTGGTTATAAAAAGTTCCAGAGTAGTCAAGATGCCATGTTTTTATGTTTTCTGGTATGCCTGGGACCCGTACTATCTTTCTATACCAATATACAAAAAAAACAAAACAAAAATCCAGCTTCATACACCAGCCGGGAATCGAACCTGCGACCTCTCGTCGCCAATTGTGCACGCGTGTGAGAAACGCAGAGAAAGAGAGGGATTCGAAAAAAAAACAATGGAAAAGGAGGAAGGGGAGCGCGGATTTCTCGCACTGTGGTTTTAGGGCGGACAAACGAGAGAGTTGACGCTGACAAAAGAGGAATGTTCGCTCTATTGAATCATTAAAAATTCCCGGAAATAAAAAGTATTCGTCGTGAGACCTGTTTAATTAGTCTGCAACTCTCACGTTACATTTCTATTTTTTTTTTCTTCCATTTCTGCGTCTACCTCTCTCATTTGTCCCTCCTATAAGGGGACTAAAACAAGGTGAGCAACACGGTATTTCAAAACCTTCAGGAGGCTGCCAAACGATAGGAAAATCTGATAATTTGAAAATTAGCGCTTGTGATCTACAAAAATTAAACTTGTGGGTCTGGAATTTCGTGTGCAAATAACACTATTATTAGAACTCATTTTCGGTAACTTTTTATCTCGAAAATTCTTAAGTTAGTTGTGAAATATGTTGAGAATTGAAAAAGAAAAATCTCGTCGAAAAACAAAATTCGAAATTTCAGACCCGCAATTTTTACTCTCCGCCTTGAAAGAGCCTTTGATCTTTTTCGTCTGTTCTCTCTTTTTTTCGATGGCAGCCCTGAAATACCGTGGCGCAAGCAAAATCGATTATCATAAGTAAGTACCATTTTTAGTTGAAAGTTAAAATATTCATTATTTTTTAGTTCCTCTCAAAGTTTTCTTGGTTTTGCCTGTCGACATGTCGCTCGTTTTCCTGAAAAAGAGAATGTTCAAAATATTTTAGGAAGAGAGAACCTACAATAATTTGGCCAGTATTTTGATCATATGTTGTGTATTTTGTATCGAAGATTAGTTCGTCGGCGGCGCTTCGATCTGCACGTTCATGTGAACATGACGGCTGCAAAAATTGGTATCTGTCATGCGGGCTCGAGAGCGCTCGGAAGTCCGTTCAAAAATCAGGATGCGATTTAAAAAGACATTGAGAGGTATTTTTAAATGTACGAGTTTCGGCAAAGCATTCTTCAACTGAAAGTTTTTAGTGAAGAATATTTTGAATTTTGTTCAAAATGGCGGATTTATTCGTTTATTCACCGAAAAATCTCGATTTTGAAAGTAGCTTCGCGAAAACTTACAACAATTTTTTTCTCAGCTTCGCAAGTCAGAGAAAATGACGAGCATAAATCAAAATCTCAAAAACTGAATAGTTTTCACTATGCTGTCTCTCGTTGTTTTTTAACTACTCTCAATTCAAATTTCGGACTTTTTTTACAGAAAAAAATAGTATTCACGGCATGATGATCAGCATAAACATTTCTACATGGTGGCATGTATCTGTTTTTCGAAACAACGAAAAACAATTTCATTTTTTTTTTATTCAAATCAAGGAAACTCTTCTGGTTTTTGCTCCTCTTCCTCATCATCTGTTGGCACCTCATTCGTCTCAAACATTACACATTTATCCTCCCGAACTTTGACCTGAAACACTTTCATAAAAATACAGTAACCCCCGGGATAGTACTGTACTCACTCTCATCTCATTGCTGTTCAACTTGTTCGACAATTCTCGACTGTCCGTTACGTTTTTATTATTTTCGAGTTCCTCTTGGAACTTGCTCAATTTTGCCTGTCGTTCTTTTTCCTGAAAACAAAAACGGAAATGAGAAATAGCTCGAGCGGGGGGAAAAACCAACGGGAAGTTGGTCGATGTTTCCGCCATATGTCGTGTGTTTTGGATCGAGGATCAGTTTGTCGGCGGCGATTCGATTTGCACGTTCATGTACGGCAGCTGCAAAAAATCTGAACTTTTTCAGGACGCCTCGGAAATCGATTCAAAGATCAGTGGTGTTTCTAATTTACGAAGTTGAGCTGGACCTTTAATGTGGGAATGCAGTTAAACTGGTTAGGCGTTTGTTTATAGAGTGAGAGGTCGTTGGTTCGATTCCTCTCCTCGTCAAGTTTTTTTTTAAGTTTTTACTCGTGCCACACACAGGCGATCCGCACCAGATCTATAATAGATCTATTTCAGGTCTTTACACGATTAGATCTGTCACAGATCTATTTCAGATCTATACGTTCGTCTAGAGCTAGAACTGTAACAGATCTAGCTGAAATAGATATGTACCAGATCTATATCAGATCTATTTCACGTCTGTCGCACGTCTATTTCACGTCTATCTATTTGAGATCCTGAGATTAATCCCTTACAGATCTGTTACAGGCGTTCCTTAGCAGACCTATCACAGATCTGTCACAGATCTAGTGCGGATTTCCTGTGACATGTGGATCATATGATGTACCAATATCTGGTGAAATTACGGCCTGCCAATTTTGGGCTCAAAAATAGCCTCTTTTTTTCTGGGCAGAAAAGCTTATCAAAGCGTGGCTAGAAAATAGTCAGCGATAGTCTTCAAACTGTTTAGCTCCGCCCACTCAAACAAGAGAAATCAGGCGCCGCAAAACCAGTGAGATGTCGGTACATGAGATATCATATATTCGAAATTTTGAACTTGTTTTCGTCAACTTCATGACAAAATATAACTGAATGTGGTCAACAATTTTTGCTTATGCGGCTATCCAGAACTATTTCTCCGCTTTTCTCCACGTGGAGAAAAGCGGAGAAATAGTTCTGGATAGACCTATATTTTGCAACATCTGAAATATACCAACAAATTTCAAGAAAAAATTTCGCCAATTTGAGCAGATTTGAATTTCTCCACCAGTTTCTGGATAGGTTTTCTCCGCTTTTCTCCACGTGGAGAAAAGATCTGAATAGTCCCATTAAAAAAGAGACGGATTTTTTGGCGATTCTAATCTCATTCAGCGGATGCGAAAAACTCACGAGAAAACTGATCATCGCTCAAAGTCTTGTCTAGTTTGGGCAATCCATCCGGTTTCAACCAAATAATCGTGTCCTCCATCGTCAAATCTCCTCCATTTCTCATATTTGTTTTCGGCCCATCTTCTTCTGTTTTTCTCGCCCCATTCGTGCTCGATTTTTTGACCTCCAGTCTGTTTTTTTCGCCAGTTTTCTGATCGACTTCATTATTATTATTATTATTATTGTTGTTAGTTATATTATGTATAGGCACAGTCTCTTTGACTTTCGATTTGAGAAGAGCACTTTTTGGTTGAACAGGCGGTGCTGGTGCCAGTTTACTTCGACTCGCTTGTTTTATCAACGTTTTTGTTGTGGTTTTATCTTTGTTTTTGGTTTTGTTGCAGCAAAAATTGATGATTGTTGACAGTGTCAAAAATACGAAAATACTTAAAACTGAAAATTGCTTTTTTTTTGAGAAAACTTGTGTGTTTGGCTCACCGAACATTGTTTGCTATAAATCTAAAGAATCGATTAGGCTGCGTAAAAAATTCATAAATAGTTGAACAAAAATATTTGGAGATCAGATCGGGAAATGAGGTCACGCTAGGCGCAGAGCGTCATTTTTAAAATTTCAGCCGGCCCGAAAAAATTGGGCCGAAATATGAAAAAACCGAGTAAAACCGGCTGGGCATGCTTCAGAAATAGTTCTGGAATAATTTTGTTGCCTCAAAAAACCTGTTTTTTTGTAATTTTTTGATGTTGAGGTCCTGATAGTTTTGTCGGAGAGCCCGGCTCGAAAATCACGGACCGGGCCCGGTTTTTTTTTCGACAGGTCTAAAAAGCCCAGTCCGGTTTGCGGACCTTTTTTGTTGAAAAAATCATGCGATCCATTTGAACTCCTGTTTTTCTGAAAAATTAATTTTTTTGAAGAACTGGATTTCTGGCCGGAATTTTTTAGGCTTTCAAAAATGGCCCGGCAGGTCTAAAACTCATCTCTGTTTCTAATATTTTCATTTTCCCATTTCAGATGGCCCCCGAGAGCCCGGCTCAAAAAAACCGGCCCGGCCTGTCTTTCTGATCCGATGAAAAAATTTGTGAGAAACCATTAATTCTCGTTTTTTCAACAAAAAAAATGCTGATTTGTTTAAGGCCTAGCCTGGCCTGGCCCCAAAAATTTCAAAAAAAATTTATGAGAAAAACTTCAGATGAAAACCTAATGACATCTTGACATATTCTAAGCGGTGTTTTGCACAGAAGACAGTTGAAAAGAGGCTTCTCGTCTATCATTGTTATTGGTCTTGATCTTTCTAAAACATCCGAGAATAGTGTTTCGATAACTTTTGATAATGAACATTGTTGGAAGAGGATCTAACGCAGGAAATAATGAGATGGTAATCGATGTGATACCACTTAAAGTGCCCAAATCTTTGTTGAGAAATGTGAAAATGAAAACAATGGATAATGGAACATGCATCAAAATGACCGGAATCAATGTCTGTGAGACCAATGCGTAGAACAATTGAGATTGAAGATTTTTGAAGTTGTACGAACTATTATTCGATTTCAAACTCATCAGATAACAAAGTTTCAAATAACATCTAACACCAAAATAGATGATTGCAATTAATGACGATCCAATTATTCCCCAGGCTATTGAGATCACCAAAAATGAGACAATATCAAGCTGATGAGAACCGTCACTTTGGAGTTGATAAAAGTACGGACCGAGATAGACGATGTCTTCAATGTTCCATGAGAATGTTGACATGAGTTTCGAGCTCATTTGATGGTCGATTTGAGAGGAGGGACCGAGTAGGAAATAGGATAATGAACCCCAGATTGAGCCGTAGATTATTGGAATCATTAGCCAGTAGATTATTCGATAATCGTTGAATGTTTTCAGGTATTTTGAGCTGCAAAAAATTGGGGGAAATTGAAAAGTTGAGACTTCTTAGAGAGTACGAGACGCAGATATTCAATCCAGTCAGATTATCCGAACCGAACTTGATCTACTGTCTAAATCTCTCGCTCTAAATTCACAGTGAAAATTTTTTCTCAAATCTCTGGCCTAGAAATTCGAGATGACCTAGAAATCCAAAACTGTGGCCTAGAAATTTCGAATACTCAAGAAATCTAAAAACTTGGGCTAGAAACTTGTGATGGCCTAAAAAACCAAAATAGTGGCCTAGAAGTTTGTGATGGCCTAGAAAGCCAAAATTATGGCTTAGACTTGCAACAGGTGGCAAAAATTAAAAACCAGTTTGAAAAACACACTCGTCCCTTAGTATCGTCGACCGCGAAGCGTGTCCGAGACGCATCTCTCATTTCGAAAAAAAACAGAGGAAAATAAAAAGCGACCGCTCGCCGACACGCAACGCGGACGACGATTTTCATGGGTTTTTGCCATTTTTCACAAGTTGATAATACAAAATTGATAAAAACGTGACCTTTGTTTTTTTTTCTCTGCGTCTCTCACTCTCCACTAACATACGTCACTGTGGACATTAGGCTCCGCCTTCTTGCAGTCTTGTCGCATAGTTTTTTTTTTTCGATGGGAAGGATTATTTTGATTCAAAATGTGCGCCGCAAAAATTGAAGTTTCTCCTTGTTTTTTTCAATTTTAAAAAGTTAAAAAATTGAGAGTTATTTTTGAAAATTCATTCTTGGATTTCAAAAAAGTTTTGAAAAACACCTGGAGAACCGTCAAAAATAAGCTGAAAAATTTGAATAAAAATCTCCGAATGAGTTTTGAGGCTCAGACAATTTCCAGGCCGGCCCGAAAAAACTCACCCAACCGACACAAAGTATCGATAAACAAAATGCAGCGCAAACATGCCCATTGAAGCGCCAAAAAAGGCGCAATAAATTCCATCCAAAATCAACAAGATGTTCGGCGAAAAAACCAGCGAATCCTTGGTATAAACCATCACCAAAAATATCGATTGATGTGAGAAGATGATTGGCGAAACGACAACGTCCAATATCGAATATACAATTTCGAACGACGAGATGTAGAGCATCAGATATTTGTAGGATCCCAATTGTTTTGGAGACTTTAGGATGATTAGGAAGGTTAGAATTGTGTTGAGGAAGATTGAAATACCAGCGTTGAACTTTTGAATTAAATCAATAACATCTTTCCAGTTCATCATCACAAATCAGAATGAGAAAAAGTGAGTTTTTTGAAAAACAAAAACTCTAGACAAACCTCCGGAGATTTTTCTAATTTTGAAAATAGAACTTGACACCTAACATCACTTCTGACGTTGGTGATACAAAGATCTGAAAAATTAATCCCAACGCGCGTTTATTTTTGTTCACGTTTGAATTTTTTCGAGTTTCGATATTTTGAGTGAAAAATTTTTCGAACCAAACCTCAATTTCAGAAAAAAAATCTTGTGTTTTTGTTGAGAAACACGTATTTTAATCACGTATTTTAAAATAAAAATAAAAAACAAAAAAGAAAAAAATTGCACAGGTGAGGAATCGAACCCTCGACCCCTCGATCTATAACCACTGAAGGCGGGGCGTTGACCAATTTTTGGCCATTTTTTGACCAATGAGAAAAATTGGTGAATTATTGGTCAAATATTGCCCAGTGGGGCGTCATTGGGCAATAAAGGTTGAATAAATTGGGCCAAATATGGGCCAATGATCTTATCAAGTACTTTGTTATATTTTTCACACTTAATGTGATTGTAAACGATCAGTTAGGGTTTAAAAAAAATATTTGTACAAAAAGAGGAGCTATTAAGCTCCTCCTCCTCAAATGAGAAATATGGCGCATCACCTTGCCAGTGTGGTGTCGGTCACTGAGATATTACATATAGCGCGGCTCCTCCAAAGCAAGTAATTAAAACTTTAAAGTGAGACTGTTGAGCAATCAAAGTTCAAATTAGTTTAAAGGATAAAATTTTTTGGAAATGTGTAATACTATGAGTATTATTTACCTTTTTCACTGAAAAATGACAAGTTGTGCGGTTCAACCCTCATTTGTCAATTATTGCTCAAAAATTGGCCGAATCACTCATTGGTGCATTTCGGATCAATTATTGCCCAATGGGTCTTTGGTCAAAAAATGGCCAAAAATTGGTCAACACCCCGCCTTCAGTGAACAAAACGCCTAGCCTGCTAAACTGTCTGGCCACATTTCCAGCGGGCTAATTTTCTTTCAAATATTCTATGAAAAAAACCAGGTAAGAAAAACAATCATAGATGCGTGAATTTTTGAAAATTTGAAATTCGAGCATGGGTGAGATTATTTTCGGCCCGAGAGCCCGGCCTGAAAAAAAAAACGAGCCGGTCAAAAAAGTCCGGCCAGGCCTGTCACGACTTTTGAACGGTAGTTTTTCAGAGCCGGAATGAAATTTTTCCAAAAAGTTAAGAAAACCCCTAGAGAGCCCAAATCTCAAAAAATTTCCAAAAAAAAATCCAGGCCCGGTTCATCAGAAAACTTTCAAAAAAAAATGTCAAACTCCCAAAAATTCACAAAAATAACAGTTGAAATTTATATTTAACAAAAAAAAATCGAAAAAAAAACACATGTATCATGACAAAGTATTTTCCGATTCGCTAACAATTCTTTGGAATGGTCCCGTCACTTTTCGATGAATTACAGTACCCTTTGGTGATAACAATTCTTCTTCTCGATAATATTCTTCAATTATTGTCTTTTTAACTTTTTCGTTTTTCCTTTTAGTCACTTCTTGGCGGGTCTACAAAAAAAATTAAATTTTGAAGAAAAAAATTCAGTTCAAATTTTACCGATGTCGCTTTATCATTTTGAGACGACGATGAGGTGGTTGTTGTTTTTTTGTTCGAAGAATTCACCAAAGTTTGCGAATTTTTCAAACTCGCCGATTTTGGCGCCGAATTCGCCTTTTCGAGACGATATGCAAATTCGTATTTTGGAACAAAAATCAGGAGAAAAAACAATAATTTAGTTAGATAATAGAGGGGAATCATTTCGAAATATCGATCGAAAATTGTGATTGCTCCGAAAAGTGTGAAATATAATTGGAGTTTTTCGATCGATGGAATTTCTTCGGGAAAGATGAATATCAGTAAGAATGGAAAAAGGACGAGCAATGCGTTGGCGAAGAAATGAGCCTGCAACTTTTTTGTTTTTGAGCAATTTTGAAGTGTTGGGGTTTTTTGTGAAACGATTTTTTTCTCCACTCATCCGAAAATTTGAAAGGAAAATTTCTTTTCTTAACATGTGGCATGGTAGTTCAACAGTTTAGACGTTTGTTTATGAATCTAGGGGTCGACAGTTCGATTCCTCACCCATGAAATGCTTTCTTTTTTTGAATTAACAAAAACACAAGTTTTCTCTTCAAATTTTATATGTTTTAGTCTAAAAATAGTTGGTCTGGACAGAATTCTACTCGGTCAAAAAGTTGAAATCAGACCCAATTTCAAAATTTCAAAAATTTTAGTTTGCAATTCTGATTTTTTCAAAGTTTTTTAGGAAAATTTTAATTTTGAAAATGTTTATTTTCGACAAGAATTGGCCAAAAATGATGACATAAAAATCTCAAAATTTTTTTGTTGAAGTTTTCATTGAAAAATTAAAAAAAAAATGAATAATGGCTAGCCCCCGAATTTTGTGGACCGAAAAATCAAAAAAAAAAAACTCGATTTTGAAAATTTCAGAAATTCTGTTTTTGATTTGCAATTCCGATTTTTCCAAGGTTTTTTTGCGAAAATTTTGATTTTGAAAATGTTTGGTCAAAAACTGTGACACAAAAATTCTCAGAAATTTTTTTTTTGGCGATTTCAAATTTTCACACAGATCTAAAAAAACCTTTCAAAAATTCCATTCGCGACTCTAAAAAAACTAACCGGGCTAGATCAAAAATTTCTTGACGGCCCGAAAGAAACCAAAAAATCCCGGGCCGGCCAAGATTTTCGTGACAATCCAGATTTTTCAAGATTTTTTTGCGAAATTTTGCATATTCTCGAGATTTTCGTGCCAGAATTTTTCGGTCTCAAAACAAATCAAGTAACTTACCAAACTCGTAACACAAACAACAACAGAAATGAGAGCAACATGGCAACGTGCCAACGTCTCCGGTGTCACTCCAATCTTGTTCGAATAATTCTGAAGATATCGAGATGTGAAATGTGATCTGTCGTGAATATAATCGTTCATCCAACCAAACGATGTTGATGTTTCGGACGACATTTTTTAAATCTAAAAATGACACAATTTTCTCATTTTTTCCCCCATCGCCAACAACAATCTATGGCCACGTTTTGACACGTTTTTTGTTGGTCGACGTGGAAGATGGCAGAACGAGAAATGGTCAGTTTATGAAAATTTGAATCGCCAATCGTCTCGCGACAAAAAAATGGACGGCGAAATTTCGATGAATTGGATCAATGAAAGGATCAATGATAAAAAACATTTCACAGCGAGATGGTTGGAGTTTGCATCACAGTCGAGTGGACAACCGGCCGACAACATTGCCAAAATATCCGCCGTTGTTCTATTTTTGATTCTTGCACTTGCCGATCATCAGGTGAGACATTCGGGTTGGCGGGGAAGCCTGAAAACCTGGCTCAAAATGGAAAAAACGCGGCCTGGGCTTGACAGACTTTCTTGGAAAAAATCAACTTTTTTTGATTTTGGATCCTAAAAATTTTGGATCCCAAAAAGTCAGAAATCGTCAAATTTTTTACTGTCCAAAATGTTTGGAAAATGACAATTTTTGGCGCCAAAAATTCGAAATTCAAATTTTTTGTCAACATTTCAGATGCGATTTTTTGGCTTCAAAAACTGAGAATTTGGAAAATGTTTTTGAAAATGTCATTTTTGGCGCCAAAATTTTTTGTTTTAAACATGTCATGCAAACTAGAAGGGCTCAAAAAGTTCAAATTGGAATTTTTGGAGCCAAAATTTTTGGTAGTGTTTTGGACCCAAAAATCTGAGAAATCCTACATTTTTTGGGCTCTAAAAGCTCAGAAACCGTCAAATTTTTCAGACGCGATTTTTTGGCGCCAGAAATTTATGTCCATTTTCATCTACTTTCTGAACTGAACTTTGAATTGGGCCGATTTTTTATTGGACACCTGGGCCATTTTCAAGTTTTCGGGCCGGCCAAGCCTTTTGAATTCCAGAAAACGGGCCTCAAATGTACCTTTGTTTTTTCCAACCAGGCCCGGCCCATCATTCTTGGGCCACAATCTCACATCATTTTTGCAGGCTCACTTTTTTGCCAACGCAATCCTCGTCGGCATTCCCTTCGTTCTCATTTTTGTCTATCCAAACGAGAAGCCAACCGACACCTCCCTCCAAGTCTATTTCACCGTTTTCGGCGGATTGACAATTTTGGACAGAAATCTCGAGAAAATTCCACTCTACTATGTCATCAAATTGGCCGTTTTACTTTTGTTGTATCTCCCACCATTCAATCTTGTCGAAACGATCGAGGAACAAATCAAGAAATTGGTACGGTTTTGGAGAGAAAGGGGTACTGTAGAACGGGTATTTTTGTAGGTGAATAATGAAAAAACCAATGACGATGATAAATCAAAACAAGTGTCGAAGAAAAGTAGTCGTGCTCGAAGTGAGGTGAAACCGAAGGAGAGCTCAAAACGCGAACAACTTCCCCCCGCCTCACAAGATCCACCATCACAAGAAGTCGCTCAATCTCCACAAAAACCCAATTCAGAAGTTCCTATTCCGCAAGACCCTGCGCAAGCTGCGCCAGCTCCACCTGCCGAAGCTCCTCCAGCTCCGGCGGCAGAAAACGCTCAACTCCCAACACCGGCTCCAGAACCATCACAACCGGAAGGTGGCAACAATGCGATTGGATCGAAGAGTGGCACCGATTTGGTGGGTGGTTCGAGAAGATTGAAGATTGGAGACAATCCGATGGCATCCGGATCATTCCATAATTTGAAGTCGGAACCTGATGGTTTCAATTCCAAGTGTGAGTTTTTTCTCTGAAAATCTTGTACTTATTTGAGAGGAAATTGTTGTAGCTAAAAATGTAGAGTGGCGGTTCAACAGGTTAGGTTTTTGTTTTCAGATTGAGAGGTCGAGAGTTCGATTCCTCGCCGAAGCAAATTTTTTTTTTTTGAAAAAATGAAATATTATTTTCTTGTAGTAATTGGACCTGGCAACAATCTGAACGATCTCATCTTCTTCCCAATGAACGCGCTCGTCTTCAACGCCCCATTCGATTTCGAAAATCTCACCTACCACATGAAAATTCGCAACAACTCACATCATCGTATCGCGTTTGCCGTCAAAGGAAACGCGGTGCCACGTGTCATGGTCTATCCGCCGATGGGAATTTTCGAGTTGAAAGAGACGAAAATCATTGCGGTCACAGTGCAAAAGTTTGAGTACAATTTTAGCGATTTTGAGAAGGATCGCATCGCAATTGATTATGTCATTTTGCCCGATACCAATAAGGAGTCGACGTTTTCGATGAAAATGTTCCAGAATGCCGATTCGAAGAGAAGAAAGAATATCAAGATTATGTACAATCCATAAATGTGTGTGTCTGTGTGTTTTTTGTCACTATAAACTTTTTGATATTTTAAAATTGCAGCTTCGCGCATGTTTTTTGAAATTACGAGACTCCGCTTTTACACCTGCGTTAAACAAGGGGCAGAGCGGAGTGTCGTACGCCGCTTGTGGGAGACAAAACAAAGAGAAGAGTGCGCCAGAGAAAAGTGTGAACAGAGAAAAAAGAAAGGTGTCATTACGACACTTCGCTTTTACTTTCCCGTTAAACAAGGGGCAGAGCGGAGTGTCGTACACCGTCTGTGAGATACAACACAAAGAGGAGAGCGCGCCAGAGAAAAGTGTGAATAGGGAAAAAAGTTGTCATTACGACACTCCGCTTGTACAGTCTCGTTAAACAAAGGGCAGAGCGGAGTGTCGTACACACCGCATGTGAGAGACAACACAAAAAGAGAGCGCGCTAGAGAAAAGTGTGAACACCGCGACGAATAAATGCACGGAATCTCTATGCGTAAGACATAGCTGCAGGTGTTGCTTTAAAAAAGAAACTTCAAACATCAATATCGATAATACCCCAAAAACCAAGAACAAAACAAACATATCATGTCAATGTTGTTTGAACATCATTGTTTTTTCATCTTCTTCCCTTCCTGACAATGAGTTTTGTGGAGGGTTTACATTGTCTCATTTCACACAGTTCTCGAATCAATGGGTGAGTGGGTTTTTTAACAAAAAATATTTTGAAAATGATGGGTTTTTTGAGAATAAGGTCCTGATTTACAAGGGGGTCACGTTTTGTAGTCTGCGTCTCTTACTCTCTCAAAAAATCCTGTTTTCAGTGTTAATTTTTTCAAAATTTTAATAATTTTGAGGGCTTGTCAAACTTTCGAGCTCAATATATTTTAGGCCAAAAAACTAAACTTCTTATTTCAAAAAAAAAAAAACATCTCTCTAAATCTCTCATTTTGAATGCTATTTCATCGACTTAGGCTCCGCCCACTTTTGAATAAAAAACAACAGTTGGAATGGAAAAATTCATTCATCACGGCATGATTTTTGAACGATCATATTTAAAGGTGCACACTGAAGAACAACTCTTCGTTGCAAGACCCATTCTGCGTCTCTTCTTTTCTCTACGTCTCTCAGTGACGGTATCCCACGCGGCGCGTGTCTGCGACGCGGTTTGATAGGAAAATTTTAAAGTGGGCGGGGTAACAACACACAGAATATATCAGTGTGCGTAACCCGGAATATGTTTGCAACACCATTCTTCGAAATTTCTGAAAATATCTCTGCTCTCTCTCTCTCTATCTCTCTCTCTCTCTCCCTCTCTCTCTGTGTCTCTCTCTCGCAACTTCTAAAAAAAGTGCGTAGTTTAATTGTTCTTTCGTCAGGAATCTTTGGGTGTGTTCTTGCACAAATAAACAAGCTGTTAACACATTATGGTGACGCAATGTTCTTTCATCTCAAAACGCAATTTTTGTGTCAGAGTGGATGAGTAAGACTACAAGATTCACCAAAAAAAAAACACCCAAAAATGATTGAGAAATTGTTGCTGATCATAATGATACTCGAGATGATTTTTAAAGATATCACTTTTCGAAACAAAAAAACTCGAATGAAATTTAGAAGATCAAAACAAACAAATGACTACCACCACCACTACTACTACTACAACACTACACGACGATGAGAGTGAAGAGACGCAGAGAAGACACAAAATCGGTCGAGCAAAATCATTCAGTCTTGCTAGTACGACCAAACAACGTTTCAAAGCGATGGACAACGAGAAGGCGCATAGGTGAGAGATGTTAGAGTTGAAAACTATAGTCTAGTTTTGTATGCAGGTTCGAGTTGGAATGTCGGAGAACGGGAAAATGCCGAGAAATTGTGGCCGATGTTCAACATTCTAGTATGCCACTTCAGATGGAACAAGAAGCGTGTTCGTTGGCGGCCAAGGCTATCACGGTTAGGCAGATTTTGAGAGTGAAAGAGACGCAGAAAAAAATGCTGGGAGAAATTTGGGTCACGTATTTTTTGAGACCCTGGAAAATGGAAATTTTGAAGCAAAAAAATCTGAGAGTGTACGAGACGCAGAGAAAAAGCTGAAAAATTCGGGAAATTTTTTTCTCAAATTTTCTCACAACAAAAAATATTGTACGTGACCTTACTAATTTTTGTGAGTCCGATTTTCTCTGCGTCTCGTACACTCTCAAAAATTGCTACTTTTTTTGCGCCTAAAAATTTGAAAAACGTCCAGGCTCACCTAAAGTTTTCAAAATTTTGAAAATTTGACCCAAAAAAGTGTATGAGCCGCAGAGAGAACCCGGAAAAATTAATTTTTGAGACCCGAAAAAGTTCAAAATCTTTTCTCAAAAACTCTGCGTCTCTCAAAATCCCTCGATCTATCTATCGTTTTTTGTTGCAGACCTATCACCTTGAACACGACATAGCTCGACATTTGAAAACGTCCTTCGATCGAGACTACGGACCCGATTGGCATTGTATTTGTGGAAAACATTTCGGATCGTTTGTCACTTTTGAACCAGAAAAGTTTGTTCGCAAAAAATTGTGATTCTTAGACCAAAAATTCCGGATTTTCTAGGGGGAAAAGGACGATTTTCCATCCGGGAAAGTTTGTTGATTTTCAGGCCAAAAAAATTAGCAAAAAAATTATTTTTGATCGAAAATTTTCTGGTCCGAGCCAGAAAAATTCCGAAAAATTGTCTCGCCAAACTTTGATTCTTCAAAAAAACATCATTTTTGGCCCGAAAAATGGAGAAAAAATCTGATTTTCAGGCCGAAAAAGTTGGAAAACACCGAAAAAATAAAAAAAAATGAAATTTTTTGATTTCGTGAAAAACAAAAAAATTTCGGCCCGAAAATATTTGATGATTTTCAGGCCAAAAACGTTAGAAAAAATTCAAATTTTGTCAAAAAATCTGATTTTTGACCCAGAAAAATTTCAAAAATTCTCTTCTTCCCAGGCCAAACTTTAATTCTTCACAAAAAACTCATTTTGGTCCGAAAACATTCGATTTTCCGGCCAAAAAGTTTGGATATACTTGCGATACAGGGTCAGATTTTCGTTTTCGAAAAAATTGAACAAAAGTTTGACTATCGACCAAAAAAAGAACCAAAAAACTCATTTTTGGCCCAAAAATTTTGCGAAAAATTCCAGCCTCAAAATGTATACTGTAATTTCATTTCAGTTTCATCTATTTTCGAATTGGAACAATTGCCTTTATGCTTTTCAAAACGACACTTCAAAACCTTCCTTTGGCCGAAAAACAGCTCGAAAATCAACAACCAATAACACCTTTGACAATCATCGGAACATCTAAATTCTAATCTTTTTCGCTTTTTTTTTGTATATACGCCTCTGTTTTTTTTGAACTGTGCCGCCGAACAAAAAATTTTTTTCCAATATATTTTTTTTCTCTTATCATCATCATTTCATATGAAATATGATGGGTCTCGCATAGTTTTTTGAGTCATCCGGTTTTTTTTTGGAAAACTTTTTTCCTCATTTTTTATTCAATTTTTTTCTGTGCCCCCAAAGAACTTTGTTTGTTAGTGTTTTCTTATCTTTTTTTTGTGTGAGGATAGTGTCATTTTTACCCGGTTTACATGGAGCCTAACAGACCACTTTTTGAGAAAATGTGAGTTTTTTTTTTGTTGAGAGAGAGAGAGAACAGTGTAGGCTGGGGGAAAAGTGTGGTCTGTGATCTGTGTTTTTTTGGAAATTTTTGGGATTTTTGGGAGACGAGGGACTTTGGAACACAATTTAGTTTGAAAACTTGTTTCAGAAAAACTTTAAAATATTTTCCGGGCCAGTTTTTCTGACCGGTCGGGCCGGTCGAATTGTCGTTTTTCTTAGTTTTTTTTGGATTTGAAAATTTTGAAAATTTTCTTTTTTTGGATGAATTTGAATTCAAGGTTTAAAACTGAAAATTTTCCGTCAAAAAATGTTTTTCAGAAAAAAATCAAAATATTTTCCGTTCCGAAATTCAGACAACATTTTAGGACTCAAATTTTTCTTTTTTTTTCAGAGGGCCCGAAAATGTAGTTAACTTAAGTTACGTTTTGAACTGAAATTTTTTCGTCAAAAAATGTTTTTCAGAAAAAAAAACTTTTTTCCATGTTTTCAAAATTATACAAAAAACTAGTTCAATAGTCAAATTTTGCACTCGATCACAAATTTTCCAAACAAACAAAATAGCATCCTAGAAGATTATTTCGGGCCGGTCCAGGATTTTGCAACTTTTCGGGCCGGTCCGAAACTTCTCAGAATAATTTCAAAATCTGATTTTCAGACCTAGATTTTTTTAATCTTCAAAAAAAAAAAAAATTTTGTTGTCAATTCTTTGGATTTTTCTCCAATTTTTGAAAATTTCTGCCAACTTTTCGGGCCGGCTCGAATTTTTTAAAAGATTTTCTCAAAAATTATGAATCACAAGTTTCAAAAAACCTCTCAGATAATCATTGTGGAGGTCCCTGATAAAGTCGTTACGACCTCGCAGATAAGGTCAATTCGATGTCGTTTGGACCTCTCAACGAGCTCGTTTTTGAATTTTCCACGAACTCCTAAAACTAAGTCAATGATGAAAAAATGTCAAACCCAACTGGGAATCGAACACGCATCTTTTGATTGAAAGACATTCACTTTACCGACTACTCTAATCTGTTACTGAATTCGTTCGTTGAAAATTTGTTAAAAAAGAAGATGACAAATCAAAAACACTGACGATCTCGTAACGAGCTCGCAACGACCTCGTTTACTGTTCATTTGCCGAGCTCGTATCGAACTCGCAACGACCTCGTTTTTTCAATCGTTTTTTTTTCGAGCTCGTTGCGAGATCCCAACGATGTAGTTTTTTAATGACCTCTCCACGACCTCCACAATGATTATCTGAGCTTTTGAAGAAGTTTTTGGGACCCAATTTTTCCTTTTTTTTATTATAGTTTTCCTTATCTTTTACCAAAATTTTATCTACTGTCAGAATTTCAAACACAAAATTTAAGAATCTTTTGCGGGCCGGCTCGAAAATCTTCCATCGTTTCGGAAAAACAAACCAATCTGTTTCCTCCCGCTCTTTCCCATACTCTCTCTCTCTAGCGAGACGCAGAGAAAAATACATTGTCCACTAACTAACTGCCTATCGATTGCAACAAACCAATCAACACATGTTACTCACTCGCCAGTTTTTTCCATGATTTTTTCAGGATGACCGATCAAGAACCACCTCCAACAAAAACTCCTGGTTTTATGGTAAAATTTGCGCAGATTTCAAAAAACCATATTTTTCTCATTTTTTCAGGTCCTCCTAAATGCCACTATCATTGGCCTAGTTGCGTTGACATGGTGTCTTTCTACACAGTTCAGTAAAACTGCGCTGAACTATGATACAGTAAGAAAATATCAAAGGAACATTGCCCCTCAAAAAAAGAATTCTCGTGTTTTTTAAATGTGTGAAATTCGAAATTTGAAAAAAGAAGACATTTTTTACGACGAACGTCTTGTGCAAACACCGCGTGTGTGGTACAGTAACCCGCGAAATTTAAAAAATGTTGTTTTCCAAAATTTTTGGGTTTTGGAACCAAAAAAAAATTCGGGAAAAATGATTTCGACATTTTTTCTAACTGTTTTTTCGTGAAAACCGGAAATTTTTTGTCGTCAAGTTTTGCACTCGATCCCAATTTTCAAAAAAAAAACAAGCTTGGAAGGTTTTCGAACCGATTTTTTGATTTCCCAATTTTTTCAGACCGGCCCGAAGTTTCTCAGGATCATTTCCCAATTAATTTTGTCGACAAAATTTTTCAGGCCGGCCTGGATTTTCTCTCCAATTTTTGAAGAAAAAACTGTCAATTTTTCATGCCGGCTCGAAATTTTGAAAAAATTAGAAAAAGTTGAGAAACTGAGCCGGCCCGAAAACCTTGAAGTATTCATGATCTCAGAATTCAGAAAACATTTTGACTCGAAAAAAGTTTACGTCTAAACGACTTTGATAGGTAAACTTTTGAGAAAAATAATTTTTTCAAGGTATAAAAACTTTCCGGATTTTTCCAAGTTTGTCTAAAATATTCCCCCCATTTCAGGAGCACTTCAACGCGCCATACTTCATGATGTGGTTCAACACAAACATGATGATGACGTGTTTTCCTGTTTTTCTAATCTACGAGAAAATTGTGACCAAGAAACCAGTTCAACAAATTTATCGAGAATGTCAACGCAAATTCGGAGAACAACAAAAACTGACATCATACACTTTGATCAAATATGTGCTTCCTTTTTTGGTTTTTTGGATCGGTGCCAATTATCCATATGTTCGAGCTCTTCTTTTGATCACTCCAAGTGTTGCCACATCGATTAGTGCGTGTAATGCGGCGTTTGTTTATATTTTGGCGCTGATTATTTTGAAGGATTCGTTGCATTTTATGAAGGTTGGTGCGATGAGAGAGAGAGAGAGAGAGACGTAGAGAGACGCAGAGAAAAATAACCCGGGAAATGTTTGTAATACATCTCTATATTTTTAGAACATCTGGAAGAAAGTGATAGAAAGTGAGAGAGAGAGAGAGAGAGAGAGAGAGAGAGAGAGAGAGAGAGAGAGATAGACGCAGAAAAAAAAATTCCAAAAATTTTTTTTTTCGAAAAGTGCCAGTGCGCACAAACTGTTAGATGTTTGTATTATTTTTTGTTGTAAAAATTCTGAAAATACGCTGATAGATAGAGAAACGTAGAGAAAAAACACCTCTGTGCAAAACCCGGGAGTTGTTTGCAATAAATTTTTACGCTGCAGAGAATTTTTAGAACAAACGTGACCGGAACTTTTCTGCGTCTTGTTTACTCTCAATTTTATCGAGCCGGCCCGAAATGGTGAAAATGTGAGAAACTGGCCCGGCCCGAAAGTTTAACCCCGAAAATTTTCAAAAATTTTGGTCCGGCCCGAAATTTTGAAAGTTTGAGAAACTGGCCCGGCCCGAAAAATTCATCCTAAAAAACTTCGAAATTTTCGAAATTCGAAATTCTGAAAGTTTTCAAAAAGAGCCGGCCCGAATTTAGATTTTTTGCTTACACAACCCGAAATTCGGGCCGGTCTGGAATGTTAGGTTTTTTGTGTGATACTTTCTCCTGTCTCAACCATTCTTTTTTCTTCTTTTTTGAGAAACTGTCCCGGAGCAAAAGTTTTATTTCGAAAATCTTCAACATTTTCGGGCCGGCCCGATTTTTTCCAACCCTTTTTTCTCGCAGATTCTGTCGATATTCTTCGCGATCGCTGGTGTTGTTGTCATCTCGCTTGATCATGAAATGCGTATCGAATGGTTGGGCATCTTCTTCGCATTTCTGTCCGCGTTCATGGCCGCCGTTTACAAGGTTTCATTCAAGAAGGTGATTGGCGACGCATCACTCGGCGACGTGTCTCTTTTCATGTCGAGTCTCGGTTTTTTGAATCTGATTCTCAACTGGATTCCGAGTTTGATTCTTTGGTGGACTGATGTCGAAATATTCAATATTGCCTATGTTCCGTGGGCTCCGATGGTTGGAGCCGCTGTTTTGTCGCTCGCTTTCAATTTTACTATTAATTTTGGTATTGCTCTTTTGAATCCACTTGTTATTTCGGTCGGCATGTTGTGTGGAATTCCACTAAATACAGGTAATTGTTTTCGAAAGTGCCGCACACAAAAATGGGCGGAGCTTTGTTAACTTCAAAAATTTGAAAAGAAAAATTGCGCATTAAAAAATGGGCGGGGCAAGGTTTTTTTTTTGCATTTTTCAAATATCAAAATTTCAGACTGAAAAAATTCAATTTTTCCAACAAAAAAAAACGATTTGTCAAAAATTTCCGAAAATTCACGTGAACCTTTAAAATGACTCGACGAGAGTGCGAGAGAGCGCAGACATTATTAGCGCTAGAGCGAATTTTTTCAGTTTTCTGATTGTGAGCGGAAATTATTGATTTTTTTCTGAAAAAAATATTCTCTTTTCAATTCTTCCCGATTTCTGGAACTTTTCTGCTTTTCGAAAAACGACGAAAAGTGGGCGGAGCAAAGACAAAGTTAGGAGCACAAAAATAGATCGAAAATTTATCGACTATAGTTTCATATATTTCAGAAAAACTTTTTTTTTGTTGAGTTCCAAAAAAAACAAAAAAAATTGCATGAGTGAGAAATCGAACCCTTGACCTCTCGATCTATAAACAAAAACCTAACCTGTTTAACTGCCACGCCACATTTTATCGGCTTCAAACTTTTCTTTCAAATATTGAAAGGTGAGATTCCGAGTTTTTTGCAGTCATCGATATTGTGTTCCGACATGTTCCGATGACAACCTTCTTCCTAATCGGCACGTGTCTCATCATCATCTCATTCATTCTCATCATCATTCCATACGACAAAATTTCACTTTTCCGAAAAAAAACACGGGCTCTTTCTTCTTCTTCAAACGCATAATTTGTTTCCAAAATAAACGTGAACTACTTTTTTTCTTTTTTTTTGTTTCTCATTTCCAATGGATTTCAACGACCTGGACGACGATTTCGATTTTCCGGCAACGGTGAAATTTCGGCTGAAAAAATGGACAGAAAATTTGTCAAAAGTTTTAGGAATGTCGAGAGAATTTGTCATTTCAATTGAATGAGGAGACGAAAAATATGGTGAAACGGGACGATTCTTCGTTTTTGCGGCCGATTTGTATTGATGCGATTGATATTAGTTGTCGGTGAGGGTTAGCCAAAAATCGGGAAAAATTGCAAAAATTAAAAAAAAAACTATGGTGGGGATCGAACCCTCGACCTCTTGATTCGCATTTTGAAATATTGAAATTCTAGTTTCAAGATTACTGTACTTTGTGAATTTTCGATTTCTCTGAAATTTTTTTCGAACAAGTTTTTAAGGTTACTGTAGTTCTTAGATATTTGATTTCGTGCCAAAAATAGAACTGAAACCAGAAAAAAATTTCGAAACGATTTTGGGACTGAAAAATCTAAATTTTTTGAGCAAAATTGTATTTGTTTCCAAAAGATTACTGTAGTTTTTGAAAAGATGTTTTTTTGGCGCCAAAAATTACGATTTTCAAACTTGAAGATTACTGTAGTTTTCGAAATTTTGATTTCGCGCCAATTTTTTCTGCTGAAAACTTTTTTTTATTTCGTTTCATGTTCTCGGAAGATTACTGTAGTTTTCAGAACTTTTTCGGCGCCAAAATATTTCTCATCTAGAAGGTTACTGTAGTTTTTAGAATTTCTGAGCAAAAAAAAACGAGAAAAAATATTTTTGTCGCCAAAATTTCCTTTTTCAAAATTTCAGTTTTTTTTCAAAAAATATTTAAATTTCATTTCATTTTGTCGTAAGATTACTGTAGTTTTCAGAACTTTGAATTTTTCTCGCAATTAAGAACTTTTTCTCAATTAGAAGGTTACTGTAGTTTTCAGAATTTTTGGAATATTGTGCAAAAATAAATGAGGAAAAAACTTTTGGCGCCAAAATTTCCATTTTCCCTCACGTTGAACTTTCGAAAAAAAATTGTAGAAAAAGTTGAGGTTTCCAATTTTTCCCAGACATATTCATAAATTCATATATTTTTCTCTGGAACCTCTTGCTCTCTCAACATTTGCTTCCTCAATTTTCAGATACAATCGAAGTGTTCGAAAAAATGTTGACATTTTGCCAATTGATCAAAGTCTCTTCAATGTTCGATCGATAACAATAACACTTTGGTACTTCATTTCTCGCGGACATACAGTACTCCCCTCCCCCCTTTGATCTATTTTGTTCGGAAATTGTTGCAGGCTCTCGCATTTCTGCCATCCACGTTGCGCGAATTCGCCATCAAATGCACCGACCCTCACGAACTTTTCATTTTATCAAAACTCGATTTGATCACCTTTGAAAATAGTTTGACCTACTGCACGGGGTACTGTAGTTTTAGTGATTGTTTTTTTTTCTCAGAAGTCTCTTCATCTATCGAATTGTCGAAAAGCATTGCGAGTTGTGCACGAACGAGTAATGGTATAATAGTGGGAAGTCGAAAAAAGTATTGTTCGCTAGCCAAAAAGTTTCCAATGTTTGTCAATGTTTTTTCGAATGGGTTTGTTTTCACAAATTTCCTGAAAAAATTCGGGGAAAAATCTGAATTTCCAGATTTTATCGCCCCTCCTTTGGTGTTAGCGGTGATTTCAAGCCGAACAATGATGTTAGACTTGTCTTGAATTTCTCGGAAATTGATGAAAATCAAGATTTGATCGCTTTTCAACTACCGGTAACTGATCAATTGTTTATTATGAATCGAATTTCGAAATTGTTGGCTGATGGTGAGTGAACATTTTTCGATTATTTCTAAAGAAATTTGCACATGACAAAATGTGGTGTGGTAGTTCAACAGGTTACGTGTTTGTTTATGAACACAGGTGGTGGGCCAACAACCAATATCTGGCCATTTTTTGGCCAAAACTGAAAACTGGCCGGTTTCTGGCTCAAAATAAACCTCTTTTTTGATTCTGGCCAGAAAAGGTTTGAAAAAGAAAGGTGAAAAACTGGCTAAAAAACAGTGAGTGATCGTATAATTCTCAAATTGATTAGCTCCGCCCACTCAAACGAGAGATAGCGCGCGCGTCGTAACCAGTTAGATGTCGGTACACGAGATACCATATAAGATGCGCTTTTTTTGTTTGAACCGCGGCAAGAAATCCATAGTTTCTATAAAATTTTGAACGTGTCCGAAACAATTTTTTTGACATTTATTCACCAATTTCATGACAAAAATAAAAAAAAATTTGACCAAAAAATTTCGTTTCAAAAACAAGAGCCAGAAACCGACCAGATTTTTTGAGGTCGGAAAAAAGGCCTTTCTGAGCTCATAAAGGGTTTCAACCAGTATGGCCAAAAAATGGCCAGATATTAGTTGTTGGCCCACCACCTGTGAATTATAAATCGAGAGGTCGCTAGTTCGATTCCTCACCTATGCAATTTTTTTTACATTTTTTTTCTATTTTTTCAGAAATTGATGTTTGAGTCAAAAAAATGTTTGATTTTTCTTCTCTAGAAATCTTGTCAGCTACCTAGTTTCAACGAAGCGCTGAATCTCAAGGTCTTGGAAAAATTGTTTTTAAAAAATGTAAAAATTTCAAAAGTATTATTTTTTTGTTTTTTTTTTCACCAAAATTCTTCAAATATTCCAAAAAAACGGAATTTTTTTTCACTTTGAAATTTTCGCTCTACGACACTCCGCTTACACTTCTTGCTTTAAACAAAGGGCAAAGCGGAGTGTCGTACAAACTACCTGTGAGAGACGAAACAAAACTAGAGAAAAGTGCACACAGTTTTTGGAAAATACTTTGTTTTGCATAGAAAATATTGTCAATCCGGTCAGATAATCCAACGGAAAAAGTGATCTACCACAAAAAATCGATGAAAGAGCATGTAAAAATGAGAGATTCAGACGGTAGATCAATTTCTCGTTGGATGATCTGGCTGGATTGACAATAGCTGCTTGAGTTGCTTTAAGAAAAAAAAAGAATTTTTTTGCAGATAACATTCTAGAAATATGTTCAAACTTTCGCAATCTGCTTGACGAAGAACCATTGCTCAAAAATCAAACGAACAAACTTCACAACAAGACAAACTCTCACGAAAACATCTACAACTATCACGATCCATTCCTTCCCGAATACGTTGCTCCGCCGCCTCCAAAAGTTTTCGACATCAAAAAAATGAGTCGAATCGGCCACAAAAACTCAATCTATCGTGTCGGGGGCGATGTCGACGAAACGACGAATGACATCGCAAACGTATCGCTGCGCAAAGGACCGCTGATCGATGCGTTGACGCAGATTTTCGGAAATGAAAAAGCGTTGAATCTTGTCAATTCGAATCCCGAAATGGATGATATTAATGAGTTGATTGAACTTGCGTGGCAAGAATAAAAATAGTATAATAAAATTGTTATAAATCTATATACTTTTTGCGAAATCATAAAATCCGGAAAATTTCAACACAAAAAAGCCAGATGTCTTTTTTTTCTCCTTCTCGCCCGTGTTTTATTATCGTTTGCATTGTTAACATTTTCTGCTCTTTCTTTCTCTGCGTCTCGTAAACTCTCAAAAATTACCTACTGCAAAGAAAAAATGTGAAACTCTATTTCATTCTTTATCACCATAATATTTTGTGCTTTTTTTATTTTGGAACTTTTTTTTTTGCTGAACCCCCCTAATCTCCCTTTAAATCATAACGTCGGTGGCTTAAAACGAGTGTTTTCGCTTAGATTTTTGACATATGTTTTTGTCTTTTGAATAATCCTTGAACAAAAAAACGTACTTTTTTTCGTGTTTTCTTTGATGTAGGCTGACAACAAAAAAGGAGAAAAAATGAAAAACTAATTAGATACTTATTCTGAAGTGTCATGTTTTTACATGTCAAATGACACCCGAAAAAATGAGTAAGTAGCCGAGGAAGAAAGAAGAAAAATTATGTTTTTTTCTTCGAAAAAATAAAAAAAATTCAGTGCCTCATGCTGGAATCGAACCAGCGACCTTCTGTTTACTAGACAGACGCTCTGCCACTGAGCCAATGAGGCGCACGCTGGCGACCTTCCCAACGCTACTTATCAATTCGATCGTTGTTTTTCATTCGCAATACATTTATTATACTAGTCGCTTACTAGGGTGGTGGTAATATGCATTGAAATGGGTTTTTTCTTGTTGCTGACTCGCGTAATGACCCGTTTTTGATTGTCTGCGTCTCTCTTCGACGATTTTTTTTTCGGGGGGTGGTGCCCGAGAAAAAATGGGGCGTTGTAGTACAAATAATCCTCTATAATTAGGTAGATGTTGTTATGTTTTTTTCGCGTGGCTTCTGGAAAAAATTTTGTCACAAAATTATTTTCGTCGCTCTTTTCCTGTTTTTGATGGATACAATTTTTGTGTCGTGTTGCTATGGTTTTTTTCTTATTTTTTGGGTGATATATTCCAAATTAATCTCCGAGGAATACATCGGCGAAAAATATTTGCTGTTTTTCATTCTCACATTCGAAATTATATAGGTACTGTAACGCGTTGCGTCTCGCGTTGCGTGTGGATTACTGTAGTTTCGTAAAAGGTACAGTAATCATGTCACTAACAATTATCCATATGTCTTTTTGCTCTTCTTTTTCTCTCCCCGTATTTTCCGCATTCTAAGCTCCGCCCACTTTTTGGAGCAGCATTTTGTGGCTTTGTCGAGTTGATTTTCTTTCTTGTTTTAATTTTTTTCGTTCCCCAAAAATTTTCCGCTCAATTGAATTTAATCTTGATTTCAGAAATACTCTGAGAAAAAAACATTTTTGGCTTATGTCCCTTTAATTTATTACTTTCCCTACTACCCTCATTTTTCCCACACCAATCAACCTGAAAACTCACCGACCCCAAAAAAAGTACATTTTGTCAAAAATTCCCACAATATTTGGTTATTCTGACTACTTGAGACATTTTCAAAAGAAACTCGAAACTTTAACATATATGTGTACTCTACATTTGTTCTCACCAAAAAAAAAAGAGCAAAAAAAAAGAAGAAACCTAAGAAGGGTGAATAATTCAACGCACGGATCCCTCACACCTTTTGTTTTTTTCTTTTTTCTTGTATTTTTTGGGAAAAAAATATTGCAAAAAAAAAAAAATTTCGCGCCCGCCGGGGATCGAACCTGCAAAACTGCGCGCCGTAATTCAACACACTACCAATAGGCCAACTAGCTAGTTTTTACTTTTTATTTCTATCAGATATGATTTATTGGAGTGATAAACTTTTTTTCATGATGTAGGCATAGGCAATAAGTTAAAAAATTTATAGCTAACAAGAACTCCTTGTGTGACTCCGTGCATGTCTGAGAATGAAAAACAAACTGGAATTTATATGCAAAAATGTTCTCCTCATTTTCTCGAATTCTTCTTCTTCCTCCAATTTTCCATCATATGTGTGCACAAAAAATTAAACTCGTTTATTATACATCTATTCATAAAATCTTCTGATTTTTACCTTTTTTTCTTATCGCTCGTCTGAAAATATGTACATATCTGACAATTTGTTGACATTAATTTTGGCGCCCGTTTTTTTTTGCGCGCGAAAAAAATTTAAAATTCCATATTCTTACAAATGTTGTTGTTTTTGTTGTGTACACATCTGATGATATATACTAGAAAGAACTAATTTTTGGTTTTCTTTTTGTTGTTCTGTTGTTCAATGAAGAAAATGTCATTTTCAGAGTTGATTATTCGATTAGTTTTTCAACATAAAAAACCGAACCGAGAAATGATATGAATTTGATGTTCTGGGTTCTTTTATTCTATTTGCATCCACCTATTTCGACCGGATTTCTCAGTTATTCATCATCATCTTCTTCGTCTTGTAAGTCAATTTAGAAAATAGAAAAGTTTCAAAAAATCTTGATTCAGCAAACGCGCTCAAAAACAAATGCTACAGTTGTATGTCTCGATATTATGGTGTGACGTGGGATTATTTAGGTTATTCGAGGATTTATGAAGCACCTAAAACTTTTACTGATCATTGCAGGTTAGACAGGGAGGAAGAGAGAGAGAGAGAGACAGAGAGAGACAGAGAAAGAGAGACAGAGACAGAGAGAGAGACAGATAGAGACAGAGAGAGACAGAGAGAGACAGATAGAGACAGAGAGAGACAGAGAGAGACAGAGAGAGACAGAGAGAGACAGATAGAGACAGAGAGAGATAGATAAAGACAAAGAGAGAGAGAGAGAGAGAGACAAAAAGAGACAGAGAGAGACAGAGAGATACAAAAAGAGAGAGACGCAGACATACACAGAAACGTTTTTTGCGGTCCCGTGGAATGTTTGCAATACGACATAAAATTTGAAAACATGAAAATCGGTCAAAAAAGTTTGAGTTTGAAAAATTAGTTGGTGAAAAAATAATTTTTTTCAAATTTTCAATAAGGAAAATCGAACATATTTTTTTCTGGGTTTTCAATTTTGCAAAAAAAACGTCGAAAAATTCACGTGAACCTTGAAAAATTATAGAAATGACTCGACGAGAGTGAGAGAGGGCGCAGACATCTTTGCATTAGAGCGATTTTTCACTTTTTCAAAAAAAAATATTTGATCGTATAGCAAACAATTGACGGGAAAATTTCTATGTCTCAACTTTTTTTCCAGGGATTTTTTTAAATTATAACGTCTATATTTTGAGCCCATAAAAACTCTTTTACTACCCATGTTCCTTTAAAAATTCCAAAACTTTTCAGAGATCCAACATCTCGCGGTGCCGATGTTCCGTTCATCGAATGCAAAGATCAAACCAATTGTGTGACAATGGTCGAAGATCTTAATGCGGGTAAGTTGGCGAGATAGTAAGAGGTGGCAGAGAAAAAAACGAAAAAATTATTTACTCTAAAAAATGGGGTATATCTTCTCTGCGTCTCTCACTATTTTATACGACGTGTACAACTCTGTTGACCACACGACACTATTTTTTCCTGTGATGAAAAAAAACCACATCTGTCAAAAATATTATCAAAAAGTGTCACTCATCTCTCAACTATTACAATGTTCAAAATTATCACAAGAAAAAGAGTTGTTTTCTTGAGGAGGGTTGCCTCAAATTAGCTGTATCTCAAGTTTATCAAATTTCCGGAGAATGAGAAAAAACGAGACTTTTCGAAAAAAAATGATTCAAAAATAAAAAAAAAAACGCCAGAAGGGGGTTCGAACCTTTGACCACAGGCGATCCGCACCAGATCTATAATAGATCTATTTCAGGTCTTTACACGATTAGATCTGTCACAGATCTATTTCAGATCTATTCGTTCGTCTAGAGCTAGAACTGTAACAGATCTAGCTGAAATAGATCTGTACCAGATCTATATCAGATCTATTTTAAGTCTGTCTCACGTCTATTTCACGTCTATCTATTTCAGATCCTGAGATTAATCCCTTACAGATCTGTTACAGGCGTTCCTTAGCAGACCTATCACAGATATATCACAGATCTAGTGCGGATTTCCTGTGAATTCGTAGATGCACCACTCCTCCACGCTACCCTTAAATTTATAAATTAAAAAAATGGTTACATATAAATTAAGTTTTTCGCTTCTCTTTGGACGATGAACAACAAAAAAAATATTTTTAAAAAGCATGAAAAATTTTTGTAGGAACCGGCAACAAGGCATTCATCCGAGGATGTTATAGTTCAACATTTCTATATGGATTCAACAGAACAGGTCCGTTTCAACCCCCGAGCCCGGACCGAGTCGTTAAAATGAACATTTTGCAGGTACTGTAGGTGCTTTGAGTGCTCATTCGTTTTGTCACACCTTCAATTTGACACAACTTGTAAGTGCTGGTCAACCGAAAGAATCTACTATAAAGTGAGTTTGAATAATTAGTATTCTTGGCCAAGTCAATTTTTTGCGAGAAAAAAGTCACAAACGCCTACAGTAGTTGGCTAATCCCTTTTTATAAAGTGTAGAACACATGTTAAGATGAATGAAGTATCATTAATTATTAGGAGGAAGAAGGGGGGAGAGAATTGGAATCTGACATAGTACACGAGTTGTTCACATCATTAGCATACTTATTGAGGAGATGAGGATGATGATTGGAGTCGGTTTTATGTTGTTCTGATTTTTGGCGGGGGTATAAAAAACATCTTGAAGACACCTTTTCACTCATAAATCAATATTGAAGACTTCAACTTTCGATGTGTGAAATTTTAAAAAAAATCGAAAAAAAAGAGAAAAAACTGTTTTTGAATTCGTTTTCAGGAAGATTGGCGTCCGCAAACACCGTTTATCTGTGTATGCGGGTACAGTAACCCACGACAATTTGTTTTTGATTTTTTGAACCACATTCATCGAAAGTTGAAGTTTTCAATTTTTTTCTGAGTGACAGGGGGTCTTTGAGAGAGTACGAGACGCAGAGTTTTTTTTTCAAAAAAAAAAACGTGACCCGGGATATCTCCACGTTATTGTTATTCAATTTTCAAAAAAAATAGGCAGGGTACTGTAGTTTTGTCAACAAGCCAGCCTTCGAAAAAGCCGCTCCTCTACTTTTTTTCTCCAAAAAAATCATACTGTAGTTTTGTCTCAATGAACCAAAATCTCTTCGGGCTGAAAATGTAACGAATTCTGAACCAAAAGTTCTAGGCCAGATTGGGCTAGATTTTTTTCTCAAAAATGAGCCGGGCCCGATTTTTTGGGATTATTAGCCCGAGAATTTTTTGCGTCCAAAACCATTTTTCACACATTTCAAAAGTTCAGACAACATTTTTGGGTTAGACATAAAATCGGAAAAATGACACTCAATAATAAGAGATTTAGAGAAAATCAGAAAGCTTTATTGAAATTTCGAAAGTTCGAAAATATATGGCCGGGACTGAAAACTCCGGGCCGAGTCAAAGTTCCCAAAGTTTCCGGGGTCAAAAATACAGTTCTTCTCAGAAAAAATCTCTCTAATTTTTGAAAAAAAAATAATTTCTGAAATGTTGGCAAGATCAGAATAAACTTTTCAGAACCTCAATGTTTTCGCACATTTTTCTAGACCAGGCACAGTTTTGTGGGCATGGCCTAAACCGAAGAAACATAATTTGAAAATGAGAGATTTAGAGAAAAGGTCACGATTTTTTTTTGAAATTTCAGACGTAAAAAATATCTCTCTGATTCTGAAAAATTTTGAAAAAAAAACAAAAAAGTGATTTTTTTTGCAGTGTTTGTTCTTGTCATGGTCCTCTTTGCAATGGTGTAACAATCAAATCGTCAAATCATCGCCGTCTTCAACTTCCCATTCAGTGTCTCTTCATCGTGATAATATTATTTTTCATCATTTGATTCTTCTTCTTCTTTTTTTGACTGTATGTATAAAAGTCTTTCCGAAACGAAAAAAAGAAACTTTTTTATTCTTCTTCTCTTCCCAAACCTATCAATCTTACCAGCCTGCGTCTCTTGTTCTCTGACCAGCAACATGCCTATCTCTAACCCCTCTTCTTCGCACACACTATTTCTCGGGGGGTTAGGCACGGCACAATCGATAGGCCCTGTTGGTTGTTCATTCATTCATTTTTTCATTTTTTCTGGTTTAGAAGATGTGGCCGCCTTCTTCTCAAAATACTTGCAATTATGGGTATGTTTTCCTTGACTGAGAGAAAAATAATATCATTTTTGAGTTTTCTTAGGTTCCCGGAAAATATGCACGAGCACTATCACCATCATCATGACTTTGCACACTCGTCGGTCAATCATATTGATTGTTTTCAAACTCTTTCTTGTCCTTCTGATCTTCCTGTTGAATCGTCGCAATATTCCGAATATCAATGGTGTCCGATAGAACATGTTCATGAAAATTCTTGTCAAGTTATTCCGGCAGAGCAAACGAAAATATTCGAAGAGATCTCGAAAGAATGCCAACATTTTTTGAAGGAAGGAGAATGCGATAAATGTCTTGTCAGGTTAGCGAAAAACGCGGTATTTTAAAAGCTTCAGGTGGCTGAAAAATAAAAGAAAAAAAAACAATTTGAATGAGAATAGTCTCGCCGCGAACATTCCTCATTGTGCATGCGCCTTTGAACAAACTTACAGTACAACGTTTTTCTCTTTTTCTCGTTCTATTTTTTCACAGAATCTATTTTTCAGACATCAAAATGGTGGAGAGGAGACGATTCCGATTGACGATCTAGTTGATATTGTTTTTCAAACCGTCGAAAATGTGACAAACTCGCCGACCGAATCGAAACTTTTGACCAGAAAACGACAACAAAACAAAGTGGCCGCTGCGAGATATCGAGATAAGCAAAAGGCAAAGTGAGCGGTTTTAATTCTTACAAAGAATGAAAAGAAAATTCGACCGCGTCGCAGACACGCAACGCGGATAAATGTTTGTGAAGTGTCATTTTTGTCACTTTTGCAGTGTGATTATAAAGGTTTTTTTTTCTAGATGGCAAGAATTGAACGATAAGAAGATTAAAGAAGAGAAACGCAATCGAAAACTGAAAGATGAAGTCACAAAATTGGAGAGAGAAGTGGCTCAGATGAGAAAGACTTTCATGGAGACTATCAGCAAATAGTTCAGTTATTACTACTTCAGTTATATGGATACGATACTTGTATATGAGCCGATGAATCGATTCTTTTTTCTTCTTCTTCTTTTTATCTATGACATTAATTTCAATAAAACGTTGAGTACAGTGCACTTTATTCGGGGGTTTTTGGAGATAACAGTTTTTCGAGAAAAGTGATAAGAATGAGCAAAGTTCGAGGGGTTGGCAGAAAATGTTGAATTGGTACGATTCGCTCAATTTTTCGGGCCGGGCTGGAAAAAACAGCTCGTTCAAAAAAAAAGTCTGACCCGATTTTGTTACTCGTTTCAGTAAAAATCTCAACAAAAAACATATCGGCCCGATTTCTTAATTTTGACCCGAGTCAGTTACTTTTTCATCGGACCCGACCTGATTTAGATTTTGGGCCCGATTCTGAATCTACCATTTTTGCCGTAGAGCGAATGATACCAATTATTTTTACAACTAGAACAAATACAGTTTACATAACAGAAAATGGCAATTCGACACCTTCGGCTTGAAGAAGTTGGCGTTTCTTTTCGGTTCCCCAATGATATCCGGAAATTGTGAAACGATGTGCAACTACTCGATGACATGGAATCAAGTAGGCGATGTTGTTTGCCAGACAGACAAGTCGAACAGTTGAACGATAGTTGATGTCTCCGAGTTCGAGTGCGATCTGAAGAAATTGAACATTCTTCAGAGGCGACAGAATTCTCAATTCCAACCTGTTCATATGTTCGAATTTCTCCTTTTGGAATTCTTCGAACTGCTTCATAGATTCTCATCATTAGATCAGAATCGGTGTTCGGGTTGGAAATGAAAAGAAATTGAAAATCCAACGTTGAATCCAAATTGTTAATCGCATCTCGAACCTGTTTAACAATCTTAACATCTTTCAAACTAGAAAAAACAGTTCAAACCGTTTCTTGTTGCGTTGGCCTTCCTCGAATAAATTCGACATTCGGCAACAGCTCTTGAACTTCTTCCATTTTATCGTCGAAAGCTCGAGAGTTTTCCGAAGTGTGCACGAAATGAACGAAAACCAATTTTTGACTTGTCACACATTCCGCGATAAACATCTGAGAAAAAACGTGGTTTTGAAATTTTCTCCCTCCCTCCTTTTTTATTTGTCCTTGCGCGTCATGTGTGGTGTGTCGTGTGTGCACACACACAGCGCCATTTTAAAAATTTTGGCTTTTTGTTTTGTTTTTTTTACACCGAAAACGAGAATTATGGACTCTACAAAAGCTCAGAATATATTTGGATCAACTGAACCCTCAAAAAGAGGCTCATCGACTGGAGGAAATACGAAAGGTGAGAGTTTTTGTGAATTTTTACATAGAAACTGTGTTTTTTTCAGAAGCCTTGAATTATAAAGCATTGAATGAAACACTTCTTCGTAAAATTCAACAGATTAAAAAACAATTATGTGAAGCAGAAAAAGGTATGGATAAGTTGAGAGATGAGAATATGGAACTGCGGCAGACGTGAGTTTTTGAAACTTTCAATTTTTAGAGAAAATATAAATTTGCAGAAATCAAAAACTGATCAGTTGCACAGAAGAAGAGAAAATTGAATTGATAGTTAATCAGAGACTGAAGGTGTGTTCTAAATCGAGTATTGTAATAAAAACGTTGTTTTTTGTAGAAGAAACTTTCACATTTCACAGCAATCGGACAACGGACTATTCAATTTCTACAGAATGCCGGAGCGGATATGACAGAAGCTATTAAGGATATTCAGTGAGTTTTTTTCTGTGCTCAAGCCCTGATCTTTCTGAAAAGGTACCGAAATTTCTCAGAATTTTTGTCATTGTGAATGACGACCAAAAAACCGGAAAAAAAAACAAAAAAAATGCTGAAAATATCAAAAGTTGAAAAAAAAATATTAGTTTTTAAATTTTCGTGACGTGACCTATACATTTTTCTTAAAAAATGTCATTTTGAATTTTCGACAAAAAATGCCACGGTGCTTCTTCCCCTATTAGGTAAGTCAGGGCTTTCCGGGGGGCAGCGGATATTTTTCGAAGAACAAAAAATACCCGACTTTTTTATTTTGAGAAAAGTATGAATATATGAACTAGTAGTATTTTTCTTGCTCTTTCATATCGAGATGTGCAAAATGTGAAAGATTGACATCAAGAAGAGAAAACAGCTAAACGGGCTCAACCCAAAAAACATTTAATATTTTCTCTTTTTTATCCAGAGTTCAAGATGCACCATCGGCAGCGAAAAGAGTGAAAAAACAACTTATAATCGAGCCAAATCTTCCAAAAGGTATTTCAAGTCCAATTTTTTTTTTCAATCAAATTTTTTTTTAGTTGAAGAATCGCCACTGTCATTAAAAGCGTCAACATCTTCATTACCCGAAGTGATAAATATAGTAGACTCTGGCGACGAAGAAGAAGAAATCACACCGAAAAAAGAAAATGTATCGACTGCTCAGAGAGTTCGAGGAAGACGAAGTGCTTTGTTAGATATCAATTTATGTAAGTGAAAAAAAGTTGATCAAGTTCAACCTTTTTTTTCAAATTTCAGATGAAGAAGAAACACCGAAAGTTCATCAAAATACTGGAAAACGGCAACCACTTTTTATCAAACCAGAAACTCCGAAAAATAAAAAGACAAGCAGAAAAGATTTTCGAACACCGACTATTGAAGCAAAAACAGAAACGAGTTGTTCTACGGTAACCTTTTTTTAAAACTCAAATTCATATTCGAAGTTTCTCTCGAGAACTGAAAAAAATTGACATTCAATAGTGCACCAGTTTGTGAATGGCAAAACTATAAAATATTTCAAGAACTTGTTTGATATCCAAAATTTTCAAGTTTTGTATAGTTTTTTGTCTCCAAACTTTCACTCAATATCGTTCCAAAAATAGAATTCAAAATTTATAAAAAGTTTCCAAGTTTTTGTTGCGTGACCTCAACGTTCTCATTTTCTAAAAATGTGTCTAAATTCTACAAGCGGAACCGGAAATTTCAGACTTTTTTCGGAATTTTTTTCCGACCAGAATTTTTCCAAAAAAAAATAAGCATTTCAGAGCTTTTTCCAGGTAGAAAAAGCTTTGACATACATTTCGAAAAAACGGAATACTGTATTTTTTCGGCATGATCTGAGACCAGATCAGTAATTTTTTATAAATACCGCGACCAAAAAATACCATCCCGGTCTTTTTTTGATATCTGACCGTAAACAATTTTTTAAAATTTTCTATCAGATCAAAATTGGTGTCAAAAATTCGAAACATATTATTCGTCAAACTTTTTACAAAAATTCAATTCCAGGCACGACCGGCCAGAAGCGCTAGGCCCAAAAATTTGAAAGAACCATCACTTGGATCGAAAATGCGAAATCCTGGAAAATTCGACGAACCCTGCCCATTCATTTCCACAACTTATTGACTGATTTCATTCTGTACTCAAAATACTCACCGGTCCTTGATCTGTTCCGATGTGATTAAAGTAACACTGACGAATCAACATGGTCCAACCGCTTACTACTTGTCAAATAAATTTTTTTCCTTCAAAATTTTTGTCAAATAAATATTACGATTTTTACAGACGTGCGTGGTTAATTCAGAAATATTTCACTGATTATAATTATTTATTGGCAATTAAAATGTTGGTAAACGGTTCGAGCAGCATGACATCGCACGATTTCGTTCTTTCGGATTAATAGTGAAATACTAGGTCAGAGGTTCAGAATACCACCGTCTTTAGTTTGATAATCGTGAGCATGATCGGAAATTGAGTTTTCGCCGACAGAATCATGTTTCTGGGAAAGCAAGGAACTACGGCAGTTAAAGAAACTGAATTAATCTTCATTTTAACACGGTTTACCAAGACAAATATTATCTCTAATGAAGGCTCTGAAAATGGTGATTTCGGCATGCCCTATTCTAATGAAAATGAAAAACCTCTACTAACAATTTAGCGTTCTATCCACAAGAAGACAATTTTGAAAGTCGTGTATTACCTCATAAATGATGAATCTTTTTTAAAAATAACAATTTATTCAAAAAAGAAAACAAACTTAGTCGAAGAGACCGAATCCCATGTCATCATCTGATTCTTCTTTTGGTTCTTCCTTCTTGGCAGCTGGAGCGGCGGCGGCTGGGGCAGCTCCTCCGGCAGCTGGAGCAGCAGCGGCTGGGGCGGCTCCTGATCCGGCGACCTAAAATTATAAATATGTGAATACCTTTCGGAAGAAATAGATTTAAACATTTGCCACTCTTGGTAAACTAGTCTTAGAATTTGACGAAACCCTCAAGAGGATCAATGGTGTATGTGGTGAATAATATTTTCAGGAGTGGAAAACCAATAGATTCGTTCACATTGGAATTTCATAGTAAATCACAAAAAACTTACTGAGACAAGTCTTGAGGCTCCTTCGGCGATGAGTTCTTCAACAGATTTTCCGTTGAGGCATTGAACGACAAGTTTGGCGGTGGTGGCGTCCGAATCGACTCCAACGGCACCGAGGATGTTTCCGAGATCTTCAACCTGAAAATCAAAATTGATAGTAATTTCCTGCTATTTTTGTTTTTATATTTATTCGTTTCTGTGTCAGTTGAAATATTGCATCTTTTTGTTTTTTGACATTTGCAGAATTTTTTCAACAAAAACTATCTAAACTCACACTTGGGTTGGCGTTTCCTCCGAGAACAGCGAGCAAATAAGCCGAAACGTAACGCATTTTACCTGAAAATAAATTTTTTTGATAAAATATTAATTTTTTATTCAGAATTGACGGAAATTTTTTTTAGATACACCGCGGGAATCGTAATTTACGCAGGATTGATTTAGAACATAAAGGATGCATAAATACGACATAACAACGTTACACCATCGTAGGAAAATCAGAAAAAAAAGAAAATAAAAGAAATTCTTCGATGTACTGTGACAGATGCGGCCGTGACGAGACCTACGACATGAAAAAATATGCCTCCCTTTACTTTTTGTTTTCTCTCTTCTCCATGCATCATGTGCGCTCTAGCCGACAATGTGTGGCAATTCGAAATTTAATTGTCCTTTCTTTTCGGAAAACAGTTTTTGTAGGATGAACTGTACGGGTTTTACCGATTGAACGGATCAAACAAAATGAATGAGACAAAATAGAAACCTAAAATTACAAAATTGAAGTTTTTACGACTTCTTGAAACACAAAAGTAAAAATGATATCTGATTTCAGCGGAACGAATTTTCTCTGAATATTTTTCGTAAATTGAGCACTAACTATAATGCCAGATGTAGTTTTAAACACAAAATAAAAGGTAAAATCAAGATTTTCAAAAAAATAAAGTTTCAAAACTCATTTATTATTGTCATTGGAACTTCTATATAGATAATCAATGTTTATTTTGAAGTAGGAAGTATCATTCCATATTCAATTTTTGTTGAAAACATCGAAAAATTCAATGAGATGAAATATTCTGGTTCACGTGGAAAAATAATTTTAAATTCCCTCCGTTGTTTTTAGAGCGCACTTTCCTTCACAGCTTGTTTGTGTAATTCTCTCGGAGTAAATATTGAATTTTTTTATTTTTCGAACAAAATCCGTTTAGTTTTCCGGCAATATCGCTATGGAAGATTCCGAATCTGAATTTGAAGTGGATTCAGACGAATCAGAACACGAATCTCTCCCAGATGAAATGCGAAATGATTTTGATATCGAGTCAACGAAGGCACATTCATACATTTTTCAACAAGACACAGTTGAAGTCGTCAATATCGATGTTTTGTCTGAAAATGAGAGTCATGTACTACCTTTCTTCGAACCAAATACTGTAGTTGTGCCTGGCGAAACTCTACCTCTCACTCCAAGATGTCCATTTACTATCAGCAGTTTACAACGACTCGTGAATGAAAATCAATTTGTTGTTCTGATTGCAAACTTTCGACAACAATATGATCCACATAATTGGAGAGAAGTTGATGTGCCATGTGTAGCAGTTATAGCTAAAATCACCAAACATTCCGGGTTGGATGGAAGATGTGGTGTAACACGAGTTAGTGTTGAATTCAGTGCTATTCATCGTTGCAAAGTTTTCTCAATTGATCGGTAACTAACTTTGTTTTTGAAATAATAATTTTAAAATTTCAGTAATTCTCGAAAATGTGGTGTCACCATTTTGCCGGATGTTGAAATGCCCTCTGTGATGTCGTTAACATTGTCAAGATCAGAATTGGCAAGAAGCCCAAAAAATGTAATTTTTTTTGTTGAAAAAATTCGAAACATCAACATTTTCAGAAAGCTCGTTTGTGCTCTTCAATAATAAACTACCCGTTATTTGCAACCTATGACATGTCTTTGAGAAATTGTGAAACTCTGATTCAATACTTGTCCAATTGGTTCAGTGAAAATAGTCTTCGAAACATCTTGGCTATGGTAACATTTTTTAATTTTAAAGTTGAAAATTTGGAGGCATACTTGTGGCCCAAGAGAATAACAAAACTTTTTTTGAAAAAACTTATGTGAAGTTCTTTGGAAAATATTTTTGTCATTGTCACTGACGACAAAAAAAAACAAGAAAAATGCTGAAAATGTCAGAAAAATTTAAAGAAAAATCATAATCTTCCAATTTTCGTAACGTGACAAAATTTTTTTTTTTTTTTTGAAAAATGTCACTGTAAAATTTTCACAAAAAATATGTCACGTCAGAAAATTTCCGATTTTCTCCGACATTTTTCCGAAATTGTTTTCCAACAAAAAAAAAGGAACTTCCGAAGTGTAAAAACTTTTTTTCCCGAAATTGCGGCAAAATTTCCGAATTTTTCCCGTTAAAAAAAATAGAAACCAAGTTTTTCCGGCTTTATATCCGAAAAATTTAACAAGAAAACGTGATAACTCAAATTTTAAAACTCAAAAAAAAAATTGCAGGGTAAAGTACTATTCAGTTTTTGGGTCACTGCCAATTTCACAATGGAAGTGTCCAAAAAATACGAACTCTTATGTGAAGACTCAACAGATTTGCGACTTTTACATCTAGTCAAAAATGTGAAAAGGGTACGTTTTTATAAGAAAAATAATAATTTTTAAAAAATGTTCAGATGAACAGATCAGTTTGCCTTACATGCGGTGGTTCGATTTTCAAAACCGCCGACATAATCAAAATGAGCTCGGAAGGTGTTGGCGGACATTATGTTAATCCGGGAGGAGTTGTTCATAACTTGGTGACTGTTTCCGATTGTCAATCGTTCATTTATCAAGGACCACCAAGCTCCGAATTTTGTTGGTTTCCTGGGTAAAACAATTAGTTTTTTTGTTCGAAAATAATAATTTTTTCCAGATATCGTTGGCAAATCATCATTTGTAGCCGATGTTATTCTCACCTTGGATGGGAGTACACTTCGGACACTCTGAAACCTCGCAAGTTTTATGGAATCACCAGATCTTCTGTCGAACAAGTTATTGACAAAACTGTTGACGACGAAGACGAACCATAACTGTACATTTTGTCTCATCCCTGTATTTTTTCTCCTAATTGTTGTTCATAATGTTAATAAAAATTGTATTTGTTTGAATATATTCAAACATTGTTGTTGTTGTTGTTGTTGTTTACAATGTCTTAGTTGCTAAAGGCTAACCATCTGTTTGTTTCCCATTTCCCATCTTTCTACAAAAGTGTGATATGTTTACAATCCCCCAATATTCACACCTGCCTTTGTTCTTTGAAGGTGTTTTTGTTGTGTCGAACCAATTTTACAGTTTGGAGGCGGGACCTAATATGCCCATTTCACCAAATAGTGGGTGGAGTCCACCTGGGTTTTGTATAAATACTGAGCTGTTCAGTTCATTCATCAATCGAGTTCATTAGCAGACTCACAAGTTTCTATTTATCGTTCCGAGACCCATATCTTTTATATGTTGCGCCTTTAAACAAGTGTACGTTTGCATCACCGCTCATTTCATTTTCTTTTTTTCTCTCTGTCAAAATACTTCTTTTCTTCCGTTGTTTTCTCGCCGTAAAACGTTTTTGTTGATTAAAAACGGTAATCTTGAACTGTTCTTTCTTACCTAATGCAGTTAAGAGGCTCTCGTTAGTATAAAACACATGTAAAGTTAACCGTATCCTAAAAAATTTTACATGAGTTTATAATTCGACTATAAATTGATTTCCTATTTCAAATTTTATCTTTAATAGGTATTTATTAGTTTATGCTTTCTAACCATTACAACAAAACTCCGTGCTACACACTGCGCTTTACCCATTTTGAATTCTCAATAGAGCGAACACGCAGACAACACGCCAAACCACCAGCGTCCTTTTTCTTCGTCTTGTGTCTCCCAGCCTTTTCGGAACGTGTTTCTATGGTTTTCTTGTCGCATTGATTTTCAGCTACTCTTATCATTATCATATTTTGTTTTCAGCGCAAATCCAAAATGGTTAAAGCTTCAGTTGATATGTCTCTTGACGATATCATCGCCAAGACCAGAAAAGGAAAGGGAACAATTGGTAAGGATTTCGAAATATGCAAATTTTCGAAAAACAATTGATTGGTTTAGGAAAGAAACCAATTGGACGCGTTGGTGGAGGAGTCAAAAAACCAATCAGAGGAGGAGCCGGTTCGCGGCCAAGCACCAGACGTGCCGGTGGATGGCGCGATTTCGACGCTCCACAAAATTCACATATCGGAGCTGGATCAGGAAATGGTAATAGTGACTGGAGAGGAAAATTTTAATCGATATTTTTTTTGCAGGAAACAAAATTATTCGTGTCAATATTTCCAATCTTGCACCAAATGTGATCGCAGCTGATCTCGATGAGCTTTTCGGTAACTTTGGTATCGAAACATCAGTCGTCAATTACAACGAACACGGTGAGTGGCTTGATTTCAACTTTTAGAAGAACTTGATCAATTTGTGAATTATTACAGGTCAATCACTTGGAACTGGAGATATCACACTTCGTCAGCGAGAAGCTGAAAAGCTAATCAGAGAATTTGCGGGAGTCGCACTCGACGGAAAGGTAGACAATTATTGATTACTTCATTATCCACCCTGAAGCATGCGCTCTGTGATTTTCGAATACAAACACATCGTTATCCAAGGATGACCCGAACGGTCGTTGTAAATAGAGATCCTGAATTGAATTCCCCCAAAAAACAGCTGAAATGACTGATGGAAACACACAACAAGACACATTGGTACAATGCTTGTCGTGCATCAATCGTTCACAGTTCTATAGTGTGACATTAGATGAGGTTTGGTTGTTTTGCAGGTGATGAAGTTTGCCATTGTGAATACCAGCAATATTAGCGGACGAGTCGATTTTGGCGGAGCAGCACGACGAGTTTCAGGTGGAGCCGGAAGATCAAGAGTTGGAGGTGGTGGAGGAGCACGCGGAGGACGTTTCAACAAAACAAGTGAGTTTTATCCTAGATGATATCTCGTTCAACAATTATGTTGTTTCAGAGCCAGAAAACTTCCTTAGAGATGGAGTTCATGAAGGAGATCGCAAACGAGGAGCCGGTGGACCAAAACGGGCAGGAAACAAGGGAGAAAAGAAGTGAGTTTTCGCCGAAACAAAAAAAATTTCAATGACTCATTTTTTTGCAGAACACAAAAATCAGAAGCTGAACTCGACGCAGAACTTGAAGCCTACATGTCGAAACGCAAAGTCTAAAGTTCCAATTGTTTTTTTCTTGTTTTTATCCTTGTTTTATTCTTCCTCTCCTCTATCGAAAATTTCTAACCTGAAATTTTTTTTCATTTTTTATAAATAAAATAATAAATATGAGTTTTTCCAACAAGTCGTTTTTTGTTTTCTGTGAATCACCCAGTTGTAACAGTTGAATAATATTTTGGAAACAAAGAGAAACTAATCAGAGTTGTTTTGAAGATGGTGAAAGAGGCTCCATCATGGCCGGCCCCGATGATGGAAATTGGAGAAAAAACGGTTTTCTGGAGAACATTTCATTGGGGAACCATGTTTGCATACGTGGTTATTAGCGTTGTAAGTTGACATGTTCCTTTAAAAAACTCAACGTTTTCGATTTTTCAAGATTGGTTCAATTTCCACATATTTTGCCGTTATGTGGATGCCAATTGATACAATTGAAGGATTTTTGAATTTGATAACATTTCTAACCTGGAACTTTTTAACAATGATGTATCTCTTCTCGGCATCATATTTTGGACCAGGTTATGTGCCGAAAAAATGGAAACCTGAAAAGGAAACTCACACTGAATTCTTGCAATATTGTCAACCTTGTGAAGGATACAAAGTTCCGAGAAGTCATCATTGCTCCAAGTGCAATCGATGTTGCATGAAAATGGATCATCATTGTCGTAAGAACTTTGAAAACTATACCAAATCAAAAGGGGAAAAAGTGGCGTGGCATTTAAAAAAAAAATGTGAAGGTCACGCCACGAAAATTCAAAAACTGAGATTTTCTTCAAATTTTTGATATTTTACCGTGTTTTTGGTCGTCCATCACAGTGACACAAACATTTTTCCGAGGTTTTCACAGTGACAAGCCTGTTTGATAAACATTAATACCCTCTTAGGCCAATAATTTCAAAAATCATACCTGGCAGGGTACCAAAGTTTGTCGCATAATTTTGTCACTGGGAACAACAACCAAAAAAATGAACCAAATTTTAAAAAATTTGAAAGAAAATCATAGTTTTCGTGGCGTGACCTATAAATATTTTTTTGTAGAAAAAATGTCATTTTCAATTTTCGAGCAAAAAATGTCACGTTACTTTTTAGGCCACGTATTCTCTCAAAAACCACGACTTAAACCCCGATTTTCATAATTTTTAGCCTGGATCAATAATTGTGTTGGTCATCGTAATCATGGATTTTTCTTGCGGTTTTTATTTTTCGCCATTGTTGGATGTTTACACGCGTTGGTTATTGATTTTACTGCCGGGTATTATGGAATTTTTGCGGTGAGAATTTTTGGTTTTCGAAATATGCTGGTTTATAATTAAAAATTGCAAAAATACTTACTTTTCACGTCTAAAGGATCTAGGCACAGAAAACCCAAAAAAGGTCAACCTCGACACAATGTTTGGTGAAAATTTTCTCAATTTTTTGAGGTATCAAAATATCTATGCGTTTAAAAAAATTGCGAAAAAATATCATGATCATTTTCGATGTGCGGAGAAAATTTCATCCGAAAACTTGGGCTCAAAAAATCGACCTCAGCCTTATTTTCAGAATGTCCGCTATGATTTTTAACACAAAAAATCTTGAAAAGTTTTGTGCTGTCTGTATTAGAAAATCAAAAATGAAGAAACTTTTTTCAATCAAAAATTTCCAGGGTTGGTACTTGAAGTTTGGAACTGGCACAGAGCCAATCATCATTCTAACACCGATCAGTTTTGTGTCTCTAGTCATAGCTGTTGCGCTGGCGTTGGCCGTTGCCATTGCGCTGACAATCTTGTTGGTTGCACAAACTTGTTATGTGTTGAAAAATATGAACGCGATTGAGGAGTATATCGGTAAAGATTTTCGACAAAACTTTGATTTTTGAAAACAAAAAATTTCAGACGGAAAAGCTCGGAGCATTCGAAAACACGATGAAGAAATGCAGAAGGAAATGAAAGAGAAAAACGAGGAAGAAGAAGAGGATGAAAATGAAAAGTTCACTGAATGGGTTTATCCATACAATCTTGGATGGAAATTGAATATAAAACAAGTTTTTGCAAGTCCCTTCGATTCTAGGTTAGTCGTGAAAAACCGCAGAATAAAACCCATGGTGTCGAATTTTCAGAACAAAAGGAAATGGAACATGGTGGCCGACACGAGATGATTGCAATCAATTCACATTCACCATTGAACAGTTGATGCAGAAACAGTTGAAACGAGACAGGGCTAGAGAATTGAGAATTGTCGAAGATTTTTCGGCCAAGTTTTGTGCGCCGAAAAAATATGGATGGAGAGTTTTTATGAAACAGCCAGTGGTGGATGGGAAAATGTTGAGGGTGAGCAGAGAAATTGGGTCAAACCTGGTCGATAAAAAGTATAGTGACAAAAAAAGTTGACTTCCCAAAAGGGAAAAGGTCACACCTGTTGTTATTTATGGTTTTATGAACAACAACAACAACAACAACAACAACAACAACGACAACAACATATGGTGACCTAGAAGTCAATATCTGACCAAAAATGGTATCAAAACTCCTCAAAAAATCGTCTATTCGAATAACGACCAAAGAACCAAGAAAAAACAGAAAAATAACTGAAATTTTCGTTACGTGACCTATATTTTTTTTTTTGAAAAATATCACGGTACTTTTTCCACTTTCAGGTATGATTCGAAATCGGACATTTTTTTGAAGTCTACCCGGCGTAAGAGAGTGATAAATTTTTGTCATTCAGAAAAAAAACGAAATGATAAATTTTGCCTCTGAAAATAGGATATTTATAATAAAAAGTGTCTTATTTTTCTAACAGAGACCCTCTTTTCCTATAACTCACTGTGAACAAACTTCTAAATTTGTTATCACGGGACAAAATTCCATCTTACGCCAGAAAATTATTTTATCAAATTTTTTACGACGACAAAATTTTGTTTGAGAAAATTCAGGTCAGTTCAACTGTCAGAACCGCGCGAGTCACACACTTTTAATTTCTAGTTTTGTCCAAAGGTGAATTTGTGTTCCAGAAGCCTCGCGGAAGCCAGACCCAAAATCTCGGGCCAGGTTATTTTGTCAAAAATGATAGGAGAACTTAAAAATTTCGAGATTGAGTTTCATTGGAAAATTGATGGCCAGATGTTCAGAATAATCTCATTTATCAGTAAAGCTGACATTATTTTACACAGTGTATTTTTGAGACTCCGTGACATTTCGAAACCGCCTGAAATTCCAACGACGAAACTGTTGTTTGTCTTACTGTATGGCCCATCCCGTGAGATGTCGGTACATAACATTTGGATTTTCTCCGATGTTTTCAATTTCATGCGGTTTCCAAATGTTCTAGAACCGTTTTTTAGGTCTCCAAAATTTTGAAAATTTTTCCTGGTAGGTCAAGATAATTTTCATGACATTTTCTCTAAATTTTTCATTTTTGAATTACTGTTCGTTCGGCAGCGAAGAATACGCGTTTTTCTGTGGGGAGAGGGGAAAAAGACACAAAGAAAATTAAAGAGTGTGTGTGAAAAGGAGAGTGCAGAGAAACAAATGGAAAAAAGGGGAATGTGAGATAGAGCGCGTATCCCTCGCTGCTAAACGAACAGTATCTTTCTTCAGGTTAGGCCACGCCCACGAAATTGTGTCTAATCTAGAAAACCATACATTAGACGGCTATGAAGATATTTTCCAATTAAAAGAGACACAGAGAAAAATACGAAATTTGCATTTCGAAAGGTCACGTTTGTATTATTTTCACGTTCTTTCTTTTTTTTAAACAAGGAAAGTATCTCAAAACATTTTTCGGGAAATGAAATAAAGATAAAGGTCACGTCAGTAATTTAAAGAAACAGTTTTTTTTCGGTTTAACTAATTTTTTATAGTGTTTTTCGTTACAAAAAAACGTGACCCCAAACTGCAAAAATCTGATTTCTCTGTGTCTCTCTTCAAGGACGTCAAAAAGGCCGTGACTATTTTCTGGACATTCAAAATTACATCTAAAATATTTTCATGCCCAATAATTTGCAGGTAACCGAAGGCGAATCAATTGTTGCAACTCGAGGCACTCAAGGATGGGTTTACGGTTATCGACAAACAAATCCAATGGACAAAGGATGGGTTCCAATGAAATGCACAAATTATCGACCACCTTCTGAAGAAGTCACTGAAAAAGAAGAGAAAAAAGAAAAGTAGAGAGATATTTGAAATGCATATTTATATACTTATTGCATCCATAAACATACTGGTCATTCATGCAACATTTTTGAAAATTTTCAAAAAAAATCTTACTGTAGTTTGTCTTGGAATTGAGAGAAATTTTGTTTGTTTATTGGTTACCAAGGTGAAATTGTCTAATTGGATTATTTTCCCATCTTTTTTTCGGCAAAACGAACACATTTTTGGCGTATTTTTCGGCTCCATATTCAATAGTAATAAACATAATAATCGTTTTCCGGGGTGTTTCTCTGCGTCTCTTTCGTGTTTTTCGTTCGGGAGGAAAATGATCATAAAAATGAGTTATTTTCACGAACCAACACTTTTCTCCTTTCTATGTTATTTAGAAAAATAGAAGAGTTTCCCACGGTTTACTGTAATAAAGGCACACGATAATTTTATTAATAATAATAAGATGCGTGGGAAATGAATCACCTAAATGCCGTGGGAGATTTGAAAATGTGTATTTAAGATTTATGATTTTTCTTTTTTGATATTTTTTCCTCTCAGATTTCGGCCTGAAAAGTTTTACTATTTTTTTAAGCAAAAAAAGTTTGAGGCCTGATTTGACCGGTTTTCTGGGACTTGTCAGAAAACTGATATAGCCTATTTTGTAGAGCTTGGAAAACGCTACAAGATGTGATATTTCATTTATTTGACAAGACCTAAAAACGGCCCGAATTGGGCCTCAAAACTTTTTCGAAAAAAATTGCAACATTTCCAAGAAGTTTCTTCATTTCGTGCCCGATTTTTTTGGCTATTTTTCTAGTTTTCGTTAGTCAAACATGTAAAGCTTGAAAAACGTTTCAAGATGTGATATAACACTTCCCGGAAACAGCCCAAAAAGCCTAAAAACAGGGCCGAAATCAGGCCTGAGAGTTGCGATTTTTTCTGAACAAAAAATGTTTGAGGCCCGATTTGACAGGTTTTTTGAGACTTGTCAGAAAAATGGTGCTTCACATCTTGAAGTGATTTTCAAGCTCAACAAGACAGGCTAAAAACTGACAGAAAAAATTTGGTGAAAAATCATCATAGTTTTTTTCGGGCCCGCAGTTTTTTGCCAATTTTTCTGAATTTTTTTAGCCTATCTTATAAAGCTTAAAAACGCTACAAAATGTGCTATATAATTTTCCCGACAAGGCCCAAAAATTGGGTCAAAAACGAGCCTTAAATATTTTTTTCGTCAGTATAAAAATGAGAAAAAAGATTGTGCAATTTTTGTTTTCAAAATTTGAGCTAATTAAGTGTGTGAGAGTTTTCAAGAAAATTTTTGCGTCGAAGGTAAAACTCGCTCTACCGCACATTTTCACGCGAACTTTTCAGCAAAAAAAAAAGGTTTTTGAACCTTTTTTCAATGGTAATTTCAGAAAATAGCTTTTGAAAATGAGAGATTTAGAGAGAAAACACGAAAATCGCGGTCCGGGTCAGCTCAAAAACCCAACAAAATCTCAAATTTCTATCATTTTCCCCAAAAATACAGTAGTCTTTACCTCATTTCTAATATGACTCATTCTCCTCAAACAACCAACCAGAAATATTTATTTTATCGAATTCGGAATCTTTCAAAAAGGTCTCCCGCATCGCGTTGTTTTCCTCCTCCTCCTCACCACAACAAGCTCCGCCCATTTTCCAGACTCCGCCCACTTTTGCGTCCAACCGAGAATTTTTTGTGACTCATATTGATTCGTTTTTTCGTTGTGCTAGCTATTTTGAAATATATCTGCGATTCATTTCAAAGTTATTAAAAACATCTGGAAGTTTTTGGAAGATTCATGATTTATTTTTGTCAGATTTTTCGGGCCAGATTTTTACAAAATGTCGAGAAAATCAAAGTAGAGTACTTTGAGACATAAAATGGAGAAATTTCTTCAATTTTTTTCTTAAAAAATTCTCTGAGCCAAGCTTTTCCGGACATTTTTTTTGATATACATTTAGAAACACCTGACGTGACCTCAAAAATCTATTTTTTTGCCCAAGTTTTATCAGAAAATCAAATAAAAAAAACATCAAAACTCTTATCATCTTCCCCTTCTCATCATCATCATCATCTCTAACATGATAATCTGTGTAATTTTGATATTTTTGCGTTTTGTTGTTGTGCTCTCTTTTTTTTACACTTATTGATTTTTGCCTTTTTTTCGAATCCGGTAAAAAAATACAATTAGATGATTCATCTGTATCGTTTCATTTTTTTTTTGTTATTTGAGAAAAAATTATGAATCACATTTTTTTTTCAGTTGAAAAAAATGAACCACGTTGATGTAGAGCAAATTTTGGAGGATTATGCTTGGAAGCATTTCAAGGATATGCAATCGTTAAAGAAAACAAGATTGGATGAATTTCGATCATTGGAAAGGGATGATTGCGAGTTTGTTGTGGTGAGTTTTTCCTTTTTCCCGAATAAAAAAAATAAAATAAAAAATAAAGAAGAAACACACAGTTATTCTGTCCGTGGTCTCGCAGCGAACACCGTAACAGTTTATCCAGAAAATATTTTTTTTATTTCTTGTTTTTTCGACGTGACGAAAAACCGTTTTTTTTTCTCATTTCTAGTTTTCCCCAGTCCACAAATTATTGTTATAATCCAACATATTTACGACCTTGACTAGATCAATTTATCCGTTGCGAACCAACCCGAAAAAAAATCCAATTTTCGCCGGATTTAATTACAGGTTATTTATCCGAATATACATTCTAGTGTTATTAGTTTAATCAAAACGAGAAAAGAGGAAAAAAAGGGAAGTTAAAGGACAGCTCGAGGTCACTTTGAATATAAATGTTTCTTTTGTTTGTCAGTGCGCGAGAAAAAAACTGGCGCCAAATTAGAACAAAAGATCTTGGTGAATAGATTTCCATCTACCGCAAAACAAAGTTAAGGTGGTGTGGGAGACCAGGTCTTTTGTCTGTTTTGAATTTTTGAGAAGAATAGAAAACTCCAAAATTTCCTTGCAAAAAGAACTTCTATTTCGATTTGTTTTTCACCCATCAAAATCCCATCGAATTTTGACATTTGAGTGCGCATTTGTGTGTGTGTGAATTAGTCATTTTCCACTTGAGATATCAAATAAATCAGTTGGCAAATAAACGAAAGTTGTTGTTTACACCGAAATCCCTCAAAAAGCAAAAAAAAAATTGGGTTTTTGGGGGTCATAGCAGATTCCGAATTTCGATATGGATATATAGGTCGAATTTTTTTTCCCGCCAGTAATTTGATATTCCTTTTTTTCTCTTTTTTCGTTTTTGAGGCAAAATTTTTGAATGAATGAAAAGAAGAAGAAAAGGGACGTATTCAAAAAGAGCTAATGAGCTAAAACTAGAAAATTCCTTTTTTTTCTCTTTGACAACATAGTTTACTCTTTTCGTCATTCAAAAAAAATCGGTGGTTTGTGTAAATATGTACAACAATTAACATATAAATAGGCACCGCAGGCGATTAGGGCGAAAATGAGAAAAAGGGGGATTAAAAGGGACTCTTCTCTCTTTTTTCTCGTTGTTTTCCATTTGAAAAATAGCGTCGATGAGCATCTCGAAATGGCCGATCTCGTGGGAATTTTTGGGGCGAAAAAAAAAAAGAGTGAAAACTCGATTAGTAGTTTGAAAAGAGGAAAATTTGAGGGGAAAAAATGAATATCGTAATCAAAGGTGCACACGAAATCGATGATTACTGTAAATATTTTGGATTTTTTTTCCCTGAAAATCGGGAAAACGATGTTCATTTTACTGTTTCTTTCCTAATAATAGTTCCCATAAAGTTATCTTTTCACAGCTTCGCTACCAAAAAATTAGAAAATCATTTTCTATTCTCAAAAAAATGTCTTTTTCGTGATTTTGGAAAATTTCCGAAAGTTCTGGTCTTTCCAAAAATTAGTTTCGGGAAATATGACTCCGACATTTTTTTGGAAAGCATCGAAATTTCCGAAAAAATATCTAAAATCAGGAAAAGTTGGGCAGTTTAATGAGAATAAAAAATGAATTTCCAATTTTTGGTAGTTTGTTTAGAAGCTATGAAATTATAACTTTCGATTTTTGCTGGAAATGAGGAAAGTGAACACCGGAAAAGTTTCGCTTGAAAAAATTCCTTCAAAAACTTGCGGGAAAAATTCCAAAAATAGTTCGAATTTTCCGGTCTTGACGCAGTTTTTTCAGAATCTTCAATTTTTTCAGAATCGCCGTCGCCTCGTTGTTCAAAATGAAGATCCAATCTATTCGGGTTTCCAACCAGCCGGTTCAAAACCCTACACATTGTTCAAATCGATCTACACAAACAGCACCAATCGACCACAAGAGTACTCGTTCAAAACCGAACGAACCACCGAATCGCTGTGTTCGGTGGCACGCGAACAAGGTTATACAATTGGCACCGAAGCCGAATTAACACTCAAAACACCGTGTAAGTCAAGTCCTCTTCATTTGTTTACCTCGTTGTTTTTTTTTCTTCCTCTTTGACTAGTAGTAGTAGTTGAGAAGAACATTCAAGGTTAAAATGAAACAAAGGGAACATTGGCGCCAGGAAGTTGAAAACAATATTTATGTATTCGTTTTTTTTTCAGGCGAAATTGCTGAATTGAAAGCGGGATTTAAACACGAAATGCATTTCAATGATTTGAATGAGAATTGTCAGACGGAAGTATTGTCGTGGGGTGTTGACAGCAATGTTTCGGTTAGTTTTTCACATCTCAATTTTTCAAAGATGGGACACAGTTTTGTGGGCGTGGCTTGATCCGAGGAAATTTAATTTGAAAATGAGAAATTTAGATATAGGTCACAGAAAAAATTGGCGTCGAAATTTATTTTTTCCAAATGTCTTCCAAAAATACACGTAAAATTTTGATTTTCTGAATTTAACCCAAATTTTTTAACTTAAAATCTTTGACGTCTGGGATTTTCAAAGACTTGAATTCGGATTTCAATTTTTTCGGAGAGATATTGTCGGAAATTTGGCGAATTTTGAAATTTTCTAATTTTTATCTCGAAAATTTTGGAATCTTTTGGCGCCAAAAAACCTACAGTAAGATTTTTGATAAGAAAGTTTCCAAATTTTTTAAAAACTTGGCGCTCAAAAATTTTTAAAAATAAAACGGTGTCATATTTTGCGTCAACAAAAATAGATTTTAGACAAGTTTTTTGACGCCATAAAATCTACAGTAAGATTTTTCAAAATTTCAACGCTTTATTTAATTTTTATCCAACTTTTCATTTTTGTAGGTCCCCCCACACTACATGACCGAAGCGTCAATCATCATCGAAGAGATGAACTATCGTGGAACCTACTCAGTCGTGTCGAAATTGTCAGGAGACGTTGTCGTTTCAATTCGCCGGTAAGTTTGTTTGTTTGTCTACTCTTTTTACAAAAAGGTGTCTAATCTGGTTATTGTATTTGTGTCAAAAATGGACAAATAAGGGAATTTTGTGTGTTCTTTGCAGACGAAAAGACAACGCATTAGTGATGCCGGTTCGCGCGGGAATCGCCGAAATCTTCCGCGCTCAATTGGACAGTCCGCATTGTAGAAGAGAGATCAAGGCGGTTGTGAGCATTGATCAACATCGCACTGTTCGGTTTGTCTCGAAAGGATCTTGTCAATTTCAGGTATCGGTTTTTTTTTTTCAATTTTTTTGTACAAAATCAATCAAAAATTTGGAATTTTATCGGACTAAACGTGAAGGTCACGTCAAGAAAATTTTTAAAAAAATATTTTTCTTTGAAGGTTTGACATCTCATATCATAAAATGGCAAATCGCTCAAATTTCGATCAAAACATTTAAAAGAAAGAACCATGCCGCAATCAAAAATAGGCGGATCAGGGTTTTTTTTTCTGAAAATTGAAAATTTTTGTTAATTGAAAGTACTGTAGTTTTGAATTTTTACTTTTTCACGACTAATTGAAACCAAAAAAAAAAGTAGATTTTTTTCCTCAAGAATTTTTGACTCCAAAAAATTTCTGAATTTTTTCAAAAATTAGTCATCAAACAAATGGCCAATACGTTTTTTTCCGATTTGAAAAAACTCAAAATGACACAATTTTTTTGAGATTCCGCCATTTTCTCAATAGAGCGACGAGCATGCTCTCCAACTTTTTCAAAGAGAAAACTACAGTACTCTTGTTTCGCGCAGAGATTTCTTGCTGAATAATTCCAACCAAGTTCACAAAATTTATCAATATTACAAGAATTATTATAAAACATAGATAATTTTTACAGTTCGCATTAAAGCAACGAATCGACTTGAAAGAATCTCCAATGAGAGCTGGCGATGAGATCATGATTGATTGATTGATTAAATTATTATTCCTATTATATTGTATATTGTTACTTTTTACTTCTCTCTTCGAACAAAGTTTCAAATACCAAAAAGTAATTGATTGATAGTTTCATAAGCCTCCGGGTTGTATTTAGCCATCTCCTCAGAAACTCGAGGTGATGATAACATGTCGCGAAACAGTTCGACAAGCTGGAAAAACTAGATTCTTGAGAAAAGTTGGGGCTGGAAATATTTACTTTTTTATGCTTTTTTAGTTCATCCTCGTCCACTTCAGATTTTGCCCTTTCACTTTTATAACTTGAAATTTCAGACGAACTTTCGTCAAAATCACTATTTTTTGATAGCCGACTTTCTTCTTTGAACGCAGATTGAAGATCTTGTGACAATTTTTCGGGTATTTCCAAATTATTGTCCATCAAATAGTGATATTTCTGAAAATATTCAACTTCAAGTTTTATATTTTTTCTTCAAATTCTCACAATTTTCAATTTTTTCAAAGCTTTTTGCACATTTTCGAGTTCTCCTTGATTTTCAGACGTTGATGTTGATGGTTGATTTTTTGACGTTGAACTTGAAACGCTGAAAAACCCCCAACAATTTTCGGGCCGGCCCGAAAATTCAAATCTCACCTAATGTCATCCTTATCGCTGTCGAAATATCGTGTAATTTTGATGTTTTCATATTCGTTTTTAGTTTTTCTTGAAGAAACCCTAAATTTTTCTAATTTTTTTGATGTTCAAAAAATCGCCTACTTTTCTGGGAAGTCTTGATCATCTGAAACGTGGAATCGCGATTTTTCGAAGAGTTGATAAAACACCCAAAGATCCTTGTTGAGATTGTGAACGCGATTGTTCAACTCTGAATTGTTGCTGATTTTCAGAAAATAGAAATTGTTTTGATTACCTAAAACATTGTTGGGGTCCAAAATAGTTCCACAAACATCACTGTATAATTCGGGATTTCTCGAATTTGTGTTGAACTCACACGGCACTTTGATCTGGAAAAAAGGGGTTCACAGTTTTGTGGGCGTGGCTTATATCAACTAAATAATAGTCAACGTTTTTGAATGGCTGAAAATATAGTAATTCTAAAAAATTTCTAATTGTTTCTCCTGAAAAATCGTAAAATACAGTACCTCCCAACGTCCAGCTCGACTTCTCGTTGGTACAACATCATCAATTATTCGAACATCACTATCAACATCAAGAAAAATCGGATGGCTCATTGAGAAGGTCACCCATTTTCCGATAAATTTGTCACGAGCAATACCTTTTCTGAAATTGGACAAATTTTTGGATTTTGGGCCCGATCTACTACAAAAAATCTATGAAATATAAAGTAAAAATGAGAGATTTAGAAAATAGATCAAACTCTCATTGATCTGACTGGATTGGCAATACCCTTTTTTGTTTCCTTCATTTCAAAGTTCAAAGAGCACAAAAATATTGACTTTGAAAAAACAAAAAAAAACTGCATAGGTGAGGAACCGAACCCTCGACCTCTCACTTCATACACAAACGTCTAACCTGTTGAGCTGTCATGCCACATTTTTGTGAAGAAACTTTTCATAAATCAAACCCAAAACTGACCTATAGCACGTTGGTAGCATAACATCTCGCTGATTTCGAAACGGCACCCAAATATACAATTCATCTTGCCCATTTTTCAACACTCCATATGTACATATAAATCCTTTGAATTGGGTTCGATCCGAGTCATTCAACTGTTTTATGAAATCCGAAGCTTTCAATGAGTTGTGTGTTCGAAATATCGATACAACTATCCAATGATATATTTTGTCATCGCCACAAACACGACAAATCACAATTTTCGATGACATCAATTGATCGTCTGACAAATGACTGGTTTCGCGCTGCGATGGAGGTTCCAAAACTTCCTGGAACAGAGAAATTCTAGTTTTTTTTGGATATTTTTGCACATTTTCTAATTTTGGCTGCACGAAATGCAGGCTCAAAAAAATGGCAACAAAGATAATGGTATTTTGTCAAAAACTACCGTAATCTTCCTATAAAAATTGTCAGCCATGGATGGCTCAAACGTGCTCTATTGACAATGTCAAGCTTATTCTGTCTAGAGTGGATTTTCTGCATTTTTGAATCTCAATATTTTTCACATTTTCTAGGCCAGACACATTTGTGACCACAACCGGAGAAATATAATTTGGAAATGAGAAAATTAGAGAAATTTTTTTACACGTGAATTTATACATTTTATAATTGGAACTTATCCTTTTTCTCATGTTCCTTTGACGAAAATGTACTGTATTTAGCTCCGCCCATTTGGTTTTCTAGGCCATATTGGTTCTCTTCAAATGGTCTTATTTTTTCAAACCTATACATTAAATTTTCAAGCTGAAAAAAATTTACTTAGAGAAATCTGAATATATGAAAAAACAAGATTTCAGTGGAGATTTTTTGTCAAAAAAAAATTTTGAGAGCAAGAAAAAACAATCTACAGTACTCCTTAAAACTGTTTTTTTGTTTGTCAGACACAGTTCTGTGGGCGTGGCCTAAACCGGAGAAATATAATTTGAATATGAGAAATTTAGAGAAAAGGTCACGAAACTTTTAAAATATTTGCTAAAATTTGGCAATTTTAATTTTTGATTCAATTTTTTTTAGAAATCAGGTAAAAACGAGAGTTTCAGACGAAGAAATAGTTCAAAAATCAAAAAAAAAACCTACCTCGATAAAATCGGTGCGGATTTGTCGAACTTCCCGATTCCACCGTTTCTCAAATTTCCACCGAACATCAACGACATTGCATATCAAAACTATCGCTTTTCCGTTTTTCGTCAATTTGAAATCAACAAACTGCTCACATCTTCTGATTTCTTGTATTGTTCTTCCATCCGTACAAAAAGCTTCTAAACAATCTCCAAGTTGATAGTTCTGATTCATGCGATTTGGCAGGAAAATTGTCTGAAAAATTTCAACTTTTTTTCGAAAATTTCATAAAATCTTACATCATTTTTCGTTTCTATAAAAATTCCATTGATCGTCACGTTTTTGACGATTCCCTTTATCCACATTTGAAAAAAATCGATGTCTACAAAAAAATACAGTAATTTAAAGGAACATCATATAAATATTCTAAATTGTAAAATTACAATTAGATCGAAAAAAAATCGGGTAAAAATCAATAATTCATTGGGCAATTTGAATTATTATGAATTTTCAATAATATTAGAGGTATTATCATTGTACAGTGTTTGGAACTAAAAATATCAAAAGAGCAATCTGAGAATTTGCTCCATTTTCCGATCATCGTATTCGCGCATTTTTTCACAAACATCTTGCGAAGACAACATTTCTCGAAACAGAACGACGAGCTGCAAAAAAATCACAATTTTCATTTCTATCATTTTTGGAGAGGTTCTAATTTTGTAGATCAAAAAAATCTACAGTACTCTCTCAGTTTTTTAAATCAGACACAGTTTTGTGGGCGTGGCCTGAACCGGAGAACTATAAATTGAATATGAGAAATTCAGAGAAAAGGTCACGTTTTTAAATTTTTTTTCAATCAAAAAACCTACTCTTGAAAAAAAAACAGTAACCCAAATTTTGCAGGAAAATTTTTCATTCTCAAAACTTTCGACATAGATGAAAAAAAATTTGGGAATAAAAAATCTACAGTACACCTTAACACAGTGTGTATTTTTGAATCTCACATTTTTCTAGGTCAGACACAGTTTTGTGGGCGTGGCCTGAACCAGAGAAATACGATTCGAAAATGAAAAAATTTTCAACATTTTGGATTTCAAAAAAATGAGCTTTTGAAATACACGTTGTCCCGTATTCCAGTTTAAGCTGGGAAAGTCGTACCTTGAGAAAAAACTGTGACCCAAATTTTAGATCAGACACAGTTTTGTGGGCGTGGCCTAAACCGGAGAAATATAATTTGAATATGAGAAATTTAGAGAAAAGGTCACGGAATTTTTTAAAAATAATTTTTGAGACCTAAAAAACTACAGTAATCCAACCTTTCTATATTTTTTCAATTCCGTTTCATCGGTTTTTAGTGTTGAACATTGGAGCATTTCACTTTTCAATTTTTTAATAGCTTCTCTCAATTTTTCCGGAATTTCCAAGTCGTTTTCCGTCAAATATTGATGTTTCTGAAAAAAACCGAAAATTCCAATTTTTCAAGTCGAAAAATGATCACCTTTTCCAACTTTTTCAGTTCTTGTCTGATATTCACAATATCAATGGGTTCACTTTTGCTAGAAGTTGATGGTAGAGATCTGCGAAAAACAAGTTTGGAAATATTTTTCGGAGCTTTTTTGTCTTACGAAGTTGCTTCTTGATGACTTGAAACTTCATCCGATTCGTAGGATTCTTCAGAAAATGATGATTCGCTGCTCGATCTGAACAAGAGTTTTGAGAGGATTTTTTCGAAGTATTCAAAAGTAAGTGACTCTACATGTCGCAGACAAAAATGGGCGGGGCTTATTTCACGTTGAATTTTGAAATATCTGTGAACTCTCTCTCTCTCGATAAAACTTAAAATTTTCAGAAAAAAAACCTGAAAACATGCAAATTTTGCTAAAAATTAGTGACCCTAAAAAATGTTCGAAGTTTCTAAAAATTGATTTTCAAAAATTAGTGACCTCGCATCAATAAGCAGCCCATATGCATGTCTATAATCCCAGTTTTGCTCCAAAAATTTCCAAAAAAACCCAACCTCTCCGGAGAATAATTCCTCCGCTGATATCGATTCTGATCATACACCTCCTCTTCCCTCCTATCCAAAATCTCTTCTTTTTTCTCATCTTTCTCCCAATCATCTTGTCTCTCTGACAAAATGAACCGAACAATTCGTCGCTTATCCGCATAATTGTAAGCAACCCAAACATCGTCCGAAAAATTATCGAATTTTCTATATTTTTCTGAAAATATGGGCACTTTTAATTGATTTCAAATCGAACTTTCAAATTACCTAACACTCGCTGAACATCATAAACTGTGCCACAAATTTCGCTGTGAAGTAAGACTTTCGAATTGTTCGAGCGTTTTTGTGATGCATTGAAATGGCACGGTATTTTGATCTGTCAAATTTTCATTTTTCCTTTTTCCAGTTTCGATTTTTTCTAACAAACCTCCCATCTTCCCGCATATTTTCTCGTTGGAAAAACATCATCAATTATTCGAACATCACTTTGTCGATCGGGCAGAGTTGGGTGTTCCAGTGAAAATGTCACCCAGTTTCCATAAAAATCATCGCGGGGTATACCATTTCTGAAAAAATTGGAAATTTGGATTTGTTCTGTTGGAAAAAGGCATACTGTCCCAAGAGTTAGTCACGAAAACTGAAAAACTAACATTTTTCTTTAAATTTTGGTGAAAAGTTTGTTATTTACATAAAATTGCAACAAAAAAAGAAAAATGCCATGACCGGGATCGAACCCTTGACCTCTTGAATACTAATATATAAATTAACCACTCGACCACGCCTCCGTTATTTTTCAAAGTCAACAAAAGAGACCACATCATTTCCGTTCCAATTTTCTGACCAACCTCAACTCATAAAAGTCAATGCCAGCCTGCCGCGATGGTAGCGCTACCCTGCAGCGAGGTTAGGCGCGACCCTGCGTGGTAGCCGACAGCAGGCTGGCACAGTCCGTCAGCAGGGTCGCACATTCCGTCAGCAGGGTAGCGATAGCCTGCCAGCAGGGTAGCAAAAGCACGTCAGCAGGCTCGCGAAAGCACGTCAGCAGGCTCGCGAAAGCACGTCAGCAGGCTCGCGAAAGCACGTCAACAGGAACGCAAAAGAACGATAAAGGGCGATATTGTACATAAAAAAAAAGTTCAACAACATTTATTTTACTGCATAAACGCAAACAATTTATTCCGAAAGAGGGGTTGACTCGCGCACAAGATTACCATCTGCGTCGACCTTCTTGCATCTTCTAACGCTTTGCCTGGAAAGTTAAGTATTTAACATAAACTTTACAGAGTATAACACTTACATAACTTCATTGACGAGATTGATGAAATAGGATCCGTGCATCTTCTTAGAGTTCTCCCGGTATGAGTCGAAAAGTTCTTCGCGGATTTTTTCGTTCGGTGATAGAGAACGAACAAACCTGAAAAATATTATAACAAGAAGTGAGAGTATTCCCACACTCTGAAGATAACTATTTCTCCGTTTTTCCCCGTGGAGAAAAGCGGAGAAATTCTAGTTTTGGAAATTGATTGATGACATAAGAAGAAAAAACACTAGAAAATTCGTGGGAGACAGTCTGGTTTAGGTATTATATTTGAGTTAGCCTAATTTGCGTACCTGACCCAAGAGGGTACCAAAATTTCTCAAAAATTTTGCCACTGTGCAAATCTTGGGAAAAAATTTTCTTCATTGTGAATAATGACCAAAAAACCCGAAAAAGAGAAAAATGGCTTTAAATTTCTGATTTTTCTTGAAAATGTCACTGTGAATTTTCGAACAAAAAAATGACACAGTGCTTTTTCCCGTCTTAGGCCAGGTATGCTAATTTGTTCAAAACTTTTAAAAACCTACTTGGTGTTTTTGACCTCTTCGAACGGTTTCAGCAATTCTTCTCTGTCCAATTTAAAGATAATTGTTACACAATCTGAAAAAAAAAACAATCAACTCGAAAAATTTGCCTGTTTCTGTAAGCTCACCTTCAAGATACAGTACGACGATTTTTGGAAGATTTTTTAAGCCAAATCTGGCAGATGGTGCCTTGATCGTACAAGTGTATTGTAAGATGAGTTTTTTATCTCCAACGCAGGTCTGTAAATGTTGTGCACTTTACAAAATTCAGTTGGTTCAGACTCTACCGTTTTCAGAAACAACTCCAAGAACTTCGTGATATTTGTAAGAAGATCGTGAAATTTCGACAAGGTTTCAATGAAAAAAGTTAAAAGAGTTTACACATGTTCATGATGCAACCCCTTTTTTACGAAAAAAAAACATGACAGGCCTAAAATAATTCGAAAAAACAATGTAAATGAGAAAGTGCGCTCTATTGGAATGAACGACGAGTCGCAGCAGGCTCGCAGCAGGATCGCATAGATCTTTTTTTTTCCTGTTCAGTTTCTTGGATTAGAGCGATGTTACTAACGTAGCAGCACCCTGCCACACCCTGGCTGCAGTACGACGAACATCGTTGCCGCCTCGCGAACTCTCGCCGCAGTGTGGCTACCATCGCGGCAGGCTGGCATTGACTTTTATGAGAAATGCGGCGGAAACATAACATCGGCATGCTTCTCGGTTGGTATCCAAACATACAATTCGTCTTTTCCCCTATTCCTGAGCCCGTACGTGCAAACCCATCCGATAAATTGAGTTCGATTCGTGTTCGCGATTGGTTTTATGAATTTTGGGAGGTCCAATTTGGTATCAGATGAAAGTTGTGAGATGGCAGTTATTTTCCAAAATGAATAGATTTTGTCGGCGGTCGGAACGCGAACAATCACAACTTTTGAGCCAATCAATTGATCGATACTGTATTTGTCGGTTTTTGGACTGGGAGCATCGTAAACTTCCTGAAAAAATATGTTTTTCAGGATTTTTTGACACGCGGCTTTTTATGACCTCCTCTACAGGAAACGCAGAGAAATCAGATTTTTGCAGTTCGGGGTCACGTTAATGGTTTATATTTTAGGTGTTTAAGTTTTTCCAACTAGAAATACTATGAAAAATATATGAACCAAAAAATATTTTTTAAATATCAACGTGACCTTTATAATGAGTTCATTTCTCGAAAAATGTCAGTTTTGAAATATAAAAAGTTCAAATTACAGTACTCTAGTTTCAAAAAAAAACATTTTTTTTTTCAAAAATTCCAAAATTCACAAACATTTTAAATTTCAAAAGTAAAACAAGCTCCGCCCATTTTCGAATGCGGCATGGTTTTTCCCAAAAAAAAATTGAAAATTTTAAAAATAAAGCAAGCTCCGCCCATTTAGCATGCTTTTTTCCATGTTTTTTTGTGGTTTTTCAAACTTTTTTTTGGAAATTTTCACCAAAAAATGGGGAATTTTTAAAACTTTTCACAATTTTCTTAACCGTCCCGAAAATCTCTCACCTCAATAAAACTCGTCCGAAAACATCGTACATTTCTCTTCCAAAACGACACGAATTTGACTCGAACATCGATGACGTCACAAATCAACACCACTGATATTCCACTGAATTTTCTTTCGAATTCGACAAATCTTTTGCACGGCCGAATTTCGTCGATTCGACCTTGTTCGCTTCGTTTCAACTCGATACAATCACCCAATTCAAAGCCTTTTCCGAGAACGCCCAGTGGAACTTGCTGAAAATCACCTTTTTTCCGAATTTTCAGATGGAAATGTCTGGGTCTCGTTACGAAAACTGAAAAACAACCATGTTTCTTTAACATACATCAGATGGGGACCAGACCTGTGGGAAGGGGATCCTAATCTCGGACAAAATAAATGGAGTGGACAACTAATTTTTGATAAATTAAAAAATTGACTTTGGCCATACTTGGAATAATTATGGAGCAGAGCTCAAAGTTAAACTCTATCAAAAAAAAAGAAAAGAAAAAACGATCAAAGTGAACGAGACAAGAAAGAAAGAAAACAATATTGTAAAACTAAGAGATAGAGGAAGAATGAATAAATGAGCATACAGGAAGACATACACATTGGCTGTCGACCCCGCCCCTTTTGGCATGCGGCGTGGGTTGTAAAAAGAGGGGGGAGTCGACAATCTATGTACCCCCCTGTATGCTCAATCATTCATTCATTCTTCACTTTTCTCTCAGTTTTCTAATATAGCTGTTTTTTGTTCTGACTCTTTTTTTGTTCTTGCTCTTCCTCTCCCATTAGTCAAAAGTTATACAAGTATGTTTTTCTTCATTACTTTTCTCTTCCTACTTTTTTTATTCGTGAGGGGTACTAACTCAAAATGATGTCTGGGCATCTATCTGATGTATGTTCTTTAAATTTTGACGAAATTTGGCTCCTTTTTCCGTTTTTTTGTCGCCACAAAAATATTTTCAATTTTTTTCTTAATTTTTTCAAAAAACGATTTTCGTGACATTTCTTGTCGAAATTTCACAGTGACCTATTTTTCAAAAAAAAGGTAGGTCATGCCACGAAAATTTAAACTTAAAACTGAGAAACTACCATGTTCCTTTTTATTTTGATGGATTTTGGCACTTTTTCCCGTGTTTTGTCGCCTCAAAAATATTTCCATAGTTTCAAAATTTTTTTGGAATGTTTTTTTCAAAAAAATGTATAGTTCACGCCACGAAAATTCAAAAATATGATTTTTTTTTTCAAAATTTGAATTTCAAGTTTCTCGATTTTTTTTCTGGAAAAACTTACATCATGTGAAGTTGCTACAAACGTGACACTCGGATTGACCAATGTCACAATCCCCTTTTCCCAACTCATATTTTTCTTCACAAGATTTTCATGAAAACCTTCCTGAAAATAATTGATTTTCAAATTATTGTAAAACCCAGAAATATTGAAAAGTTGAATGAAACAACAAACATTTTCAGAAAACTACGAGAAATAACAAAAAATGTGGCTTTATTCTTCAAAATATGGCAAAAATGTCAAAATTTACACATTGAAAATCCCTGTTTGTTTTCGCGCAACAAATCCGCGTCGTATCTTTGCATTTCTTCGCTCACCCGTTTGGATGACAACATTCCACGAAACAGAACGATTAGCTGAAAAAAATTATTTTTTTTGACGAAAAATTTTTGTAGAAAGTTTCTGACCTAAAAACTTTCACTACGGTTGGAAAAAATGTTCCAATTCCGAAATTACAGAAAATTCCGGTTTTTTTTGGCAAAAAAAGTGGGGACCAGTTTTTTTCATAAAAAAAGGTTTTTTTGGGAAAATAACAAGACCTGATCAAAAAGTTAAATAAATTTTCGAAATAACTTTGTATGGGTCTCGTCACGAAAACTGATAGATTTGAAAAATTATAGAAAAGGTTTGGTTACTGTAGTTTCTCACAGAGGGTACTGTAGTTTCACATTCTCCGTGGATTAGTTTTTAGGTCTCAAAAATAATTCAAAAAAATCTGCGTGACCTTTTCTCTAAATCTCTCATTTTCAAATTATATTTTTTGGTTTAGGCCACGCCCACAAAACTGTGCCTGACCTAGAAAAACGCGCAAAATATTAGGACTCTCTAGACCGATCAAGCTTGAAATTGTCAACAGAGCCCGTTTGAGCCATAGCTGACAATTTTTATAAGAAGATTACTGTACTTTTGAGAGAAAAACCAACATCTTTGTGCCTATTTCTTTTTCGATCCCAATTTCTCCATGACAAACATCGCAGACACTTTGAGAAAATTTTTCCAGACCAATAAACTATGTGAATTTCTATAAAAGCTGGTGGTACATGAGGAGTCGTATCATTTTTCAAAAGAAATGAGATTCCTATCAGTGTTATGTATTACAATAATACAGCTTGCCATTGCTCAACGGTATGTTCCAACAAACTTGAAGATCGAAAAGTTTGAAAAACTATTTTTGAACTATTAAAAAAAGAAAAAAATTGAATAAAAAAATAAAAATGCCAATGCGCGCCGAGGAAAAAAATTATATTTTTTTCTCAAAAAAAGTCACGAAAAATGATGATTTATGCGAATTTTGGGTAGAGCAAACCGAGAAAGTCGAAAAATTCAAGGCATTTTCCAAGACGCAGAGATTTTCTCGGTTTGATCTACCCAAAATTCGCATAAATCATCATTCTTCGTGACTTTTTTTTGATAAAAAATATAATTTTTTCCTCGGCGCGCATTTTTATTTTTTTATTCAATTTTTTTCTTTTTTTAATTGTCACGAATAGGTCCATCAAACTTATTCTCACGACGAACGTCTTGTGTAAACACCGTTGTGTAGTTACAGTAACCCACAAAAAATTCTAGGTCAAATGAAACCACTGCAATTCCATTCGACGACGATGCGAATGTGACAATTCCAGTGACCACAATTCAAAGGGACACAACTACAATTCCAACCACAATCAAACCAGAAGAAGTTCCGACTGGAAAAGTTGTCATGAAGGATTGTGATGAAGATAATCATCCAATTATTTCATTCGGCGAGCTTATGGAATCGAGAACTGCTGGAACTGTGTATGTTTGCAACAACAACAAAGTTGTAGAGGAGGAAGAGGAGGAGGAAGAAGAAGAAGATTCTGAATTCGGCTCTGATCTTCAACTTGTGTCAACAAAGAATGAGGAATATATAACAACCAAGACGAGAACAGTCATAAAAACTAGTCGAAATGGAGTTATCACAACAACAGTTAGCAGTGAGACAACAACAAAATCAATCGATGAAGAGACGATTGTCGAGAATGGCGAAACGACAACAACAATCGATGAGCTGACGGATACTGTTCGAACAAATGAAGTGAGCACGACTATACCTCCACGAGAAGAAATAGAAGAAAAAGACGATATCGTGATCGATATATCTCTCGACAATCGATCGAACAGGACATTGCAAGCATCCGTTGATCTACACGAGAAGAGGCCCGTTTCAAAAAGATCGGCCGAGAAAAAATGTGTGAAAATCAATGGGTATTGTGTGAAAAGTGTGAATGGTCTTGGTTTGCCGGATGTTGAATCGGTTGAACCGGAGGAGAAGGTCGAAAAAGTGGAATGTGTTCAGGGAGAGACACATTGTATTTCGGCAGTTAATGGGCATGGAATGCCCAATGTGGTGAGCGTCAAAACGACGACAGAGAAAGCAGAGGAGGAAAATGCAACTGAATAATGATGAGCGGGGGTTTTTGGTAACAATAAAATTTAAGGCATGAAAATGTCAAATTTTTCAGAAAAAAAATGTTGAAAAAATCTATATTGTGGAAGAATTACAGTACTTTGCCATAATTTTTTTAAAAACTGTTTGTTTTGTATTTTTTTGCCTATGAGAAGAGAATTTAGATTTGACCAGTCCACAAAAAATGTAGAATTTCAAATTTTTTTTGGAAAATTTCCTTCAAAAAAATTGAGAAAAATGCAGAAACTCCTAGTTTGTAAAAATTCCCAGTTTTTTTTTCTGCAAAAAAAAAACTATGACATTTTTTCAAATGAAAATTTTTCAGGCCACGCGACCAAAATTTAGAAATTAAAATTATTTTATTTAAATCGTCATCTTACATCAGATGGGGGCCAGACCTCTGGGAGGGGGCTCCTAATCTCGGTCAAAATAAAGGGAGAGGACAACTAACTTTTGAGTTTTTGATAAATTAAAAAATTGATTTCGGCCATACTTGGAATAATTATGGACCAGAGCTCAAAGTTAAACCCACTATCAAAAAAAAAAGAAAAACGATCAAAGTGAACGAGACAAGAAAGAAAGAGAACAATATTATTAAAACTAAGAAAAAGACGAAGAATGAATAAATGAATGATTGAGCACAGGGAGATAGACACATTGGCTGTCGACTCCGCCCCTTTTTACAACCCACGCCGCTTGTAAAAAGGGGCGGAGTCGACAATCTGTGTGCCTCTCTGTGTGCTCATTCATTCATTCATTCTTCACTTTTTTCTCAGTTTTCTAATATTCTTTTCCTTCGTTTTCTTCTTTCTCCCCCTCTCCCATTAGTGAAAAGGTATACAGGTATGGTTTTCTTCATTTTTTTCTCAAAACCTAGAGAGATTTAGGGGTACTAACCCAAAATGTCGTCTGGGCATCTATCTGATGTGTGATCGTCATTTTTTTCAATTTTTTGGTTTTCCAAAAAACTGGTCTTGAACAGAAATTCTGACTTTTTTCAGTTTCTGTAAAACAGAAATTGCTCCAAAAAAAAAACTCTAGCAAAAAATTCAGAAATTCTTAATTTTTTAAAGATTTTCTGGGCTATTTTTTCCGCATCAACCCTGTTGAAAACGTCTAGTTCTCTTCACGGATATTTGGAATTTATCATATTTTTTCTGTTTTTTTTCCAAAAAATTTTTCGCGATGAGAGAATTTTTCAATTTTTGAAAAGCAGTTTTCGGGTTTTTTCAAATTTCCGAAAAATTAACTTTCGGGGTAAAAAATCACGATTTTCGCATTTTTTTCAAAATAAAAAATCTCACCTCTTTGTAGTTCATCAGATCCTCTCTTTTCATCTCAATTTTGACCTCGTTTTTTCTGGACCCGTTTCTCCTTCTCAAATCTTCCAATTCTTCCATCAATTTTTTCGGCACACTTTCATCGTTCTCCAAAAAATGTTCATACTCTTTTTCGAGAAACTTCAACCGTTCCTTATTCGTGCTTTCTGGATATGTTTCTTCAAAAATTTCTCTTCTTTTCGGTGACAATTCTCTTTCTCTTTCATGTTCTTCTTCTTCTTGATAATAATCTCTTTCGAAAATTTCTCTACGCGACCTCAAAAAAATTTTTTTTGTTTTATTTCTAATTTTCAGAAAAATATACCTTTCCCACTCGTCTTGTTCATCGGATAAAATGAATTTGATATTCCTCGAAGTGTCATAGAAAAAATTATGAACCCAAGCTTGATCGGCGAAACGGCCAAGCCTCTGATATTTTTGCAAAACATCCTGACAATCGATAACTATCCCGCACATTTCGCTATAAAGCTCCTTATTTCGTTGATCATGATTTTGACCGTTAAATTCAACAGGAACTTTTACCTGCAAAACTGAGATTTTCTATGATAAAACAAGAGGAAATAAACGAACCTCCCATCGTCCGGAATAATATCGTGTGGGTAAATAACCGTCATCAACAATTCGAACATCGTTGTCATTATCCATGAAAACTGAATGTTGTGACATTCGAAAAGTTATCCATTTTCCATAAAACTTTTCACGAGCAATGTTTTTCCTGTAGTAGCTTTCGATAAATGATGCTATTCACATTTTGAAAAATCAATAAATAGAATGAGGAAGGACGCTAAATACAACGAGGTGAGCACGAGCGAAAGGGAGAGCTCAAATGTTTTATGACCCAAAATCACAAAAAGCCCAATATCGTTTAAAATTCTTATTTTTTGTGGTTTTGGTACTATGACCAGTTATAACAAGGTTTTTTTTCGAAAAAGAAAAACAAACTAACCTCAATTCAACTGGTAACATAACATCTCGAGGTCTTCCAGGCACCCATACGTACAACTCATCTTTTCCGTTTCTCTGTGTTCCCGAAGTGAAGATGAATCCTGTTTTAGTTTTGTCGGCATCGCCTTTAACGTTCAAAACTCCCCAATGCGCAAAATTTCTCTCGTTGTCAAAATAACGCATAGCAACGATTTTCATGTTCAACATCTGTTGATCGGAGAAGCCTTGAGTTCGTGGGAAATTGATGTGGCTGTCATACACTTCCTAAAAAATGTGTTCTTGTCAATTTTTCAGTTATCCTACTGTACCTCTAAAAAATCCGTTCGAAAACACCTCATTGTTCGTCCGATACGAGGATGGAATTTTTGAGTAACACCCAACACGTTACAGATCAAAACAGCAGATTGTTTCGCGTTTTGCCGTTCCCAATCAACAAATTGATCACATTCACGGAATTCGAAAACTTTCCGACATTGAAATTCGTTTTCATGATCAGGCATTCTGAACGCTCGGAACTCGATGCATTGTCCGATTGCTAAGCTGGCTACTTTTGGAATTTCAACGTGCAAAATTGACACCTGAAATCAAAAAAAAGTTGGCATAATTCCAAAAAAAAAACGAAACTCACATCATATGAAGAAGCCACATATCTAATTGAACCAGAAGTGGCTATGCCAACAACGATTCCCTTTTCCCAGTTATTCATCGCATGCACTATTGAGGAAATATAGGCATGCTATGGTTGACCAAAATCTAGCCAAGAATAGTTTGAAAACACTAAGATTTAGAAAAATACTATAGCCGGAGATCTACGGATTTTGGTTTCACAAAACTATTGTTCAACAAAAATGTATTGCAAATAACAACCAGAAGTGCTAATAAAGAATGAATATTACCTGTTAGAAACATGTTTCAAATTATTTACAAATCAAGAAGGAGGCGATTGATTTCTCTCATCGCTTTCGAATCAAATCTTTGCATTTCTTCACAAACTCTCGGAGATGACAGCATCTCGCGGAACAATATAACAAGCTGACAAATTATGGTTTCGAATAATAAATTGGTTCAAATACAGTACCTCTTTATAAGTTTTCAATTCTTCCTCATTCACCTCAATCTTGGCCAATTCTCGTTTTTCCCGAATTCCAGATATTCCCGATTCACTATCTTCGAAATCACTATAATCCACATTTTTCTTTTTCGCAGATTCTTGATCTTCAATCAATGCATTTTTCAAATCTTCCAACAATTTTTCCGGAATATTCATATCATTTGCCATCAAATATTCGTATCGTTTTTTCAATTTTCTCAAATTCGAGTTACTTGGATCACCAACACTTTTAACACTTATATCGTCTCGTTTACTTGATGGTGATCTATCTGATCTAGGTGGAACATTTCGACGATTCTCAACACTTTGATCTCTGAAAAATAATGAGATTTTCAACAATTCAGAGTAATCTAACCTTTGTGCTCGACTCCTTGAAGGTCCTGGCTGGCGGTCTTCTTCATCATCAAATAATTTGCTCGATTCTCTAGTTCCATGTTCCTCATCATTCCGTGATTCATATTTCCTAACAGACATACCCGATCTACTTCTTCTTTCTTGCGATGTCTCATTTTTGACTTCCCCTCTTCCTCTCGAACTTGTCGCGTTGTCTTCAGTTTCATAACTAAACTTGTTCGATGATCGAAAATGATTTTCCGAACTATTTTTTGAAAACTCTTCAATATTTCTATCTTGGTACCCATAATCACGTGACCTCTCTTCATCATAACAAACATTATCAGATCTAAAATTCATTATTAAAAATAAAATGAAGAGAACTAAATATCTTACCTAGAATTTCTAGAGTTATCTCTCCATTCTTCTTGTTTATCAGACAAAATAAAACGAATATTTCTCGCGGGTTCGTGTGGAAAATACCGTACCCATGCTTCATCCGAAAACGATGATAATCGATTGTAATTTTCTATAATTTATTTTTTACGCGAAAACTTTGGAAACAAAACTAACCCAATGTTCCCGTCACATCTGCAACTAAATGGCAATGATCACTCGTCAATTCTGGATAACTTTTTCGATCCCAATTTCCGGCATCAAATCTGATCGGTACTCGAACTTCGTAATGCTTCGAATAAAATCTCGTTGACAAGAAGTCATCAATAATTTGAACGTCGCTCAACGAATCAATTCGATTCATTTTATTGACAGTAAAAGTGACCCAGTTTCCATGAAACCTCATTTTAGGTGTTTTCCCTCTGTGAAAATTCAATGAAATATCAGACTTGCATTCAAAGCTTACCTCAATTCTTCAGTAAATAGAATTTGTTCCGTACGATAAGGAATCCAAAAATAAATGTCGTGTCGCTTGTTTTTTGAAAAATATTCGGTGACTTCTAACGCGATTGCTTTCAAACGAGTCCGATCGTTTTTCTCGGAATTTGAATTATTCTAAAAAATGAAAATTGAAAATGCAAACTATGTGCTTCATTCTTACATCACATCCAACAACTTCGGCAGTCGCCCAAAATCCATTCTTTTGAGCACTAACAACATGCGATGCCACAACTTTCATTCTCATCAATTCCTCGTCACTGTAGCTCTGCGTTCTCGAAACTTCGCTATCGTACACTTCCTGTGAAATGTTTTACTCATAGAAGTTAGATTTTAATACGTATTTAAGATTGGTTCGAAATCCACACGCGTGCCAAAGGTTTTTGCTGTGGACAGGGGCTCAGAGTTATACCCCCGACGAGACCCCGCTCCCCCTCTATCCTCGATAAAAATATTTTTCTGCACGTTTTTTGTAATTCTTTCGAACAAGACTTTTTCTCTCTTGTTGTGTTCGTTTTGATGAAAATTAAATAGAAAACTCACTCTAAGAAAGCTCGTGCGAAAGCATCGTACTATTTTGCTGGTATTTGGATGAGGGCAATAACTAACACCGACGATGTTTGATGAAACACATATCCCATTTTTATTTTTATGAAACCACTCAACAAATGGTTCGATTTTCTGGCACTGTTCTACAACTCTTTTCCTCTCTCTTACTCCATTCGGCAAGCTCCATCCAGTGTAACTTATTTCAGTGATTTCAATACAATCACCAACAGAATATTCTTGTTTCAAGTTGTTTTTTCGCAATATGAGTTCCTGAAATTTTGTATTCAGTTTTTATTTATTAAAAAAAAAACTAACTACTTACATCATACGCAGAGGCAACAAAATAAGTTCCAACTGTACTACCAAAAATAATTGCTCTTTCTGAAGTAGTGATGCTCATTCTACAGGAAAAGTGGAATGAATACATCAAAATAATTGAACCGAAAGAAACGATTGTGGTAAACAATAACCAGTACACAAACTCATTTTGAAGAAAATTTTTTTCATGAAAATATTATTGCAATAATTATTGTACTCTTTACCAAAAAGAGAACCCGAGACAAGTAAACAGCGATCAAAAGTGCTAATAAAGTATGAATATTACCTGTTAGAAACATGTTTCAACTTATTTACAAATCAAGAAGGAGTCGATTGATTTCTCTCATCGATTTCGAATCAAATCTTTGCATTTCTTCACAAACTCTCGGGGATGACAGCATCTCGCGGAACAATATGACAAGCTGACAAATTATGGTTTTGAATGATAAATTGGTTCAAATACAGTACCTCTTTATAGGTTTTCAATTCTTCCTCATTTACTTCAATCTTGGCCAACTCTCGTTTTTCCCGAATTCCAGATATTCCAGATTCACTGTCTTCGAAATCACTATAATCCACATTTTTCTTTTTTGCCAGTTCTTGATCTTCAATCAATGCATTTTTCAAATCTTCCAACAATTTTTCCGGAATATTCATATCATTTGCCATCAAATATTCGTATCGTTTTTTCAATTTTCTCAAATTCGAGTTACTTGGATCACCAACACTTTTAACACTTATATCGTCTCGTTTACTTGATGGTGATCTATCTGATCTAGGTGGAACATTTCGACGATTCTCAACACTTTGATCTCTGAAAAATAATGAGATTTTCAACAATTCAGAGTAATCTAACCTTTGTGCTCGACTCCTTGAAGGTCCTGGCTGGCGGTCTTCTTCATCATCAAATAATTTGCTCGATTCTCTAGTTCCATATTCCTCATTATTGCGCGATTCATATTTCCTAACAGACATACCCGATCTTCCTCTCGAACTTGTCGCGTTGTCTTCAGTTTTTTGAATTTCATAACTACACTCTGGTCTCCGTCTATCTCCATTCTCATTTTCCGAGCTGAAAAAACTATTCTAGATACAGCTGTGAAAACAGAAAAACTCACATCTCTTTTTCTATTCGCTTTTCACGACAAGATTTTTCATAAGTTTTGTTGTGAGGAAGCTCTTCTTTAAAATCATATTTTGTAGAATCCTTTTCTCGATTTTGTGAGTTGTTCTGGTCGTGTCGGTGTTTGAAATCATCTTGATACGAATTTGAGGAACGGCCCCTTTCCTCGAATCCGCCCGAACTTCTATCTTCACGATATTGAATACTATTTCTGAAGTATTCAAAAATTCATTTTGAGAATAAGTTCGAGTATTACTATTTTTTGCATCGCGAAACTAGTTTGAAAACTAAAAAAAAAACTCTCACCCTTTGTTACTATCCCATTCATCTTGTTGTTCCGACAAAACAAATCGAATATTTCTTCCTGTGTCATAAGTAAAATAATAAACCCAAGCTTCACCCGAAAATCTCGATTCTTTATTGTACTTTTCTGAAAACAAATATTTTTTTACATGAAAAAAAAACAAACTGACGCAACGTATAGCTTGTATCTACCACCAATCCAGCAACTTCACTATCTAATATCATTTCAGATTTACATCGGTTTTTGTCAAAGTTCACAGGAACTTTCACTTCGTATCGATATGAACGAAATCGGGTAGATAAGTAATCATCGACGAATTTGATTTCACTTTTATCGTCGATTTCGAAACTATTGTTGAGATCAAAAGAAATCCAACGTCCGTGAAACATGTTCGGCGATTTACCTTTTCTGAAAACATCTATTTTGTTGGTTTTCAGACTCAGAAAAGTCAACGCGCGATAGCGGCGCGCGCAGAGAGTCGAATGCGTGGTTAGCGCGCGAGTGGCGCGTACTGGCGCGCCAGCACTCTGCGAGCGCGCGAGTACGTTGACTTTTCTGAGGAATGTGTTTTCACAAAAATGGGTCTTTTCGAACTCACAAGGGAACATCGCGAGGTCAATCTTTTGGAATTTTTTCATATTTTGGTAGTTGATAGATATTGGTGAGAAAAGTGTATTCCCAAAATTTTAAGTCTCACAACTCGCTAGAAAAAAAGTTATAGTGATTTAAAGTGTTTTCCCTTTATGAAAACAACAGCGTAGTGGTACAAACAAACACACAAGTGAACATCTTTTTTCACGTTGAAAAAAAACGAATGTGTGTGGCAGTAGTGTTCATTTGTAATGGGTTTATGCCTTTCAAGCACTGTAACTTGTTTTCTAGCGAGTTGTGAGACTTAGAAATTTGGGAACACACTTCTCTCACCAATATCTATCACCTACCAAAATATAAAAAAATTCCAAAAGATTGACCTCGCGAAGTTCCCTTGTCAGAAAAGTCAACGCGCGATAGCGGCGCGCGCAGAGACTCGAATGCGTGGTTAGCGCGCGAGTAGCGCGTAGTGGCGCGCGAGTACGCTGCGAGCGGGCGCTAATTTTGTGTAAATGCGCGCTGGCAGCGCGATTGGTGCGTGCTCGCAGCGCGAACAGGTAGAGAGTGCGTGGGCGCTGCGCGATTGGCGCGTGGTCGCAGCGTGATCAGTGCGTGGTGGCAGCGCGAGTAACGCTCGCTCGCAGCGTACTCGCGCGCTACCGCGCGTTGACTTTTCTGAGAAAGTAATAATCTCGTATGGTGCTCATATTTCAAACACAAACTGCATTTTCCTTTTTCTTTTAAAATTGAATTTTGAAAATTCTTCTTTTTCATATTTTCAAAAATTGCAATTCAAAGATCAGAAACTTTTCGCCAAAAAAATAGATTGTTTACCTGGCTTCTTTTGGAAGCGCAATATGCCTTCTTCTCCCTGGAACCCAAATATAAATCGTTTCGAAATAATCCTTTGATGGCAAAGTCAGAACAATTCCTTGATTTTTAATTCGATCATCTTTGTTCGAACGTTTACTGTTTGAGTCGACCTTTGGAAAAAATAGGATATTAGGCCAATCATGTGTAAACTCACTTTTATTTCTTCTCGCAATTTGCATCCAAGAACAGCCCATAAATAGGTATTCTCATCATTGGTTATTCGAACAGCAACTACTTTCATTTTCAATAAATCCGAATCTGTCCAATTCGAAGTTTTAGAAACTCTACCAGTGTCATATACTTTCTGAAACGTATTTCAAACTGCTAGATTACATAAATAATAATTTTACCTCCAGAAAATTTGTCCTCAGGCATCTCACCGGAACATTTGTATGAGGATGATTCTCGATTGTCACATCAATAATATTCGACTTTATCACCGCTGCATTTTTATGATTCTGCAATTCCCATTCAACAAATTGTGCACATTTTTCAAATTTCCAAATGATATTTCTTCTATTGCTTCCATTGGAATGAGCACTTTCACTCGATATAAAATTTATACAATCTCCAATGGAAAAATGAACATTCGAAGAAGTTTTTGGAAGAACATGTTCCTGTAAATTTTTAAATTATTTTAAAATAATTCATATTTCAAATAACTCACATCTTGTGAAGAAGCTACAAAATAACTTTGATTAGAAATTCCAACTACAATACCCTTTTTCCATTTTTCATAGCTCATTTTCTAAAAAAAAGGATTGAAAATTTGAACCAAGTCCGTATAAAATATATTAAAATGGGTGTTGAAACCGGATTATTTTGATAATTTTTTTAATGAGAAAAAATTCAACTTTATTATGTCGTCAAGATAAAACAAACAATTTGTTAAACGTTTCTAAAGCCACGGGTCAGTCAAGAAAAAAAAAGAAATGAGAAAAAAGTGAAACTGAAAACATATCCAACTACAAATAAGCTCGCAGTGATTGGTCCTCATTTAAGAGTTCTGGAAAAAAGGAGAGAAGGGGAGAAAATAACATTGAGAAGGAGTGGTGAATAAACTACATACGAATACTGCCTGAATACTATTTGACAATAAAACAACAACCGCCGAGTTTTTAGTGAGGGCGAGAAGCTGGTCGACGAATGCTTCCATTTCTCGCACGTTGCTCGTTCTCGTTGTTCTCAGTCTCTTCGGCGAGAATTGACGAATCACCGTTTGTCATCGACGAAACCACAAGTTTGCGGAACAGTTCCTGAAGATTTTTTGTTTTGAAAATCGAAAAGTGGTGAGATTTGGACCACTTTGGGAAAAAAAGCCTTAAAAGAAAGACCGCAAACGATCCAGAATCTCAGTTTCAGATACAAATCATTTTTTTTTCTAAAAAAACAGCGCAGAAATGGTTTTCACAATTTTTTCACGGCTCTGATAAACCGACGTTCAATAGTCGGGCCAGATTTTTTGAACAGACAGAAAAACAAAAAAAACCTGCTCGGCCTGTGATTTTTGCGCCGCGATCTAGAACTACAATCTCACCGCTAGAAAAATTTTGGAAAAAAAGACCGTCATTTTTTTCTTTAAATAAAAATTTACGTTTACGTGACTCTCCCAGCGAGGTCATAGACTATTTTTAAAAATTTTATTTCTCCATTTCGAAATTTTTATTTTTCAGTATTTTTTCGAAAAAATGAACAACTCTTTTTTTTCGCGAAAAAAAATCTCACCTGCAAATTGACTGCAATCATCGCAATCGCCACATTATTATTAGCACCTCTTGGAATAATAACGTCCGCATATTTTTTGGTTGGTCGACAGAATTCTTCAAACGCCGGTTTCACATATTCCGTGTATTGCTCAATGGCCGAAATTGGCGAGCGGTTGTATTCTTTCACGTATTTTTGTACTAGAAAATTCACCAGGCTGGTTGAGATAAAGGTGAGTTCAAGAAACAACTTACATCTAGCATTCAATCGGACTTCTGCGCTGTTTTCAACGAACAACTTTGCCGAAAGACAGTTTCTGACTTTCTCATCGTATAACAACAAGATTCCTTCGATGATGACCACATCGGCTGGTTCGATTGTTTCATAACCAACGCTGAAACAAGTTTTGTTTTTCGAGGAAAGGCTGGTAAAAATCCAGAACTCACATTGAACTGGTGGTCATATCATACTTGGCAATTTGAACACTATTGCCTTCCATCATACTCTGAAGTGTGGTTGCGCATTTTTCGAAATCTGTCGCATCCGGATGATCGAAATTGTATTTTCCTTCTGCCGCCATTTGTTTGGCCTCGTCGCTTAGCTCCTTGTAGAACGAGTGCATTTGAAGATGAACAATTCGAGATTGCTGAAAATATAAAGAAATTTGATACTCTCCTGTGGCAGGTATGATTATCAGTGAAATAGTAAACTTTACAAAACTTCAGAGGATTATGAAATAATTTCAGAAACATTCCTCAAAGGTGATCTCACTGCGTTGACCGAATTTTCAAAACATACTTGGGATAGCTGTGCACAGGAGCTCAGAGTTATGCCCCCCTCCTTCAAAAGCTATACACCCACCCCTTGGCCAGCCTGGCCAGGCCAGGTTATCCCAAGTATGTTTTAAAATGAATTTTTTCCAGCGTCAAAAAAACTCACTCTGTCTGATTTCATGTTCGCATTAAGTTTCTCGATTATTGTGCGAACAATGTCGGTTTTTCCACAAGAGGTTCCACCAGCCACACCAATGATCAATGGTAACTTTGAAAATGTCTGCTTCATTTTCTGTTCTACAAAAAAATCATCGATTATAAGAGAAAAGAAAACAATTTCGTAGATATTAAATCGAGAAAAAACGATTTTGTGAAAAAGGAAAAGAAATCAATTTCTCAAATATAAATCTTTATTAAAATATAACGAAACATATCACTCGTAAATACAAAAAAAAACAGGTATAAATGCAATGAAAGGCACTGAAGGTAGAATATAGTGTTTCTCTATAATAAATTCGAATACAATGCAATAAAAATACATAGGCTGCCCAGTTATAAAGATTTTAAAAGTTTCACGAGTTCCTCGTATGCATCAGAATTTTCCGATTTCATCGCTGTTCTTACTTGTCGACTTTTCACAAAGTCCGCAACTATTGTTTTTAGCCGCAAAGTGTCCTGAAAGTTTTTATAAGAATTTCTGTTTTACGGCAAAATTTCAGATTGTTTTTTTTGGGGTATACAATGAGAATTTTTTTATTTTTTGAGAAATTTTGGTACTTTTGACGCTCCAACTAATGGCCGAAAAGGGGTCCTAATCTCGGGCAACATAAATGGAGGGGACAACTAATTTTTGAATTTTTGAGAAATTGAAAAATTGACTTTGGCCATACTTGGAATAATTATGGACCAGAGCTCAAAGTTGAACCCTCTATTAAAAAAAAAGAAAAAAATTATCAAAGTGAACGATACAAGAAAGAAAGAATACTATATTGTAAAACTAACAAGAAAAAGACGAAGAATGAATGATTGAGCACAGGGATGTACATTGTCTGTCGACTCCGCCTTTTTTGGCATGCGGCGTGGGATGTAAAAAGGGGCGGAGTCGACAATCTATGTGCCTTCCTGTATGCTCAATCATTCATTCATTCTTTACTTTCTCTCAGTTTTCTAATATAGCTGTTTTTTGTTCTGACTCTTTTTTTCTTCTTGCTCTCCCTCTCCCATTAGTCAAAAGTTATACAAGTATGGTTTACTTCATTACTTTTCTCTTCCTACTTTTTTTATCGAAACCTAAAGGGATTCAGGGGTACGTACGTCACAGCCTGAGAAATCCAACATTTTGTTCACAAAAAATTCGTCGTTTCTTTTTTTATTTCACTACTGCAATGCCCTCCAAAAGAGGGGGTGCGGTTTCAAATGCAACTGCCGCACACTTACCGTATTTCCTGTAATATAAGGGCACCCCTAGTAGAAGGGCGCCTCTAATATAAGGGCACTCGGAGAGAGAGATTGAAAAATAAAAGGGCACCTCTAATTGAAGGGCATCCCTAATCTCAGATAATCATTGTGGAGGTCCCTGATAAAGTCGTTACGACCTCGCAGGTCAATTCGATGTCGTTTGGACCTCGCAACGAGCTCGTTTTTGAGTTTTCCACGAGCTCCTAAAACTAAGTCAATGTTGAAAAAATGTCAAACCCAACTGGGAATCGAACTGGCATCTTTTGATTGAAAGACATTCACTTTACCGACTACTCTAATCTGTTACTGCATTCATTCGTTGAGAATTTGTTAACAAAGAAGATGACAAATCAAAAACACTGACGATCTCGTAACGAGCTCGCAACGACCTCGTTTTCAGTTCATTTGCCGAGCTCGTATCGAACTCGCAACGACCTCGTTTTTTTTTCGAGCTCGTTGCGAGATCCCAACGATGTAGTTTTTTAATGACCTCTCCACGACCTCCACAATGATTATCTGAGATATAAGGGCACCCCAAATACTCGACAAAATTGATTTAGAACGAATTCGAAGAAAACTTATCTAATGTAGACAGCGACGATTCATTGGATTTTGAAATGTAAAATCGTTTATACACTTTTTTGTTGTTAATTCTTGGCGGTTTCATCAAATTGAATACATTGTTATTTCGATTTTTCGAGATAACTATTTCAAGCTAACCATGTTTTCCGAAAGGTTGAAAAATAAAAGGGCACCTCTATTTGAAGGGCATCTCTAATATAAGGGCACTCGGAAAGAAGGGTTGAAAAATAGAGTGGCATGCCCTTATATTACAGGAAATACGGTATTTTGAGAGAAATAGTGTGAGGTAGAGAAAATATAATGTAGTTTGAACTCGATTGAGAGAGAAAATTTACGCTAATTTTGGTAGATCAAACTTTTCAACAACGATGATTCAGGTTGTTTTTCTCAGGCTGTGGATACTAACTCAAAATGATGTCTGGGCATCTATCTGATGTATGATGATTCAAAACTGAACTTTTTTCTGTCGAAAAACTACTCACTCTCAAGGATGCAGTGCCACTTCTTGGCGTGTTTGTACTATTTCCAACTGTGGTGGATCCTGAAGTGCTCTGAAAAAATAAAACTTTTCTATTTTTCAAAATGAAAACTGTTATCTACCAAAATCAATGATAAAGAAACAAACAACATATATGTATTCTGCTAACACACACATATGATAAAGAGAGAAAGTGCAAGTTTACAACTTTCCAAATTAAAAAAACACAGACAAACCTCATCTTCCCTATTATTTCCTCTCATTTTCAACTCGTTCAAGTCAAGTAGCATTCTTCGGTTTTCGCGATTCATCGCAATTCTCCGAATTTCACTCTCCTTCCGCTCATTATACATCTCATCATCCTCATCAGAATATCTTTCCGATCGAAAACTTTCCGTCTCGTCGTCTGAAGAATCTCGACTCCGTGGAATCGAGAATCCAGGAGTCGTGTTGATTTTTGAACCAATCGTATCTTGTTTCGGCGATAATTTCCAACGACTTTGCGTTTCTTCCCTTTTATGTCTAGCTATCCATCCCGAATACCTTTAAAATGTTTTTTTTTTAATTTTTTAGAACGTGAAAAAGTGACTAACATTTCTCCAATTACAACATTTCGACTGACATCATCAACATCAACAATTGATCCAACAATCGAATTTTGAAATGCCGGATAATCTCCATCTAGTTCGTCAGAATAATACATTTCGAGAAAAAGTTCAGGAACTCCTCTCAACACTCGACATTTCATAACATCTTCGATTATTGTAACTTTTTGACAAACGCGAAATCTATTCGCTCGTTCAGGTAAAACATTCATTTCAATCCATTTTCCAAGCATATTTTCTTCAGGGCTAAAAAATCATTCATCTATTTTGTTCATTTTCCATACTCGGATTTCAAAAACTCACCAAAAATCTTTATGTAAATATACATCATGACCGAAATCCTTACACCAAACCCAGTAAAAATCATCATTTTCGTAGCCAACAAATCCTTTAGCCATTCTTGGACCTCCAACAGATTTACTTCTATTTCTCCGAACGGATCGTTGACGCGTAAGACGTGGTTCAGGCTGTAACTTCATGATTTCTAGGTAATTTTTTGAGTGGTCCGGTTGAAAATATACAAGTGATGCCCAGATTTCAACCATACTTTCTGTGTTTAAAAACCAACCACATCAATATAATTTATAACTTTGAATGGCACGAATATCGTCAAGTATTGATTTATCGGCGAACATTTGCTCTAAATAAATTAGAAAATATTTTTTCAAAAACAAATTCAGAATACCTTAAATTCAAACTTCACTCGTTTAGCGTTGAGCTCTATCTTGCTGTCTATGTCAATAAACTTTCCTAAAAATCGCAAATCAGAAAAAATTAACAGAGTTAGAATCTCACCAAACTTATCGTTTTCTAACATTGCTATACTTCTTCCGCGAAACTCTGTTATACCAAATACGTCTGCTGTAGTTGTTATCTGAAAATATTCGAAAAGTTTTGTGTTCAACAAAAATTCCGACTCACAATAACATGCCTTGATTGTTCATCTATTCGATATGGATCCAACGGATTTATTTTTTCGAAATCCGTCACAGAATATTGAGCTCTAAAATCTGGATTGAACACCGGATTTTTTCTGAAAAAAAAATAACTTCAACAACAATAGAGTTTTGTAAACAAAATAAAATGACAAAAAAAACTCACCTAACTTTCACTTTACAAAAATTACCAAACTCTACATTTCTAGTGGTTTTCGGCAGAATTGCAGATACTCCAGGCTTTATGATCATGACAAACCAAAACTTGTCACTCATCGCCGATATGAAACCATTTTCCCATTCATTCTGAAAAATCGAATTTTTATAGAAAATAAAATGGTGAAAAATCCAACCTCGTCTATCATACTGCATAGATATAAACTCAATCGATCAACGGGCTGAAAAAAATGGGTTTATTTGAAAAGTGCGTTTCGAATCACTTGAATCAATACTGAAAATTGCTCATGTTTACGCTAAAAAAATTTCTCAGGTTTAACTAAATTGCAGGAAAGACATTGAAGTTTACGCGCAAAAAAAAAGAAAGAGAAGCGTAGACTATTAACAGAACAACGGAGAGAAAAGCTACGAAGAGGGAGAGGGAGAGGGAGAGGGAGAGAGAGAGAGAAAGATAGTGATTTATTTCGTTGCAAGTTATCAATTCTAAATTTTAATATTCTTGTCATACCTGGTCTAGGAGAGTATTTACCAAAACGTTGAAAAACTTTCATTGTTAGAAGCTAAAAATACCCAAAATTTGAATTGCCAAAAAATCTGCTATCGTGGTGAGACCTTTAATTTTTTCTTTTTTGAATAATTTAAATGTTTTTTTCTCTCCAGCCAGGTATATTCTTTGTACGTTTTTATGGGATTTGAATTTATTTTCTACACAATTTATAATTGTTATTCATGAAAATATTGCTAACGAATTGGAACGTTACTAAATAAACAACGCTAGGATCATGAAATAAAACAAAAAATTTATTTCCAAACCTGTAAAATAACCCATACTACATGAAAGCGACTATATAAACATGAAATTTCGGAATTGATCCTCATGCTTTTGGCCCATTCTTATTTTCATCTATCATCATTGTCTTCATCGTGTCTGCAAATCATAACTGACTTCGTTAGTGTTTTCACTTTGGCTAAAAGAGGCTTTTCTAAAAGTTTTTTTTCGCGATAGAGAATTTTATCGGAAAAATGTCACGTTGTCGACTATAATTTTTTCACTTACCATTTGGATGAGATGGCGGAAGCATCATGGCTGGAGGAAAATTATGCGAAAAACAATAGGGATAGGTTTGCCAGACAAATGAATCGTTGTCTGTCAGAATCCAATTGTACACCTGAAACCAATCGTTTACATTTAGTTCAAAATTATTTTCTTACCTCAGGTGGGCAATTGACTTTACTCGTATCATATGTTGCATTTTGGATCTTTTTTCGTGTCACCAAAGCCTTGATATTCACTGATACTATTTTCTGGTTTGGGAAGTTTTTGAATATTTTCTCAAAAAAGGTATGTTACAATTTTTCCCACCCCAAAACACTCACCGAGTGAATGAAATGGTGCTCATCGATCACCTTGGGAAAATGTTTCCCTTTCAAAACTGGGCGATTCAAACTATCCACCTCACCATTAAACACCATATCTTCGTAAATCTAAAATCAAAAAATGAAGGGAATTTCTAGAAAAAAAATAGAACTCACGCTGACGCGATTATTGATTATACTACACTGATAAATCGGCTCTCGTTTTTCAAATTGATCAATTACCCAACGGAAACCGCGCGGCGCATCTCCATCTGGTTTTTGATAGAGTACGACATGTATCATTTCACCAATCAGAATATTCATAATTTCCTCATATGAAACATGATCTGGAAGCAAGAACTTTTAGTTTGAGTCAACGAGCTTTGAGGAAAACAACTTCACATTTTGGTATTTCGAAAGGTTAATGTGGCCTATAATTTTTTGGTCGGACGGAATAACTAGAAGCTATTAGAAATGTCCTGTTTAAAAATTTTTCTTGAATACTTATTCGGCATTTATTTTTGTCAAGTTTTTCACCCCACTCACAACTAGATGACGTGGAGAATGACCAAAGTATTGCAGTTTTTTGAGATAAATCAACTTTTTCTACCAAGCAATCAAATTTCTGAAAATATTATTTCTCATTCTTTGAACACTCACAATCACACATACCTGAACTACCGCGTTGAATTTTTTTTTGGAATCATAGACTGGTTCATGATAACCATCACGTCGTACATTCTTTGGTGGCCCATAACTTGGAGCAAATTGAATTCGATTATCTGGAAGTTATCACTACAAAAATCATTATCTTTTCGGCTTTTCGGCTTCCTCTTCATTCAATGAAAAGTTTGGACTAATTTGGGTTTAATTGTTTCACAATTCAATTTTTGAAAATAACAAAATACTTACAAGGAAGTCTTTCTGGTGCTCGGTCTAGCACGGGAGTTGCGCACTCATATGCCTCGTTGTGTGGCACAATTTGAGTTATAAGTGATTGCGTCTTCTCAATGTTTGCCATATTTGCCATTTCAATAAATGTCGATCCAACAACTTTCCAATTAACGTTAGATTGTTTTCGATTGCGATGGGATATTCGTTCCAAAACTAACTGCATGAAGGCCCCTGATCGGAGATTTGATTTTCTGTCTAATACAAGTCCGAAATCGGGTAGTTCGTAAATAAGAGATAATTCAGTACTTCTCACAAGAACACATGATAGTATCACCTGAAATATGGAAATCATTAAAATTGGTTGGAATCCATCGACGAACTCTTAAGCTTCTGCCTGTCTGAAACACCGTGATTCCTTTGGGTGTCGTAATTGGCATGTATTCAGTTATGTTGAATCGAAAACCTCCATTTGGCTTCGCATATTGTTCAGCATCTTGCGGGCTATAAAACTCTGATAATTTTAAATTTGGAAAGAAAACTAACCGCGTATCGAATTGTATCCATTGTCCACACGCCGGAGGCTGTTCAACGAAGAAACTCGTGTCGTTTTCCGGTTTGAATTTTGCCGTGTGATCGAACTCTGGACAGATTCCAGGCGACCAAATGGGAAAACAATTCTGTTGGTCTGTTTTGTCAGTGACAAGTCCGAAATGACGAATAGTAGATTTATACGGAAACGAGCCGGTGTGAAGATGGCCACATTTCTGAATCTTTCAAAATAATCAGGGCTGAGAAAAAGTTACTCACAGATGATCTTTCAATTCTACGTCGAACAAATTCATAGCATTTTCGATATTCGTGATCTGCAAAATCTTCCACATCCAAAGTATTACTCTGATCTAGCTCGACAATCATCCATTGAGATTTATCGACACTCTCTTTGGCTTCTTTAGTTGTTAACCTGAAAAATCAAAGTTCACACATTTTCGATGACTATTTCACCATTTGATCCAAACTCCAAACGGTTCTCGATTTTTCTTTGTTTGCAAATTTTGTAGCGACGAATGTAGACCTACTTTACCAAACTGGCCAATGCTTTGTTGTTTGAAGAAACTTTCGTCAGCCGTTGCAAAAACCTACAATAAAAATTGAAAGTATGAAAGCTAATGGATTGTGTGTTTTGAAAAACACTATTTTTTAGGATTACGAGCGAAATGACTTTTTTAATCCATTTACTTTATGCATCCATTTGGATGCATGTGAAATTGGATTTTAAGTTCTCGTTTAATTTTAAGAAGAGCAAAAGTATAAACAAATCTCTACCAAAATTCTTCCGTCCACAATTTTCGTTTGATATGGCGTAACAATGAAAGGTTCCATTGAGAAAGAGGCTAGTTCACCAGTCGGAAATAGTCCAATGTTTATCCAACTTCCTAGATTGAATTTCTATAATATGAATACATTATAAATTCATTTCCAACTGAACTCACCACTGTACAATCAGAATGACCGATTGTTACGAAGTTAGAATTATTTAACACCCAAACAGTGAAAAATACGTCTGTAGATTGTACAACCAAGCCCAATGAATTCGAAACAGTTGTTATTTTTCTCAAACGGGGTTGATTCATGTACTTGAACTGGTCTTTTTTATCATTTTGTTTCGAAAAATCTTTCTGTTTCGTTGGCATTGTGCCTGTCTGTGGCCTGCCTCCAGGTATCCTCGTCCTCATTGTCGTTGTTGATTCATATTCTGTTGATCTCACAAAATCCATGATATCTGAAAACATTTTTTGAATAGCTGAATACATTTTTCAAAAAGTATGATCTGATCCTTGACATCGGAAAGAACTCAAAAAAAAAAACTGAAAAAAAAGAAAAATTGAAACCAAAGCCGCCTGTCAACTTACGGTACTTTTCGTGTCGAGACTCAATCAAATTTTGTTCTGTTCCTTTGATCACACTACTATCTGAATTTTTATTTTTTTCTTTTTGGCCAAAAATTCTCTCCTCGTCTATCGACTTTCTTGATTGTTATATACAGTATGAATTATGAAGAAGGAATCGTGGTTAGTTTGGAGACAAATGTGAAATTAGTAGCTACAAAACTCGATGTAAGTTTTTTTTTCAATAATATTTAAATGAACGAAATTTTATTAGGTCGTTGTTATGTTCGATGATTTGGAAAATTATAATACATTTAAATTAGGAGACTGTTTACACTTTTACGCCAAAGTACTACAAATTGGTTCTTGTCGACGGAAAATTTTGGAAGCTGAAAAATGCGAACAACTTGTAGAATGGGAGAAACAAATTGACAAAGATAGTGCGCACATTGTTTCAAATATTACTGGTATTTCACTAAAAACTGAACCAATTTCGAATCGGAGAGTCAGATGTTTCAAAACAAATTTTCTTCAGGTAATTTTTCGCATTTTATTGAGAGATAAAGTTTTTTTTTTCAGGAGGTTTATGAAACCGACGGACTTTCTGTTGATCCGTCACTTTGCGATTTTGAATTAGCCCGAATGAAAGTGATAGCTGTTCGAAAAGAAAATAATAAGAAACATTCGTTTTGGTCAGTACTGAAAGTAATAAGTGTCGATAATAATACAAATGTGAGTTGTTCTAAATTCATACCGACCTAATGTAAGAGGTGAAAAATAACCATATATAGGTCACGCCACAAAAACATAAACACTAAAACTTTCCTTCAAAATTTTCCGTTTTATAGTCATTCACGGTGACAAACTTCTTGAAAAACTCTGGTAGTTGAAAATTAATAATCTTTATTTTTGCAGATACTTGGCCAATTTGGACGAGACTTTGAACCAAGAAACTCATATTCTGGAATAATTTTAGCCGGCAACTCGAATCGTGGTGACAATTTCATATGGGTTCCAGGAAGAGATGGAATAATACGATGTCCTGAAAATATAAGGTATATCATTCTCGCAAAAAAATATTTTTCGTATTTTTGTAGGCGAGCTTATTCATCGAACACGATCCAAGGAAAATGGTTTACATTCACCGTAAACCAAAACAATGAAATTGATCAATACAGCCAGTTTCGACTTGTCGATAATGTTCTTCCAACTCGATTCCAATCAAATCTACTTGAAATCAAAGTTTCGATTTTTGTTACAGATGATGGTTGTAGACAAAGAAGAACGCTTCAATTGGAAAGTGGTGAATGCGGAGTTGTTGTTGACAGATCTGGTGTTTTAGGTGAGTATTTTCAAAGAGAAAAATTAAATTTCAAAAAAATTCCAGAACGATATCGTCGCTTTTCTACGTTTTCTGACGAAGCCTGGATTTTCTGTGACTGGCCAAATTTTGTGTTATCATCACGTCAGGATTGGAGAATCTCGAGAGATTCTTCCTATGAATCAATACAATTCAATTCGCGCGAGTTGTTCAGAGACAACGAGTCAAGGCAGTTTGAAAGTCCAAGGTTAATTTGTTTCACGCAATAATTCATTTTTTGAAAATGTTCCAGAAACCAATTTCGAACGATAAACGACAACGAGAGTACAGCTTCTTCTTCTCGTGATAGTGAAAATTGTAATCCTTATCGGAATTCTAGAAGTTCGATTTTTGAAAGACATCAGGCTCAGTCCTCTTCACACACTGATCAGCGGTACGTGTATTTATTAAAAGTCAATTTCAAGATTATTGGCCTAACATAAGCGGGTACTAAAATTTGAAAAAAAAACGTTTTTTTACGCAACAATTATTTCAAATATTTTTCAGAGTATATTTTCGACCGATGAACGACAGCGTGAGTACAGCTTCTTCTCGTGATAGTGAAAATTGTAATCCTTATCGGAATTCTAGAAGTTCGATTTTCGAAAGACATCAGGCTCAGTCCTCTTCACACACTGATCGGCGGTACGTATATTTTTAAAGAGTTTTTTTTTGTAAACGGGGACTTGATAAATCACTTGAAGCTTCCTTTTTTTAAAGAAAATTTTGAAACTTTCTCTTTCATAAAATATTTTAAATTTGAAGAATTCCACAAAGTCTCCTTGCCTGTGGGATATTTTTGTAGATGCCTAAAAACATGTCTTTAAACCAGCCCGAAAATTGTTAATCTAAATGTTTTCGCATATTTTCCTAGCTCACAAGGGAACTACAAGTAGGTGTTAACGGACTTTAAAAAGAGACATGTGTCACCCGGTACAGTTTTTCATGCTGATCATCATGCCGTAGCTAACTTTTGCAAAGCTCCACACAGAAAGCTGAAAATCGAGCTCAAAGTTTGAGCACAAAAATTGAAATATCTTGTTCAATTTGAATTATTTTAGTGATGAAAGACTACTAAAGGGTTATTTGGCATGCTAGGAACGATAGGAGCATTCAAAAACCTCGAAATTGTAGTTGTAACGCTGAAAAAATGAGCCCGAAACTTTTAATAAAAAAGGTAGATCAAAAAAACGTGAAAAATGAAAAAATTGCATTGAAAAACGTGAAAATGACTAAATTTTGAAGATTGTTTTCTGATTTTTCATGTTTTTTCGAAAAATCACACCCTTTTCATTATTTTTTCGGAATTTCAAAATCACCATCGTGTGGAGAATTAAATTTCCTATCAGATCCATTAGTTTATTCTTGTAAATGTATAATTTTGAAAAAGTTAGGAGGAATTTCAAATTTTCAAATTTATCACAAAAATGTGATTTTCAGCTTTCTGGCTGAAGCTTTGCAAAAGTTAGCTACGGGATGATGTTCAGCATGAAAAACTCTATCGGGTCACATACATCCCATCTCAAAGTCCGTTAACACCTATATGTAGTTCCCTTGTCAGACAGTTTTGTGGGCGTGGCTTGAATCGAATAAATGAAATTTGAAATTCAAAAAAAGGTCACGTGATTATTTTTACCTACTACCCTCCCCGAAGAAACGTAATTTTTAAAAAAAGAAACGTAATTTTTAATAACATTTTTTCAGGTCTGATTCGAGCACACCAATTTTATGGACTCGAAAAAGGCAAGTCATTTTGTTTTCCAATTTCCAGTATTTTCGAAATAACAGAGAATTACAGAGATCCAAGTGTGGCTTCAACTTCAGAAAATGTCGAAGAAAAAAAAGAGGAAGAACTTCACGAAGTTCGCGTTAAACTTGACAAGCTGCAAAAACGAATATATTATCTGGAAGAAAATGATTTGGAAGTTTCTGAAAAACTGCTTGCAGATTTTCAAAAATTGAAAACTAAAGAAACCCAGTTGACATCGAAACCGAAGATTCAGAAGAACAAAGATCTAAAGACGATTAAAAAGCTTGAAGACAAATTGAGCACTCACAAAAAGGTAAATATTATAGGGTTGAAAAAATTAGACCATTGGAAGAAAGCCAATATGGCCTAGGAAACCAAATGGGCGGGGCTAAATACAGTACATTTTCGTTGAAAAAACATGAGAAAAAATAAAAAATGATAATTTCCCATTATAAAATGTAATAAATCCACGTGTACATAGAAAATTCTACTGTACGTAGCCATGCCACGTTTCACGTTTTTAAAATAATATTTATTATCGTGTTCTAATTTTTTCGTACTGACAATAGAACTTTTTAAAAATGTAGGAATATTTAATTTTTTCAGTTAGTTCTCAAAATTCGAGAAATGTTGGAATGCCCGCATGTGCGATTCGAAATGGAGCGATTCGATAGCGAAACTATGGAAGAAATTGACCAACTCATCTTCGAATTGTAGAAACTTGTAAATAATTTCTCATCTGTTATGCAATTTTTGAAAGTTTTTCATTAACTTGTTTTTTTTGTACAATACAAACAAAGTTAACAAAATAATAAATAAATACTTTATCAAAACTTGTTTTGTTTTTTCTCGTTTCGTTTGGATTTTTTTTCATTTTTTGATAAGCGAAATTATTCTCCATGTCGCTATCAGCCCAAGGTATAGTTTTTGATTTTTCTGTTGTTTTTTGGTAGGAAAATATAAATTTCAGAATCCCAAAATCGTCTTCAACCCTATATTGATGCGTATGTCAATGCGATTAATTCTGGAGATGTCGGAAAATTGAAAAACTTTTATCATTCAAACTCTGTGATGGTGGAAAAAGATAAAAGCTGTGCTTTTGGTCAATCCGGTAAGAAACGGCAAAAAGTTTTGTGAAAAACACTTCAAAATTTCAGATATTGTCAAAAGTTTGGAACAAATGATCACCGAATGTGGAAGAACCACTATTCAAGTAACAAAATCTACGCTTCTGTAAAATCTACGCATTTTTTCAGCTCACAAACTCGAAATACGAAGGTGTTGGAGACTTTATCAATATTCACACCGAATTTGCGTTTTTCACTGAAAAGTCGGGATGCTTACGTGGAAATTTTTTGCAAATTTGGAAATTGGAAGATGGAAAATACAGTATTTATCATGATGAATTCGTAATGGTGTGATCAATCTCAAAAATCTAGAAATAAACGTTTTTGTGAAAAAATTATTAAATTGAATTAAATGTTCCACGAGAAATACACAAACCTCATTCGCGTCAAGATATTTGTTGCGCCTTTGATGATCCTTTAAATGACCCGGCGACTCATCGAGAGTATTCGTTTAAATTGAAAGTATTCATCATTTTAAGACATATACGAGTTAAAACACAGTTCAAAAACATAAGAAACAAAAGTTAGACGACAAAAAAGAACAATAAATAAAAAAAAAGTTGGATCAAAATTTCAAATCCTAATGAAGCAGTAGAGCGCGTTTGCGCGATTAATCCAACTCTATGATTTATTTTCTGTTCTTTGTTGTGCTGTAGTTTTTGCTATACGTTGTTTTAGACTGTTTTTTCACTCACATATGTCTTAAAATGGCGAATACTTTCAAAACAACCAAATACTATAGAAGAGTCGCCGGGTCATTTAAGTTAGAGTACTGTGCTTGCTGACTTTGTTTTTCGTTTTTTTCCTAAAACACGACCTTCTGAAAGGGAATCGATGAGAGTGAGAGAGAGCACAGAGGTTATTATTATTAGAGCGAATTTGCTCTCTCTAAAAATCTTGCCTGAAAGGTCGTGAAAACTAGATTTTTCGAAAACATGTACTGTTTTTTATTAGAACTGATTCAAATTCAATGAATAATGTTAACGTCAAGAAAGTACACGTGAGAAAAACTTTCAATTTTACTTTTATTTTTCATATTTTGACCAATTTCTTAGATGATTCATTGAAAAACGGGATGTGAATTCGCGGACCGAAAGTTCAGAAACGTGACAGAATAAAAAGTTCGAGTTATTTCAAGCTACAGTACTCCTGATTTTCCAACGTTTTTTTTGCGTCTATTTTTCATAACTCGAGTCCTGGAAAAAATAGAACTTTCGCACAAAATTGTTGAAACTATTTACAGTACTCTAAAAGAATTTTGGCTCGAAAAATTTTTCTTCTACAACCCCTAAAAAATACTGCTAGTCCCGCGTCTATTGACTGTGTGAAATCATAAAAAATGATTACAAAATAATTTATTCATACTGTCTAAAGCACCCAGAAAAAAACTGTCTTCAAGTAACTGGTCAAGTCATTACACCGTAGATTGATTCTCTTCTTGTTGATTTTTTGCCTTTTCGAGTACAATCTCTGAAAACTTGACAATAGTGGAAAAAATTCAAAGTTTTCTTACCATATTTTCTGTTCGTCAAAATGTGTGTGATGATAGAAATGACGGAACATCCTATTAAAACCAATTTGGCAGTACTAATGAGTTGACCGTTTATGACATAACAAGTACGGTTGGAGCCATGTTGAAATGCTTCGGACATTGTAAAACAATCATATCCGGCTTCATTTATCAAATCCTACAATAACTATAAACTTGAACTTGTCAAAAAGTTGTTGGAACCATTTTTCAAAATTGTTTTGTTTAAAAAAATTGACAAATTAAAAAAAAAAACTCACATTATATTTTTGTATTGAAGCATTGATTGCATTTTGCATTCTTGGAAATTCTTTATGAACAAAAAATGTGGATTTTTCGATTCTAATAGTGTTTTCAAAAGCCTGCTGGTCAGCCAACGGAAGGGTCAACATCGACAAGTCGAAGCGGAATGGTTCTACACTTTGAACAAGTGGCTCATACATTTTTGGCACTTTCTCGATAACTTCCTTGAATTCTCTCAATGGATGGCAATTAGTCGTATGTGCGAGAACCAAAGGAACTAAACCGAGGAACACTTCTCTATTTATATGGACGTCTCCAAAAGCGAGAGTACCGAAAGCCATAGCGGGTTTAGCTACGGGTATCAATGTGTCGGGAATCGGTTTGATATAGTCGTCATAAATCGTTTTCGGAATGAAGATCCCATCATTAGGAGCCGCGAAAATGTGACTTTTCGTAGCTGTGCAATTCAGAAAATCTTCTTTTGTTATTGTTCTGGACGATTTGTTGAACGACGGAATTTCGAAATCAGAAAATTCGAGCAGCTGGGGATCCGGTTGGCACTTGTTGGAATTGGCTACAATTTCGAAAACGAACACAACGACGACATGGATTGCGACAATGTGAAAGAGAACATTGAGGATGGTACGAACAAACAATGAAGATCGAAGTTTTGAATTGAATCTTGTTGTGAAAATTGACGCAAGTGTGAAAATGAATACAATCATTGATGGAAGTACGTACCAGAAAACCAATTCTATATTCTGAAAAATGCGAGTTTCACTATCAGGTCTTTCACTGTTTTTTTTTTTGTAGAAATTTTTTTTTGTTTTTTTTTTTGAAAAAACCATTTTTGAAAAAAATGGTTTTTTTATTAGTGACAGGGTGTCTTTCATACCTTTTGATTTGTAGTTTCCACCATTTTGTTCCTCAACTCTTGTTCTTTTTTATTGAATTTATCAGCAATGATCAGCAGTGATTCACTAACGTATTCCAAATGTTGTCTGATCTGTTCGCGTTTTATCGTAAATGGTGCTTCAAAGGTCGGCCCATTTTTCAAAAATGTTCTCAATGTTGCCCAAATTGGATGACTTTCAATATGATCCAGGTTGGTTCTTGTCATTCTTAGACGCGAGCACATCGCTTTCCCATTTACGCGAAGCGTTGCATCGCATTCATTTGAATGCATCAAATCATCAAACTTGGCCAACAATTCCGGTGCACGAAAGTTTCTCAATTCCCTCAACATATTCGTGTATTCTTCAGCTTCTTCGGGCAATGCATCAACTGCTTCATCGAATGTCAGAATATTTGTTGCTGTTGACAAGTATTGACTCGAATTTGAAGCTTTCCATTGCAACACTGAAAAAATCGACATTCTTATTTTCTCCGTGTAAGTTTTGGATTGAGTAACTTTTCGTCATTTTTCGACCTTCAAACTCACATTTGACAGGGTTGCTCATTTTCCAAATATCACTGCTTTTTTCGGTTGAATCAGTCCAAAACCAGATGTTCACCGTATAGAAAATGAAGACGATGACCGACAATTGACCGGTTGATATGAAAATATCAGACCATCTTTTATTTTTTGGCAATTTCGGAACCAATTTGTGTGTGAATTTCCAGCCAGTTTGGATGATGATTGAAACAGCAGCGATGAATGAGAATATTCCCAGAACGATTAGATTCGTCGGAAACATGGCCTATCATTCATCAGAACTGATTCAAACTCAATGAATAGGTACACGTCAGCTAACCAAAAGTACACGTCGGCAAAGGACACGTTCGTATTTATTTTCACTATCTTTCAAAATTTATTTTTTTTTAAATCTTTTTTATTCACTTTTCTCAATTGTTTTTCAGAAGTACTCAGACAACAGATGTGGAGGTCGCATCAAGATCAGTGAAAAAACTACATCGCTGGGACCTCGCATCGAGCTAGACAAAGTTATTGAAAAAACGACCTCGATGGGAGGTCGATGCGAGCTCCACAAATTTTTGATTTGTAATCATCGGGCAAAACGTACAACACGACCCCACAAAACGTATCAGAAGACCCCGTGATAGAAGTGTATTACACGACCCCATACCATGTATTTCAAGACCCCAAAATTGTTGGGGTCATGTTCTACATTTTTGGGGTCGTGTTCTACACTTTTTGGGTCGTCTTCTACATTGTTGGGGTCGTGTTCTACATTTGTAGGGGTCATTAAATACACTTCTATTGTGGGGTGTTGAAATACTTCACGTGGGGTCGTCTTCTACATCTTGTCCGGGTGATGTAGAATACGACCCCACACCCTTGTAAGCCAGTTACTTTACGACCCCATCAATGTATTTCATGACCCCACTTTACATCAAGACCCCCATGTATTTCAAAACCCCACCCTAATGGAAATGGGGTCTCGAAATGCATTTATGGGGTCGTGTAATTCGCTGGGGGGTCATGAAATACGGTGGGGTCGTATTCTACATGTTGTCCGTAATCATCTATTTAAATGAATTTTCAACCAAACTCGTTTCTCAGAAACGAGCTCGATGCGACGTCCGAGCGATATCAAAAATGAGCTTTCCGCGAAGTCGACATCACCTCGATGCGACCTCCACAGCTGTTATCTGAGTAACTTGTGAGGTCGAAAAAACTGTTTTTGAATTAGGTAATTCTCTATAGAGCTGGAAGATTGTCGTCCGCAAACACTGTTTGTGTGTGTGTGTACGGGTACAGTAACCCACCGCTAAAAATTGTTTTTTTTTCTCTCAAACTTTTTTTGTTCTTTGAACCATATATTTACATCGAAATTTCGAAAGTTGAAGTTTTCAAAATCAAGTTTTTTATGAAAATGAAAAAAACAATTTCTGAGTTGCATGTTCGATTCCGGCTAGTGCATTAGGTTGGATTTTCGTATTGTTTTGGTTATTGTAGGATGTTATAAAACAGTAATAATGCCAGGCATATCAGAAGACATAACAACATGGCGTTATGATGACTCTGGAACTTTTTATAACCAAAAATCACGATTTTCCAGAGGGGAACCGATGAGAGTGAGAGGGCGCTCAAAAATGATTATCATTGGAGCGCATTTGCTCTCTCTAATTTTATAGGGTTATTCAGTTAATAAAATGTATGTGGAAAAAAACAGAAAATAAAAAAAAAACATTGCAGTTATACAGTACTTCACCTATTTTTTGACACGCTCAAAAACACGCCGTAATCTCCTACGAATGTGATGATGACATCCGTAAATTAATATTCGACAAATTTCACCCGAAAACGCCGTACTTTGTTTGAAACCCCACTTTTAAATACAGACAAACAAGAAAAAAAAATTCGAGGAAACATGTAGTTTTTTATTTTTGGGTCTCGTCACGATGAGACGTTTTCCTCATTTTTTGTTTGACGAAGCGTAAAAAAAGTTGGAGTACTGTAAATTATCGACAGATTTTGACATCAGCTGCATTGCTTTTTAAAAGTTTTTTTAAATATACATTTTATTAACTGAATAACCCTATTATGGAATTTGAGAATTTTCGAAGAGGTTTTTCCAAGGGACGCGATATAACTCGAGAAATTTCTAGTCTCTTCTCCATGCTTCCTAATTAGGAATGTCGTTTGAGCCGTTTGTGGGGGCCCGCAGCCAACCATATTTTGGGCCGGGCCGGGAAAAAACTTCAAAAAAGTTTCGATGACATTTTAAAAATTGACAGTCAACAGTCATTTTGAATAAGTACAATTTAAATGATACACCAATTCATTAATAAATTTAACTCTAGAGGACAAAAAAATGTATTTGAAACAAATTTTTCTAATGGATTTTGAGACGAGAGAAGTGTAGGTTTAAAAAAACAATTGATTGAAACAGGAGCAGGTTATTCGTCGTTTGAGTCGCTTGAGATGTCGGACAAATTCCGGAAAACTGGATGACGGCGGATTCTCGGCTTGTAGTAGTCCGGCACTTCGAATGTCTTCCAGTAGTGCACTTGGACTCCTTTCTTTCTTCTCATTTTGTCCTGCTTCCCGAGACGATTGTTCTTGGTCGCCGAGTACTTTTCGTATGCGTCGAAATAATCGTCCTCGAACAGATAGTTTTCCTGAAAAGAAAAAATACATTTCTTCATAAAATATTTTAGAAACTTACGTAGAGGAATCGAGTTGTGAGAGTGGCAGTGATGAAAATGTAGGGGATGAACGAGTCCAAAACCCCCCATCTCAACTTGCCCAACTCTTCGGCCAACGATTTCATCGATACGAATTTGTCCTGGACGACCAATTCGTGTGCATAGTCGACGGCGATAAAAACTCCGGTCCTTTCGGTTCCAGAGTTGCAGTGAACAACAATTGGCGAATCGTCGACCACCAGCCAATCCAAATATCGATGGAAAAAGATGACTCGGCACAAGAAATTCGGGACCACTTCCGCGAACCAGTTTTGGAAATGAAGATGAGTGACAAAATGTGGAGGCGCGTCCGGATTGCGAAGATCGCGCAGTTGGAACACACGGACGAGTGTGAGGACCAACATGGCTTCTGGCGGCGAATCCTTGACACTCACGCACGTCACTTCAATTTCACCGTACTTCTTGACAGTACCAACCTCATCCGGAAAATAAAAATCGCAGATGTTCAAATCCAGCTCGATGAAACCTGTCAACATGACGACGATCTTCACATTTTCCTGGAGCAACATGTGCCAGAAGTCGTTGAATGTGCTTTTCATCGGAGCTTGGGTGGCGATATATTTTCGATCGGTTCCTGGAATCGGGATCCACGAAGCATGAATATAATCCGTCTTGTGGTTCTCCAAAATGACCCGACTTTGATCAATGAGCGGAATGTCGACGTATCGGTTCTTCTTCTTGTTCTTCACGAAATGGTCGTATGTGACACCTTCCGGCTTCTTGAAGTTGACCGACTTCCACTCCTTGTAGTGTTCGTCGTCCATGTGCTGGAAAAATCCACTTTCACCTTCAATCACCATGTTGAACTTTTTTTTTCGAAAATAATATGTACTAACATCGGAAAGACGCTTTTTTGCTTGTGAATGAAAGTTTTATATAAATAATTTTCTGAGAAAATGGCAGAAAAATCTTTTTTGTTTTTAAATTTAAAAAACTCACTTTGGTCATGAATTTTTTGGCGAAGGCTACACGTGGACCATTCCAATATTGACTGTTGTCAGCCCTTCTCCAGTAGAACAAATAGAAGATTGAAATCAGCGACAAGCATCCGAAAATGGCAATCCTGAAGTGTTCCATCGCATCAACGTTGACCACATCACATGATATCTTGGCAGCCGATTCGAACATATTTTGATAATCATCACATCTGAAGTTGGTCTTACGAACAGCGTCCTGAAGAATAAAAGTAATTATATGTTATCACAACAGATACCAATATTTGATTGGTTACTAGTCTTACATTAGGAAATCGAGAGCATGAAATATCAGACGTTGTTTCGGAAATATTTATAGTTTTCCAAAATTTCGAACTAAGGTATCCGGGTGCACCGCTTGAACTGTCGGGTGAGACTGAGGCCCGAAAGCCTGAGACTCGACCCGAGAACTAAGGACTGGGATTTTCAATTTTCATTATGATTCATGAAATCACTGTCTGCGAAAAATTACAAAAATCGCTATTGCGGAGTTTTGTGGCTACAGTATCTAAAATTAAATTCCAGCGGTATTTCAAAATTTCAAATTTTTCGATAGTTTTGTGTTTATGATGTGAAGAATCAATTCACAAATTATTCTTTATGAAATATTTTCAGATACGCGATGATTTTGTACGCGATGAAAAATTTTCACTATGTTTGTATTTCTTGGCAGACCGTGGAAAGTTTTTTTTTGTATTCAATATTTCAGAAGGTTTCAGAATTTAAAATTTTAAAACAGCATTATTGAATTTGAAACAAAATCAACTTACGTTGAACGTGTCGATGGGTTTGTTGACCATTCGATCCATTCTCCGAATGTTGTGGTCCACTGAATCTCTCAACATCGTCTCGGCAGTTGGCGATGCTCTGCGAACCAACATGTAGTCCTTCAATGCCTTGTTGATTTCCAGAAAGGGTTTGACCTCGCCGTTCAACTTTGGACATGCTTTGATGATGGACTTCATTTGTTTAACAACCGAAAAGATCAATTCAGATCAAGATTGGCCACAATTTCGTCCAGTTCGGGTATCGTTGAGAAGATTGGAGACGCAACGTTTTTCAAAGCGACAGCGACGTTGGCAGACAAGGAAGATCTTGGCATGAGGATTGCATCATTCGATGCTCCAAACATTGTTTGTCCCCTTTGTGCACACTTCGAGAAGAATTGGGCGTTGTTAATTTCGGTGTCCGTGAAGAAAGCGGGGATTCTTACTTTGTGGAATTCATTCGGGACTGGTTGGCAAGATGGTACGACAGTTCCCAAATAAATCTGGTACAGTGCCAAAACCAGAGCCAGACCCGAACCGATGTAGAAGAGCCACTTCATAATGATCCGCCACATTGAATCCAACGGAGTGTGCGTGCAGAACAACGAGATGTACCCTGCCCAGAATGCGTAGAACAAACAAAGAATTGCCGGTGCTGTGTAGGCAAGTACGAAAAGTTCATTCTGAAAAAATTAGTTGTTTATTTTTAAAATTATTATGATTAAGTTTCGAAAAATCGTCATTTTATTTGCAATTTTGGAAGAAATTTGAAAGAATCAAATTCGACGCCTTTTTTGTCATTTCATTTTATTTCAAAAAATCTTCTGACAACGTGGTAAAAACCGAAGACTACTGTATTTACCTTTCGAAAATTTTTTGCAAAATACATGTCTTGGAAACGTTAAAAAGAAAGTAACTCACCTCATATCTTGTGAGTGCGAGCATGAATGATCGCAACATGACTGCAGCGCTGCTCCAATATAAAACCACGTCTTCTGTCATTGTGACAGTTCGAGCCAGGTGTCGCTCAAAACTTCTTTTTTCCACATTCATCGGTCCTTTTATCGCCTTTTTTTGCTCTCCAACAACTTTGTTCCAATCGGCGATCGATTGATCAAGAGACCAATTGAAGGGGGCAAAAAGATTGAAATTTGCTCGGTTCCAGTTTATCAATGATGATAAAGCATCACCACACCCTGCATCAGTGAACGACGAAAACTTCATCTCACCAGTGATGCTGTACAGTTTCATGATCTTCAATGCCTGGTGCCTTGTGTTCAATAAAAACATATCCGAAGGCAATTCCTTGTGAACTTGATGGTAGCTTGGATATTCGATCTTTGCCAGTTCTTCACGTACCAATTTGAAGTTGTCTTCATTTCCTGAGAACCAAACTTTTTCAAATTACAATAAACGAACATTTAAAATCTGTTGTTTTTGAAAATACTCAAATTTTAGTTCAGAAATAAAATGTTAACTCACTATCGGCATAATCTTTGAATATTTGGAATCCATGCCCATCCTCCGTCGATTCACTTGACCAATAACTCCAACCATAAAAACCGAGCATGGCGATCAGAAAGATTTGGCAGAAACAAATTCCATAATTCGGCCACACACTGCGATATGGGATTTTGGGTATCGAGTGGTGCAGGAATTTCCAGGAGTTGTAGATGAGCATGTTGGCCATCGACATCACAGCGAACAAGAGTGAAAGGTGGAATCGCATCATTTCGACAATTGTTGAATTGATTTGTGTTTGAATTGATTTGCGATTGAATTGATAGACTGTTTTTATTCTCCCCAACGACACGTGGCAATGCATGTGGCATTACACGTGTCACACGTCGAGGTTACGCGTTTATTCATTTATTTTTTTCATTTATTCATTTTTTGAAAAAACCTGAACTTTGGAAAAAAACCAATTTTTGGAAAATTGACGGCTATTAAAATTTAAAATTTTAGCGTCCGATTTTCCAAACATAATGGAAAATTATGTGTGGAAGTGCAGCCAATGTTAGAAAATCAATCAGATATGTTTTTACCAAAATTTTTTATGATAACAAATTCAACGAAAAACAAGCATGATGATAACAAAAATCAGTTTCTTCCACGTCCACCCCGGACTCCGCCTCCTCGCCTACCTCTTCCACCGCCTCGACCTTCACCTCGTCCTCTAGAACCATCACGATCACCTCCGCGAAAGCCGCCTATGTCGCGATCTCAGTTGCGGAAACCCCCTCGATCTTTAAATTCACCGCCACTTCGTCGTTTTTCAATTTGTCTGAAAAAATCTCATTTTTTGGGAACATTTGTGAAAAAAATCAAAAATTTCAGAAAACGAAACCATCATTTTTTGAAAAACAATATTTTTTGTGAGTTCAGAATACTGTGTTTTAAAATTTCTAAAGTTTTCAGAGAAGTCATCAATCATTTTTTAAGTGACCTCAAAGTTTTCGGAATATTCTGAACTTTTTCGCATCAAAACTAGCTAATATTTTTCGGAAAATCTCGACGATAATAGCTCTGAATTTTTTTTTCACAAGAAAAAGACAAACTTTTTCTTCATTATGCGCTCGCAATTTACACCTTGTTTTAGGGCGGACAAACGAGAGATTTGACGCTGACAAAAGAGGAATGTTCGCTCTATTGCACCGTTGAAATTTCCCGAAAATAAAAAGTATTCGCCGTGAGACCTGTTTATTTTCTCTGAAAATCTCACGTTTCATTTCTATTTTTTTTCTTTCATTTCTGCGTCTACCTCTCTCATTTGTCCCTCCTATAAGGGGACTAAAACACCGTGAATATTTGACCAATTCATCCTTGTTTATCACCTTCAAATTCACTGTCACACCAACATCTCCACGATGGATATTAAAACAATGAGCAACCTGAAAAGCATGACCCTCAAATTTCTTAATCAGAAGCTATTCAATCTACACTCGCTTCGTTCGAAAAAATATTTCTGAAAAAATTAAATTAATTAAATGTTCCGTGAGAAATACACAAATCTCATTCGCGTCAAGATATTTATTGCGGCTTCGATGGTCCTTTAAGTTAGAGTACTATGTTTGCTGACTTTGTTCTTAATTTTTTTTCCTAAAATTTTTTTTTAACTAGAGGAAAGTGGAGTATTCTTGAGTGTTTTCCGAATTGCGTCATTGAAAATGAAAATATTCGAGACCTGTTCGTTTTCTATAAAACTCTCACGTTTCATTTCTGTGTCTGTCTCTCATTCGTCCCACTTGTAAGAAGCCTAAATAAACGTGTATTTTTCAAAAGAATCACATGTTTCTTGTTGTTTTGAATTTCATCGTTTCTCTAGTTTTATCCGAAATATTGTTTTTTTTTCCAGAAAAATGAGCCGCAAAGAGACGAGTTGTCCGGCCAAAATACAAACGAAGATGCAAACTTCAACTATCGGACCAATCATCAAACACAAGCGTGAAATTCCGGACGCACTGAAAAGAAAAATAACCGTACTGCAGAAAACTGTAAACACATACGAGGAGAGTCTCGAAACTGTGAGAATTCGGTTGAAAAAAGTGTACGACATGAAAATCACCACGGAGTCGATGAAAATCATCGAGTGTCAACGGAAGATGTTGCAGAGTTTGGAGCTTTCGTTGCGAAAAGCTGACGCTTCTGCAAAAGTTTCTCGCGCATTGTTGAAATTGGAGAAATTGGCACCATTGGAAGATGATATGAGAAAACTGATTCGGTCGATAGAACGGGCGAAAGAAACAAAAAAGGAGTTGGATGATTTGTATCGCGAAATAAAATATAAGAAAACTTCTCATGTTGTTGAAAAACAAACTCCAGGTGTTGCTCGAAAAGTAGAGAAAGTTGCCAGCACTTTGGAAACTGTGGCAAAATCACCAACACCAGCAAAAGCATCGAAACCGCCTCCGACCCCCAAAAAACCTACTGCTGCGCCGCAAAAATCGACACCAGCAAAACTGACGCAACGAACTTCAACCGATTCGGTTGTTGGTGACGATATGTGTGATGTGAAAAAGTTGAGAGCTTGTCAGAAGAAATTGGAAGAAATGGAGGCGATGCGGAAGGAGTGGCAAGCGAAGGCCAAGGATTTGGAGTATGAGAAGACGATTTTGGAGAAGTGAGTTTATTGGAAAAATACAGAGATCATTTTCAGAGAAAATTTCAGACCAGTGTTGTAAAGTTGCAAATAGGTGGCAAAAATTAGTTTCAAATCAGGAGCCACTTGAAAAATTACTCATAAATTAGTGTTATTAGGTGCGAAACGTGTCTGCGACGCGGCTCTCATTTCAAAAATACAAAAAAAAAAGTTTCACCTTCACTCTCCCTGAGGAGATTTTGGAGTTTTAAGTCCAAAATTAGATAGTTGTATTTTTCCAGGAAGTACAAAGAACTCCAAGAGATCTCAACCGCAGAAATTGAAACTCTGAAAAGCGAATTGGAAAAGAAGGAGAATCGTATTCAAGACCTCCACTACGAATTGAAAAAGTTAGCCACGCCCTCTTTCCAGATTTCTAAACTTTTCCTATTTTCAGCGATGAAAACAAACGAGACATATTAATGGAAAGACTCACTCAAACTCACGAAAAAAAGATTTTAGAATTGGAAAAGTGAGAATTTATTTAGTTTTTCACAAAAAAAAATCTGGATTTCAGGAATGCTGTAAATAATAATCCGTCGGAAATCGCGAAATTCAAAAACGAAGCGAAAAATGTTGAACAATTGAAAAATTTGGAAATTGAAAAGTTGAAATTGGAGTTCGAAGAAAAGTTTTCAGCAAAAGAAAAAGAGATGGAGTGAGTGAAGATGAGAGACGCAGAGAAAAATTTTATTTCCAGAGATTTCAAATTAGAGCTACAAAATGTTCAAAAGGAATTAATTAACAAAAATGAGAAAATTCAAACACTCACCGAAAAATTGGATAAAGAAGAGCTTCTTCGATCGAAAGAAGAGCTTCTTCGTTCGGAAGAAGAGGTGAAAAATCTGGAGATCGAGAAATTGAAGTTGGAATTGAGCGGTGAGAAGGTCGAAAAAAATAAAATGTTGATTGAACAACAAATCGGCTTTGATAAGGAGAAAGAGTAAGTTGAAGTGAGAGACGCAGACATATCACTTTGGAATTTTCAGAAGTTTCGAGTATCATAAAAAAGAGATTGGAGAAGAACTCTTGCGGTTAGTTTTGTGTTCAAAATTTGCAAATATCAAACGTTTTGAAGATTACAATTCGAAAACTCTGTGCTTGAGAAAGAATTGGAACACCAGAAGAAGGTTCAGTTAACAGTTACTGATGAGAATGGTCAATTGTGGTATCGTAATATCCATTTGAGAGAGAGGTACCGCGAAGTTCAGAGGTGAGACCATAATTTCTCACTGGAAAATCTTGAAAAATGTTTTTTGTGACTTTGCAACTTTCTGGAACCGCGAACATTGTAAAAAAAAAGCCCTAATCGCACCCCCAAAGCACCTTTTAAAAAATTTATTTTTCAGCAAACTGAACAATCTTTCAATCAGACCACCCAACATAAATTCGCTTTTCTACGATCAAAAACCGATCAATTATTCGCCGACAAGATTCTCCCCTCCAGTTTGGTCACCAGGTCCACCATACCACCAGAATAGATATTAATCAAAGCATTAATAGAAGTTTTAACCAATAATTTATATTTATAATTTGCCTCGATGAAATACAAAGCATGTAAATAATTAAATAAAGAATAACCTAACTAATTTATTGTTTTTTTTATGGAAATGTAAAAGTGTTTTTGTCTTATAATTGATACTTTGAAAAACTTTTAGGGGCAAAACGTACAACACGACCCCATAAAACGTATCAGAAGACCCCGCGATAGAAGTGTATTACACGACCCCATACCATGTATTTCAAGACCCCAAGATTGTTGGGGTCATGTTCTACATTTTTGGGGTCGTGTTCTACATTTTTGGGGTCGTGTTCTACATTTTTGGGTCGTGTTCTACATTTGTAGGGGTCATTAAATACACTTCTATTGTGGTGTGTTGAAATACTTCACGTGGGGTCGTGTTCTACATCATGTAGAAGACGACCCCACACCCTTGTAAGCCAGTTACTTTACGACCCCATCAATGTATTTCATGACCCCACTTTACATCAAGACCCCCATGTATTTCAAAACCCCACCCTAATGGAAATGGGGTCTCGAAATACATTTATGGGGTCGTGTAATTCGCTGGGGGGTCATGAAATACGGTGGGATCGTATTCTACATGTTGTCCAACTTTTAGAATTATTAATTTTGAGTTCAGATGAGAATTCTAACAATCTTACTAATTATCACATTCTCAATTTTTGTCGATTCCAATCGAACAGAAAATGGAATTCTGGAAAGAAGTCGAGAAATTGGTGAGGACGACATGTTCAGTGAGTTTTTCGCTTTGAAAAACTTTGAAAACCGGCGAAAATATTTGCAGTTCTCCCAACAAGTTCTGGTGATGAAGTCGAGTTGGAAAGTTCGAACGACACAGTTTCGGATTTCAAAAATATTGAGATTGAAGTGAGAAAAGTATCGGACGAGGTTCAAACATATTTCGATCAACATCCACGACTTTCCACCATTCTGATTTCAGTGGCTAGTGCTATTTTGATTCTGGCTGTTTTCTCAATCTGTCGATGTGTCTGTTGTAGAAAGAAGAGGTGCGTTTGAAGCCGAATTTCTCGCTGTAAATTGACAAACAATCTGGATTACTGTAGTTTTTGGGATTTCGAAAATTTTCCACTGAAAAAAAGGGAACCGCAAAGTCCAAAATTTCGTTCGATTTTGCAGATTCACAGCAACGATGCATATCGCAAAAATGAACGACGATCTCTTCGAGACAACAATCTACTCGCAACGTTACGAAAAAACGACACTTCCAAACAATGAAGAGGTCACAATGCGACTTGTTTCGGCGGACAATTCGATGGTCTGAAAAACAACAAATAATGATCCTAAAAATCTCCCTCAATTATCTACGGGTATATTATTTCTTTTCCCTTTTTTGGCAATGACATTTTAATTTTTTATTGAAATTTCAAATTTTCTGAACAAAAGGAAAAGGTTTTTTGGACCTTGTATACTTTTTTATTTCAGTAAAACTTGAAAAGTTGAAAATTTAACAACTTCTTGTGACAAGGGAAACCACAGTGTCTATTTTTGAATCTCAACATTTTTCTAGATCAGACACAGTTTTGTGGGCGTGGCCTTAAACGCCCCCACTTTTCAATGTCGTATCATAACTGCAACGTTTCACAGTTCACAATTCAAGAAAATTTCACGTTTTCGAGATTTTTTGAAAAAAAAACGTGTTAACCGTATCATTTCTTGGATTATCGAAATTTCGAAATTAGTAATTGCCGCCAAACCAAGGCGACATTTCTCGAAAGGTAAGTATTTAACACGATAGTTGTCAAAATTGCCTAATTGACCTTGTTAAACCACAATAATCTCTACAGCCCATCTCAGATGTTTATCTTGACAATTGATGGCATACTTTTTTTTCCACACTGACACTGATTCATCAATTTCATTCATTCATTGCAATTTGAAATCAAAATAATGTTGTATTTATTTTCCACTCGACTACAAGTGGCAAAAATGAAACAGTGATCCCCTCCTTTTCGAAAAAAAGTGGCATTTTTGTTGTGCCGACGCGGGCGGTTCATTTTCTTTGTCCTACCATTCATTTAAACGCGCACATTTTCATGCTTCGTTGATTGATCGGCAAAAGGCGGCGAGGTTTACCACAAAACATGTGAAATTTACCAAATGTATTCTTGTTTATGCTAATTCATTACGTCTCATTTGAGTTGTTTTGTGAGAAGGTTATAAATTTTCAATTAACACTCTTATCAGAGTATGTAATAAATCACGATTCACCCCGAATTTCGAAACGAAAATGGACAACGAAGATCGATTATTTCGCAAAACTATCATCATGACTCATTAATCAATTAATCACTTTGTCACTTTCAAATATCTCTTCTATCATTTTGTCTTCTTCTTTTTTCGCTGTTTCCAATGCATGATTTTTATTGGTGGTCATAGTAAATACCAAATTTCAAAAAATACTGTTTCAAATCCATAAAGCTGTGCCATACCTTGGCGTAAATTGTGATTTTCAAAAAAAATCACAAAAATATTTGCATGAAAATTCGAAAAATTTTCAATTTTTGTTCACATTTGTTACTACCAAAAATTTAGGGCCTCGAAAATTTCGTGACCTTTTCTCTGAGTCTCTTGTTTCTGAATGCTATTCCGTTGATTTAGACCACACCCACAAAACTGTCTGATCTGGAAAAATATGAAAAAAAACATTAGGGTTTTTGAACTTTTTTCTGTTTCTGCATGATTCTTGAAAAAATATACTGTACTTTTTGGCGCCGCCCATCTATTTAGTTTTGGAGCCATATTTGTGAGTTTCGATTTTCTCAAACATAGTTTCGTAATAACAATTCCAATGTTTTTTCTTGTTTCCGTCGAAGAAAATGAGTTGAAGAAGCAGCAGGCGAAAAAAAAGCACAACTAGAGAGAGCGTGACATATATGTCGAATCCATATAAATAAATTGGGAAGGCTCTTGGGAGGAGGAGAGCCAGTCAGCCACGCCTTAATATATTCTCAAATGTCCGCGCCTTTTCTCCTTTTTTTTACATGACAACTATAGATTTTCTTTGCCTTCCGGACGTATTTTTGTGTTATTGACACCCTCTTAAGTGGTACAAGGAGTTACTTGTCCTTCAATACATACCCTAGTAATAATAATAAGTGAACGACCTTTCTCTTCTTTTTCATTTTCTCGTTTTCCATAAAAGACGTATGTATTACTAATAATGTGTGTATGGTCGATATAACTGTACATTTCCATTTTATCCGATTATCAGTTTGACAGACCGGTTTTGTTCTTTTTTTTCGGGCTGGGTTTGTGTGTGTGTTGAAACATTGGGTTAGTCATTTTTGGGATGTTCTGGAAGGTACAATATTTTTTCGAATTTTTTTGAGAAAAAAATGTATTTATATTTTTGAAAAATATTTTCTTTTTTGTTTGTCACAATCAGGCTTGACCTTTTTTTTCGAAACTTCTGAAAAATTTTCGGTTGAAAAATTTTACTTTTTCTTAACCAAAAAAAATTTTAAAAATGCAGGAGTGAGTCTGTAGCCCGGAGGCCTGAGAGCGTGGTGCGAAAATCACAACCCGACCGGTTTTTTTTTGTTTTTCAGGCGGTCAAAAAAAGCCCGGCCCGACTTTTAAAATCTTGTTTCTCAGAGCCGGGATTTTTTTCTAAAAAAGTTGTTAGGACCTAAAACTTCTACACTCTTGCTCTTTTAGAAAAATTATAAGTTGTGAATGTAAGTACTAAAACTCCGGCCTGATTCTGCCCCGGTTTTTCCAAGTCTTCACAAAAAAATCCCGACCGCCCCAAGAGAGTCAAAATCTCACCTTTTCAAAAATGTAATCATTTCACAGCTTCTGAAACTAAATACCAAAATTTACAAACTTTTTAAAATTCTGAGAAAAATGCCCAATATTTTCGATTCTGTATTTTTGCCTGGAAAATTCCGCTTTTTTCCGAAAAATAATGCTGGAAAAATATCAGAACCTATCTTTTCGAATTTAGATCCAGGCCTGAAAACATACCTGTCACAAGAAGGTACTAAAATTTTGTCAATGTGAAAATTTTGAAAAAAAATGTCGATTTTTGTCAAGGTGAATCGTTACCTAAAAACGTTACCTGTAAAAATTTGACAAAATATGTGAAAAAAGCCGAAATTTTTGTCAACGTACTTTTTCCCCTCTTATGGCAGGTATGCCTGAAAATTTTTGACCCTCAAAAAAAGCTTTCGAATCTCACCGCGTGATTAGTGTTTTCTATTAGCAATTTTTGATAAAAAATGAGAAATAGACAAAAAAAAATTTGAGTCAGACCCGGGTCACGGTTTTATTTTCTGATAAGTATTTTTTCCCATTCTCTTAGGTCTTGCATTTATGATAAAATTCACCACGACAGAAATTTCCTCCTCCAAACTTTCCACTGAATTTGGCCCTTTTTTCTCATTCCCAGAAAATTGTTTTATTTCCCAATTTTTTGTCAAAGGCCTTGTTGAATGGTTGGCAATTAAAAGGTTTTCTAGGTATCAAAATTGTTGTTTTTTCATCTGAAAAAGGCGCAACTTGTGAAAATTGCGGTATTCTATTTGTCCACTAATCGATAATGTCGTAAATTGAGAAAAAACATTTTACTTTGGGTGGGAAAACTTTCATAAAATTTTTCTGTGAAAAGTCTAATCAATATTCCAACATTTTTTGCCCCGAAAAAATTGGCATGCTTTGAAATGTATAATTAAATTTGAGAAAACAGAAAGAGAAGAGGCCTAAACGGAAATTGTATTCTTCGTTTTGTCTCCGCCTCCTCAACCAACCAAAAAAGAATTGATTTTCCCCTTTTTTCTCGCATTTTTTGTAACCTAGGATTAGCAAATCTTCTAGGCAACCAATCCAGGTGAATATTATTTTCATGAGAAACTACAAATTCAGCCTGGCCGCCAGAAACAAATTTCGAAATATATATTTGTGCTCGCGATTATATTTCGGTCGTTTTTTTTGTTGCGCGAGAAGAGCGCACATCTAAACATACAACCAACACCTGGGGTAACAAAACAATTCATTTTTCATTCATTCATTTTTTTTGGCGGGTCGGCTGGCTGGCACACATATGTTGTCTCTTTACTTTGTTTGTTTGAAGGGCCCTTAAACTTTTGTGAAAATTTTATTAGAAAAATCAGAATTTTTAGTTTGTTGAATACTTCATATCTGTCCGAAGAAAAGTAACGTTTTTGACATTTTTCTCAATTTTGTCTGGTCGCCATTCACAGTGACAAAAATATTTTTCCAATAATTTTTGTAAAAATTTTTTCAGAAATTTTTGATATGCGATTTTCAGAAACAGACATGTTCCAGTTTTGAAAATATTTACTCGTCAAAGTCTAAGCAGTGTTGGTACGATCTGAAAAACTCAAAAAAAACCTTATCCGTGATTTTCGGGCCGAGAAAAATCCAAATGAATTTTTTTTGCAGAAAATTCTGGCGAAAATTCCTAGTCCGAAAAGGAAATAATATTTCAAGCGGCCCGGTCCGAAAATTTTCAATGATTTATGAAAATTGTACCTGGGCCATGAGGGAAACGAAACTTTTTTTTTTGAAAAAATTTCACATTGAAAAATATGAGAACGAATTTACTAATGGGCTTATTCACAAGAAAAAAAATAATGTAAAAAAAACAATAAAAAACACAAACAGTTTATTCACCTAATGTCGAAAAATGTCGAAAAACCCCCCTTTTTTCGAGGTTTCTCGACATTTTTCGACGTTTTTCGACATACTTTTACACACAAATGAGGTGAATAACCAATTTTTGTTTTTTATTGTTTTTTTACATTATTTTTTTTCTTGTGAATATGCCCATAAGAAAGTAAGTAAGTAAGAATGACGACCAGGAAAACTAAAAAACACTTTCAGATTTTTTCACTGTGAAAAACAAAAAAAAAAGGTTTAGTACCCTCTTGGTCCGGGTTTGAAATCATGTGAGCTACAATTTTCATGAATGCATTTTGAAAATTATCGGGCCGGGCCTAAATTGAAAGAAATCGGGCCTCTCGAAATTATGAAAAAAAGTGATTTTCTGCCAAAAAAAACGTCAAAAATTTGAAAGAATAATAGTTTTTGAATTTTCTTGACGTGACCCATCTATTTTGTCCTAATAATGTTACTGTTTTTTTTTACCAAAAAATGTCACGTTTTTTCCCCTCCTAAGGTTTTTGACAGAATTTTTTTTTGTTGGATTTTTTGGAAAGTTTTAACCATTTTTTTCTAAAAATCCCAGCCCCCATTTTAGATCCACATTTTTCCTCAAGATTTTTCAGCTTCATCATAATTTGAGAAAAAGGCGCATATTCCCCCCCCCCCTCCCCCCCCAAAAATTCCCACATGTTCCCGAAATGATGTCTAAACTTCACACATGTTTATTTTATTTTTCCACTTCTATTTTTCAACCTCTTCTCTAAAAATATGCAGTGATTGGTTTTTTTTTTACTTCTAACATTTTCCAATGTGTGACGCTTTTCTAGTATGTCTTCTTCTTCGCCATCACACGATCATTATTATCGACAACAAGAGGAGATTCGAGAAGGTATGCTTCCAACTAATCCAGGCCTTTTTTCGGGCCGGCCCGAAAAACTCGCAAGAAATTGTGTGTGTGTTTATAAATCAATAATGAATAATTCTAACATCTCATTTTTCTCCCTTCTATGTTTATTTTATGTTCACATACACATACACATATACGAATAATGTTCAATTTTTCCATGTTTTTCAGAAAAAATCCTATCGAGAGATCACGGAATTCAAGAAATCAATTACAACGAGAAGGTATCACCGACAAAACAATCAGCCGAACATCAACGATTCGCTCAACCACTTCCTTCGCCGTTGAGTTCGCCGAATAAAAAATCGAGCAACGCCGCGAAATGTGAGTTTTTGAATTTTTCAATTCGTGAAGAAAATTTTAGTGTTTTCGCGCATTTTTAAATATGAGACACAGTTTTGTGGGCGTGGCCTGAACCGAAAAAATATAATTTAAAAATGAGAAATTCAGAGAAAAGGTCACGAGAATTATTTTTTCAAAGTGAAAGACGTGAACTTTTTTCCAGAAATTTAGTTTTTTCAAAATTATTTCAAAAAATCTGGAAATATTAAAGGGACATGAGTGCTCGATTAACAAAGTGCATCCCGAAATTCTGGATTTTTCTCAAAAAGTGAAGTTCTTCAATTTTCCGCGCATTTTTAAAGCTCAGACGCAGTTTTATGGGCGTGGCCTAAACCTAAGAAATATGATTTGAAAATAAGAAATTCAAAGAAAATGTCACGAAAATATAGAATTAATTTTTTTTCAAAAAATTTTGTCCGGAAATTTTTTTGTCTAATTCTCTCTTTTTTGCTCACTGTTTTTCACAGTAGAAAAAAAAATGTTAAATTTTGTAAGTTTGGTTTTTTCAGCAAAAAAATAATTTGAAAAAAAAAGTTGAAGACACTTTTTGAAATTCTGAATTTTTAGCAAAAAAATGAAATATTTTTCAAGGTTAAATGAGAAAAAATTTTTTGTGAAAATTTCGATTTCGAAAATTTTTCGAGAATTTTGTCAGTTTTCAAAAACCACAAGTTCCTGAAAATCTGAAAAAAAATTTGTAAAAAAACCTCAAAGAATCTTCCCGCATTTTCTCCGTCAATAGTAATTTCCAAAAATGTGTACTTTTTCGGCACATTTTCACTTCATAGACACCGGAACGAGAATGACGTGTCATTTTTGCATTCAAAATGTTGTTTGACTCATAAAGCGCGCGCGTTTTTTTCGGACCCCAATTGATTTTTTTTCAGCAATGCCCTCCACTGCCAGAAAATCATCACGCGGATCATCTTCTTCCGAAGAAGAAATTGGAACACGCACAGTAACTGTGTCAGTGTTGAGAGATACTGGCTCAAAAGTCGAGATTATGTTAAAGGCGCATGGTTTGAAGAAAAAGAAGGGATTGTTGAATTCATTGGTTACTGTGTTTAGAAAGGTATTTTTTGATTTTTTTTTCAAAAAAGTGAAACAGGAAAAAAAATGATTTTAGCCGAATCAACCGTCTCGTTTGTTATCGAATGGAAAGTTTACCGAATTCACGTTGAAAGAAAATTCGCTGAAATTCTCGTTAGATGTTATCACTGATAAGAAGAAGAAAAAAGGTATTTTTTGGCGGGAAAAAAAACGGAAATTTGATTTTTTTTCCAGGAAATGGTAATCGAGTAGATACATTTGTTTGTGAGGTGAAACGATTTCCAACTGAGATTAACCCTGAAAGTGCTGAGTTTGAGGTGAGAGGTTTTGTCATTTTGAGAAAATTATATATTTTTTTGGCTCAGAATTTTTTCTGCTCAAAAATTTAGACATTTTTAGAACTCTCGAAAAAATCAAAACTCAATTTTTTCCAGCCAGAAAAATTTTTGAGCGATTCTGAAATTCGGTTTTTTTCATTTTTGACATCAAAAATTTAATTTTTTCAAAGAAAACATCCAAAAAAAGTTTCGAAATCTGATACTTTTAAAGTTTACTTTCTCAAATGACTCATCAAAGAGTTGAGTAAACACAATGACTCATTTTCCCGCGCGCGCGCGAAAACAAAAGGTTACTGTACTTCCACACATTTTCTAATGTTTTCTTCCAGGTCCTCGAACCAGCCAGCGGTGAAGCATTTATTCTTCTAACCCTTATCAAACTCGGAAACCTATCTGTAAATTGGAAAGAATTTCTCGATCAAAATGGAACACTTGATGTGACGTGTATTTAATTTTTTTTTTGACCCAAAGGGTCATGATCGATTTACGGTTCCCTTTTTTATTTTCCAAAAAAAACACAGTTTCTCGCGTGAAATTTATTCTCATTTTATAAATATTGATTTGATCGAAATGCCAGGATTTCTGTTGAAATCAAACATTTTGACAAATGTTTCAAGACGTGGATTGTTACAGAGAAAAAATTCGGTGAGAAAATGGGCAAGGGTTATGAGAGACGAGAGGGTGGTGAGAGAAACAGAGAGAGCGCTGCACGCAGAGAATAATCAAAAAACCCGCGAGATGTCGGTACACACTCGAGTATATTTTTTCAACATGAATTTGTAGCTTTTTGAGTTTTTTTGTAGAAGTCATTTGGCATAGTTTTGGATATTGATGGTGTTTTGGTTCGTGGTCGAAATCTTTTGCCACGTGTCAAAGAGGCATTCCAATTGATAACCGATCGACAAACTGGCAAATTCAAAGTTCCCACCGTTTTTCTGACCAACGGAACGAATAGTACGCAAAAAGAGAAGGCGGAAAAAATCGGCGAATTGTTGGGATTCGAAATACCTGCAGAAAATATGCTGATGGCACAGAGTCCGCTTCGAATGTTCCAATCGTTGCACGATAAACAAGTATTGGCGGTGGGACAGAAAAATGCGAAAAAGATTGCGAATAGTGTTGGATTTCGGAAAGTGACGAAAATTGAGCAGTTGGCCAAATGGTTTTCTCATTTGGATTGCACCGATTTTTCGAGAAAAATTGATAATTCTAAAGAAAATGCAAAGGCTAGGGCCAATTTCAAGAATATCGAAGGTATTTTTGACAGACACAGTTATGTGGGCGTGGCCTAAACCGTATTCGAACCACGAAATTAGTCTGAGGTATACGGTACGCAAAATGTGCGTACACCGTGACGTGAAAATGCACAACTACATTATTTTTTTTTCAATGAAGTTTATAAAAGTCGCAAAAACTCGAAAGATCGGGACTTTTTTGTTTTCCAAACTAGGGTATTTCTTAGAAGAAGGCACGCTGATTATAATGATATGCTTCTCTTTGCATAAAAGTGAGTGGTTCGTCTCAACTTAGGCGCACCAGTTTTGAAAAATTGTAGCTCAAACTGGTGCGCCTAAGTTGAGACGAACCAAGTATCATTTGGAAAAACGAAACATACCATTCAATTCAGCAAGTCTTCTTCTAGGGAAAACCCTATTTCACAACCCCAAAAATGTGAGAACAGCGAAGTTATCCGGCTTTTTTGTCGAATTTTCAGAAAAAATACAGTTTCTGTGCATTTTCATGTCACGGTGTTTGCACAGTTGCATACCGTACACCTGTTTTTCAATGTCTTCTCTCACAGTGATTTTTTTCCATTTTTTGAAATACCGCTAGAACTAGAAGCTTTTTGAAAAGTTGAATGAAAATCACGTACCTTTGTTACCCAGCCCAGCATATTTCATTCTTCTTTTCTTTCAGCAATAATTCTTCTCGGCGAACCTCTAAAATGGGAATCATCTCTTCAACTGATCTTCGATTGTCTCTACACAAATGGAAGAATGGATACGATGAGCCCGATTGCAAGCCGCCAAATACCAGTCATCGCGTGCAACGTGGATCTTGTCTGGATGGCCGATGTCGAATCTCGAATTCCGCGCATCGGCCACGGTGTTTTTATTCATAGTCTCGAGACGATTTACGAAAAAATGACCGGAAAACATTTACAATATACGGCGGTTCTTGGGAAACCGACAGAGATCAGCTATCTGCAGGCGGCGCATAAAATTCAACGACTTGCTAAAGAGTTGGGTATGAGCGAGGTTCGAAATATGTACGCCATTGGGTATGATATCTTGATGTTCTTGAAATTTTTTTCCTGGTTTTTAGAGATAATCCAATGTCAGATGTGCTTGGTGCCAATTTATTCGATCGATATTTGAAGCATGGCGGATGTGGTCGATTTGATCATTTGAACTTGAACACTTTCGAAGAGTATGATGGAGAATGGCCAAAAGTTCGAACACGAAATGTTGTTGAGAGTTGTGTGTCGATTTTGGTTGAGACTGGAGTTTATCAAGGTTGGTACATATTTGAGATCAGGCACTGTTTTGTGGACGTGGTCTAGGCGTTTTTTTAATTTTTAGTTTCAATAGTGTAATTTTTATCGTAAATTTAGAAAAAAAACTAAATTTTTTGAGATTCAGGAGACTAACTAAAACATTGTGTGTGTTTTAGTTTTGGAGACCCAATTTTTAGGTCTCCAAAATTATGAAAGATTTTCGTCGTAGGTCAAAAAATTTTTTCGTGAATTTTTCATTTTCTAATTATATTTCTTCAGTTTAGGCCACGCCCATAAAACTGTGTCTGACCTAGAAAAATGTGCGAAGACATTGAGATACAAAAATACACACTGTAAAAAATCTAAATTTCTGCTCTTTTTTTTGAAGTGTCTAAGTTTCGGAATTTCTCCAAAGTTTTTAGATTGTTTTTCCGGATTCAAAATTCAAACGAAAATTCTTTGGTCAACCAAATAATAAAAGATTCTGAGAGAACTTTTTTTTTCTAAACTTTCTCTGCGTCTCTATTTCTCTCATAAATTGTGTGAAGAGAAAGAAAGGTATTGCAAACAACTTTACGAGTTGTGATAATTCCATAATTTGTATCTATTTTCTCTGCGTCTCTCCTCTGCCAGTTCACTATCGATCGTTTTTTTCTTCTAGGACATGGTAAATTAAACGGTGTGGTTCAACCAATCTCGGGTCTTGTCAGCAATCTGACACCCGGCGAACGTCGTCGTTTATACCAACCAGATTACGTTGAACACGATTTATACTCGGCAATTCGAACAGTTTTGAGTCGAGAAGGCTATCGGTGAAACCAAAAAGAAAATGTTGTACTCATTCATTCATTAATCTCCTATAAATGTGTGTCACATTATATGTGACAATAGAAATATACATACAAAAAGAAGGGGCAGGCAGGCATGACAAGTAGGAGGGAGGCTCTCTATTTCTGTTCTAAATGCGATAAATAGCTGACAGGTAAGTGTTGGAATAGGGGATCTCGCATTCGTTTCAGCTGACTTCGAAGTTCGTCGACTTCTTCCACGAGATTGTTGTATTTTTCGATGTCGAATCCGGCTTTTTGTGCGCGACGATAGAATTGTTTTGTGTAGACGCGTTCGCGAGCGATCGGGTATTCAAAGTTCTGCAAAAACGTTCTAAATTTTTTGGTTTTCTCCAAAAACTTTTCGATCCCAAAACTTTTCGATCAAAAAGTTTCACAAGACAAATGTTTTTTTTTTCAAAAAAATGTACCTGTTTAGTATACAAATAATATCCAAAAGTAGCGACAACAGTTGAATACGTGGCAAAATAGGTGACCGGTTCCATAATGTCCCACGAATATTCCCACCAGGTTAGTCGGGCGAAAAGACCCGTTTGAACACCCATTGCCGCGAAACCCGCCCACATTACACGATCCGTGTGCTCTTCGCATTCTTTCTCGATTCGCACCTTCTCCTGAAAAAGAGATTTTCCGGGTTAAAACAAATATTTCTATGACCGAGGACGAAGAAACCAACGTCGATTTCTAGGCCATTTATTTATTATTTGTTTTTTTCGATTTCTAGAAATTCCTTTTTTGCCGTTTTTTCCAATTTCTGGAACACATTTTCGTAAATGTTTAATGTTATAATTTTAAGAATGTTTTTACTGAACATTTTATAATCTTTTTCATAATTCATTCGTATTCTTGATAACCACTTTTTTATTACAATGTTTTCAAATTTAGGGAAATTCATTGAAATATCTCACAAGGGAACCACAAGTAGGTGTTAACGGACTTTCAGAAGAGACATATACCACCAGATAGAGTTTGTTATGCTGATCAAGATCCCGTATCTAACTTTTGCAAAGCTCCAGCCAGAAAGCTGAAAATCGAGCTCAAAGTTTGAGCTCAAAAATTGAAATATCTTGTTCAATTTGAATTATTTTAGTGATGAGAGACTACTAAAGGGTTTTCTGGTATGCCAGGAACGATAGGAGCACTTAAAAACCTCGAAATTGTAGTTGTAACTCTAAAAAAATGAGCCTGAAACTTTTTATAAAAAAGGTAGATCAAAAAAACGTGAAAAATAAAAAAAATTGCATTGAAAAACGTGAAAATGACTAAATTTTGAAGATTGTTTTCTGTTTTTTCATGTTTTTTCAGAAAAACACACTTTTTTCGTTATTTTTTCGGAATTTCAAAATGACCATCGTGTAGAGAATTAAATTTTACATCAGATCCATTAGTTAATTTTTGTAAACTTATAATTTTGAAAAAGTTAGGAATAATTTAAAAATTTAAAAAATATCACAAACATGTGATTTTCAGCTTTCTGTCTGGAGGTTTGCAAAAGTTTGATACGGCATGATAATCAGCATGAAAAACTCTATCGCGTGACATATGTCCCATCTCAAAGTCCGTTAACACCTATATGTAGTTCCCTTGTCAGCACCATTATTAATCAAAATGATCAATAATTCGACAACGAAAAATTTGTGGAACCAAGTAAGTTATTTCCTGAAACAGTAGATCCTTACAAGGAGCTGTGCAACAAAAACGACTCAAATTTTCAGAATCAAAATGGTAATAATTTTGTTGCTCATCGAGAAACATTCGATTCGACAAATGGTAACCCTGATCAATACGATCTGGGGTTTTTCGATAGAGTATCCGATAATCGACTTCGCGCCGAAAAGCAAATTGATTTTATTAGATTATGGAATCAATTTGAAAGCATCAAAGCAAAAAATGAAACTACAACTGAACTAATCAAGTTATACGATGAGTTCAAACAAATTATTGCACGTGTTCAACGGAAGGAAGGCTTCGCTGACTATGGACTAGTTCATACAATCATTTTGAAAAAATTCCCGCCAGAAGTTCGTGAGGTTCTTTTTCGCGAAATAAGAACGGATTATAATGGAGTTTGGAATTTGGAGATAATCATGACAATCACAGAGAATCACTTGATGGCTACTGCTATATGTGAGGAAACCGATAAAGCGGTCGTCAACGCAAAAGTCAATGCTATAACGAAAAAATCGCGAGGTTCAAAAAAATCTCGCTGCATTTATTGCAAGCAAAATAAGCACGATTTCTTGCAATGTCGGAGTTCATACGAAGCTCGAGCCAAAGTTATCATCGATGAGAAAAGATGCAAAAACTGTTTATCAACCAATCATACTGTTGATCAATGTAGAAGTAGAACTTGCCGAGCATGCAATACATCACGAATCACTCTGTGAACGTGCGGAGGAAATGCAAAAAGCTGTTGTACGTTTACGTGAACAATACAAAGCCAAGTTTGAAAGAGAAGGTGATTCGAACAAGGTGGAGGATTTATTTAGTTAATTTTTTTCTCCAAAAATTTTCAAAGCTCCATTAATACCTGTCACAGGCGAGAACTTGAAATTCTTTTTTAAAATTCTAGATTCTTATTTTTTACTTTTTGTAACATGAACACACTCTTCAGAAAACTGTAAATTCACCTCTTCAAAAATTCAATAGAACATCAAACTTTTCTACGTGACTTATAAATTTTTTTTTTGAAAAAAATGTCACTTTTTTCTCCTTTTAGGTCACATATGTCTATTTTTCATTTTTCCAAATTTCTACCGTATTTTTTTCTAGTAATTTCACTTTGTTTTCCTCGTACCAATAAATTGTGTATTCTCGTTATCTTTTCATTTTTATCTCAAAAAAAAAAAAATCAAAACTCACCAATTCAAGGGGTTTCAGCAACGTTTCGGCATTCTCCAATTTTTGCAACAAATTCCTCTCTCTTCCCAATTTATATTCATCGACACATAATGCCGCGTGTAACGAGGCTACTGTAGCGCGCAAATCATCGATTTGACGAAGTCTGCAACAAAAATGAAAATGAGGTTGAACTGGAAATTAGTAGTTGTTGGCTCACTTATCACTATCAAATCGTGTTCCGGCTGTTTCGGGTACTGTAACTGTGAAATATTTGTCATTCAGACGTAGTCTGAATGTGCCAAATTGAAGGAGATGTTCGATCGATGTCGATGTTGCCAGTTTTGTGCCATCTGGAACAAAAATTTGGAATTTTTTAGTTTTTCAGAGAATCTAGTTTTCAAATTTTTTGCAAGAACAGAAAAAAATTGGGTTTTGAGAGGAAGATTTTTTGGAAATTTTTTTTAACTTTTAAAAATTGACAGTTTCAAAATTTGAGCAACCCAAAAAACCGAGCCGCGGGGAAAATGTGTAGCGTGGTGTCGTGGTAGCGCGTTGGATTAACACGCACAAGGTCACGCGTTCAATTCCTCATGCACGCGAAATTTTTTAAAATTTTTTTGGTCAGAAAAAAAGTCGGTCAAAATTTCAGTAAGTTTCACGATTTCAACCAGAAAAAAAACCTACTATTCCCATAAACAGCAACATAATCGATTCCGCGATCCTCTTGCCGCAAAAATTCGCACAACTTGCCGACGTTGTCACTAAGTGGTCGCATTGTGAATTGACAAGGCTCATTTCGAGATGGTAGTGGAACATCGAGAAGTGGAAGACCGTACTCGAATCGAATATTCAGATTGGCATCTGATGATGTGGAAGACGAAGAAGAAGAGGAGGAAGATGGGGCGGTTGTTGAGAAGTACTGGAACAAAATTGGATTATATCTGGCTCAAGAGGGAGAGAGGAAAAAAAATATCGGGACATTTTTTGATCGAAAATTTACAGTGTTATTTTTCAAGAAAAATGTTTAGGTAACATGACGTGTAACTCACGTCACGAAAATTAAAAAAAATGTTTTTTTCAAGTTTTTGACATTTCAGGCCTTTTTTAAGGTAAAGTCCTAAAACCATGATTCCTCAAAAATTTTCATGAAAAATAAATTGTAGGGAATAAGACGCATAACTTTACAAAACAATGGTCTCGCACCGAAGTTTTTTTTTTATATTTTTTGTATGATGCAATATGTGTTGTCTGCGTCATGCTTTACATAACTTTACATAGTAATTTTCTAAATTTTGAATTTTTTTTTTTTTGAAAATTTTAAGTTTGTTATTCAAAATTTTTGTGGGGGTTTTTTCTAACAATAAATCTCTCGTTTCCAAATTATATTTACTCGATGTCAAAATATTGAAAATTTCTCGAATTATTTTTCGTGACCTTTTTTTCTGAATTTCTCATTTTCAAATTATTTTTCTTCGGTTCAGGCCACGCCCACAAAACTGTGTCTGATCTAGAAAATGTGATATCCAAAAATAAATTCTACTAATTGTTCCCGAAAATGTCATAAATCACATAATCATCAAAAAACCACTTATCATTGTGATGTTTTTTGACAAGTGTGACCTTCATCTTTGTTTTTTGTTCATCATCTACTAATTAAAATTCTGTTCGGTTTTCTCCAATAAAAAATTCATTGAAAATATTTTCTCTTCTCTCAAAAAAACTTTCATTTTTTTCGGAAAACTAAAAGTGCACATAGGCTCTCACCAATTTCTGTCTAATCCATACTGGTTGCACATTTTGTTGTCCCAGAAGACACTTTGCTATTTGTCTCACGCCGCCGCCATTTTTCATATCTGTGAGAGAGAAAAAACGAATATTTGGGTGGAAAAAGGCAGAAAAAGGAGAGAGTGATGATAAGAAGGATAATAAATCTTAATGTGGTAAAACCGGTTAGGTTGACATGTGGTAGAAAAAAGGATGGAAGACTAAATTGTCAATGATAAGGACCAAAAAAAGCAATTTCTGAGATAGTGAGAGGTGTTAGAGAAATTAAATACTGTCAGAAAATTTTTTTGATACATCCGGGAATCGAACCTGGGACCTTGTGCGCCTTGCTAAAGAAACGGCACCACTACACTAGCCGCCGTAGAAGCGTAACATCGTTGAAAGTTTTTGTAAAAAAAACGGAGTGTCGTAGAGTACACTCTCACATATGTGTGCATTTTCTAAATCAGACACAGTTTTGTGGGCGTGGTCTAAACCATAAATATAAAAATGAGGAATTCAGAGAAAAGGTCACGAAAATAAATAAATTTTTGAGAAATTAATTGCAAACATTTTGCGGGTTTTCCTTGCTCCGCCCATTTTTGTGGGAAAGAAACTATCTTTTCTCTGCGTCTCGTACTATCTCAAAAATTGTAGCCAATTTATGAATGAATTTCGATTGAAATCCTATAAACCAGAAAATATCTAATTTCTGCTTAGCAAAGAAAACAAAAATTGGCTTTCTCTACATTACACACATACTACAAATAATAGGATTATGTAATATTTATGTGAAATTATACATAGATGACTGAACGGCTGGAAAAACAAAAACAAAATGTGCCGAGGGTTCTTTCAGTGTGTGAGAATGAAGTGGGGTGGAAGAAATGGCTGGGACTGATATTTATACTTTTTTGCAAACAGGGTTTCTTTTGAAAAGTCTTGCTGGTGAAAAACCAAGAAAAAAGTGCAAAAATGATAGTTGTTCGAAGACCCCCAGGAAAAAATCAATAAGAACACGAGTAAAGACACCGAAAAAATGAATTTTAAATTGGTTTTTTTCTCGCTCGTTCCAGGCGTATCATGAAAAGGAAAGAGAATTGTGTTTTTTTGTTTGAGGCGGCACAATGGATGGAAGAGAACAGCTGACTTATTACTCTTTAGCGAGATGAAAAAACATGGAACTATTTAATATATACTAAAAGCTAATTGAGTATATAAAGCAGATGTTTTTATTTCGGCGAAAAACAATCAAAAAATTACACAAAATTTGAAAAAAAAATTGAAAATTATTCCGAGAGAAATACAAAATTAAGGGTCGTGGAAGAGTTTTTTATGATCCGCGTACTTCTCTCGGAAAAAATATTTTTTTTGTTTTTTTGCGTTGCTCTCCAAAAAAACAGACTACTCTCTTTCTCTAATCTTTGTTCTAATCGCGAAAAAAAGACGCTCTCACACAAACACGAACAAACAACATTTTTTATCAATCCCAGGCTATCGACGTTTTTCGCTCGCTTTCTTTAAAATTCATTATTTATTTTCAGCAACAAAAAAAAATGGATGAAATGCCATCAAAAATCGGCGCCGAGACTACGAAACGAAAAGTGGCTCATTCTGACGAACACGGTTTTTCCGATCAGGTCAGAGTGCCCAATGTAATTGTGATGGTCGGTTTGCCGGCAAGAGGAAAAACGTACATTTCAAAGAAATTGTGTCGATATTTAAAATGGACCGGGTTCAAAACAAAAGTGTTCAACGTTGGCGAGTATCGTCGAACTGATGCGAACGCGGCTGACGCTATTCACGGGGCCAATGCCTCGTTTTTCTCGCCCAATAATGCGAACGCGTTGAAAGTCAGAGCGTAAGAAAGATCAACTTTAAAACAAGAAAAAATATATTCGAAAATTTCAGAGAATCTGCTCGTCGCGCAATGGAAGATATGGCCGATTATTTGAACAGTGGAGCGGGAAGTGTCGCGATTTTCGACGCGACTAATACAACGCGAAGTCGTCGCAAAACAATTATCGATTTCTGTACACAAAAAAGGTCTGTCTATTATAAAAAAAATTGCTTGGTCTAACCAGTTTTATTACAGAATTCGTTGCTTTTTCATCGAATCAGTTTGTGATGATCCGGATATTATTGATAGCAATGTCACGGACGTTAAAGTAGGCAAAATCATTGAAAAAAAGAAAAAAATGGAAAAAATTGCAGGTAAACTCACCAGATTATAAAGGATTGATGACTGCCGAACAGGCGAAAGAAGATTTCATGAGAAGAATCGAAAATTATAAACAACAATATGAACCACTTGATGAAGATGAGGGTGAACTTTTGAGTTTTATCAAAGTGATCAATGCTGGAAGAAGTTTCAAAGTTCATCAAGTTCGTGGACATGTTCAAAGTCGGGTTGTCTACTTTTTGATGAATATTCATTTATTGCCAAGGAGTATTTATTTGACTAGAGTGAGTCACATTTTATTACTATGATTCATATAAAAAAGAATAGAAAATCCGGGAAAAATCAGAAAAAAATAGAGAAATTTTTAATGCTTGAGAAATTGAAGATTTCATGGTTTATAGCTGTCGTTTTGTAATTCAATTTTTTTTGCAAGAAAAAATTCACAAAAAAATCTTTTTTTCATGTTTCGAAAATTGACAAATTTTCTAGACCTGTTTCGAAAATTCAAAGAAAATAAAAAAGTTCATTTTTTTTCTATGTTAACTTTTTCGAAAAACTCTAAAACTTTTTTCTCAGCACGGCGAAAGTGAATACAATTCAATGGGCCGACTTGGCGGCGATTCGCCGCTCACCGAAAATGGCCGAAAATACGCTTTGGCGCTCGCCGATTTCTTCGAAGAAGAAGAGGTTCCGGGCTTGCGAGTTTGGTGTTCGCAAAAAGTTCGGGCCGCCCAAACAGCCCAACATTTGAAGCCCGATTTTCATACCGAGTATTGGAAGGCGTTGGATGAAATAGATGCGGGGATTTGTGAAGGACTTACTTATGAGGATATTCAACAAAGGTATACTTTTTCAAAAAAGTTGGTTGGAAATTCGAATTTCGAAAATCAGAAATAACATTTTTTTTTCCAAAACATATTGGCCTCAAGTTTGGCGTCAAAAATAAATTAAAAAATCGATATTTTACCTGTATAATTCGGTTTAAAAAACGAACAACCCAATTCAAAAAAGAAAACATTTCGATTCCGATCAAACTTGATATTAAAATTGTCAATTTTCAAAAATAAGAAAAATTGTGTTCAGATATCCAAAACAATCCGAAGATCGTGCCTTGGATAAATATCACTATCGATATCCAAGCGGTGAATCATACGAGGATGTTGTCTCAAGACTCGAACCAGTCATCATGGAACTTGAACGACAGGCCAATGTTCTTGTTGTTTCTCATCAAGCAGTTCTACGATGTGTCCTCGCCTATTTCTACGATCGTTCTTTACCCGATCTACCCTACATTGACATTCCACTTCATTCATTGGTCAAGCTAACACCTCGTGCTTATCATTGTGATTCGACGATTTATTCGTTGGATGTTGAGACTGGAAAATGGAGTGAAACAAGTGCTCAACTCCCATTATGTGATAGTCCAAGAGACTGACATGAATAAGTATAATAATATATATTATTTTGTATTTTGCTCAAACTTTGTAAGTACTTACATAGAGATCTATTTATTAAGTTCTTAATTATTATGCTAAATACATATTATGTATACACACAGTTTTGTACATTTCATGAGATTCACCACTTCCGATTTTGTGGTTTCTCCAATTTTGGCAAATTATCATCAGATTCTTGAATATCAATAAACGCCGGTGAAATAGCTCGAGCAAGCGATGGTTTACGCGACGCGCTTTTCTTGGGGCTCGACTTTTTGCTGCCTTTTTTCGAACTTTCGTCTTCGCTGCTACTGTCGTCGAATTTTTTCGTCGGCATGTCTGGCTCTTCCATACTTCCGTATCTTCGCAACGCGACCGAAAGTGATCCTTGTCTTGCGCGACTACTCTTAGAAGGTGTGTTGTTTTGCGCGGTCTGATCGATCGCCGCCGCCGTTGCTCGTCGTTTCGTTTTAGTCGAAGATGGCGCAGTGTTCAAGGCGCTCTCGATTTGACTTTCATCACCTCGAAGAAGCGGCAAAACACGATTCATTTGTTTGAGTGTTCTGCAAAAAAAAACTATTGCGCAATTTGAAAAATTTGAAAAAACAAAATAAAAACAACGACACACCGTGTTTACACCATCACGCGTGCGTAAAAACGGTGTGTCGTTACCACTTTTTTTTTGTTTTTTTTTTCAAGATTTTTCTTGTTTCTCAGGCGGTATGGAAGAGTATGCGTTTGAAGAGGTTATTGGCGAATTTATTGAGAATGATGTGTTGTTAGAGAACAATGTGGGAGAAGAATATTTCGAGAATCACATGCTAATGGTGGAAGATCCTAGTTTTATCACAAGTATTGGAATAACTAGTGAGGAAAGACTATCAGTGTATCCGGAAACGCGTCGACTTGGACCTCTCCGTAAAATCACATCGAACAATGCGCCATTTATCATCGAATCGATCATCACAGAAGACACACTTCTCCAGGTTCCCGATGTTTCGTATGATATTTCAAAATGCATTGGAGACGGACCACGATATGATCAGGAGATAGAAGTTATCGCCGATTCGCCGATAAGTGATCCAGATGATTCGAAAAATGAATCGAACAAAGATCTTGAGGCGGAAGAGTTTCGATTTTTCGCTGAGGCGGTGAGTTTTTTTCCCGAAAATTCAAAGTATTCAATATTCTCAAAAGTTGTTGTATTTTTTTGTGAATTTTTCCCATGACCTTTCAAGAGGTCTTACGATAGAGACGCAGAGAAATCAGATTCTTTGCAGAATTAATATTATCACGAAGAAAAGTTTAGTTTTAAAATGTTCGTGGCAAGGAACTTTTTTTAGCTCTTGTGATAAGTGGGTCACGTGTGTTCACGTATTTTGTAACTGAAAAATCAAAACGAAAGAATAACATCAACGTGACCTGAATTTTAAGTTCATTTAAAAAAAATGAGAGTTTTGACAATTTCTCGTCCTTCAAAAGAAAAACAAACTTGCAAACAATCAAGTTTCTCAACAAAAAATTTTTAACCTAAAATTTTCGAAACTTATTGCAGCTTTTATGTGAAGAGTGTCGTTTCTGTTTCCGGAGTAAAAACCTCTTCAATGCTCATCAAGATAAACACGCGAAAGGAAAAACTGACGGTTTGATGTAAGAGATCGTTTTTGTTTCAAAAAATTCTCAAAAAATTGATTATTCCAGGCCTCGTGTCAGATTAGGATGTTCTGTAGAAACATGCGATATTCAGTGCGACAATCAGATGACTCTTCTTCAACATTTACGAATTCATCACGATCAACAACAATTGGTCATAGAAATGATGGAATTCGATAATATGGATGAGTTTTACGAGTGGAAAAGTGATTTCGAGACAACGACAAACTCAAAATACACAAGGAAATCGTGCAAAAAAATGGAATCCTTCACCACGTGGTCGGTCACAAGTTTTCAGACTGTTAATATTTCTCTTTTTCCAGGTACTTTTTCTGCCATCGTTCGGGAACACATCCAATTAAAACACGACCCGGTCAACGAACACGTACAAGCAACAAATTGGGTAGAAACTGCAGTTCTTATTTCAAATTGAGAGAACAACTCAACGGGTAAGCTCATATTTGACCAAAAAAATGGAAAAAAAGTAGCGTGATATTTTTTTTATCAAAAAAGTTGTGTCAAATAATGTATTTTCGAATCTTTACATTCCCGCACATTTTTCAGACACGGTTTTGTGGGCGTGGCCTAAACCGAAGGAATATAATTGAAAATGAGATATTCCGTGAAAAGGTCACGAGATTTGTTTTTACTTACCAGGAAAAATTTTCAAAATTTCGTAGAGCTAAGAATTCGGCTGCTCACCATACAAATAAAAATGAATTTTGAATATTTTCTGTGGTGCCTGGATTACCGTAAATTTTTGAAAATTGAACAAAATACGAAATGAAAAAATTTTCTGAAAATTATATGGCAGGTGTTATTTTTATTGTTTTTTGGCCCGACCAGAATTAACTTTTTCAAGAGGACCCATTTTCGGACGGGCTTTTTCAGACACAAGTAAGTAGTAATGATTTTTCGTTTTAGAAAAGTGAGTATTCGTGGTTGTTTAAAACATTTTGGCCATGACACATCATCGGCAGAGAAAATACCATTATCAAACGATATCAAAAAAGAGATCGCATCATATTTGCTTGAAGGATTGGATGAAAATGAGATTGTTGAATTGATGAGAGGTCAGTTTCGAATGAGAAAATCTCAAAAATTTCGATTTTACAGATAACAGTCAACCTGGTGATCGTCGCCATTATATTCGAATTTACGAGGTTCGAAACATCTATACGAAATTGGACAAAAATGTGAAGAAATCTGATTTAAGTTCAATCGTTGATCAGATGAAAGATAACATCTCAAAAAAGGTACGCCCGCTTATCTTAGTCTTTCGGAAATTTCTGTTTTTTAGAGCCCTGCATGCACAGAAACTGAAACCGTTGAATAATTTTGTAACTCTTGTTATTTAGATAGTTTTGTTTTTTCACATACATTCTTTGTTGTTCGATCTCATAATGACTTTTGTACAAAGCTCCGATCAATTCAGTTGTAAATACAACATCGGCGTGTTGATCGATGAGTTGCAGAAGGAACAATCCATCAGTTCCCAGATATTTCTGTATGAATCGTTGAACATGTTCGCGGTTTTCTGAAAAATTAGATTAGAAATAATCTGGATTTTTCAGAAACTCTCACTAATGTCTTCTTTGTCGAATGGCATTTCACACATTTCCAATCGATTCAATATGAAATGCTCGTTATATGTGTCATTGAAAACTGCGAACATCCAACTGAACAGATTTGCGACGGTGAACGAGGTTAGGATGATATACCAGGCCCAGAGAATTACGAAAATCTTTTCGGTGAACAGGTTGAGCAGTAGAACACATTGGACAGTGTGTGTTTGGACATTTCCCATGTCTCGGGTCTCAAAAAAACAGACAGGTTATGAACTTTTTCAACATATTTTCCCGAAGTTTTTTGTTGGAAAATTTTCGATTTTTTTTCTGAAAATATTTTGTTTTCCGAAAAAAAAATTTAAAACCCGTTTTTGTGATAGTTTTTTTTCGGGATTCTAATATTTTTCCGAATTTCTGGTTTTTTCTTTAAAAATTTCAGCCCAATCTTTCTAGGATAATTTCCGATCAAAATTTTGGAGAAAAATTTCGAAATATCCGGACCGGGCCAATTTGAAAAAAAATCACCTCAAAATTGCAAAGCGTCACTCTTGGAAACACTCCATTCTCTCGCCACGTGTCATTTCCGATTCCGTTTCCCCAGAAAATATTCTTCCACATATCGAACCCGAATCGCGATTGTTTCTCACTTGGTAGCATATAATTTGTCAAAAATTTGGTTTGCAGGATGACATTTCCGAGAAATGCAAGTTTTGCGACAAAATAAATGAAGGTCACGTAATAAGAAGAGTATTTTATGTTTAGAAATCGGAGAAATCTATGCGGAACTATGTTTTTCTGAAAATTGATAATTTTTTTTGAAAAGTTTTGTGTGACTCACAAGTTTGAGACGTTTTTGAAAACGCAAAACACCTTTCAAATGAATACAAAGTGCATCAACGTTTGCTTTTTTGACCTGGGGAACTGCGTTGTTTTCGTCACTCGCAACCCGTAGAATTTCGCCAACTTGCATTCCTGAATTCCAATTTGTAACCTTTTCATTTTCTTAGAAAACGAACCACTTTGACTAGCGAAATATTTCCATATAAAGCATGGAAGTCGAAAACAAGCAGCTCCAAAAAGGAGGAAAAACGACATCCATTGATAATAAGAAACCTTTTCCCCGCCTTTCTTAACCACTCTTGGTTCACCGTTTCCTCTTGCCATTCCATCAACGACTACATCGGAAGAGGTTACTTCTTCTACTAGCGGACTGGTGAACGGAATAAAATAAGTTGGTTGTGCCCAGCAGTAATTGTTTGAATACTGAACCCATGCGTTTGTAAAATCTAATGGAACCATACATTCGATTGGTGTTCCTCCAAACTGTTTCCACGATATCAAAACGGCGAGACCGACTAGTATGTTGGAAGTGAAGAACGAATGAATACTTGCGACTAGATCTTTGGCCCCTGTTCGATTTGTATAGGGAACCGTGTTTAAGACACGGAACACAAACATCTTAAAACCGTCGATTAATTATTGTTTCGAACCTATAAGATACTTGTGAGCCGAAATTGCGGTTAGTTGTATGCTTTGTAACAAAAGTTCAATTTTGATGTTTATGAAACATCAATAAATCAACAAGAAATTATTCAACGATGACTTCGGCTTCCTTGGTGGCTCTGGTGTAAACGACTTGTCCGTGATGGTGAACGATGCACTTGACGAGTCCCTTAGCTTGAAGCTCTTTAAGTCCAGCCTTGGCCAAAGAAGCTCTGACCTTCAGACGTTCGGAAATGACTGATGGAGTGATGAGCTTGTAGGTGATGACCTGAAAAATGGAAAATGTATTGAAATGTTTGAAAATAAGTTATGCAACATTACTGAAGCAAATATTTGTCAATCATATAAATTTATTGATCACTACGAGTTATGAGAAATCGTAATAAATGTGCATGTCATCGATTGTTTTTTCGAAGAGCATCAGAGAACTAGACAATGTTTGTGTAAAAACAAAACGTATGCGCCGGTTTTTTATTACTTCTACATAGAAAAATCGTGAGCAAGCGGAAAATCGTTGAACGAATTCTCAAAAAAATTTTATCGTAGAAATGAGAACTGCTAATTTTTTTTCTTATTCTAGATACTTTTTTCTGGGATAATGTGAAAAATATTTTACATTAGTCCTCATTTGGAAAACTGAAACTGTATTGGATTTTGTTTAGATGAACAGAATAGTTTTATGAAAACACGAGGTGCCGATTTTTGAAAATTTTCTTTTCCATATCGACGTCTAATTTTTCTACTAAATTAGTTAACTTTCTTTTTTTATTTTATCATTGCAATGCCCTCCAAAAGAGGGGGTGCGGTTTCATTTGCAACTGCCGCACACTTATTTTGGGAGAAATAGTGTGGGGTAGAGAAAATAGAATGTAGTTTGAACTCAATTGAGAGAGAACATTTACGCTGGTTTTGGTAGATCAAATTTTTCAACAACGATGATTCAGGTTGTTTTTCTCAGGCTGTGGTTAACTAGTTTTTTTCAGTTTAAAAAATTTTTTAGCAGGAAATTACACAGTAGGATTCTTAAAAACTAGTTATTTGCATTAAAATAACTCACTTCTTTGTAAAGTTTGTCATAGGTGGCTTGGTCGAAGAGAACCATGTTGTTAAGCTTGTCCCGGACCTTTCCCTTTGACCACTTCTTCTTCTTGGCTTTTCCACCTCCGGATCCTTCCTTCTTCTTGGATGGGGCGGCCTTGCCACCCTTTGGGTCTGCCTTCTTTGGTGGCATTTTTACCTTAAATTATTTTTTCTGAAAATCTAACAAAAATCGAGAAACGTTGAGATAAAATTAAAGCAGTTGAAAAATACTCATAAAATCCGCAATCATAAAAGGCAAAATTTACCCCAAAAACATGAAAACAACAGAAAAAATCACGTTTTTTAGGAAACTAAAAAAGAAAAAGAAAAATCGAATTTCTCTCCCCTTCTCTACCTACTGTAGCTAATCGCTGCGAGAGAAAAAGGCAAACACAAGTGTGCCTTCAATCTTTTTTTCTTCATCGTCTCTGCACAACACGTGATCTCTATTTTATTTATTTTTTCGTTCAAATTTATTTTTTTTCCAAATCGTTTTTTCGAATGTTTCCCAGAATATTCGAGTTCTGTCGTGTATTGGGATGATTGTAGATTTTAATGTGATAATGTAGTGCAACATTTTGCCAATTTTCGTCATGTAAATTGTTTTTTTTCTGAAATTTCAAAAAGTCTGTAAATTTTAAACAAAATTGAAGAGAAAAGTTTTATCAACAACAATAATAGTTTAATAATACCCAACAGCATGAGAAGAAGTAGGTGAGAAAGAGGTATTTGTCATTGAACCGGGGGATTTGTAATACGGGGTTTTCAATTTCTCATCCAAATTTCGACGATATCTCACAACACAGCAAATATAAACAATGAGATTAATCAAAACAAGAATCAAAAGAGCAACAATACTAATGAGAATTAAAGTATTCATCGGAAGATCATTTGATATTTGTTGAGGCTTAGCTGCTGTACAATGATCCACGTTGATAACCTTGAAGATGTGATGAATCTTGTCAATATGTTGATTAGTGCTCGATAGCAATGAGCTCATTTGTTTATCATCCAAAATAGCATTATCTTTTGTCATATAGAAACAAACTGATGTAAACGACGAATTTTTCGAGTCTCTAACAGGTTCTGAAAAGTAAATCTCCATTGATTTCGAATCCAACGCTTCACGAATTTGTCTAAAAAAATAAGCATATTTTTCACAGTTTGAACAAAAACTTTCAAACCTCTTCAATTTCTCCATATTTGCACCGAATTCATTTCTCTCCATAGCCAAAATATATTTCAACTTTCTCTCCTCTTTGACGTGATGAAGGTGACGTGAACCTTGTCCATTTCTCAATTTTCCAATGTAAACACCTTGCGGTGTGTCGAGAATGTGTGGAGTGGCTGTGAGTTGACCAGTTTGCTTGTTGAGTTCGACTGAACCTTCTGGTGAGATCATATCGCGACCAAGTTCATAAGATGCGCTAAAAATGTGGGAAAATATTTGAGAAGAAAAAACGAGCAGACTTACGGCACAAAGTTGAGTGATTCTAATTGATAAACACTTGGCCGACTGTTAAAATCGAACATTATTTCACCATTTTGCAAGGTGTCTCCAACTTCTGACACTTTTTCCTCGCTCATTTTTCGTTTCAACTCCACTTTCTCAGTGTTTGTACCTTCAACAACAACCGTAATCTTTTGCATATTTTTAGCTTTTGAGTTGTAGAAAACATCCGATAGATCGAGTTCTTTTCGGGAATCGGCGAAAACACAAATCTCCACTCGAACCGACTTTTCGACTTTCAAATGTGGATGATAGACAATTTCTCCAAATTCTTGATCGATCGAGAAGTTTGATGACATCTCAGATCCACCTAAAAACGTTTTTTGAAAAAAAATTTTGTTGGGAGAAAGTTTTGATATCGAAAATCATTTTTCAAACAATTTTTTCTCGCATATTTACCTGACCTAAGAGGGTACCAAAATTTCTCAAAAAATTGTGTCACTGTGAAAATTTGAGAAATTACTTTTGCCACTGAATGACGACCAAAAAAAACGAAGAAGTACGTCTGAAAATTTCAAAAATTTAGAGAAATATCAGTTTTTTCTTGAATTTTTCGTAGTGACTTGTACATTTTTATAGAAAAAAGTATAGGTCACGCCACAAAAACCGAAAAAATATGATTTTTCTTCAAGTTTTGACATTTTCAGACATATTTCTTCGTTTTTTTTTGGTCGTCATTCACAGTGACAGAAGTATTTTCTTCAAAGTTTCCCAGTGACAAAATTATTTTGAGAAATTTTGGCACCCTTTTTAGGTCAGGCTTAGGCTCTCATAGGCTTTTTACTAAAAGGTCAGAAAAATAAACCCCCGTGATTTTCGGGCCGGGCTACAATCTCACCCCTGACAAGGCCAGGAATGCCCTCCAAAACTCACAACTTGGAATAATATAATAGAAAATCGCTTTCTTATCCGCATCATACGCAACAATTCTACCAATCGCAGTAGTTTTTGTTGTATTTCCTTCAACTTCAAAAATCTGAGTAGATCCTCTCAAAAACTCTGGTGAATTGTCTTCAAGGTTCAAAACATCCACGTGGATTATTGCTGATGATGTGAGCTGTGGATTGGATTGACTTGTAGCAGTTACCAAAAGCTGAAACAATTTGGAATGATATGCGCGCTTTTGGCGGCAGTTCCGTGGAAAAAAACAAGAAGAACACTAGAGAAATTAAAATATTTATACACACAAAAACCCGTATTTTTCTAAAAATTATTATCTGAATCACATCACAGTTGATCAAAATAGTTAGATCCTCTTGAATTGCCTAAAATGCTCAATCCAACAATGTTCAATGATATCAACGAGGTGTTCGATAGCACATCAGAACCTCGTTCATCGAACAAAAAATGTTGTGGTTCATAGTTGTTATTGTTGTTGTTGTTCTCCGTTTTGCAATTCTCAATATCTTTGAGTGTCCAATATTGTGAATGCCATTCGGGAGTTTCTTTGTGAAGATAGGGTAGAAGTCGAGTGTAACTGCGTTGGTAGATTCCTGTCAAATCTCATGATTATACAGTTTGACACTTTTCGAAAGATCATACCTCTCACTGAATCTGTCGGTTTGTCTCGAGTGATGTTCTCAACAGTTTTCGACTCGGCCAATTTTATCGGTGTTTTGCCACGACCCATTCCGCGTAGGTATAGAAGACGTTTGTTGTTTTCGCGTAACGCGTTTAGCAGTTTCTCTTTTAGTCTGGAATTTTCACTTGTTTTTCGATCTCCCTCTTGAGGAAAACGAAATATTGATTGTCATTAGAGCGACTTTGCTTTCCTCAAACTTTTTGAATTTCGAGAGCTGTCCGTGTGACGGACATGAGACGGGATACGCTAGGCACTATATTTTGTGTGGTTCATGTCTGCGTTTCCATTAGATGAAGAGTGCTCTCACCTTCTGTTTCTCTATGTCTCTCAAAAAACTCATTGACTCCATTTTGACCCTTACCTTAAAGGTCTTTTTCTCAACAAGTTGAGAAAATTAATGAAGAACTTTCAAGCAAGAGTAAAACTGAAATCGATGAGAAACGCAGAGAAACAGAAAACTATCAGGTGAGAGCAAACTTCCCCCATTGGAAACGCAGACATTTATGAATCACACAAAAAAGTATAGCGCCTCGCGTATCTTGTCTGCTGTCCGTCACACAGAGATCTCTCAGAATAATTTGGGAACAGAACCAAAAAATCAATGAGGAAAAGAAACATTTTTTCCAATTTATCTAGGTCAACATTTGTTGTTGTTGTCGACTTTCTTGTTCACACCTTTTGATGCTATCGATTACATGTGTAACATATTTTGTGACTTTTTCGCTAAAAATTTGGCCATTTCTCTGAGTTCAAAATCAGAAACGAAGCAAAGTTGCTCTAATGATAATCGTTTCATGCACTCATTCGCTTCGAGAAGGCTAGTAGTTTGCAATAGAGCGTAGTTTCTCACTTCAACTTTCGAAAGAATTCTATTTCGAGGTTTCTCCTGGCTTTTTTCCAAAGTTTTCAAGAAATTGTCCCATGTTCGGATTAGGTAGATCTTTCCCAACTTACTTGCATTCCAATTGTCTGGATCGTTTATCTTTGGGCACTGACCAATGCATTTCACACGCCACCGCCATCATGTTTTTAGTTTCAAACCATCGATCGATTTCATCACAAACATCCTCATAAATCTCCTCGAACCCCCCATTTTTCGCCTCGAACACAGTTGTAATCATCTTAGTCTTATAGATTGATGGCTTCAGGAACTGATCAATTGTGTCAGGTTCCAATAAATTGCTGACCGATCTACTAGGATCCGGCACAATTATTGGAACTTCGATAGCTTTCAAAAGATCGGAATGGGATTTCGAGGTGTTGACAGGTTTTTTGAAACGATTTGCACTAACATTGACTCTGGGGTATTTCGGAACTTCTAGTGTTGGACTCAACGAACTGGCCGAATAATATCCCTGTGAATCAGATTTAGTCTCAACGTTCAAAGTATCATCAGTGGTATAGCCACCATCCGATGTTGTTGTTGTGTTGGATCGAGGTGATAGTTGTGGAATGTGTATCGTCGGCGGATCGGGTTCGATGTTGACTGTGAAGTTGTGAGTATAGGAGACATCTGGCATCGATTTTGTCTTTGTCTTCTGATTCTCCACCTCTTCATCAGATGATGTTTGATGACCGGTTTGTTGGGGTGTTAGGGCGCGTCGACGATTTGTGCCGAATTTTTTCAAGAGACTTCTACCGATTTTTTCAAGCTTGCCCATTTCTAAAAAAATGGTTTTGTATAACGAAACATCTGATTAAGACAGGAGTGAGATTTGGGCTCTTTTGGGCCCGGCTTTTCACTCGAAGACCAAAACCCCTACAACACTCCGCTTTTACACTTGCGTTAAACAAATGGCAAAGCGGAGTGTCGTTCACACCGCCTGTGAGAGATGACACAAAAAAAGGAGAGTGTGCTAGACACCTTATCACTCAGAAATAAGATATTGAATACTTCAACTTTCGATGTGTGAAATTCAAAAATCGAAAAAATACTTTGTAACGTCGAAAAAAAGTTTTAAAAAAAAGTAGTTTTTGAATTCGTTCTCGGGAAAATTGGCGTCCGCAAACACCGTTTGTGTGGTACAGTAACCCACGACAAAAGTTTGTTTTGTTTTTTCTTTAAAACATTTTTGGTTTTTTGAACCACGTACATCGAAAGTTGAAGTTTTCAAAATTAAGATTTTTATGAACATGAAAAAACATATCTGAGTGACAGGGTGTCTTTAACACTTCGACGAACAAATGCACACAGTTATTGAAAATAGCTGCAGGAGTTGCTTTAAAGAAATTTGAAAAAAATTAGAAATCCTATCAAAAAGTGTTAGATAGAAGAAGTCGGCTAAACTAGATTTTGTAAAGAATTCTTCGAAAAGTAAACACACATTATTATCGTATAGAATTCGTTTTTTTTTGTCATTCTATCGTCCACTAAATGTGAGAAAACTATAATTATATCACACTAATTCTTACCGTTCTCGATGTGAATTTTCTTTTTTCGACTCTACGATTTAGAGAGTCTACAAATTACTGAATGAATTTCGGAAAAAAAAAACAAACAAGAAATTTGTTATATAATAATATAAAATGGGTCTCAAGTGGATCGAACGCGAACGCAAACAACATAAGGGGAAGAAGAAGAAAAAAGTGGTTCGATTACAATGTTTGAAGAGACTTTTTGTTGTTGAAATGATAAAAAAAACGGTTTTTTTGAGAGGTAGGAGCATTGCGCGTTCTAAATTGGGGTTAGAGTATTGCAAAGTGCAGACAAATGAGAGAGAGGGAGAGAGAGAGAGACGCAGACAGTTTCATTCCCAATTTTCTTTCCCGGGAATATGGAAAGTTCACGTTTTTATTCAAAATTAGCAGAAAACGTGAAATTTTTGATTTTTTCAAGAAATCAAAATTTTCACCGAACCGGGGACGAAATTTAGGACCTAGGATTTAGAGTGTGGATATTTTTGGGTCCAAAATTCTGAAAATTTTCGAGATCACAAAAAAATTTTGTAGCCGAAACCTAGACCAATGAAGCGTTTAGAATTGCGAAAAAATGCAGAAAAACTAGGCCGGACTGAAAACTACAGTACCTAAAATTTGAAATTTTTTTTTTGAGTCCAAAAATCTCAACAAAAAACGAATTTTTTGAGATTTGACACAATTTTTGTGTGGAGAAATTGAGAAAAAAATTTTGGGCTCGAAAAAATCCGAAAAATTTTCGCGAAGAAAGGCATGGCTGAAAACTACAGTACCGGAAATTTGAATTTTTCAAGTCCAAAATTTGAAAAAAAAAATTTTCGCGCATTTTTTACAAGGCTAAGACAGCACAAATTTTGTGAAAAATGAAAAATTTCAGAAAAAAAGCTTTGACGGTACTGAAATTTTCGCAAAGAAATACAAATATTTTGTGAGGTCATGTATGTATGTATACTTTGCAAAATGCAATAAATGCAAAAAAAAAGTGCGAACAATAAAATGTCGAACACCATCAAACAGTCAGTACGCTTTTCAGAATCTATGAACCACGAAAAAGTGATGACATCAAAATTGCGCAACACAGCAAAAAAATGAAAATACTAGTTACTCTTCTTGTTCTCAACACACCGAACAACACACAATTTGCTCAATGGCGCGAAAAGACGCCCGCGCGACATATTTGGACAGTAATTCTGGGCAGGACAAAAAAAAAACGACACAATTTTTGTGTTGGATGATGATGATGATGATGATGAAGAGCACTATTTGTTGTTTGAGCAGAAAAGACAGTACTTGAGATCTTTTTTTTCGACGAGCATGATCATCAATTGTACAGACAATAAATTTGGCGAAAAAATATCTAATTCTGAGAAGAGAAAAATTGACCTTGAAGATTTAAATTTCGTGGGAAAAGTTTCAATTTCAATATTATTATTAATTTGATCAAAAACTTGGTATTCATAATTTTTTCTCTAAACCTCTCATTTTTAAGTTATATTTTTTCGCAAAATTTTCAAGATACAAAATTCTCTGGTTGATTTTTGTTGCAATTTTTTCCCACGAAAAATTGAAAATTTCCAAACTTTTCTGGTTGAATTAAAAAAAAAGTTTTTCAAATTTCAAAAATTTCCGTTTTCCACAAAAAAATGGAATTTCAAAAACTGGGAACTTCAAGAAAATTTTCAAAATTTTTTTTTTTCAAATTTCAAAAACTCCCAGTTTTTTACAAAAAATCGAGTTTTGAAAATTCAGAAATCAGCAAAAAATTAACCAAGAGCAAATTATGAGAGTGAGAGGTATCAGAGAAACGATAGAGAGAAAACTTATAGCTTTCGAGAGGGCATGCAAACAATTCCCGGGTTAGACACATTTTCGAATCATTTTCTCTGCGTCTCTCTACATTTTTAAATCTCTAGACTATTACGTGTCAAGTTGAAAGTTTTCGGACCGGCCCGAGAAAGTACAGTACTTTCAGAAAGAAGGTTTCCACATTTTTTTCAGGCCGGCCCGAAATTCGAGCCCAACAGAATTCCAAAAAAATGTTTGGCCAAAAAACAAGAACATGATTCGAACAAGATCAGAAAGAAATTTTCGATTAGACATGGTTTTTTTTTGGCATGTTCGGTTTGAACATGCAAAAAAATAAATATGTTAATTGGCCGAAAAGGGGGTTCAATGTAACCTCAATCATCATGCACTTTTCTGTTCCTGGATGATCGAAAATCGGCCAAAAAAGGAAAAAGAAGAAGATTAGGTTTCTCGCAGCAAAAAAAACGACCTTTCAAACATTTTTCAGTTCTTCAAAAAAAATGAAAATGAAAAACAAACAACGACTGAAAAAGTGTCATCGAATTAAGAGAAGACAACAGGTGTGACAAGTTGAATTAGTTAATCGGTCTTCAAAAAAAAAAAATATGGAACGTCAATTTTGCGATGTCAACAAAAAGTCGGTCAATAAAAAATGGAGAAAACTGTTTCATAACAAGTTTTATGCAAATATATATGGTTTGAGTCATAGTATTGATTGGAGAGGGTTTGCGAAAGAGGGGAGTACAGTAATACAAAGATTACTGTAGTTTTCACAAACATTATGTGTTCGGGTTACTGTAGTTTTTATGGGCTGAAGTTTGGCTGTTAGAGTTCACCGCAATTTAAAAATTGGGTTACTGTAGTTCATTAGAGCGCCCAGAGAGTTCTTACAGTAATACAAAGATTACTGTAGTTTTCACATATGAACTTTTCCGGGTTACTGTAGCTCCAAGAGTCGCTGAAAACTACAGTAACCCTCAAAAAAGTTTTGGAACATTTCACAGTAAATTCTTTCAAAAATCTCAGAAAATTGTGAACTTTAGGTTACTGTAGTTCATAAGAGGACCCATGGCAATCCTCACAGTACACAGATTACTGTAGTTTTCACAAAAATACTTTGTTCAGGTTACTGTAACTGTGAGGCCCACTAAAAACTACAGTAACCCTGAGGCTTTTTGTTTGAAATTTTTACAAAATTTCAAACTAAAATCCAGAACGCTTTGTATACCTGTACAAAGATTACAAAAACTACAGTAATCTTTGTACAGTATTACAAAATCTTACTGTAGTTTTTACCAAAAGTTTCTCAAAATCGAAAAAAAAACCGAGAAGTTTTGTAGTTCTCCCGGACAAGTAGTTTTTTTTTTCAAAAATAATTAAATGAAAAATATTGTTTCAACCAGCCGAAAAAAAAACATTTTTGTTGACTCTTTCATAAAATTGATAAGAAAATCATATTTTTTCTGACAGCCACCAAAAAATATGAAACATTCTTCAAAGTAAATAGGATTATATTATGCGAGGGGGGACGGTCACAAAAATCTGTGAAGTGGAACATTTCGAAAAGATGATGGTTGAATAATCTGACTTACCTTTGATCTTGTCCTTTTCTTGTCCACCCACCTAAAAAAATGACAAAGAAAAAGAAAAAGAAAAAAGTGGACAGGTTTTAAACTCGAAAAAAATCCGAAAAATAAACAAAATCAAAAAACAAATATCACCAAAGTCTTATCAAAAACAAGGAAAAATGAAAAAAAAAAACAAGATTTTTGTCTTGGTTGTGCCACCTACCGTATACTCTTGACGATCTTCGTAGTCGATGGGTCTCGCCGCGAAAATGTCGCCGGTTGTTTTGTCGATTTCGAATGATTGTTCAGATGATGTAAGATCCTTTAAACTGTATTCCAAATCATCCGAAGGTTCGTGAGAGCCTTTGACGTGTGCAACGATTTTCGCTATTTTTTCAGAGTCCGAAATATTCTGGAAACAAATGGATTTTTTCAGAAAATAATTCTAGACCGGCCCGAAAACTACAGTACTCTGAAACTGAAGTTTGAGGTCAAACATTATTCAAAACATTTTTCTGTTTTTTTTGTTAATACATTGAAACGTGAACATCTTGCGAATTTCCAAGATCAGACACACTTTTGTGGGTGGAGTCTTAATCGACGAAATAGCATTCAGAAACAGGAGACTTAGAGAAAAAATCACGAAAATTTTCTATATAAATTTTTATGATTTTTTTTTACGAAAAAAACATTGAGGTTTTTGATTTCAGAAAATCCCGGGCCGGCTTCAAAACTACAGTACTCTGAAACCCAAACTTTATTTTAATTTTTTGTCCAAAATATGATAAAAATGTCGTTTTTCAGCGTCAGACACACTTTTGTGGGCGGAGCCTAAATCCACGAAATAGAATTCAGAAAATGAAGGTTCAGAGAGAAATCACAGAAGTTTTTATGATTTTTTTCTACGAAAAAACATTGAGGTTTTTGATTTCAGAAAATCGCGGGCCGGCTCTAAAACTACAGTACCCGGAACTGAAAAAAATGTTGGTCGATCAAATTCTACTTCAGACCGGACTGAAAACTACAGTACCCCTCAAGATTTCAATATTTTTTGAGTCCAAAACTTGAAAAAATCACGAATTTTTAAGGGTGAGGCACACGTTTGTGGGCGGAGCCTGAATCGACGAAATAGCAACGAGAAAATAGAAACTTAGAGAAAAAACCTTCAATGTAGTTTTGAAATTTTGGAGAGACCTAAATTTTTTGTAGTAGCATTTTTGATTTCAAAAAAAAAACCCGGATCGGCTCCAAAACTACAGTACTCCAAGTTCCGTGGTTTTTCAGGGCCGAAAATTATGTTTTTGGCATGAAAAAACTCATTTTCTAACAAAGCTTTGAGAAAATTTGATGTTTTTTGTCAAATTTTCCTGAAAATATTCAAGCTGACCTCTTCAATCTCTAATCGATGCTTAAAATTGACAAATTCAACAATCGGTTGGCTCATCAACTCATCTTTCGAGCGAATTTTCAAATTCAACAAAACACTCGAATTTAATGACGGACTACCCGAATCTCGCGCAACAATTCGCATCGAATACGGCTCGTCGCGAGAAAGACCCATCAAATCATCACCAATTGAGAGTATTCCGGATGTTTCGTTGATTTTCAATACATTTGGATTGCCCTCAATGAAGTAGGAGATTTCTCCAGATTTGTTGAGATCCGCATCAGTTGCTTGAATTCTGGAAATGTTTAGAATACAATTTCAACAAAAAATAAAAAAAATAGCATAGGTGAGGAATCGAACCCTCGACCTCCCACTGCATAAACAAACATCTAACCTGTTGAACTACCACGCCACATTTTTATCATGCGCGAAATTCCTTTCAAAAGTTCATGAAAAAAACCCACTTTTCAATGACAACACCCGTCGGCCAATTTTCAACCGCTTCCACTTCATAAACTTTTCGCTCAAATGTCGGTGGATTGTCATTGACGTCGAGGATTTGGATAGGAATCAGAACTCGATCAGAATTTCCACTAACATCGGACACCTTGACGATAAGACTATTCGATTCTTCCAGCTCTCTGTCTAATTTTCCATCGGGAGCAAGGAAAATTGACAAAATTCCATTGTCAGTCTGCAAGAAAATTTGGATTTTGAATTGACAAATACTGTTTGGAGAGTGAACGAGACGCAGAGAAAAGGGGGCGTGGCCACTGATTGTGTGTCAGTGCTTGCAAAATAGGCCCCGCCCCATTTTCTGTGCGGTTCGGAATCTCTGCGTCTCGTAACCACTCAAAAATTGTCGTTCTTACTCATCGAAGAGACGCAGACACCAAACAAACGATTTTTGCTAGTTTATTTTCCAAAAATGACAAATTTTCAGTTAATTTTTTCAAATTCACGTTTTTTTTCTGAATAACGTAAAATGTAAATGTGTTATTTTTATGCAACACAATTGTCTGCGTCTCCCTCACACTCTATCTCTCTCTCATTCTGCAGGCCCCGCCTCGTTTGCAGCCCTGGCACACTTTTTTTTGCAATCGCGCGGCATACAGTTTGATGCAAAAAACAAACAAAAATGATAATTTTCATTGAAAAAAAAACTGTGCGCTACAACTACAAACAAAGTGCGCAGGGGCTGCAAAGGGGGCGGAGCCTAATTTCTGTGTTTTGACGAGGTTGAGAAAGAGAGAGTGAGAGAGTGTGCGCGAGGTGGAGACACAGACAATTTCATTGCATAAAAATGACGAAAATTATTTTCTTGTCTGCGTCTCCACTCTCTCCTCTCCACAGCAAAAAAGGGGCGGAGTCAGTCTCTTGCCGCACACATTTTTACACTTTTTTCGAAACTTTCAGGTGGCTATCGATGAAAAAAAGATATCAAAGGATCATAAACTGTTTGAATGTGGAAACTCTCGTCGCGAATATCTTTATAGATGTGTGCGCCTTTGAATAAACATACAGTATATTTGTTCAAAGGAGCACACAGAACTACGCTGCAAAACCACAAAAAAACCAACCACATTCGCAAAATAGTTGCGACTTCCCCGACCATCCAATTGCACATCGAACCTCGTCGATCCATCCGGATCTTTCACATCGAACTCGGCGATTTTCGCACCGCTCGCAAGATCTTCTGGCAAACTGACAGTGTTGATCTCCTCTCGAGTTATCGACGGCGAATTGTCATCAATGTCAACAACATGGATTCGAATAATTCCCTCGGTTTCGAAGTCAATTTCTCCTGCGATCAATTTCAAGTCAAATGTTCGTTCTTCCGGTTTCAACGATTCGAAATCAATAACCTTCCTGATTCTCAATTCCCCGAGTTTCTCATCGAAATCGAAAGCTTCTTTCATATCTCCCTCGATTCTCGAACTTGTTCGCTGATTAGTTGTTGGTATAACAGCGGGGAAGACTCCAACAACACTCCGCTCTTTCATCTCCTCATTCATACGAATCTCCATGATCTCTGCTGAATAAATCGGCTTGGCTCGCAGTTTTTGCTGTCGTTCCAAGTAGGCTGGAGATGAGACGAGGCGGATAAGGATGAGAAGTTTGCCGGTGTCACTTTGGATGTTGAAACTGATGATTCGGAGATGATCAACCTTGCCGATTTTTAGGGAGTTTTTTGTGATTTTTATATTCATTGGCTCGTAGTTGATTTTCTTTCCATTCTCGTCAATCGCGAAAGGTGTCTCGGTCAAGGAATATTTTTCATTTCCATTCAGCGGGACCTCAAAGTTCTGCTCTTTCTCCCGATCAAAAGTGACTTCCACAAATCGGGGTGAGATCTTTCTCTCCTCGATCTTCTTCTCCTCCCCATTGATGACTTCAATCTCGACCTCAGTCTCGGTCAACACATCAAAAGTCGTCTTGTCAATCGCGCCAATTCTCACCGTATGCTTGCCCCCATAGATTTTCCCGTCATAACTTGTCACCTTGACCCGTCCACCGTATCCTTCTACAGTAACCCATCCCGGATTTCCATCGATGATCACAATTTTGGCCTCGTCAATTGGAACACCTTCGAGTTCAACTTGAACAATTCGCTTGCCTTCGATGATTTTTGACGAATCCAGTTTTGTCGAATATTTGGGTTTTCTGAATCTTGCATGAGATTGGGAGTTTTCCACAAATACTGGGATGTTGAGAATGTTTGCCTCGTCGGTTATCTCTAGATCATACTTTCCGGTTGAGACAGAATTGATGACTTGGATTTGAAACATTGATCCGGTTTTACGAACTCCTAGAAACTTCGAAGCACTTCCTCTTAACACCGGCGTAATGTCGGAGAAAATCACAAATTGCTGAATGATCCGATTGTCGGAGACTCTGATAACCCGATCCGATGTTCGAAGTGGATTCCTCGTCGATTTCTGAACTCGCACAATTACTTGGATCGGTGCCAAGGTGTTGTTCTTGGGCAGAAGCATGATGTTATAATGATCTTGGCCGTTTTCAAGACATTTCTCTGTGTCAAACTGGTTACAAGTCAAGATGATCGAGTCGCCGAGAAGGGTGAATCGTTGTTGATGTTCGCCGATGATTCGCATAGATGTGTCGTCGATCTTTCCGATGGTATGACCATTCTCAACACCTTCATCGACATGGAACTCTAGTTCTCGTAACGGCAAGTTTCCCTGATCTTTGATGTTTGACAGCTTGAACGGTAGAAATTTGAAGTTCAGGGGTTGTCGAATTGTGGCACCGCTGGAGAGTCTTGCCACGATCTCGTAGTTGTTGGAACTGTTGAACATCTCGCTGATAAACAATCCAGCCTGTTCACCAACTCGCAAAACTCGTGGACGAATCGACAAACCTTCCGGTTCGCTAGACAGGCTCACCTCGACCATCGACCTCGATCTTGGGATGATTGAAACACCCCGAATCTGATCGCCCTGCTGGAAATCGTTGATCTGAGGAGTTCCACGAAGTTCGATTTCTAGATCGATTTGATCGTTGGCTTTTGAGAGAGGTAGAATGGTGACCGGACCGTTGAGAGGAGATTCGTCGGTCAGAAGTTCGCCGGATGATTCGGTTGTGAAGTCGTCGGTCGGGGAAGTTCCTGATGCCTCGAGGAAGTCTTCGGAGGGAGGTGTTGTTGTCCCCGAAGTTTCTGGTTGAGCTGGAGTTGTGGAAGTTTCCAGTTCTGATAGAGTTGTGTCCGAAGTTTGAGATGTGACAAACGTGGAAGTAGTCTCAATTTCTGGTTCTGATGTCGTGGACGAGGTGAGATCTGAAGTCGTCGAAGTTTCCGCTTCTGGTAGAGAAGTTTCGGATGTTCCACTTGGTGATGTTGTAGGTTCGGTGATATCTGAAGTGTTATAAACGTTAAAAAATCTGGGGGAAAGTTTTCCGAAAAAAATTTGTCCTAGATTTTTTTCCGAAAATTTTAGTCGCAAAAAATGTTCATAGATTTTTTTTTTGAAAAAAATGGTCAGGTCTGATTTTTTGACTAAAAGTTGGCAAAATTTTTTGTTCGAAATGTTTCAAAAAATGCAATTTTCCTCAAAAAAATTTTTCAAAAAATTGCCCCTTTTTTTTGGCGGAAATTTTGCGAAATTTTCTTTTGGCAATTTTCCAAAAAAATAAATTTGTCAAAAGTTTTGAGGCAAAAATTTTCCGAAAAATTGGCCCCATTTTTTTGGCGAAAATTTTTTAGACAAAAGTTTATCAAAAAATTGGTCGGAATTTTTTTCCGTTCCCGACCAAACCTGATCCAGACAGATTTAGATGTCTCACCTTGCGAAGTTGTAACTTCAGGAACATCAGAAGTTTTCTCCAAAGTTTCAGCCTGAGATGTGGTAGCTTCTGAAGTTGTCGTAGTCTCAGTGATAGCTGGAGTTGTCTCCGAAGTACCCTCTTCAGATAAGGGTGTTTCCGAAGTTTCAGCTTGAGATGTGGTAGCTTCGGAAGTTGTCTCACTTCCGGTCATAGCCGAAACATCAATATCACCTGAAGTTGTCGAAGTTTCCATCTCCGTCGTCGATCCAATTTCATCGACAAGTTCTAGCTGAACATTTGATATTTCGATGGGTTCCTCCTCCACTATTTTGACTCGTTTTGTCGTCGATGACAATGCCAGAACTTCAACAACAACATTCGTTGTTGCCAGCACATTATCTTCCAACTGAGCTTCGACAACAAATTTATAGATTCCCTCATCGGTTTGATCGATCTTCACATCGGTTCGTGGTTTCAGAATAACAGTGGCACTGTAGACATCAGCGTTGTCCGCCTTGGTTTTTTGAACTCCGCCAATGTCGAACCAGCCGAGTTCGTCAAAATTTACAACAATTTTTGGCGCTGGGTTGTCGCGACGAGTTATGAAATCGACCACTGCCAAAAGTGTCGAGTTCTGGAATTTTGGGTTCATGCCTTTTTTTGGGGAAAATTTATTGGGCTTTCGCCAATTAAAAGAGACACAGAGAAAAATACAAATTTCGAAAGGTCACGTTTATATTATTTTCACGTTCTTTCTTTTTTTTTTGGTTCAGTTTTTTTTATAGTGTTTCTCGTTACAAAAAACGTGAACACTAAATAACAAAACAATGACGTGACCCCGAACTGCAAAAATCTGATTTCTCTGCGTCTCTTTTGAAGGACGTCATGAAAGGCCGTGGGAGGGAAAATCGGAACTTTTGGATATTCAGTTTAGAAGTTGACTTTTTCAATTTTCGTGATAAGAAAATTTTTTACTAAAAAAGTTTCGTAAAAAATTCCTTCCAAGAACAAAAATTGTTGGCAAGCAATTATGGAGAGAGAACGAGACGAAGAAGGTTATTGCAAACAATTGACGGGCAGCGATGTGGTATACTTTGTGTGTGGCCTCATATTTTTATTGATTTTTTTTGAAGCCCAGAAGCCTGGCACGAAAAATCAGATTTTTTCCGAAAAAAATCCAAAATTTGTTTAAAAAATGCGAAAAATGTTCATAATTTTGTATCAAAAAGTACTGTATTTTTCTCATTTTTTTGGCTAAAAAGTTGGCTGTTTCTAGACCCACCTCAGAATATCCTTCCGGTAACATGAATCCATAACTGGGTTGATCGAATTTATCAGGAACACTTGTTCGATCACCCTCAACCTCCGATGAACCCTGATTCTTTGCCACCCGCTTCGCTGTCACCACAAATATCAGCAAAAATATGAGAAATGATTTCATCTGGAATATTTAAAAGGAATTTCGCAAAAAATATAGCGTGATGGTTCAACAGGTTAGGTGTTTTGTTATAAATCGGGAGGTCGCGGGTTCGATTCCTCACCTATGCAAAACTTTTTTTTCTGAATCAAAAATTGTGAATAAAAAAAGGATTGAAAACCAAAATTTTTTCAACTAGTGAGAAGCAAGTCGACCTTCAAAATTTGACCCAAATTAGGTAGTTCTTATCGGTTTTCGCGCATCTTTTTTTTGCTTGACAAAATGATGTTTTTTCGGGGATTTTCCTAGCCAACTTTTTTTTTCGGAGATTGCAAACAAGTTCCGGGTTGGGCATTTCGCAAACCGCCAATCAATTATGTGAATCACGCCGAGCACAATAATAAAAAATGTTTTAATGGGTTTTTTTGTCGAGTTTGGTTTGTTCAACAACACAAATTATCAATTGTCTCTGAATGTTTCTTCTTCTTCATATTATTTTTTTGTTGGCCGCCAATTTTTTTGCGAACATTGAATGTGCTTCTTGTTATGCTCTCTATCAACTGGATGACATGACACAATGTAAAATGGGAAGAAGTTTTGATGTTTTTCGAAGTTATGGATGTGTTTGTTCCGGTTTAGCGCCCACTAAACCGCTTGACTCCATTGATAAGTTGGTTTTTTTGGGGGAAGGCTTAGGCTTAGGTTGACCGAAGTTTGGGGCTAAGGAAAAAGGACTTTTGGTCTAGGCTTAGTCAGATTTTTTGGCAAAATTTTATCTCGAAAATATTTTTCGAAACCAGGTCAGCAACTTTTGAGAGTTAACAAGACGCAGAGAAAATAATTTCAGAAATTCTCTGCGTCTCTCTCTCCCTCTCTCTCTTTCTCTCTCTCTCTCTCTCCAGTTCCCAAATTTTCGACTAATTGTAAAAATTTTGTGGGCCTGAAAATTTTCGGCTCCATTTTTTTTAGATAAAAATTCGGTTTTTTCCCAAAAACCCGGATTTCGAAAAAAATGACAAACAAATTTTTTTAAATGTTGTCCTCGTGGCTTTTATCAGTGTAGGCGACAATTTTAACGACGATGACGAGTATTCTCACAAGTCACAATTTTTCCAGGAAATTTTGAAACTCGAAAAAACAATTGCAGATGTTGTCAACTGCACAATGTATGCATTGATTCGTTGATGACGAATGGGTTTTGTCAAAATGTCAACGCTCCGTTTTATTGTTTTTATAGGTGGCAGTGTATTGATAGACAGTGTTTGTGTTCAGGTTGGTCTCAAACATCTTGTAGAGCTTGAAAAATGCTACAAAATGTGCTGAAGAACTCTCCGGGTGAAGCTGAAAAACATGGTCAAAATTGGGCCTGAACGTTTCACAAATTTTTTATTCGAAAAATGTTTTGAGGCCTGATTTTTCGGCCCTGTTTTTGAATTTGAAACTATCTTGTAGAGCTCAAAATTCTCTACAAAATGTGCTAGTTTCTCCTGAGAAAGCCCAAAAATAGGCCTAATCGGGCCTCAAAAAGGTTTGTTTCAAGCCGATTTTGGTGTTTTTTGAAAATTCTGAAAATATTTGAAAAAAATCTGAGATTTTTTTTTGAACTTTTTACTGTTTCAAGAAATTGACATAATTGATCAAGTTTATTTTCTGAGGTTAAGGGTGTTCATACTTTGAAAATGAAAAAAAATTTAATTTTGAAAATAAAATAATTTTCAAAGGCGCATATTGTCAATCCGGTCAGATCATCCAACGGAAAAAGTGATCTACCACAAAAATTCGATGAAAGAGCATGTAAAAATGAGAGATTCAGACGGTAGATCAATTTCTCATTGGATGATCTGGCTGGATTGACAATAGGTCGTGCGTCAAAAAACGCAATTTTTTTTTTGAAAAACAAAAAAAAAATTTTCTTAAAAATTTTTACTGTTTCAAGAAATTGACATAATTGATCAAGGCTTGTTTTTGCGATACAAAAGCCCAATTTTTCGCATTTTTCAGACAACAATCAATGCATGTCATCAGTATGTGAATGCGACGATCTATTCATCGAATGTCTCTCCAAATTAACCTATCCAACATATTCCAAAAAATGTCCTTATGCAACGAAATAAAAGTGTCAAAAGCCCCCCAAAAAAAGTGTGAGAAAGAACAAAGAGTTTTTGACACATTTCACCTCCAAAATGAGCCGAGCAGCTCATTTCAAAGTGTTTGTTTGATGAAGATAATGATGAGGGATAAAATGAGAATAATAATAATAATAAAGTGGTGATATTTGAAGAGGGGCGCGGTCATCACATCGCACATTCTATATTATTGTTGTCTGCACTTCTCAGACTCATTTATTTTTTGTTTTTTTTTTGTTTCTTTGATTAAGCCTGGCCCGAAATCGGGTTAGGCCTGAATTTGTTTACAAAGTTTTTGAATCTCATTGTTTCCGCACATTTTTCTAGACCAGACACAGTTTTGTGGGCGTGGCTTACCCGAAGAAATAGAACTTGGAAATGAGAAATTTAGAGAAAAGGTCACCACAATTTTTTTTTAATTTTTGAGAAATAATTTTTCGAAAAAAAAATAGTTTTTTTCCGTGCTGACCTAGATTTTGTTTTGAATTTCCAAAAAAATTTTTTTCAAGTTTTTGAAAAAAATCACAATTTCAGAAAAGTGGCCGATTTTTTGAGCTAAGCCTAATTTTTTTCTGAAAAGTTTTTGCCATTTTTGTTTTTCTAGACCCGCTCGAAAATTTTGACAACAAAAACCCCTCCCAGATTTTTGGAGACTTTTTAAGCCAATCAAAAAGTTTTCGGACCGGGCTAATAAATTTTTGACAGAAAGATAAGTTTTCGGGCCAGCCTGAAAATTTGAGTTATACCCAGACTTTCGGAGATAGGCTCTTTTTTTCCAGGCCTTTGTAGATCTACTTTATAGTCCAGTCAGAAAAATTCTGGGCCGAGCTCAAAATTTTTGACAGAAATGAACTCGGCCTGAAGTTATGGTTTTCGGGCCGGCCCGAAAATTTTGAAAATCTTCCCGTATCCAGGAAGATACATTCTGTGTCGCCCCGTATTTCCCTGTAAATATCCGCCGATATCAACTTTCAACTTCTCCGTTCTTCTTCCTCCCTTTTTTTCCACAGTACCCAATCGTATCATCTTTCAATGCTCTCAGGCGTTTTGCGACGGCCGGTCAAACAAAAATCTCAAGTATCGGCTACTCAAAACCATTTTCACGCCTCACTCTCTCGAAAAACGAAGAAGAAGGTGAAGAAGACCGTATTATTATTATATTGTTTTTGTGTAAATGAGGAGGCTTATATTTTTGATTTCGATTTTTGGGCTTGTTAGAGGTGAGTTTTTTGAATGAAAAAGACTTTTTTGGGGCCGGCCCTAAGTTCTCAATTATTGAAAAAGAGCTATCGTTTTTCGGGCCTAGACCCTGGGCCCGGTTTCGGACCAGACATTTTTTCGGGCCAGCTTTATTTCTCAGAAAAAAAAATTTAGAAAAAAAACACGTGAAGTTTTGAGGTCAGTCTTTTTATTTTTGTCATCGAATTTTTGAAAAAGTTTTTGGCCTAATTTTTGAAAAATTGTTTCAATTTTGGTGCATGGATTTTTGAAAAAATTTTTTTCGGGCCGAATGATTTCTTTTCAGAAAATTGAAACATTTTTTTTGAAAAATAATATACCTAGCGTTTTGGGTCGGTCCGGTTTTCATTTTGGACATAAATTTTTCTAAAAAAATTTTGACTCAATTTTTCCGCCGATTTAGGCTGATAAAAGTAACACAAAATTTTCAAAGCGAAAAAAATTGTTCAAAAAAAAATTTTTAGAAATTTTTTCGGGTCGGCCTAATTTTTCAGAAAGTTAGACAAAATTTTTTGTCGTCGCTGAAAATATTTCGAATTTTTACAAATTATTTTTTTTCTCATATTTTCCGAAGATCTTAAAAAATGAGCTGAAAAAATTTAAGGAAAAAGTTGGCTCAAAAAGTTTGGAAATTATTTTGACCCCAATTTTCCGTTTTTTTTTTTTTGGGTGTCAAAAAACATTAAAAAAACTTTTTCACATTTTCAATTTTTTGAACAATTTCGAAAAAAACCAAACAATTTTGAAACATTTTTCCAACAAAACCAATTTTTTGAAGGGTTAACAAAATGTCAACTCGGCGACATTTGTGCAGAATGTGAGCTCGAAGCCGAACTCAACACCGAGTGTCAATCATCATCCCCTCAAACCTACGAGCCATTCCTCTTCTGCAATCCGCGCACCAAAAAAATCGACATCGAGCACAGCTCCTATCTTTCATGCACAAATTCGACATGGAAACAGGAGATTTGTTCGGAAGACGGTCGTGTTCACTTCAGCCAAACCACTCGACAATGCATCGATCCGTCTCGTCAGATGTTCCACTCTCAAGGAACATCAGGATCGGGTCGAGTCGGCGATGTATGCTCCTTTAACACTGATTGTCTTGGCGGAATGTATTGTGCAATCGGACAGTGTCGATGTCTATCCACCTATGTTGCTGTCGATGCTTATTGTTATGAGAAGATCTCACCGTCAGATTCTGGATGTTTCTATGATATCCAGTGCTCCTCAGTGTGGCCCGATTCGTATTGCAAGAATGGGGCTTGCGAATGCCCATCCGAAGATATGATTGCGGTCAAGACGAAGGATGGAACAATGTGTGTGTGGAGTACGACCGCCGAACCGGCTTGTCCTCTTCCATCACTTCCGCCGCCCGATTCACCGTCTTCTTTGGTTGTACTACCGGCGGCTGCTGGCAAAACATCAGTGACTATCGCGCCGTGTAACCCGCATAGTAGTGATATTCCGAAACGAGAAGAGGACTTGCTCAATAAACAGCACAACTATAAATGCGCGGTTCGAGGAATTGTGAGTTTTTTCGGCATGTATTTTAAAGCAAAATGTCAGCTGTATAAACATGTGATGGTGGTCTAACTGGTTAGGCGTTTTAAAACAACGCGAGAGGTCGAGGGTTCAATGCAGCCCCTATGCAACTTGTTTTTGTTTTTTTTCTCTGAAATTCAGCAAAATTTTCCCTCGCAGACTCAAAAAGTATACACACCCGGGAAATGTTTGCAATAGCTTTTTCGAAAATTTTTGAGAAAAAAAGAACGAGAGAGAACGAGACGCAGAATGTCAAAAAAAAAAAACATTTCTGATTTTTTCATGGCCCTGGGACCGATTTTCAACGTTAGGCCTGATTTTAGAACTCTCGTACGATATTCCATTCAATTACACTTCGAGTTAGTCCCCAAACTACAGTACCCAGTCCCCAAAATACAGTACCTAGTCCCCAAACTACAGTACCTATTCCCCAAACTACCGTACCTAGCTCCCAAATTTTTTCTGACAAAAATTCTACTCAAATTTTGAGACGTGAACTTTTTCCGAACATACAATTTTTCTCTGCGTCTCATTATTTCTCAAAAATAGTCTCACGACGCGGTTGAAGAGACGCAGAGAACCCGTGAAATGTTTGCAATTCGTTTCAGCACGGCGAAGAACCCGAACCACACGATGTTTCCGATCTCTACGATTGTATCGACAATTCGAAGTTCTGGAAGGAACAAGGTCTTGACACAAGTCAACATCCGATCGGAGTGTGTTGCATGAACCGCGCCTACACTTGTATGCAACCTCGAAAAGGCGAGTCCGACGCACTTGGATCGGTGCCAAGATGGTATTTCAACAGTGTCATGGGTTCGTGTCAACAATTTCTGTTCGATCCGACCGGTTCAGAAGTGTCGCCGAATAATTTCGAGACGTTGGATCATTGTGAAAGTTTTTGTAAAGATAGTGAGTCGAAGGAGATTTTTCATTATCATGGGTGTGGGCGAAAAATCAATATTTTTCTATTTTCCTGAAATTTTGCGCTCAAAAATAGCCTTTTTCCGCTTAGCTCCGCCCACGCAAACAAGAGAGACGGCGCGCAGCATAACCAGTGGGATGTCGGTACATGAGATAGCATATAAGACGCCTCTTTTTTCTTTAGGCGCTGCGTAAAGGTATACGAAGTTCGAAAAAAAGAGCCTTTTGAAAGTTGGAAAAATAGCCAGATATTGTTTGTTCACCCACATCCTGTGATATTCACGGTTTCACCTGTTCAAATCTGATATTTTAGCGTGTCCAAGAGGTAATCCGTCTTATTTGAACACGAAAGGATCGTCGTCAGCGGCGAGAATTCCACAAACTGGATGTTCCACGGCTAACCCGTGTACAGATCCGTTTGTTTGCACCGAGGTGGCCAGTCAATCAATGTGTTGTGCGAGTAGAAGTGAGGTTTTTTCAAAGTTAAAAAATTTTAGGCTTAGACTTAGAAACAGAAGTTTCGTAAATGTTTTTTTTCAAAAAAAAAAAAAATGGTATATAAAATATATATGGAAAATGCATTGAATTTTTCCCTCATTTCAAGTCCAAAAGTTTTCGAGCCGGTCTGATTTTTCAGATTTCAAAATTTGGGCAAAAATGCAGAAAAAATTCTGAAGTTCCTATGTGGCCCGTTCATTTCAATTTGCAAGTTTTCGATTTCGGAAAATGGCCCAGTTAAAACTTTTTGGACCTGAAAAAAACCAGATTCAAGTTTGGCACAGAGCCAAGATATTCTGAAATTTTTGTCTTTAAAAAATCAAAAGTTTTATATTTTTCAGGACGGCCTGAACTTTTGGCTTAACAAAAAAATATACCAATTTTTCAGGCCGGCCCGGGCCAGTACAAATTGATAATTTTTATTTCGAATCTGAGATTGATTTTTCTAAAAACTTCTTTTTTTTCTAGATAACCTTATTTTAGGTTTCTGACCAAATTAAAATTCAAAAAAAATATAAAATTTCAGGCCGGCCTACAATTTTCAGACCCGAAAAATCTTATAGTTTTATGAGCCGGCCCGAATTATTTTTCAACAAAAAATCTCTTTGGAATTCAAAATTTTAAAAATATCTCATGATAATTTTTCAGAAGCGATTTGTAGTGAAGCAGGAGGTCGACACAAGGATCCGGCCCGAAATTCTCCCTACGATTCGGGTCATCGATTCGATCAGTTGACAGGAGAAGCGGCTAATTATGCAGTTGGAATAAGCACAAGATACTACTACAACCCAACTGATGGACAATGTCATCCGTTCACTTTTAACGGTTTCATTGGGAACTTTAACAATTTCCAAAATCAGGCCGATTGTCAATTGTTTTGCGCTAGATGTGAGTTTTGACATTTTCTCACTTTTTTTGAGTGTTTTAACTGAAATTGTCCCACGGAAAATCGTGAGGTGGTAGTTCAACAGGTTAGGCTTTTGTTTATAAAGCGAGAGGTCAAGGGTTCGATTCCGTGCCTTTGCAAAATTTTTTTGTTTTTTTTTTCTACTCACCAAAAATTCTATTTTTTTTTCAGTACAATGTCCTCACGGTTCGCCGCTGACCAATGGAAATGGTTCACCGCAACGTTGCGCGCGAGACACGGACTGTCCGTCGACGCACACTTGCGCAATGGAACATCAAGTATGTTGTCCGACACCGCAAACGCTTTGCACCGAACCGCTTCGCGTCGGCGACTGTAAACAAAGTGTTCGACAATTCTGGTACAACGCCGAGACGAAGACGTGCGAATCGTTCCTGTACACCGGATGTCAGGGAAACAACAATCGATTCAATTCGTTGAACGAGTGTCAGAGCTATTGTAAAAATATCAATGGTGAGTGCTTCTCCAAGTGTCACAGTACTGTGTGGTGTAGTGGTAGTGTGTTGAGCCAGGGAGGTGGCGGTTTTGCAGGTTCGACACCCGAGGGCGCGAATTTTTTTTTTTTTTTTTTTTTTGAAGTATTGTAATTTCAGCCGAACCAAAATGCCCGCAAGGTCGCGCTTATGTTGACTTCTCCGGCAAGTTTATGCAATGCGGAGAAGGTCTTGGCGGAACCGCATGTCCTGCCAACTACGAATGCACTTTCGACGGATTGGTCTATGGATGTTGTCCAAGCAAAGCCTATACATGTTCACTTCAAGTCAATAAAGGCATCGCTTGCGGATCCGGCTCCTCGTATCGTTACTTCTACAACAATCAAGCCAAAGAGTGTCAATCGTATTTGTTTTTGGGTTGTGACGGCAATTCGAACAATTTCCCGTCGATTGAAAAATGCCAGAATTATTGCGAAATTGCAATTTGTCCAAATGGCGGAAGTCCACTTCGATCCAACTCGAAAGTTCGTTCATGCTCCAACAATGAGCCATGTCCATCCGGTTATGATTGTAGTATCGTTGAGGCGAACGGTGTGATGCAGCGAAGATGTTGTCCATCAAAAGGTTTGTAACCACCTAGAATCCTTGAAAACCCCAAATTTTTCAGTTTCAATCTGCTCAAAACCTCCACAAATGGGAATGCTGCCAAAATGCAGCAGCGGAAGTGGACAAATCAGGTGGGCGGAGTCGTTGTGACACACAAAACATAGCACACAGCGTGAGCGACGCAATGTCGGCCGCTTGTTTTATTGAAAAGCGAGAGATAGGAAGGGGAAGGCAGGCTATGATGATTTCCTATTGCCGTTTACCCGTCTGAGGAAAACCGTGCTTGAGACTTTTTGGATTAGGCTGAGCCAACTAACTTTTGTTTTTTTTTTGAAGGTATTATTTCAACATGGCTCTTCAAACTTGCTCATCCTACACATCTAATGGTTGCGACACCTCGTTGAATTCGTTCGCATCAGTTGGAGAGTGTGAAGATTTCTGTATGAGTGCCGGCTGTTCGTTGGGCGATACAGTGTACAAAGATCCGAACACCAATAAGCCGTACGTTTGCAATACGGCGTTGCAGAACAACTGCCCGCTGAACTACGAATGCACACTAAACTCGTTGACGCAAGAACACACGTGTTGCGGTTCGGACGGAATGGGTGTTTGTCCAAGTGGCGAAAAGGCGTTCATGGATCCGCGAACCAACACACCGCGACAATGCGCAATGGCCGCCGACGGCAAGTGTCCAGGCGGATATCTGTGTCGCTTCTCCCAATCCAACCACAAATACTATTGTTGTGGCAATATTCAGGGCGCATTCTGCCCGGCTGGCCGATCACTCTACCGCTATTCATCCACCCAACTACCCGTTCAATGTCACATCTCTCCTCTCCAAACCTCTTGTCCCAATGGCTTCTCGTGCATGTCGGATGTGACAGGCGCATTTCAGGGCTATTGTTGTAGTCAGAATCCGATCTGTCCCGGCGAAGTGGCATTCCATCACGACGAAAAAACCCTTCTCCCAACAACATGCACCAACGAGGGCTTCTCGTTTTGTCCCAACGGCTACACGTGTCAACAACAACCCGATTCGTTGAATTTCTATTGTTGTCAAGGTGAGGAGAAGCACGGAATCAATGACGGATGCCCGCCGGGACAGTATGCGTATGTGCAAGAGGGCGGAATCGTCAAATCGTGTGATCCGTTCGTCTCCGAGGAATCCGCATGCCCTGTCGAGTTTACGTGCCAATGGTCGTTGACGAATCAGAAATATCAGTGTTGTGGAATGCGACCCACTCGCGCAATCAAACCAATCATTTTTGGTGAGTTTGCAAAAAAAAAATTTCAAAAAAATGTTGCTCCCGGTGAGGCTCGAACTCACGACCTTCAGATTATGAGACTGACGCGCTGCCTACTGCGCTACGGAAGCACACATTTTTGCAGGTTTTAGAATCGCTTTTTTTTCGACGTCGCAAAAAATGTGGTTTCACTTTTTCAACCAAAATTGTTGGGTTTTTTTGTCAAAAAAAAATTAGGTCAAAATGATGATTTTGACAGCCTTAAAATTTTTAGTTTCTCGCTATGCTTCATCTAAACAAGATTGAAAACTATACGATCACTGAATTTCAGACTTCTTTTTCTAACATTTTCTGAAAAGAAAACGAAAATAAGGTTCATTTTGAGTCAAAAATAGGCCAACTTGCAATTTCGGCCAAAAACCAGTCAGATATATTGTTTTTTTCCAAAAATCATGTAACAACAAAAAAAAAGAAAAAAGTTGCTCCCGGTGAGGCTCGAACTCACGACCTTCAGATTATGAGACTGACGCGCTGCCTACTGCGCTACGGAAGCAGACATTTTCGCCAGTCTCAATGTCAAACACACGAGATACACAATTTCTCTCATTTTGCAGACGATGGTTGCCCGGCCAAACAATTTGCTCTGATTGATAAGCGAACAAATCAGACGCGAGCGTGCACGGCCGGCGAAGCCAAATCGTGTCCGATCGGTTTCTTCTGCCAATTTTCCGCCAAAAAAGGGCAGTTCCAGTGTTGCGGACAGTCGGGCGGTTGTCCGGTGGGACGGGCTGCGTTCATTGCGATCGACGGAAATGCGCAAGAATGTCTACCGGGTCCGGATATGTGTTCGGATGGTTACGAGTGTGTCAAAAGCACTACGCATCGCAATAAGAATATTTGTTGTAGTAAAGAGGAAGGAGGTGAGCAGATTACTGTAGTTTAAAGGAACATATTGTTTTTTCCCCCGAAAAAAGTTGGCTTTTTTCGGGCCCAATTATTTTGGACTCAAAAATTCTGTCATTTTTTCAAGCCCAAAAGTTTTCGGGCCGAAAATTTCTGTTTTTTCCTGACCCATCATTTCAGAATCTCACAATTTTTCAGGCCCAAAAAATTCAAACTCAAAATTTTTGAAAAAAAAAGTTTCAGGCTCAAAAAAAGATTTGTGATTATTCAGGCAAGGCTTTCGGGCTCGTTAAAAATTTGATTTTGGGTCACTAATTTTTAGAGTTTTTTTAGAACTTCAAATTTCAAAATTTTCCGGGCTTAAAAGTTCTGGACTTTTTTTCAGGCCCAGAATTTTTCGGGCTCAAAATTTTTTCAATATTTTTCTAGGGCTAAAAAAGGGCTGTGATTTTTGGGTCCAGACTCTATTTGAAAAATTTTCAGGCTCCAAAGTTCTCGGTTTTTTCAGGCCTAGATTTTTTCATAAAATTCGGCCCCTAAATTTATGAAAGTCCAAATTTTTCTGACTCAAAATTATTTTTGTCGCAGGCTGCGCCGACAACGAAGTGCTCATCGACAACGTATGCGTAGTTCGCGTCAAAATGGGCGGAGCCTGTCACAACGACTACGAGTGTGCCGGCAACACAAAGTGCGTCGCCAACAAATGCACATGCGGCGACAAGGAGAAAGAGCACAAAGGCAGTTGTGTCGATCGAGTGTGCAGCGACGATCAGATCCGAATCGATGGCAAATGCGAAAAACGTGCGGCGATTGGCGACGCGTGTAAATCGTCGCTCCAATGTTTATCGAATTCGCGGTGTATTAGCGGCGAGTGTGGTTGTGCGAAGGGCGAAGTTGCCGAAGGAAATTCATGTGTGAAAGAGGACGAGAAAAAAGAGAAGGTTGTCAAATCTCGACCAACTATTGAGAACAAACCAATATGTGTTATCATAACTGATAAACCATTTTATGATGAGACCAAAAAACTGGCCACATGTATTTTGACAAATGACGATTGCCCGTTTGGCTATAAATGTCAATACAGCGAAGTTGCCAGTCAAAATGTTTGTTGTGGAGTTGGCGAGGAGAAGAGACGAACCACAACTACAACAGAACCTTCTACAACTACAACTACCACGACAACAGTCGGAAGTATAATTGCCACGTCAATCATTCCAACAACCCCGAAAAAAGCCAAACAACCCCAACATTGTCCGGGACAAATGAGTCCGTATCTAGTGAACGGACGGGCCAAATCATGCGCGACAACTAGCTGCCCCTACGGATACTCGTGCAAATTCTCAGCCGTTCTCAAAGACTATTTTTGTTGCTCGAAACAGAATCGAAAGTCGAACTCGAATCGAATTCATGGCGGCGGATGTGAGAGAGGTATTGCGTTGTTGTATCCGAGTACGCAGGAGGCGGTGCAGTGTGATCCGTTGGCGAGAGGATGCCCCACCGGATATCTTTGTCTACCGCATACGATTACCAAGGTGAGCGGGGGTTGAGTGGGTGAATTGGGCCCTGGCCTTAGTTTTGAAAATTTAAAACTTTTTGTTCAAGTTTAATTAAAAAAATGTTTTCTTGGTTCAATTTTCGTGACTTTTTCTCTGAATTTCTCATTTTTTAACAATATAGGCCACGCCCACAAAACTGTGTCTCATCTTAAAAAAATCAGGCCTGGTCCGAATTCCGGTCCATTTTCAGTCATAACATTTTGACCAGGCCCATTTTTTCCCAGATTTTCTGAATCCTGTCTTTTTTTTTAAACCCGAAAATAAGTTTTGTTTTACCTCTTTTCCGCCAGAAAAATATTACTCTCTGTCACTATTTCTGAAACAAAGCCGGCCTCAAAGTTTGGGGTTTTAAAATCAAATCAACAAAAAAATCCTATGTTTTCCAGAAATACCAATGTTGCTCAGTGGCTCCAAACCGAGCCGAACCAATCGAAATGGAAGCCGAAGTGATTTGTCCCTCCTATATGGTCAAATTAGCACAACAAGTCAACGGCAAACCCTCTTTCAAATGTGTCAAACAGTGTCCAACCGGTCTAAAACCAGTCGACGGTCTGTGTACTGTCGCTTAATTTATCCGTCCAAAATTAGGATGTTTTCTGATTTCAAAACTCACAAAAAATTGAAATTATTCATCGTAGATCTATTTTGATCAACTTCTTATAAATCAATAAATTATTGCACTTTGGTGACGATTACATAGATGAATAGCTGGAGATCATTTATCGCACAAAATGTATTCATACTACCCGCTCGATCATCAACATATCCATTTACCCGGTGATAAGAAGTCACGCTTACCAGCCAAACTCCTCCGGATAAACGAAAATAAGGGGTTAATGATGTCTGCAAAAAATAAAAAAAAAATCGCACACTGCGGGAATTGAACCTGCAAAACGCTGCGTGTCAAGTCAACACATACCACTGCACCACGCGATGAAATAAGAAATTGTGTGGCTTACCTCAATATCTGATTGCAGTTCATCAACAGCAATTGAATTCGGATCAGTTGTATTTGATAAGAGATCAACGATAACTTTACGAATCTCATTGTTATTACAGTATAATACATCAACTTGAAAAAAACACAAAAGTTTTTTAGAAAAATCAAGAGAAAACTCACAATTTGGCCATACAACACCATTTCGAACAAGAGGTAAATTATGAACTTGTAAAAATGTTAAAACAACAATAAATAGAAATTTTTGCATTTTTTTTTGTCTTGGTCAGGTGTCTGTTTCTTATTAGTTGGTTACATTGAATTTTGAAAAGATAAGATAAGCTTCTTCATGTACCTATAATTTGATGTTTTTATGGAGAATTAAATTATTGTGCTCTGGTTTTTTTTTTTGAAAAAATAAGACCACCAGCTGGAAGAGAACCAATATGAACTAGAAAACCAAAGGGGCGGAGCTAAAAAATAATTTTTTCAAATATTGAAAAAAAAACATTAAAAACGTGACCTGGCTCTTTCAAATACAGAAAGTTTTTTAAATGAATTTTTTCATCATTTTAATTTTTTCGACGTGTGACAAAAAATGAGGAGGAATTTCAAAAAATTGAGGGTGAGGCGAAGCCGCGGCTGTCGCGAATATGCCTTAAATTAATGCATGCTCCTTTGAACTTAAAAAGATGTTTTCTTTTAAAAAAATAAGAACAGTACATTTCTTTCAAGGAACACACACCATTCTGCTGACTACGCTGCGAGACCATCTTTCAATCCTAATTCTTTAAAATTATAAATAAATCATTTTTGAACGAAACGCACAGAACCAGATTTTGCAAAACTTACTTTATTGTGTCTAGACAATTTTCTGAAATAAAAAAACAAATTTTTTTTTTTGTAAACTTATTTTCTTTAGGAAAATGTTGAACATTTTCGTATTTTCTTTGCTTTTCTTCCCAGTTACTTGTGAAAAATCAAAAAGACAAGCACTTTATCCATTTTCGCTGATAGAAAAACAATTGAATTCTATCAAAACTTTGCATGGTATGAGAGAATCTGCTTCTGAAATGTGAGATCTTACTTTTTTGTTGAAATTTTTGAAATAAATCAGGTTATGGAATCAAGCAACATTTGATAATACGAATTGGGAGGAAGCATTGGAAGTTTTTAGAAGTTCTTTGAATTCAGAAGTATTTGAAGCAACAGTTTGCGGCACAAAGTTGCTAGCTTATCGTTTGTTTCAACCTGAACTTTGGCAGAATATTCGACATTTTTATAGGAAAAAATCGGTCATCAACATTTTTCGGATTTCTCGAATTCGAAAGACGACGTCATCAAAAAATCCATCATCTCAACTCATCAAATATCGTCGGTGTCGGAAACTTTGTATATGGTATAAATATCACTCTAACACTGGAAAATGTCATGAATTTTCTTTCAACCGAAGTTTATTTTCTTACCGTTGAATCAAAAGATAATTCTTGGAAAATTCGATCGATTGATGTCGGTGGAGCATGTTTGAGCAGCCAGAATTTTAAATCAAAAATGATCGTTGATGTTTGGACGCCTTCAGGGTTGACGGCAAACATAAGTGCTGAACAATTTGTAAAAATTGTCAGAAATTCGTAAGTTTGTTGATACATTTTAAAGAAAAATTGCCACAAAAAAAGAAGGTTTCAATTTTCGATGCGTTGTTCACAAAAATAAAAACAGAAAAGTTTCTAAAATTCTTCAGAATACCATTCAAAGATCAGAAAATGTTTGACAAAAAACTGCGTGCCTTCATCGACACAAATCGAATCTTCAACGACACCTATAACTCAAGTAAAAATTTTTCTCGATTTTTTTCAAAATTTGTTTTTTTCACAGATGAATTTTTGGCATACATGAAAAGAATGTCAAAACGATACAAACACCGGCCAGATTTAAAGGTTCGTCTAAAAAAATATAATGTCACAGTTTCCCTTTTTCCAGGTTATCCCCAAAGAATTTAGCGAATTAACCAGAGATGTAAGCTTTTACCGATAGAGCAAGAAAAAGAAAAGAAATTTTCCAGGAAAACGAAGATACTGTAGCTATGACAAGTATCATTACAATTGCGCAAGATCATGTGGTTTTTCGAGTTTCTACAATTTTCCAAAAACAAAAAACCAAAATTTTTGAGTTGTGGGATTTTCAAATTGAAGCGATGGTTGTGAGTTTGTGCTGATTTGTCTCTCATGATTTTTTGTGTTTTGCAGAACTCAAAAAATGAATGGAAAATTGTGAAAGTTTTTGTGAGACCTCCTCTCTATTACATTGGCAATAATATTTTGGAGAATGAACTATTGGACAATTTTATGAACGAAATTCGGGAAAACGCTGAAAATGAGCAATCAATCAACAACAACAAAACAGTAATCATTTTTTTTTTGGTTTTTTACCAAAAAGGGTCAAAATACTTTTTGTTTCATTTTTTAAAGAGAAGTTATTCAAAAAATCTAGAAATTTTTTTTTGCAGTTATCTTGTCTTCAAGAAGTGGTCGATATTTCCAAAATCATTCAGTTCAAAATCGATTGTTTTGAAATCGGAAAACAACAAAAAATAACCGCAGAGTATACGGTAGATTTTGTGAGGACTACCACATTTAATTTTTTGAAATCACTTTTTCTCAGAACTCGAAAATGGAGAAGTTCGATGTTCTCAAAAACAAGGATTTCGATCCAATTGTTTTGAAATAAAAATTTTGAAAAAATATATTTGAGCTCAAAAATAAGAAATTGGGCCCGGTTTTTTCAGCATTTTCGGAACTTTAATTTTCCCGAGTTACTGTACTTACAACATTTTTGAGCCGATTTTTTCGAAAAGCACAGTGGGATGCCATCTAGAATATAATATCAAACCGATTCATACGAAAAACCTGATATTGGCAGTCATGTTCACACGTTTTTCTAATGATAAATAATAATTCTACAATAATTGACACCCGATACGAAAAAAAAAACTAGGCTTCAGAATCGACATCTTTGGAATCGATTTTTTCGAATTCTTCGATTTCAATAACTTCCAAATTTTCGACACAATTCTCCTTTCTCTCTTCCAACCACTTTTTCAGATTTTCAATACAAGTCTGAAAACAAAATACTCAACACACTTTTATTTAAAAAAAAAAAACATACCTCCAACATTTTCTCACGTTTTTTCATTTCTGTGTCAGTTCCAGTTTCAATGAGCTTCGTCTGAATTTTGTTTTGAAAATTTCGTATGATTTTTTTTTTGGAACTAATACCTCATTGTGAAAAGTTTCCATTTTTTTGAAAAACTCCGCCTGGTGTTTGCTCGACTTACTTCTACGAGCCAAATCAGTCAAAACTTTGTAGTTCTGTGAAAAAAACACTTGAGCACGACCTTTCAGGCAAGAGATAAAATGGAATCGATGAGGGTTTTCCCCTCGATGGAGGCACAGAGAAAACTATAAGGTGAGAGCGGCCTTTTTCCATTGGAAACGCAGACAAAGACAACACACAAGTATAGCGCCTTGCGCATACCTTGACTGTTGTCGGTCACTCGACTGAATGACCTCTCGGGAAATTTTTGAAATTTGTCAATTTAAAGAGAGCAAATGCGCTCTAATGATAATCACCTCTGTGCTCTCTCTCACTCTCATCGATTCCCTTTCGGAAGGTCGTGTGAGGTTTCCCTGGATGTCAAAATACCTTAGAAACATCGTTCGACAGAACATTGAAGTTGCTGAATGTTTCGACCAACGAATCGTTCAAACTTTGCATCTCGAACGACGTTTTATCGATTTGTGCCGATTTCGCCGAGAAATCGTACGCTCTCTAAAACCAAAATTTCTTTTCGTAAAAAAAGATCAACTAACCAAATAGGGATAAAAATCAACAATGCTATGTCCTTGTCGTGTATGCTTTTTGATGGAACATGTTGAACATAAAACATTTTTCTTGACTTCCTCCAAGTCTTTGAACTTCAAACCATTGCACTTTTCGCACAAGAACATGCTGTTGAACAAAATATTTTCTTTTTAAACGGTAAGTTTTAAACATACTCTTGTTCGGAATCAGTTTTCTCACATTCGGTGCATTTGAAATGATCCTTTTCCGCAGTTTTTTCTTTTTTTTCTTCAGGAGCTGAAATCTTTAGGTCTCCTGAATTTTTTTCTGGCAGGTAAAAATAGCTTCCGTATAACACACAGTGTGTATTTTTCAGTGATAGGGTTCTAGAACATTGTGATTCAAAAATTCTCACAATGTTTCGACCAGGGATGTTCAAAATGCCGGCAATCGGCGGCATTTGCCTTTTTCTAAAAGGCAAAAAGAAAGAACAAGCCGTTTTTCGACAAGGCAATGAAAAGGCAAGGCAAACACAGCCTTGCCTTTTGCCGTTCATGCCTTTTTCATGAACGGGTGGTGTCACACTTTTCTTGTTTTTTTTCTTTGGAATTTAAACAAAAAAAGAACACAAATTTTTAGAATGTTCCGAGAGGTCATTAAATCGAGTCACCGACAGCAGACGCGATAGGTCAGGCGCTATACTTTGTGTGTGTTTTCTCGAATGTTGGAAAAGGCAACGCCGCCGGCACGGCTTGCCTACCTTTTTTTGCCTTTTATCAAAAAAGGAAAAGGCAGAGCAAAAGGCGTGACCACGCCCACAAAGGCAAAGGCGGCGTGCCGCCGGCAGGCAAAATGAACAACCCTGGTTTCGACTTCTGTCGGGGCAATAAATTTGAAAAATAACACATCCTACCCTGAATTTTATCGATTAATAGCTAAGCGCGATTGTCAGGCGCAAATATCATGTTCTACAAAAAATTGTGATATATTCAGGAAAAAATTTTCGGCCTTTCGTGACCCTACATGTCGCAGAAAAAAATGGGCGGGGCTTGTTTCACGCTAAACATTGAAATGATTGTGAGTAACTTCTTGAAAATCAAAATTTCAAAAATCGGGAAAAATCTGAAAGTGCATTTTTTTGGTTTAAAAGTTGGTGACCCCGAATTATATATTCAAATTTTCTGAAAATTTGTTTTTAACTAAGTGATCCCCTGCATCAAAAAACCGCCGATATGATGCATGGTCACGCGCAAAAGGACGTTCCAATATTTTGAATGGTATCAAAAGTTCTCAGAAACTCACCGAATAAAAAAGGCGGAAAATACGAAAACAAGGAACAAATACTACAAACTCGACATTTATACTGTGTATTGTAGTTGGGAGAACTCCCGAAACATCCAGAACATACTAAATGATTGCATGAATGCATAAAGCCTATCTTGTTTTGTGTGGTACCTGGAAAAACATTACTTCGATAACTAACGAACGTGTTGGAATCTCACCGATACTTCCACATTCTCCACATTTTAGCTTCTCTCGAACGTCTTCCATTATCCGATCAGAAGATTCGCTTCAAATTCAGATTGATATCTATAAAATTATTTGGCTTAAAGTATATGTTGGTTCGAACCGACTATGAGATAATTAATATTATTAAAAGATTTTTTTGATAGGAAACATTTACATTCAAAAGAAAATAACAATCATGCATTACAAACAATGATAAATACAGGTTAAAACAAACATCCTATTCAGGTTTACGTTTTCTTCCGCGTCTCGTTGTTCCTTTATCAACTTCATCGTCTATCGGCTCAGCGAACTTCACAACTTCTGATTCATCCACACAATTTTTTGTCTCTACCTCACACCATTTTGTCATATTGGTAAGAAATACCTAAAATGAGCGAATTTTTTTTCGGGAAAAAATTCAATTAATAACTTCTAGTAACGAGATCTCACCTCCAAACGAACTGTTTCATTGTGCAAATACATATGGGCACTTGAATGAATCCTTTTGGACTGAAAATTGTGAGTTTTGTTCGAATAGGGCCTGATAGTTCTGAACAAACTGACCTCATCCACAAAATTTTTTATTTTTTCGAAAAATTCGGTCTGTTTTTTTGTGGAATTGCTTCGACGAGCCATGTCGATCATCTCATTGAAATTCTAAACGTTTTTTGTTGACATATTAAGAACTGACTGTCAATATTACCTCAGAAGCGTTTGCCGATAAATCATCGAATTTCTTCATTGTGTCAGTCAATTTAGTTCGACATTCTTTAAACTCTCCTGCTTTAGATACAACATCGGTTGTTTGGACCGAAAAGTTGAATTCTCTCTGAAAAACTACGAATTAAGATGAGCTAATACCAGGGCTGTCGCTTTGGGCCGAGCTGGTTGAGCCAGCTCGGCGCTCTTCTTTTACCTGGCCTAACAATGAAGAAAGTGCCGTGACATTTCCAAGAAAAAATTGTAGGTCGCGCCACGAAAATGAAAAAAACATGACTTTTTCTCAAATTTTCAGCTACTTTTTTGAAATTTTCAGCCACTTTTCTCCGATTTTTTTCTGGTTTTTGATTTTTCACAGTGACTATATTTTTAGTTTCCTCTTAGACCAGGTATAGACAGAATTAGGCAGGGCGAAAATAAAGTATCCGGAAATTTCGTAGTTTCAGAAACATTTTCAAAAAATCATGAGTAAAGTAAGAGTTTCCACAATTTTTAGGAAAAAGTTTTCAAAAGAAAAATAATCCCGGCCCGTAATTTTTCGGGCTATAATATATGTTTCTTTATTGACTCTTCAAATATTTAAACTCACTAAATACGGGAAAAAATCAACAGTGCGATGTCCTTTTCGTATGTGTTTTTTGATCGAACACGCAGCACATAACACATATTTCTCCAAGTTTTTCAAATCATCATTCTTCAACTCGTGACAAGTGGCACACAATTGCATTCTGTAATTATAGGACTTTTTCAAAAAACAAAGTGAAACAAATTTCACTTTTGCTCCGATTCACTCGATCCACATTCAACACATTTGTGATGGTCTTCTGTGTTTGTTTTCAATCGTTTTTGCAATACCGAAACTTTATTCCTCAATTCATTAAGTTCACGAGATCTTTCCAGCGAATGACTCAACAGCGTATCAAAATCATCACCATCTGTAAATTGACAAATTTTTCAAAAAATCAATACATTCTTGATGTCACCTCTTCGGAAACTGCAAGAACTCATTGTTGATGTAACATTACAAATCGGGCACTTATTTTGTCTGCAAAAGTAATTCCTGTTTTTGCAATCAAGCGGCTCAATAATGTTTGAACTCACGTGGAGCACTGCTCGCATGTGTGATGTTTACATTGTTTGTATAGACATCTATCATCTCTTTTAGCTGAAAAAAGTCTTGAAACATATATTCTTAAACGGATTTTTTATATATGACCCGGTTGGGGTTTTTTTGTGCCGTATCTATTTAACTTTTGCAAAGATCCGCGCAGAAAACTACCTTCTATTATTAACAAGAGGCTTGCCCCGAAAAAGTATGTATTTTGGAATCTCAATTTTGTCGCACATTTTTCTCAAGATCAGGCACAGTTTTGAGGTAGTGGCCTAAACCCAAGAAATATTGTTAAAATTAGAAATTTATAGAAAGTTCACGAAAATTAATGTGACCTACAGGATAATTTTTTAAATTTTTGAATTTGACGGAACTTTATTTAACAAGACTTTTTTATGCGGCTATCCAGAACTATTTCTCCGCTTTTCTCCACGTGGAGAAAAGCGGAGAAATTCTAGGTGGAGAAATTAATAGAATAGTCCCATACGATAAAAGTTGTACCAAAACCTATATTTAGCAACATCTGAAATATACCAACAAATTTCAAGAAAAAATTTTGCCAATTTGAGCAGAAATGAATTTCTCCACCAGTTTCTGGATAGGTTTTCTCCGCTTTTCTCCACGTGGAGAAAAGATCTGAATAGTCCCATTACGAAAAATATTATCGGAAATTTTTCGATAAATGGGAAAATACATCTACTTTTTATTATATTTCTAGAAAAAAATTCTTTTAAAATTATAACTTCGTAACTTTCAAAACTAAATACAAAAAATGTAGGAAATTAATTTCATTTTTTACGATTTTGGACGCTTGTCTGGCAATTTTTGGTTTTTCCGAAACGAAATTTCGGTTCCACCCAAGCCTGATTAACAATCTCGAAAACTCTACCAGCAAAAAAAGACACGTGTCTCACTATTTAAAGTTTCCTGGTTGGAAACATTTTTTCAAACTCACTGTATTGTTGATTACATTTTTCGCAACTATACTTTTTCTTGAGATGTTTGATGATATGTTCTCTCCATTCCTTCACAGATATGTTACTCATCTGAAGTCTCTCATTAAATGGGTGAAGCTTGAAACGCGGTATCCGCTTCACAGTTTTCAGAAAGTGGGTAAGAAAAATCACAAATGGATCCAGATGGCCATATATTCAAAAAAAAAAGTTATACGAAGGGAGTTTTTCACGCAAACAAATTGAGTTGAAAATGACAATAACAATAAAAAGATAACAATGATTTGTTTAAACAAATTTTCAAAACGGTAAGTTGAGTTGTGTTAATTTTCAGATATGTTTGATAGTTTCCGAGTCATCCACACAATTTTCAATTCTTGAATCATACCAGTCTTTGATATTTGCGAGATTTTTCTGAAATTAAAAAGTATTTCTAAACAAATCTGTTACAAGAGGGTATCAAAATTTTTTCTCACTGTGTGGAATTTGATTGTCAGGACAATCAGAAAAAGCCAAACTTTTTTTTGAAGAGTTTTTTTTCAGATTTCACGACGAAACCTAGACACTTATCAAATTAGGTCACAGTTTGTTTCCACCTCTTGTTCCAGGTCCGATTCTAAACCTCACCTCAAGAATATCTGTCTGTTTTTTCAATTCATTATCGGCGTTTACATGAACCAATTTGGACTGGAAAATGAAAGTTCTCAGAAAAAAACCTTTTTTAAAATCTTACCTCAGTTACAAACTCCTTTATTTTTGGAAAAATTCTGTTTGGTTTTTGGTGGAGTTGCTTCTCCGAGCCCTGTCAGCCAACACGTTCAAATTCTGAATTTAATAGAAATTTATAATTTGACGTCGAGATTGTAATTACCTCTGAAGCATTTGACGATAAATCATTGAATTTTTGAACTGTGGTGTTAAATGAATCTCGAACATTCTTCAAATTTTCTGACTCCAATGTAAATTCTGGGGAGCGTGATTTAAAGTTGATCGCCCTCTGAAAAAAAAAACAATTCATGCGTAAGTTTTTTAAAATATTTCTGCTCACCAAATATGGATAAAAATCAACAATCTCATGCTTATGCTGCATATGTTTTTTGATCGCACAAGATGCACACGATGCGCGTTCCACAAGGTTCTCGGAGCAATCTCCGTCACAAGTGATACATAATTGCATACTGTTAAAAAAAGCTCAGTAATTTTCTCATAAACTTGAAAAAAGACGGAATTGGTGTTTGAGTACAAAAACCATTGAAAAAGCATTCTTACTTTTGTTCAGGTTCACTCTTTTGACATTCAATACATTTTTGGTGGTCTTCTCTCATCTCGTGACAATTTTCAACATCTTCTGGTGACAGTTGCCATCCTCTTTGATTCGTTCTACACATCACAATTTCCGTTTTCAGCTTTTCGTTCTCCAGTTGGGCTTCAGCATTTTTAATTGACATTTCCTCCATTATTTCGAGAAGCTTATTGGTGTTGTCATCTTCAAAAACATGGCGTTAAAATTAACTTTTTTCAGTAAAATTTTTAAATTACACATTTAAAGTTTTAGTTTCACAATCTTACTAAAAAATTACCATATTATATCCGATACAAAATTGTGAAACGCATTCTCTCGCAAAATTTTATGAAGATCTATTTTTTTAGTAAAAAAAAACTTTACCGTTTCGGACATAACAGTTCAACCATTGATACTGAATTTCACAGCTGCAGTGTCGCCCATATCCACTGTAAGATAACAAAAATTTCTCGAATTACTCAGAAATTAGAATGAAGAGAGAAAGGAGATAATAACACGCGCGGTTCAAAAAAGGGTTACGGCCGAACTCACTTGTAACATGTAGAACACGCGTGGTAACCACAACTAGTGCAATAGTATTTATAACTATCATTTTCTGAAAAATCATAAATTGGAAAAAAAACCCATTCTCGATTTTTAACCAATATAAACTCACGATATGCTTCAAGGCATGTACTGCACTGAATACTTTTCTTGAATTCTTCGAATTTGTTCATTGTGTTCGCTGAATAAGGGAGAAATCTACACTGAAAACATCGAAATGGGATTCAGAAACAAAAAGAAAATAAATATTTGAAAACAAATCTAATCGTTGTGAGATATTTCTACTATCCGCCGCTATGCACCTTTAAACAAGTTACAGTAATACACTATTTTTTTATTTTATTATTTTTTTAATTTTTCACCTTAATTTTTCTTCCTTGTTAAAATGTCGGAGAAAAATCATTTCAATGGTAAGGTTCACAAAAGTATGAAAATTCATCGTGACATAATTTTCAGCTTTTCGTTCATCGCAGAAGAGGAATCTCAAACCATTTTCAAAGACAATGTCCCATCCTTCCAATTGGTTATCCAACCATTACCGCAATGTTCGAACTTCTTCTCCGGTCAGTTATTGTTTTAAATACACATTTTTCAAACAATTCCGGCGAGATGAATCATTGTTTTCGTCGCCAAATTTGATCTCAAAACACATGAACTTTTTGAAAATCAAAAATGTAACAATTTGACACATTTTTTGAAAACTATTATAATCAGATTAAAAACATATGCGCATTTTTGGACTTTTCCATTTTTCTCTTTTTTCATATTTTTTGTAGCTTTTTTCATCTGAAAAAAAACACACAAAAATTGTTGTGCGGATCCAAATGTTGTTTTCATGAAAAAATGTCTGTTTTTTTCGACTTTTCCTAGAAAAATAATATTGTTTAGGGTTCAGATAGCTTCAGAGAACCCATTTAGCCGAGTCAGGGAAAGTGTGGAATTTTCCGAGTCTCGTTCAAAAAATTTCGCCATCAATAAATTTTAGAAAAATTCCCGGGTTATACGTACGGCCATCATTTTGTGTGTGTGTTTTTTTTTGCCTTCTCTGCGTCTCTTTATCTATCAATGTTTGTCGTTTTTCATTTTCAGATTATGAGGAAAATTTGAACCCAAAAAGTTCTCAACAAAAACAAGAATCCTATCATCAAAACAAACCAATGACTCACATTTCAAAGAACAAAGAAGACCCAGAAAAAAATTTTGTTTTCTAGATTTCAGAAAAAAAAAACTCATTAGACCCTTTCTTCTTCTTCTTCTTCTCAGGGTAATGAAAAACCGCAACATTCTATCTCTATTAACATTCTTCTCCTTCCAGTTGTCTCCTTTTTCGCAAAAAAAAACATACTAGTATTTTTTCGTGCTCAGCTCCAGGCAAAAAAAACGTTTTCATCGATTTTTCCGCCTCGTTTTTTCATGTATGCAAAGAGCCAATTTTTTCGTGTTTCCTTTTTTCTTCACGCTGATCCTCCAAAAATTTTCTTTTTTGGAGAAATCTTAAATATTCGTCAGTTTCCCAGAGAGACACTCCACTTTTTTCCCCGACAAAAATTCGTGTTTTTCCCTTATTTTTTCAGAAAACGAGCAGTTGTCTTCTGAAGAAAAAAGTGACTAAATAAACAAGAAAAACGATTTTGGGGTGATAGCGGGCAAAAAATAGATAAAATTCAAATAAATGTGACTAACTCTTTATTTGGTCAAACACAATTTTATTCGAGTTTTTTTTGTGGTTTGATCAGTGTTACAAAAAAGTTACTAGGGTTTTAAGTCAAACATTTTACATAGAGGAACTTTTTTTTTCGATTTTTCAGAGCATCTAAATTTTAAACAATATTTAGAGTATGTGTTTTTCTCTAAAAACGATTTTCGTGTATTTTCTCTAAATCCCTAATGAACTGAACAATGCTCTGTCAGTCCGTGTGGGTGAAAACTTCCAAAAATTAAAAAAAAAACAAAAGGATGGTTTCTAAATTTCGTAGCGTCACCTCTACCTTTTTATTTAAAATGGTATTCTCAGTTTTCCATTAGAAAAAATCACTTTACGTTTTGGGGGTTTTTTTTTTGAGGCCAGATAGTCCAGCTTTCGGTCCGAACCCTGGAACTTCTGAGCTTCGATCTAACCAGAAAAAATTCGTTTGAATCTCAATTCCTAGGTTCATGTCACATATGCGAATTTTCTGATTTCGAAATTTGTGTCAATAATTTAATGGGCATTTTTCTAGATAAGACGCAAAAATATTCTTGAAATTCCTCTTTGTAGACAATGCCCAGGAAAAGCCAATTGTTATGTTTTGTGCTATTTTCTCTGCGTCTCTCATTCAACCTTGCATATTAGTTTTTCTCATATTTCTTGTCAACACCTTTTTTCCATTGTTCCAATAGTAATTTCTAGTTTTTCTTCTTATGATCAATACTTCTTATCAAAACTTTTGATTTTTTATTTTTTATCAACGAAAAAAAGGCTAATACCTCATCTCCCCCAACTGATAGAATATTCATTTACAAATCAAAAATGTTGTTTTTCCTTGTCTTGGTTGGTTGGAACAAAAAACTTGAGCTAAATGTGATTTCTCACCGGAGAACACTTCAGATGTCTTTTCTCATTCTCATTTTTTTCTTCTTCTCCTTCTTCTTCTTTTCGAGCAAATATCGACATCTTTCTCTCTCTCTCACTTTCTCTAATTCTCTTCTCCTATTTTTCCCCAATTTTTTTTGTTTGATAAAAGTTTGACTTTGTCTCTATGAAATCAAACCGATGAGAAAGACAAAAAAAAATAACTACTTATCATTTTTGTGTTATCACTTTTTCCATTAGTTTTTGCCCATTTTCTTTGAATGTTTTCAGAAGGGGTAATGCCGGCGACAAGATGTGCTCATCGATTGAGCTCGAATAAGAAAACCGAACGTATCGAGAGTTTGATCACTTTTATGAAAACTGCACAACAGGCACAGGTTGGTTAAAGTTTTGATTTTGAAAAATGCACCCAAAAGATACCTGACCGAAAGTGGAAAACTTTTTAGATACACTTTTAGATCAGGCGTGGCTCAAAATGTCGATTTACCGTTAGAAAAATGAAAATAGTTTCCGTTTCGCTGTCAGACACAACAAACCACTTGTGTCCCTTCAATGAAGACTACGGTATTCATCATTTTTCTTTTTTTGGACTCAATTTTTCATTTTTTTTTTCAAATTCGCTGACTTTAAATTCATCCAATGATTTTTCGAAGAAACTTTTCCAAGTAATAAAAGTTTAAAGTTCAAAACTTCGCCGTTTTCAAAAAACGTGCCTCTTCAAGCAACAAAAAAAACGAAATCAAATTTGCAACTACAAATGTTAGACTAACATCGAAACTAAAAACCATCTTTCATCTTCTTCATCTCTTCTCCATTGCAAACAAAAAAATTGTACATGTTTCTGATTAATTGCCCTCAACACCTGTCAATTGATTTCAGCTGTCCACAAAATTACACGATCTATGGGCTGTGCCGCAGAGTTCAATCACCGAAATGCGACTTCTTCTCACGTTGGGCGCCAATCCGACAAGTCTCTATCTTGATGATTACGGCGAGAAAACGTTGAAAGATCGTCTAGACAATGGAAGTGTATGTGAGGAGTGTGAACCGAAGTGGCGAGCGTTTTTCGATCTAGCCGGACAGATTTATGAGGAAATGTTCGAACAGACCCCCATCAATATTGATCGCAACAAAAAGCCCGATGGTGTTCTTCCACTGTGCCTAGATGGTGGCGGTATGAGAGGATTAGTATCTGTGGTTTGTCTACTTTTCGCATCCCGAAGATTGTTGGGCGACGAAAGTCTACCATCTTATTTCGACTGGATGATCGGAACTTCGACCGGTTCTATGCTTGCCCTCTCGCTATCCAATGGTTTGAGTATATCGCAATGCTTTTTCCAATATTGGGATATGAAAAGTAAAATCTTCTTAAAAGGCTCAACGTTTAATCGGCTTTTGGGAGATCAAGTAGCTGTACAAACTAGGAATATTGATCGAATTTTGGAGGAAACATTTCCGACTGAAACGTTGCAAGGATGCTCGAAACGATTGACCATTCCTGCGCTGGATATTAGCACTGTTCCTGGTAGATTACATATATTTAGGTGAGTCATTAACTAGATCTAGTTTTTTCTCATAAGTAAATGGTTCCGGGATGATGAGAAAATCAGATTCTGCAAAAAACAATTATCAAATTCTACTTATACGACCTTTGAGCTATAACTTCAGTGACCAAAAAACTTTGACTTTTTTCGAACAAACAGAAAAACAATTTTACGATAACAAAACTTATCAATGCCCAAAACGTATTAAAAACGTGCTCTGATCGTGGAAAAGATAAGAAATAAGCTACAAAATATTGTTTCGCAGAAATTATTCATTCAACCACTCATTCGGTACATCTGTAGACGAAGAGCAAGATGTGTTATTCCGCGAGGCAGCTCGAGCCAGCAGCGCTGCTCCAACCTATTTCGAACCTTTCGAGTATGGGTCAAAGGTTTTGGTTGATGGATCATTCGTTGCTAACTATCCGTTGAATGTGCTTTTCAAGGTGGGTAGAATCGGAAATACTGTATCTATCTAGCGCTAAAAATTCTAGAACATTTTGAAAACCTAACCGATGAAATAGAAAAATCATTGATCTGCCAAAAACGTGGAAATTGTTGATTTCAAAATTTTCCCTATGATTTTTCACAAAAAAAAAACCTCAAATATACAATCTATGAAACTATTTCTAGGAGTATGACTCATTCGTCAAACACAATCACCCAATTCATCTCGCCGGTGTTCTGAGCATCGGAACCGGTGAGCCGGCACTGGTCGAAAGAAAATACACTATCGGATCGAGCATCAAAGCAAAGGCCAGAAACATTGGACACTTGTCAACTCTGATTTTGGAACAAGTAGTTGGTCAAGATTTGATGGTCGTCGAAATGGCCCAAGATCGATGCCACGCCCACAATATACCGTTCAATCGGATTAGTCCAAAGGGTATCAATGTGAGAATCGATCAAATTGATGATGCGAAATTGATGGAAATGATCTGGACAACATTAGTATATTTAGTAAGTTATGTTGAATAAAAATATATGAGGATAGTTGGGAACATTTGCCGGAAACTTTTCTTCCTACGAAACTCCGCTTTTACACTTGGGTTAAACAAGGGGCAAATCGGAGTGTCGTACAAACCACCTATTAGAGACTACATAAAAGAGGAGAACGCGCGAGAGAAACAAGTAAACACTTTGACAAACAGATGTACAATTCAATATCTTCCCATCGTTTCTCTGGTACCTTTCTCATTCTAAATAAATTTCAGAGTCCTATTAGGCTAAACAAATCCTATCCATTTTTCAGATCAACAATCTCAACGAAACTGATCAACTTGGTCAAATGCTCCATAAACTGCTCTCAGATCCTACTGAACGAAAAAGACGAAGTAACACTGTTCTCTAAAAACCATTCGACTTTTGAAACATCTTTCCCCGGAAAAATCCACCGTATTTTTACTGCTTGTATATTTAGATATAGTGCAATTTCACATTTTTATCAAACATCTTCTTTTTCTGTGACTTCAAACGGGACCCTTTCTTCATTTATTTCTAGTCTTAATTTTCTTTTTCAATGTATTTTTTGTTCTGTCGGGTAGTATTCCCAAAAATAAAAATTGCTATGTGAATTTTGTCTATGCACGTTTTCATATCTGTTTCCAAACATAACATGAAGCTGTTTTTATTATTTTTGAATATTTTATCATGCTCAACCTTGACTGATTTCGAAGAACTTACCGATAGAAAGTATATGCCGGTCATCGAGATACGCGACTTTGTGAGTAGAATAGTTGACGGCGAACAACTTTTCAAAAATAATTTCAATTTTCGAGATTGCCACGGAGAACCGCATTGTTTGTCAGATTCTATCCAAGACATGATAATAGTTGCACTGAAAAATAGCACAGTTTTAGATGCGTACAAAGAAGTCACTTCCGCCGAGACACGTTATAGTTTTGTAGTTCGTTTGGACAACAATCATCGAATGACATTTCGAACATCCAACAGATTCGACCCACCTCTTGGACTTGTCTGCAAACGAGCACAATTGTCATCCAGATGATGCGATTCTCAAAAATCAATTTGCTCTCGAAACTCAACTATTGATCGATGAACACAAGTTTGGAGCGCAGAACATGTCTGAAAGATTTTATTTTTCGACTTGTCAAAATGGAAATTTAACAAAATCTGAATATCTCGAAAAATTCGATTTTAAAGAACTGAAAGTTTTGGATGGTGTTCGTTTCGATAGATGGATCAAAAACTTGGACTCTTATACGCAAGACGAAATAATCAAATTTGGAATTAGTCTACAGGAAGTTATTTGGCAATTTTCGGGAGTGATTTCGGGCAAAAATATGCAATTCGAATATGAGGAGATGTGGAAGAAAATTACCAGAGGGAGAGAGTATCCCTGTAATCTGTGAATAAACTATTGTCAGTACGAAAAAATTAGAAAACGATAATGAATATTATTTAAAAAACGTGAAACGTGGCATGACTAAGTACAGTAGCATTTTCTGTACACATTTTATAATGGGAAATTATCATTTTTTTTTCTCATGTTCCTTCAACGAAAATGTACTGTATTTAGCCCAGCCCATTTGGTTTCCTAGGCCATATTGGTTTTTTTTTTCCATAATATTTTTCGAGGTTTTTCTACAAAAATTACTCATACGTGGCGTAGGATGGAAATTTGTTCTGTGACAAAAAAAATCAGATGTTTATTCATATTGAAATTTTGAGGGATAATGTGGATTGTTAAATCGACATTTTGAAAATAAAATTTTTTGCTGGAAATGAGAAGCTGTGAAATTTTTAATTTCCGAAAGTCTCGTCAGAAAAAAAATTCTGTCATAATTTATCGGAAAATGTGAAAAAAGTTCTGAAAATAAACGGAAATTTCCGGTTTCGATTCCGCACAAGCCTGGTCTCACCTAATTTCAAAAAATGCTCTCCAAATCCGTTCCCGAAATTTTTCAGGTTTTTTTTTCGAAAAATGAACTCACCATATAAAAAAATTCAGCAGTGTTCCATCTCCCCAATTTCACCAATCAAACGAAGAGTGTTACTGTGACAGTAATCGATAACAGTTGTGGCCAATTTATCCTCGAGTGTATGATGGTACCAATATTCACAATTTTTTCCTCGAAGTCATTGAACTCTAAAATATTGTGTGCTTTTTTGATCGAAAAGTAATTCCTTCCAAAGATGATCAGATTTTCTACCACATCCCAGCCACCATTCCCCGTTTACAAGTAGACATTGCGCAAACCCAATCATCAAATCCGTTCCTAGCTTTCTGGCCATAACAAAAGGAAATTAATCCACACTCGGTTCGAAAACCAAATGAAGCCGGGTTCGGGCTTTTGTGGCGGTACTTGCTCGGGAAATGACGCGCAGACTCTACACTACCGGCGAACGTGGTTGGGAATAGGAGGAGAGGAAGTAGGCACGCAAACCCCTATCCACTTCTTTCAACACTTTCTGGCCATGACAAAAGGAAACGAGTCCACGTTCAATGGAGAACGGAGCCGGGTTAAGGCTCTTGTAGGCGATACTCGCTGAGAAGTTGATATGCGTACTTTACTTGGGAGATGTGAAAAAAACAAAACTCATCTTCATCGCCAATTGATTCGTTGTTTCGTAGTGACGAGAAATAATAAAATAAATCTGCCAACAAAAAATAAATACAACTCAATGCCACGTTTCACGTCGTTTTTTTTTAATAAATTGTTTTTTTCATCTTTTTTTCACCTTGTTTTAGGGCGGACAAACGAGAGAGTTGACGCTGACAAAAGAGGAATGTTCGCTCTATTGCACCGTTGAAATTTCCCGAAAATAAAAAGTATTCGCCGTGAGACCTGTTTATTTTCTCTGAAAATCTCACGTTTCATTTCTATTTTTTTTTCTTTCATTTCTGCGTCTACCTCTCTCATTTGTCCCTCCTATAAGGGGACTAAAACACCGTGTTTTGGGGTTTTCACGATTAAGAAATATATTTCTCTTTATCTTCTTTTGAGTATGTTCAGATTTGAACCAAAAAGCTCGCTAGCTGAAAAAAAGGAAAAATAATTTTAAAGAAAAAACTTTTTCAAATTTATCTCATTAAATAATTATTGTCAATCCAGCCAGATCATCCAATGAGAAATTGATCTACCGTCTGAATCTCTCATTTTGACATGCTCTCTCATCAAGTTTTTGTGGTAGATCACTTTTCTCGTTGGATGATCTGACCGGATTGACAATACCGCGTTGTGTGTCGCTGCGAGACCATCAGCGATAATAGTTGTGTGCCCCTTTTGCCTTTTCACTTTTTTGCTGTTTTTTAGGAGTTGAAGTGTAATTTGCAGCCAAAATATTTTCGCGCATTTTTCAAGACGAAATAGCATTCAGAAACAAGAGACGCAGAGAAAAGATCACGAAAATTATTGTGATCTACCGATCAAAAAATTTAAGGACTTTGGAGACCTAAAAGTTTTGGTAGTCTTGAATGTGTATTTTTGCATCTCAATGTATTCGCACAGTTTTGTGGGCGTGGCCTAATCCGGAGAAATAAAGTTTAAACATTTTGAGACCTAAAAATTCATTTCTTCTAGTTGATCTTATTGTTGTAATAGCTAAATCGATTTTTTTCTATATTAAAAATCTGGCCAAATTGAAAATGGAAAGATCACTTTTTTTCTCATTTTACCAAAAAACCACTTTTTCTCCGCTTTTGTCATCGTCATACATTAAACTTCAAAGAACCTCTAGATTATGTAAATTCTCACATGAAAATGTTTCCCCCAAAAAAACATAACACTATCAAAAATTTTCAGTTTTTGACAAAATGCGAAATTTCCGTTTCTGGTTGCTAGCATGCGCAACAACATCAATGACCCTAGTCTACAGTAATCGAGTCATTTTCGGGTTTACTGTAATTTGTCAACAAGGTGGCAATGAGACGGGCGAGATGATCGAAGTTGACCCTAATTATTATCTGCTCGATTCATTGAACTTGGCATGGATGTTCACTTCGATGGCGATTGGAATGTGTCTTGGACCATTGCCATTCTATTTCGGTCATCTGGTCAGTACTCGTTTCCAGATTTTCACCTACGGACTATTGTCAGCGGTGAGCACTTTGCTCTACCCACTCGCTGATAGTTTAGGCTTCTGGCCGGCTGTTGTTAGCAGGTTTTTTGCCGGTTTCGCGCAAGCTAGTCAGCTACACTTTACCAATGATTTTGTGCTTCGATGGACACCTCAATCGGAGGCCGGTTTCTTTTTTTCGATCATGTTGTCTGCTTCACAATTTGGGCCTTTGTTCACAATGATTTTGGGTGGAGAAATGTGCTCGTCATCGTTTTTTGGATGGCAATCCGCGTATTATATTCTTGGAGTTTTGACATTGGTTACGAGTTGTCTGTTCGCTTATTTGTATGGTGATTCGGTCGAGGAGAGTCCGTGAGTTTTTCTTTCCTGAGAAGCCTGTAAATCGGGCCGGGCTCGAAAAAAGTCTAAATGCAAGAATGCAATCCTTTTTTTCAAGCTTTTTAGTGAAGCCTAAAATGGGTCAATTTTCTTTTTATAGTGACTAAACCATCCAAAATGTGACTATCTAAAAATCGAAAATAGTCTGGTTTTCTAAAACTCGAGAAAATTCGAGAAAAAATTAATCGATTTTTTGACTGTGGCCCTTTTCGTGCATTTTGCGGTTTTTAAAAAATTGGTCAAAAATAGTTTTTTCTTTTTTTTTTCAAAATTATGTTTCACGTAAAATTCTGATTTTTGAAATTTGAAACTTCATTTTGAACGTGAAAATTTTGACGTCTTAAAAATTATAAAGTACTAACGACACTCCGCTTTCACACTTTTGCTAAACAAGAAGTAAAGCGGAGTGTCGTACACACCGTTTGTGCACAATCAAATTTTTGGTAATTTTCCGATTCGAACAAGAATCTAAATTGTTCAATCTAAATTGCCACTTTACGACACTCCGCTTTTACATTTTTGCTAAACAAGGGGCGAAGCGGAGTGTCGTACACACCGTCTATGTACAGCTGGGATTGTTTCCCGGGAACTATTTGCAACACGTTCTATAACTTTCTCAAAATTTCCAAAAATTATCTCATTTAAAGGTTTCACCTTACGACACTCCGCTTTCTCACTTGTGTTAAACAAGAGGCAGAGCGGAGTGTCGTTCACACAACCTGTTAGAGACCACACACAAAGAGGAGAGCGCGCCACAGAAAAAAGTAAACTTTTTCAAATATTTCCTGTCCGTTTTTTGAAATATGTTTTGCACAGGAAAAAGCTGCAGTAGTTGCTTTAAACTCTGTCACATGACTAGCGGCAAAATCTCGAGTAATACATTTTTTCCAGATTTGCCGATGAAGACGAGAAAAAATACATTTTGAGCGGCAAACACGATGTGACACAAAAAGAGCCGGTTCCCTACAAATCCTTACTAACCGACATAACAATTTGGATAAGTTTAGTCATGTTCACCGGCTACTATTTGGCAATGATTGTCTATCAATCATACTCACCGATATTCATCAAACAAGTTCTACATTTTACAATTCGACAAACCGGATATTTCTCGGCAATCCCTCAAATTATTGCGATTTTGATCAAAATTGGTGGCGGAAAATTGTTGGATCGTAATTTCGGATGTAGTGATAAGACAAAACTGACTGTTCCTTTGGTGTTTTTGGAAGGACTCAGCTCATTGTCACTATTTTTGACGGGATTTTTGGATAATCGAGTGTTGGCTTTGTCGTTTTTGATGTTGTTCGCGTCGTTGCACTTTTTTGTGCCTGTTATATGTGCGAGAACTATTCAAATTGTGAGTACAGTTTTTTTTTTAGTAAATTTTGAAAAATTTTTGTGACCTGAAATTTTCGGGCCGGTCTGGAAATAATATTAAAACATTTTACGACCTCCCGGATAATTTTTCGTACCAAAAATCGAGTTCAGAAAATTTCGGGCCGGCCCGGAAATCATAATCAAGCGTTTTCCGATTTCTCTGGGTCAATTTTGATACAAATTACGTCCTCAGAAAGTTTCGGGCCTGACCGAAAATATTATTTAAACATTTTACGACTTTCCGGGATAAGTTTTTATTACAAAAATCGAGTTCAGAAAGTTCCGGCCCGGCCCGGAAATAATATGAGAACATTTCACGACCTTTCGATGTGAATTCTGGTCAAAAAATCGAGTCCAGACAATTTCGGGCCGGCCCGGAAATAGTATTAAAACTATTTCCGACCTCTCGAGCTTATTTTTGGCCCAAAAATCCAATTCAGAAAAATTTCGAGACGGCCCGAAATCATGTTAGAACGTTTTCCAACCTCCAGGGATCATTTTTGGTCCCAAAAACCGAGTTCAGAAAATTTTCGAGCCGGTCAATTATTTCACAAAATACATTTTTTTTAAATTCACGTTTTTTTTCCAGCGAGCAGTTCAACACGCTCACTTTGGCCTAAACCTAAACATGATTGTCGCCGGTGTTGCACAAATCCTCATCCCATTAGGAGTACAAGCAGCCGTGCCAACAAATTCAAGAGATGAGGTTATTTTTTCCTGTTTTTTCCTAAATGTTCTTCGTTTTTTCAGTGGTCGAGAGTGTTCTACTTTTTAACAGCCAGTGTTGTTGCTACCACATTGATCTATGTATTTGTGACAAAAGCAACAGCAGCTTCATGGACAAAAACGAAAAAGGAGGAATATAATATTTATCGATTATCAGCAGAACCGGTTGATATTAAAAGTGCATAACGTCGGGTTTTTTGTTGGAAATATGAATTTTATAAAACTTAATAAAATGAGTTAAATATGTCTGACTTGCTGGGTAAAAGAGTGTAATTGTGATGAAACTTTGGGATGAAAAAATATTTTGTCGCGAATTGTCTTGACCATCAAAATAACTATAATCGGGTTCAAAGCCGGACACCAGGAATATAAAAATGGTAGATAAACAGACAAACTTGTTGATGAAACATTAGCCAATGGCATCAGAAATGTTAGGTAAAACGGTAAATGTATTGTTAGAAACGGTAAGGTGAATTGTACCAGAAGTACAAGATTTAATTGTTTTTGCGAGTTCAGAGAATACAGGTCGCAGTCCTCTCAGGAGGGCGCAGGTTCGAACCCTGCGGACGGCAAATTTTTTTTTGTTTTTTTTTATTTCACCTATATCCAAGAGCATCGAATCCACACCACCTTCAACTATATAAACAGCGCGTGTTTCGACAACATAAGCCATTGTTGGTGAACCGAACAAAACTGTTAGTGAAAAGATAATGCGAATAACAGCAGATATTCGTTGTGATCGTTTGACAGTGTCGGAATAGATGTTGATTTTTGAAGTGGCAAAAACTAGAGAAAAATTGGCAATTAGAGAGATAAATCCAGCCACCGAATTATTGATCTCGTCAATATACGAGTTGTTTGGATCAAACATTTTGTCATGAAAAAATGACTGAAATTTGAGTCGCCAAGAAAAAATCAAAAAAATGAGCAGAAAATCATTCTAGTTCACTCATCAATTCCCAAAACACGAGACTATCGAAAAATCAAAAATAAATGTGATATTTATTTGGAATGTTACTAATAACAAGGTGTACAAAATCAAAAAAAAAAAAATTATGGGTTATGCTCAAGTTTTATTCGAAGCTCGAGTTTGAAAAACTGGATGTTGGCTGGTTGTCGTGCTTGCTGAGTTGATGTATTTCCATTTGAAGCGATCGCGAATTGACTGGAAAAAACAGAGAAATTGATTTGGGCCGGGCCGAAAAAATCAGACCTGGAGCTATATTTTCTCACGAAAGTTTTGAATCTGAAAACAATTCTGGGTCCAATTTTTCTACTTTTCTTCTGAATCTGACCCAAGAATCAGACTTAAAGCTTCATTTTTTTCACAAAATTTCTAATTTTCGAAAAAAAAAATTCTGCGACTCATTTTTCACCAATCGGGCGGCCTTGTTTGGGCCAGGCCCTTTTTTTTCTCTAAATTTTTTTAAACAAAAATTTAGGTTTCGAAAAAAATCTGCGTCTCATTTTTTCACCAATGAAAATCTATATATTTCTTCAAAACATTTCTGCGTCCTATTTTTTCGGAAATTTTCACCAAATTTTCTCAAAGTCAAACTAGGAAACTAGGTTTGCTCTAGAAGAAAATGTAAACTTTTTTGGCCCGGTCCGAAATATCCGGGCCCAGTTTTTTTTCTCATTTTTCGTCGTGACAACTTTTTTTCGAAACATTTTTTGTCTGGAAAAATGCCAAAAATTGACCTTTTTTTTTAAAAAAACGTGAAAAAGTTTAAAGTCAAAAATTAATTGCAGATTTTTCCCATCTTTGCAAAAACGTCCTTACCCTGACAGAAAAAATGATCAAAATGGGGTTAATCGCCGGATACCAAGAAAACAAAAACGGCAAATACGTTGACATTGTCTCATTGTCCAAATCGATAAAAGGCAAAACGAAACAAATATAAAAGGGGATATGAATTGTGATCAAAGTCAGGATAAATTGAATGAGAAGCACAAAGTTCAACTGTTTTTGAGATCGTAGTGATATTTCGCTTTGCAGTTTTTTTCTCATTTGCGTTTCGATGAAAATTCGACAAAATATGACAATTATGACGGCGAATAAAAGGATCAGGAGAATGTAGATTGTGCAGATTTTTTCTTTGAAATGATGTCTATCGTTTAGGGTGGCTGAGAAACCATTATAGGTCTGCAAAAAAACATTTTGAACTGGTGAAAAAATGAAAAAAAGAAAATGCCATAATGGGGATTGAACCTTTGACCCTTGGATTTATAATTTGTAGATGATCCACTGCTCCACGCTTCCGTCCGTTTATTTATCGAAATTTTCAAATAATTCCTCAATTTTTTAATCACAAAAATTTGCTCATCTGAAAAATTCGGCCCAGCATTCAGGGTTACTGTAGTTCGGAATTTCAGAAACTAGAAAAAATATTTTTTGAGGAAAATCAGTTTTGGATTTTTTCGCACAGAAAATTTTTCGAGAAAAAAAAGTTAATTTTTCAGAGTGAGAGAGACGCAGAGAAATTTTTTCTTCGTCTCTTTCTTTGTCTGTCTCTGTCTCTCTCTTTGTCTCTCTCTCTGTCTGTCTCTCTCTGTCTTTCTCTGTCTTTCTCTGTCTTTCTCTGTCTTTCTCTGTCTCTGTCTCTCTCTCTCTCTCTGCCTCTCTTTCTCGGGTCACGTTTTTCAAAATGTTCTGTTTTTTCTCTCGAAATGTTCTATTCCCGCGTGACACGAGTCAAACTCTGCGTCTCCCTCCCTCTCTCTTCCTGAGTTGACCTACATTCAACGACGCAATCAAAAACGAGGTATAACCTTCGCCGTTCAAATAATAAACAATATCTTTCGAAAATGCAATTTCTTCGGAAGACGGCAAAAAACCAATTGTAACCAAAACACCTGTTATAAAAGCCAATATTAGAATACTGCAATGTGTTAACAATGCCATTTGATCTTGATTAATTCCACTTCTACAAAAATATTCCTTTTTTTGGGAAAAAATAGGGAACAACTCAAAATCTTAAAAGCTGTGCAACTTGTAAATGTTGAACAGTTGGGAAGAGACAAGAGATAACCACAAAGATGAGGAACAAAATGAGGAAAATTTGGCCAAGAAAAAATGGAACATTTACTCCACCCTTGACAATGTATAGATATTTGTATTCGGAAATATATTCCAGAGTCTGAAATTTATTTTCAAATTTACAAGCGGTCTCGCAGCGAAGTTAACATAATTCTGTATGCTCCTTGAAAGAAGTATACTGTACTAAATGTTTTCTTTTTTTTCAGAAAAGTCTCACCGGTGATGTCAACATGACAATAAGACTGAACATAATACGCACAACACAATTCGAATATTGAACTTTTCGCACTGAATCCGAAAATATTTTCACTTTTGCAGTTGCGATGATCAGTGCAATATTGGCGACTAGCGAAATCGTACCAGAGATATAGTTGTTTTTCTCGTCTTTGTCGAACCAACCCATTCTGAAAATGGCTGGAAAATCTGATAATTTTTGATGATAAATAATTGACATGTGAAAATAGGAGATCAGAAAAACCGACATGTGATTTGAGCATGATTGAGCAAAACTCTGAATTTGATTTTTTGGGATCAAAAATGACCCGGGAAGTTGGAAAACGTTCTAATACTATTTCCGGACCGGCCCGAAATTTCTGAATTAAATTTTTGGGCTCACAAATAACCCCGGAAGGTAAAAAAACGCACAAACTTGACTCGGAAAATTTCGAGCCGGCCCGAAATTTTCCGAACTTGATTTTTTGGACCAAAACTGATCGCGGGATGTCGAAAAACGCTATACCATAGTTTTCGGGCCGGCCCGAAATTTTTTGAACTTCATTTTTAGGACAAAAAATTATCATGGGAAGTTGGAAAACGCTAAAACTTGATTTTCGGGCCGGCCCGAAATTTTCCGAACTTGATTTTTGAGATCAAAAATGATCCAGGGAGGTCTGAAAACGCTATACCATAGTTTTCGGGCCTGCTCGAAATTTTCTGAACTGGATTTTTTGGCCCAAACGGCCCAAAAGAAGTATAATTTTAAAAATGAGAAATTCGGAAAAAAGGTCACGAAAATTATCTTGATATTTTGAGAAAATTTTTCAAAATTTTGGAGACCTAAATATTAGCTATTCACCAAAAAAAGTCATGGAAAAAAAGAGTCCTACGAAAATTTGTGATGACTATCTTTTCAGAAAATCAGAAAAATTGTCAGACTTAAACAGAAAAATGACAATTATTCATTCAATGGTCTCCTGAGGACAATGAGCACAAACTTTATTTAGATATTTTTAGATCAGAAAAACACAAAAAAAACTATGAGGAAATGTGTAACTAAAACTAGAATGAGAATGACTTCACAGAAATAAATTCAGCATGTCCATTCGTCGAATTGTTATTTTATTTTGATACATATATTAACAATAAAATGATATGGGAAATTGGGAAATTAGGTTAGCGAAAACAAAACAAAGTAACAAGAAAAGGTTTCCATAATTTTTTTCAAAAAAAAAAATAGTTTTTTCAACAAAAACCCAATTGAACAGACTGATTTTTCTGACTTGAAAACAATCATTGATGCCAGGTGATAATTAACCTCCTAAGGGTTTTTGATATATTTACCAGATGAGATCTAGACCAATACATCAAAACAAGTTTGAAAAAAAAAATAAAATTCAAAATGAATAATTGTGTTAATCATTTGTTTTCGTTGAGGAAGTTTGTCTAACACATTGTTTTTTTTGCATATTGAACTCATTTGGTTGAGAGCAACTGATCTTAGATTCAAATGAGTCATTTACTGTTTTTTTTTAATTGGAAAAAAAATGTTAAACTTGCAAAATTAAATCGAACATGGCGAGACACGCGAACATTGTTGCATGCGCCTTTGATGTACAGTAATCTTTTTTGCAAATATTTGGGAAAAACTTTAGAATTTTAGCGCATATTGTCCTATTTTTGTGTAATTCTCATCAAGATGAACACCAATATGGCTAGATGTGTCAAATTCGGCACGTTCCTCTGAAGTTGGCACTTTCCCAGATGCATGGGAAAGTGGGAAAGCGTTGAAATGTGTCAAATTAGCACCATATGTTCTATAGCTCACGCCCATCAAGATACACACCCCCAAAACTATCCGTGCAATTCATTATTACTTGCACGACCATTTAGAACAACAGAAAATTGCAAGTCGCGCCAGACGAGGGGAAGAAAAGATAAAAGGCTAGAGAACGAGAGGTCGTGGCGAGATATTTTGATAAACGCTGTGGCGCCAAATTTTATAAAGGCCGAGTACGAGTGTTCGTCGCGATAGAATTTTCATAAAGTTTGGCGCCACAGCGTTTATCAAAATATCTCGCCGCGACCTCTCGGTCTCTAGCCTTTTATCTTTTCTTCCCGGCGTCTGGCCCGACTTGCAAAAAAAAGGGTCGTGCTTGTTCTAAGCCACGAGTTTTGTTGTGGTATACACAGTTTTATGAAGGCAGCAATGTCGCTCCATCGCACAAGCATTTTATTTTTTTTGAAAAAAAAACTCGATTTTTTCTTTCTTTTTTTCAAAACTAAAAACTCGTTGTTTTACAGATGGATCCATTAGAGGCTTTGCAGAAATATGTTGCCAAAGAAGTCAAGTTTCAAGAAATCAAATATGTAAGTGTTAACCATCATTTTCTTTGTGAAAAACAACAAAAAAACATTTTTTAGAACAATGACACGTATTATGCATTCGGTGATAATTGTTATCCAAAGTCGACCTTAACCGGAATACCGGTGAGTTTTTTTTAACAATCTTATTCATTATATTTTCTGGGATTTTTCTAGATTTACGGTAAAACTGATGAATACTACACACTTGAAGCTCTTTTGCTGTTCCATCAATGTTCTGCACTCGGTCACGGAAACTATGTAAAAGAGGCGGCTTCAAAAGATGTTCGAGCTATTACACGTATCGACAGAAAAAATGTGCAAGAATTGTTGGAAAGTAGAAGAGGAGACATTCCGGTGAATACAAATCTGCCTATGCAACCGCCAATCTCATTGAGATCTATTCAATTAACCGAACCAGAAGCTAAACGTCCAAGAATTGATGATGAAGCTCTTGAGTGAGTTTGAATCGCTTTTTTTCGAGAAAAAAATGGGGTTTTTGCAGAGAAGAGCAACGCAGAAATGCTCAAGCCGCACAAGTCGAAGTGCGTGCTCTCAATGAAAATCTGACAGTTGACAGGATTGCCGAAATGAGAAGAAAACGTCAACTTCACCAAAAGAAGAATATCGTTGCCACTGAGTAGGTTGAAGAGAAAAATGTGCTCAAAAATCGAGAGTTTTGCAGTGAATCAGCGCCAGGCGGGTCATCTTTGTCGTCAACGAAAGAAATTCCAAAAGTTCGAGTTCATCGAACACGCGAAAATGTTATGATTGGAAGTCGCGATTTGAGCGGTGTTATGGATATTATTTCAGCAGCTGTGGTTGGTTTTTTTCCGAAGAGAGACAAATTTCAAAAGTTCTGAAAATGCTAGCGAATTGCTGGTATTTTTGATCAGATTTTTTATGTTCTTCCTAGTCCTTTTTTCACATAACAAGATATATTCCTTCTAATATAAATTCTTGCGCATTCAAAAGTTTTGTGAACTTTTCCAAAACACTCAATTTCATCACAAAAACTTCAAAATCATAATGTCACTTTAAATTTTGACGTAGCTCTTTTTGCTGCTCAACATTTCATACCTACCACAAAAGGTGAAAAGGTACCGTGAAATTTTTTGAGAAATGTGCCTGGGTCCCGAAAACTACCATGTTCCTTTAAATTTTGACACTTTTTTTCTGTCATTCACAGTGATAAAAATATTTCCTTGTTTTTTTCACAGTTATTTTTTTTTTTGGAGAAATTCTGGTACTTAAAATACCAAAATTTCTCGAAAAAAAAGGAAAATTTTGGCGTTTTTGTGATAATACCCAAAATTTTTGAATGCGCGAAAATGTACTTTTGAATATGGCCATATTAAATTGTGCACAATGAAAAAAATCATTCCGAAAAATGTAGAATTTCGATTTTTAGCGTCAATGGGAAATTGAAGATAAAAAGGAAAAAGTTGCGGCGATCCACGCGACAACTGGCCATGGTCCTTCTCATTCCCATCAACAACATCATCAACAACAACAACAACAACAACAGCAACAACAAAATCGCAGCGGTTATTCGCGTTATGCGCAAGAAACGTTTGCGACTGTGAGTTTTCTCGTCGCAAGCGACAAAAAAATCATTGGCATTTTTTGTAGGAAAAAACACATGAAATCAAGACCGATCAATCTTTCATTGGTAGCAATTTACATGCTTTGAAACAAGGAACTGGGCTCGACAGTGAGTTTGACTTTTTTCCCGATTCAAAATTATTTTCTTCCCATTTTTCAGAACCCGCCGAACCGCAGCCAATGCGTCCAAGTGGAAGTGTAAATGTTGGCACGAAGCCAAGCACAGGAAATTCGTCGGCTAGCAGTAAAAGACCATCGCGGACACCGATCATTGTTGTGCCAGCAGCATTGAATAGTTTGATAAATATATATAATGCCAAAGATGTTTTACAGGTGAGAATGGGGTTTTAAGAGGTCACTGATGACTGAAAATCTCAAAAATTGAAATTTAAAAAAATGAAAAAAAAAACTGTGCAATTTGACCTGATTTTTTTCACGTTTCTTTATTTTCAAAAAAAAAATCTTGGCGCGCTTGGGAACCGAACCTAAGACCTTGCGGGTCAAAACTAGCCTACCTTTTTTCTTTTCTGATTTTCAACATTACTCTCTTTTTTTCCAGAATCTCACATTTGTGCCGTCCGATAAACGAAGAGCCGAAATGAACAAGAAGCCGATTGATGTCATAATTCAGCGCGTTAAAAATGGACAGAGTTGTAGGTTTTTTCTTCATCTGACCAAAAATTCAATTTTTCTCATTTTTTCAGACAACATCCGGATCATTGATCAAATTGATCGACTTGCGAATGAAGATTATGATCGAATTATTGCAGTTTTTGCACAGGTAAGAGTTTCCAAAAATTTTTGATTTTTTAAAAATTATACCATTTTCAGGGAGTTGCGTGGCAGTTCAAAGGATGGAAATGGAACGGAAACCCCACTGACATTTTCACACATATTCCTGGTTTTCATTTGTATTTCGATAATGATAAGGTGAATAGTTTTTTAACATTTTGAAAAAAAATCATAGAAAAGTTTTGAAAAATTGCCGAAAAAAATTTTTTTTCCTTTGAATTTTGAAAATTTTTAATTTTTCGCAAGGCTGTCGTTCTGGGCACCGCCTGGGAAAGTCAGTTTTCTCAATTTTTAACAATTTTTTTTTGGGTCAGCTCTGAATTTTCGTTTTCTTGAAAATATTTTCTACGATCTTTTCACAGTGAGAAAATTTTTTGAGGAAAATAAAATTGAAACTTGAAATTTTTTACCAGAAAAAATTGAAAATTTTTCAAAAATTTTGAGATTTTGTCAAAAAAAATTGTCACCGAAATATTTGATAAATATTTTTTTTAACTACAAAAAAATTAAATGTAAAAATATGATGATTTACAAGTTTTTAGCGTGACCCATATATTTTTTTTGAAAAAAAATCTTTCTGAATTTTTGACCAAAAAAATATCAAAAAAAATTCTTTGGTGAAGTGTGACTGCATGGTTTTTTTCCTGGAAACTTTCAAAAAATCACTGAAAAAAAACGGACAGTTTTTTTTCGAATTTTTTCGGTGAGCTCAAATTTCCATAATTTTCCCCCCTAAATCAGTTTTTTTTTGCAGCCTTCTGGTCAAGCGAAAGCATGGAATGTGAACAAAATCGCCGTTGCCGTCACAAAACGACACACAGATCGTGCGAAATTCAGTTTAATGTGGGAACAAATCGAGAACTCTGTCCGAAAAACCAAACCGCATTTATGCCAAAGACTCGGATTATGATGATCTTCATCGCCGTTTTTTAAACATTTTTAATAATCTTCTCCTCCTCCTTTTTTTGTTGTTGTATCATCTTTTCGTAAATTATTTGCTAATTAAAATGAAAATGTTTATTACTTTCGTGTTTCGAAGAAATGAAGTAATTCGAGACCCGCTTCAGGAGTCGTCTCCCATCTTCATTTCCATTTTTAGATCAATATATCCACCCTGACTCGCATTTCTTTCTCTAAACCTCTTCAGTTGTGGAATTGGCACACGTCCAGGCCTTCTCTCTTCTCTTTTTATAGCAACCATGAAAAAGCACTCTTCTTCTTCTTCTGCTTCTTCTTTTTTTCCGCGCACACACTACTTTTTGCTTTCTTCTTCGACGTTTTTTTTTTCGCGCGCGCACAAGCTTGTTGTTGTTTTACTCATTATATACACTTTATGTTCCCTGGAGGTGTTTGGTTAACCACGTTATTTTAGGAAATGAAAAAATATTTATTAGACACGCAACTTTTACAAAATATGTCAAAGCGTGATAAGACCGAACGTCAAAGTCTTGTGGTCCTTGAAAGTACTGTCGTTGAATTATTTTTTCTTTTTCATTTTTTTTCGGAATTTTTTTGCTATGCTTTCGCCAACACAGCAGGGCGCATTATGCTAATTTTTGGTTCCATCGCGAAAATTAATCTTCTTTTTTTGGTAAATTGTTGTGGGAAATGAAAACGATAGCCTACCACGCCCTTTTTAGAGACAAAAGTGAAAAAATGTTGAACAACACTCCGTGCAGTTTCACCTGCGCCGCTAAATACAACAAATTCAAATATTTGTTTTATGTGCACTTCTTCTCCTCCTTCATTGATTAGTGTTTTGCGATTTCTTGCGATCAACTTTTTTTGTTTCAGGCAGAACTGGACCGGTGGTACGGTAACGGCGGAGGTGGCGATCATCCGCTGACAAGTGGTCGTTCCGATGGTTACACTGGTCTAAACAATCGATACGATCATCACGAACACGTGCCGGGACCATCGAATTATCCCGATTCACAGTATCAACCTCTGCTCCGATCCACAATGACGTCGAGAAATCCGATGGGTTATGTGTCGGTGCAGGGTAATACTTCGATTTCGTCTGCTTCTCGACGGCCGGTTTTACAAAGGTTTGATCTTTTTTAAAACTATTTTTTGCCGCCAGAAATTTGACGCAAAATTGCACACTTTTCCGTTCATAAAAAAAGCAGAAAAAATCATTGTTTTTCTTGTGCGAAAAAAAGCTATTTGTTGCCAAAAAATATGAGAGAACAATAATTAATAAATAACTAAGAAGACAAAAAACTTTCTAAGAATGTCAAAGTCTCTCGTTGTCACACACTATTTCGTTTTTTTGTCTCGGAAAAAATATTACGGTTTCACCTTTTCCTTGAAAACTGAGAATAACAAAAAACCAAGAAACGTCCAAATTTAAAGGAACATAGTACACATTTCTCCAAAATTTCCAATTTTTCCAAAAAAAAATGTTTTAAAAAACGCAAAAAATGTGGTTTCACATGAAAGCTATTTGTTTACTTATTCATCTCCAAAAATTTTCTCTTTTTTTTCGGGAAAAAATCAGAAAAAAAACTTGACAGACATACCTGGTCTAAAAGGATATCCAAGTTTCTCAAAAAGTATTTTTTTTCAAGACGGTCAAAACGCTGAAAATTTGGAGAAAAATCTTTTTTCTTTTTTTTTGTGGTGACATTTTTTTTAAATTTTAGGTCGGGAAAAATTTTCACAGAAACATGATTTTTTTCATCGCATTTTTATGAAATTTTTGTCGAATTTTCAACAAAAAAATGATTCCAAAAAATGAGTCCGGCCTAAAATCAGAAAAAGTACCGTGACATTTTCTAGTAAAATATGATTTTCTCTCAATTTTTCAGCTATTTTTCTCTGTTTTTTTGTCCTTATTCACAGTGACAAGAATATTTTCTCAAAATTTTCACAGTGACCAAATTTTAAGGAATTTTTTGATACCCTGTTAGGTCAGGTATGAATTTGATTGAAAAATTAAAAAAATACTTTTTTCTGGATGGACTAGGTGACATATGAACTGTTGGACTTTAAAAAGCGTAACATTTGCTACAAAACTAGGTGATTAATCCCAAAAAACTACGCCTCACATTTTGCACCGCCGCTTCTTTCTCTAACCCCTCTTCCCCTAACCACTCTCTCACATTCCAGACAACATCGTTCAATGGATGGTCTAGGTGTGATTGATAGCTACAAAGAAGCGTACGACAACCAGTTCGATTCTCATTATCATCATCCAACAGTTCACAAACCATCATATATTCCACTTGAAATATCGACAACATCTAATTATACTAATCAACAACATCAGCAACAACAAAATAATCGATCAACCTCATTAGCAGCACTTTCAAATCCAATTCCAACACAAAATGCATTTTGGCAACAACAACAACAACAACAAAATAGGTAAAAAAAAAGAAGAAGAAGAAGACCAAAACATGTTGCATAATTAGATTTGAGAACAACGTTTTTCCTCGTTGGCCCACACTGCTTTTATTTATTTAGTTTTTTTTTGGTTTAGTCAGAAAAACTAGCGGAAAAAATTTATTAAAGGAGCATAGGTAAACATTTACGTGTATTTTTGGAGAAAAAATCTAGAATTTTACGTCCGTAATAAGCATGTTCCTTCAAATTTCCAATTTTGCTTTACCCTCTCAAATTTGTTCAGTTACGCTCTATTGAACTATACAAAATTAGAGGCTTCTCAAAACGAATTTGTGATTTTCAAAAATGTGGGAAAAAAAAATTTGCTCACTGTGAATGACGGCCAAAAACAAAAAAATGTCAAAAATTTGAAAAAAAAATCGTAGTTTCAAATTTTCGTGGCGGGACCTGTTCATTTTTCTTGAAAAATGTCTACATTTTCGACCAAAAACATTTTCTTTCAAAAAAAAATCTACAGTTCACGCCACGAAAATGTATGATTTTTTTTTTCAAATTTTGATATTTCAAGTCATTTTTTGGTCTTGAAAATGACAAAAAATTTGAAATTTTGAACAAAATTCAACCTAATTTTCAACCAAAAAATGTTGGCAAAAAATTCAGTGACATTTTTTTTCAAAAAAAATTTAAAGTTCACGTCACTAACATTTTTCTCAAAATTTTTGGCATTTTTCGTTTTTTTGTTCATGAAAATGACCAAATTCAACCTCAAAATTCCATTCGCGCTCTATTGAACACATCAGAGAACATTTGAGTGTTTAGTTTTTGTCACTTCCGTTTTTGTTGTTGTTTGTTCGCCTGTCTCCTGGGAAAAATGTATGTTTTTTTTGTTGAGTTTGCTTTTTTACAGCATGGGTACAACAACCGATCATCTTTACGACGTGCTTCCATCTCAAAATTCGGCCAGATTATCCGCAGTCAATGGGGGAGGAATCAACATCAATTCAGAATATGAACAACTCAAGGTGATACATTTCACAGTGCCTAAAATCAACATATTATCTAAAATGCGCTCTATTGATAATGTTATTTATATTCGGTTCAGAAGAGTTTTTCAGAAGTTTTTGATATCAGAATCTGATTCTACGCACCTGAAAAGTATTCAAACTTTTTCTAGTTTTTTTTGGACTCCGCATTATCTTGAAAATGTTACAAATAGGGTTAATTTTTGAAGATTGATTATACGACGGCGATCGAAAAATTGAATCAAACAATGAACAGCATCAAAACATTCTGGAGCCCCGAATTGAAAAGAGAACGACAAATGAGGAGAGACGAGGCGACGAGAATCAATCAGTTGGAACGGATGATGATACAACATGGAGGCGGAAATGTTGCAGCGACTGCCAATTCCGATATGGAAGGTAAACTTTTGAGCAGTTTCGGGAAAAACTAGAAACATTTTGAACTTTATGGGACACTTTTTTGCTCAAAAAAATTCGTCAAAAAATGATAATTTTTTCACAGTGACAGTTAAAATTTGTTAGGGTCTCGCCGCGAAAACCCAAACGGCCCTGTTCTACAGTACCCTTTCCTCAAAAACCCGAATTTTTCAGCTCTTCAACTCCGAATGGACTTGAAAGAACGAGACGAACGAATTCGTCAATTATCGGCGGCTCTGGAGAATTCGGGTGGAATGGATCCGAGAGTTCGAGATTTGGAAGACACAATCATGAGGTTGCAGGATTTGTTGGCCACCAAAGAGACGCAGGCAATGATGAATAATACGGTGAGATTTGGCGGGGAAAATTGGTTTAAAAATTTTTCAAAAATTCGGTAAAATGATGTCATTCAACCGTGCGACCGACACCAGACGGGGTGTGAGGTGCTATACTTTGTATGTGGTTATGTTTGCGCTCCAAATAGATGAAGTGCGCTCTCACCTCGTAGTTTTTCTGTTTCTCTGCGTCTCTCTCAAGAAAAAAATCTCATTGTTCTATTTTTACTCGGGAATTTTCAAGGCTGGTTTTTTGTCATTAATTTTTTTGGTTCTAGACGAACCTGGTTCATTTCAGGTCAATTTTACAACTTTTTTCGCTAAAATAAATATAGAAAATTAATTTTTGCAGGACTCACAAGGTCGATATGCTCTAGAAGGTGCACTTCAACGAATCGACGAGAAACAGGCGAGAATAGTCGAATTGGAAGAAGAACTGATGCGACAGCGAATGATGCGAAGTAATCAACCGCGCGATTTCACCGACAAAAATCTATCCGGTCACGAAATGACAACAATGCGCATGAAAATGGAGCGAAGTGAAGTAGAACTCGCCGAACGAAAAAGCGAATTGGCCAACTGCCAAAATCGCATGCAAACCGCCGAAGAAACATCAAACGAAATGCGATCACACGTGCAATTATTAAAGGATCAGTTGACGAATCGCGAACAACACAACACACTGTTGCAGGGCGATGTTGACGCGTTGCGACAGAAATTGGACAGCAAAAATAAGCAGCTCGAACAGCAAAATGAACGAATCGGACAGTTGGAGAGGGATATCAACGCGACAAAGGCTGATGTTTCGGATAAAAGTGAACTGATTCGACAGACTGAGATGAAAACGACACAGTTGATTGGCAGAATCGACACGTTGGAGACGAGTCTCAGGGAAAAGGATCAGGAATTGGATAGGGCTAAGGTAAGACTTTTTTTTACTTTGAAAGTTTTGAAGAAAAGGGTCAAAAAATATCGAAAACTTTGAAATATTCTCAGAATTTTTCTGTGAAAATTTGAGTTATGTTTGCCCGAAAAAAATCTCAAAATTTCGAGATTTTGAAAATGTTCCGGCTCTTCTAAAAGGATCTTCCGAAAAAAAACTTTGTTGATTTTTTTTCTAAAAAAATTTTAGATTTTTCAAGGAACTCTTTTAAACAAAATATTTTAGCAACTTCTGGAAATTTTGTGATAAATCGATTTTTCTGGTTTTCAAAAAAAGGTACATTTTCAAAATCTCGAAATTCTGAGAATTTTTCAAAGTTTTCTATATTTTTGATCCATTTTTTTTCGAACCGGAATTTTTCCAAATTTTTTTTTGGAGTTTGATATTTTTCACAAGTTCTAAAAATAATAAAAGTCATTTTTGTTTCAGTGAAAAAAATATTTTCTCCAATTTTCAAAGTTTTCATTTTTCTATCGCTTGAAAGTTTACAAAAATCATTACCCAAAAAATTCGAAAACAATGAATTTTCTGCCAGATTCGTCTTCTAAGTCATCCGGACGTTGTGAAAGAGAAAGAAATGATGGAACGCATCGAACAAGCCGAACGAGAACGTCAACGACTTCAGGAGCACATTGATCAAATTCGTCGAAATTCGGAAAAAGAGCAAATCGAACAACAAAAAACGTATCAAAAAGAATTGGCCGATTTGCGAGCAACCATCGAAAATCTCCAAAAAGAGCTGTCGGATCGAGATATTCTGCTAGAATCGCAAAACGAAAAAATTGGCGACATGAATCGAGATTTGAGTCAGGCCAAAAAACGACTACAAGATGCGATGGTTGACAAAGGAACAGATGAATTGAGAAAAGATGTGGAGGGAGCGAGAAATGAGGTGGAACAGTTGTTGAAAATGGTGCATCAACTCGAAAAAGACAATCTGACCCTGACCGGACAATTGAAACAATTGTCAACGGATAAACATGATGCGACAAAAACAGCCACTGGAACAATGTCGACTAACAGTACACTTTTAAAGGGACAACAATCGACGTATCAGAAAAGAATCGAAGAATTGGAAGAGGCTCTCAGAGAATCGGTATCCATCACGGCTGAAAGAGAAATTCATCTATCACAACAGAAACATCATCTACAACAGATATCCGGACAGCTGCAAGATGCGCGCAAAGAAATTTCGGATCTACGAAAAACTAAACAAAATATGATTGGAGGAGGAGGGGAAGGAGCTGATCGAGATCAGATGATTCGAGCGATCGAGGCCGAAAGACGACAACATCTGGAGCAACTGTTTCAGTTGAAGTGAGTTGCGAAAAAAATTGCTGAAATTTGAGGAAAAAAATGTATTTTTTGGCTTTTTGAAAAATGTCATGGTCAAATATAGTTGCGAAGAAAAAATTTCTGGCGATTTTTCTGGGCTGAACGAGTGTATTTTTTGGAAATCTCAATGGTTTCGCACAGTTTTGTGGGCGTGGCCTGACCCGAAGAAATTAAAATTAAAAATGAGAAATTTAGAGAAAAGGTCACGCAATAAATTTTCTGAAATTCGAAGAGCAAAAAATTTAGCTATTGAAATAACACCAGGCTTTGATCAAAAATGGATCTGAAATTATTTCAGACCAAATTACCGTATAATTTTGTGTTTTGAAAATTGTGCTCGGAGATGGAATTTTTTACGAAACAAAAAAAATCAGAAGCTCCAATTTTTTGAAAAAAAAACTCGGAAATTCCGATTCGGACCATAGCAACATCCCAAAATCAAGTCTTCATGTGCCGACACATCGCGGGTTTCGCCAAGGCAGTATCGACATCCCGTGAAATGTCGGTACACATTTTTTTTAAACCTGACTATGTTTTTTAGTATTTTCACAGAATTGGACCCAATGTCGAAATAACTTTCTCAAAATTTGGAGATCCCAAATTTCCAAACAAAAATAAAATTTTCAGACAAGAAGCACTGTTGGCAGCGATATCGGAAAAAGATACGCATTTGGCACTTCTCGAAAAATCGCGAGGCCCTCGAGATGAAATCGAAACATTGCGTCGGCACAAAGATGCTCTTATTCGAAAATTAAAACAGGAAAATGAGCGGTAAGTTTTTTAAATTTTGAAAAAAAAAAGTTTTGAAATTGACTCAAACATTTCAGTCGCGCTCTCGTTGCTCATCCCGACCCAACTATCTCAATGAACGCTATGGCGAGCGTTCTTCCCGGTGCTCCACTTCCCGCTCAAGTTCCTCTCATCCCACCAATTCCCACACAACAACAACAGCAGCAACAACAACAAGAACATGATGATGCTGATGGAATTTGGGCTTAGGTTGAAATACAACAACAACAAAACATTTTTAAAGCATATCCTCAAATCTTTCCAAGAATCTCAATCACTTTTTGCATTTTGGTTTTTTTTTCATTTTTCGAAATTCAATTTAATTTATTTTTGGTCTACTAACAATCAAATAAATAAATTTATAGCGATTTTCTAGTTATTTACAATGAATACTGATGATATGCAAAAAAAGACGAAAACGAAACAATTAATCGGAGAAAAAAAAACACGAACCTTTGAACAGACAGAAACCGGGGAAGAGAAATGCTCTTTTTTTAGCTCAGTAATGAATTGACAACAGCTCCGACGTTCAAATTTCGAAGATCTGCATATGTTTGACCACATCCAACGAATACGATAGGTTGGCCAGTGATATATGTCATTGAAACAGCGGCTCCGACCTACAAGAAAAAATTCAAAAAATCGGCATTTCACGTTCTTTTTGAAGATTCGACAAAAAATTTAAATTTCGACAAAAAAGTAAGGAAAGCATTCAAAGGAACATCACAAAATCTCCATAAAAACTGTCTAAACTTTTTTAACGTGAATTCGTTGTCCCTTTAAAAAGGGTACGGTGTGAAATGTGCATGCATACCTGTCACAAGAAGGTACCAAAATTTTGAAAAAATTTTGTCAAGGTGAAAGTTTTGAAAAAATGACGATTTTTGTCAAGGTGAATCGTTACCTAAAAACGTTACCTGTAAAAATTTGACAAAATGGTAATGTGAAAAATTTCCGAAATTTTTGTCAAGGTACTTTTTCCCCTCTTATGGCAGGTATGTGTGCACGTTCAAGCAAAAAACCTCGAATTGTGAATTTGCTCGTCAACGTGTTCACACTTTTTCTATCGCGCTCTCCTCTTTTTGTGCTGTCTCTCACATGCAAAACGTACGACACTCCGCTTTGCCCTTTGTTTAACGCAAGTGTAAAAGTGGAATGTCGTAGGGGGATATTCAAAAATTACCTTATCATCGATAGTATCAAATTTGGTGAGCACAATTCCATCGATTAATCGAGGTTTTTGTCCCGGTGACGCGTGGTTAGCCAATGCCTGAAAAAAAACATGAATAAGATAAGACTAGGCGTTTTTTTTCGAGGCAAAAAAACCAACCTCATTAAATTTGACAAGTTGATCAACCGCCTCATTTCCAACCAATGCTTCACCAACAAACAATACCAAATCAGGCTCGTTTATTCGAATTAACTGCAAAAAAACTAAATAATTCCACCAAAAATCGAAAAAAAAACCGTCCAACCTTGGCCAATTCTCTCATCAACGGTTCGTTGTCCTGCATTCGTCCGGCCGTGTCAATCAGCACAACATCGATACCTCGTTCGGCGGCAATTTTGATGGCCGACGCGGCGAGACCCGCCGAATCTTTACCGTAACCCTGCTCATACAATTGCACACTGTTCGGATGGAGAGCGTTGAGATGGCGAGTGTGGGTTCGGAGTTGTTCGACGGCTCCCGCACGGAATGTGTCACCGGCTGCGATGAGGACACGATGCTTGTTTTCGGTCAACCAGAATGTGATCTGAATATGGGGAAAATTTGCAATTTTAATGAGAATTGTTCTCTTGAACATATAAATTATATTTTTTCGACATTTTAGAAAATCCGTAACTTTTTTCAGGCATATTTGCAATATTTTTTGGGAGAAGAAAAACGTTTTAAATTTTTTAGTTCCATAAATTTTTTGGACAAAAATTCGCAATTGTTTTTTTGGACAAATTTTCAGAATTAAATTTTTGGATATTTCCAGGTTACTGTAGTTATATTGTTCTTGGAAAATTTTTCAAATTTTTTCCCAAAAATTTTGAAAGTCAAATTAATGGCATTTATTCATAAATGTGACTGAGTCTCGTCACGAAAACTGAAAAACTACCATGTTCCTTGGATGTCGGACGACATTTTGGCACTGTTTTTCGGATTTTTTCTCGATTTTCCAGTGTGAAAATTGTTGGTACCCTTTTAGACCAGGTATTAGAGATGAATTTTCCAAAAATCAATTTAACTAGACACAGAAAATTCGAAAACTATGATTTTCTTTTCAATTTTTCACATTTTTTTAAGTGACAAAAAATTTCCTGATTTTTCCATAATGAAAAACTTTACGAAAATTTTCATAATTTTTTTCAAAATCGGATCGGTTTTTTTTTATTTTACCAGCATATTTTTTAGCTGGAACCATTCCAGAAACTCATCTTGAAAACCCCAGTTAAAATACTGTGCAGAAATAAATTTTTCAATTTTTCTTGCCCCAAAACCAAACCTTAGCCAAATTCGTTGATTTTCCAACACCATTAACTCCACAAAACACAATAACATAAGGTCTTTGATCGCGTTTCGCTTCCATCACATCTCTCAAAATATCAACACGATGTTTTGGGGTGAGTAGTTGAACCAATGATTCGCGGACAGCAGTTTTCACTTCTTGGGCAGTTCTCGAAAAACTGTTAACAACTTTTCCTTCGAGTTTAGATACGACTGATTGGCAAATCTTTTCGGCTGGTTCAGCAGCAACATTTTTCACTGAAAAATGAATTTTTTGAAGAAAAACTTAATTTTTTCAAAAACCCACTTATCAAGTTATCCCTCATTTTTTCAACAAGCGGCTGTAAGTCTTCGATATTCAATTTTTTCTCTCCAACTAATCCTTTGATCATTCCAAACCATCCACCGGACGATTTAACAACTCTGAAAATCCGCGTTTTTTTCGAAATTCAAGGAAATATGTCATACTGTTGCTCTTCGACCTCGTCATCTTCATCATCAGATTCTTGAAGTGATTTGAGATCTCCTCGAAGGGAACCGATTTGGTCACGCATACTTTCAACAAATTTGTTTTCCTCTTCATTTTGAGCATTCTCACTATTCTGAAATGATCGTTTTTGAAAGGAGGGGAGATTTTTGAGAAAAGGACACGTTGAAAATTTGGAAAAAAAATTTTGAAAGGTTTTCATTTTTATTAAATTTTTTATATACAATATTTCACCCAAATAGCTACAAAAAATCTTCAAAATTTTAGAAAAATTCAAGTTTTCTTTCAAAATGTGAAATATTTATGAGACTTTTCGAAAAAATAACTATGCCGCATTCAAAAATGGGCGGAGGAAGGGTTTTTTAACTGAAAATCGAAATTTCTTGAAAATTTAGAACACTGTAATTTTGAATTTTCAATTGTCGCCATATTCAAAGCTGAAAAAAACCGATTTTTTTCAACAATTAATGATTCTGCATCAAAAAAGGCCTATTTGATGGAATTTTACAGACATACTTCAAAAAACCCGCAATTTTTTTGAAGAAATTTTCTAACTGAAAAAAATGGAACTTTTCTGTTTTCGATTTTTAAAATATTTAAAACTTTTTATTAAAAAAGCAAACCTCATTTGGATTCGATCGATCTAGCGATGCAACATCACTGGCTTTTCCGCTCAATCCCCAAACTCTAGCTTGTTTTCCTTTCGGCTTCTTCGGCGCTTCTTCAATTTTCGGTGAACTTGTCGAAGTTTTTCCACTCTTTTTGGCGAAAAACTCTTCACGTCTTCGTTTTATCTCATCGTCTGGACTTCCTGGGGGAGAAGAAGACGCATAGCCATCCGAAGAAGCGGCGCCTGGCGATGATTGTTCAACTTGGGCCGGTTTTTTGGATTTTGTCTCTTTTTTCGTCTGTCCTGGTCGACTGACAATTAATGATTCGATGGTTTTTTGAGATTTTGCAGATTCTTGGAAGGTTTTTGGCTTTTTCACAACGTTTTCATTGGCTCGCGCATGTTTGGCGGCTTGGGCCAAAACACTAAAAAAAAACAAAACATATTTTTTACGCAAAAAACACTTACTCTTGAAAACGATCATCGTAACTAGCGAATATTTGTTCTGTGTCACTATAAAGAGCCTGAAAATAAATTTTTGAAAAAAAAATCGATATAATTTGCTTGGCTCACCGCTTTTTCTTGAAGCTCATTGAGGAATGTGCGTCGGAAACTGTCGGTAACTAAACTTAATAATTTATCAGCATATGTGAGATTGACAATAGTTTGATACACTACTAAATAAATAATATCGAGCTCATTATCCAATTGAAATTTCATAGTATAATTGTTGTCTTTGAATTGTAAACTATTTCCTCTTTCCTGCATAAGTACTTCTTTTATGAAATTGTTGATTGTGTCTGTGAAATTTTGTTCTCCTTCCTGCAAAAAACTCTTTTTTTTTTTTCAAAAAAAAAAAACATTTTTCTGCTCGAAAAAAATCTTTTCACTAGAAAACCTTACCTGATAACTCCATAATACAACACCTCCTTTACTGAAAATCGAAAAAAGCTCAATCATTTTGAAGTTTCACCCTTTTTCCAATAGAAAACTACAATTTTCAGAGGCTTACGTGTTAATTGTCGTCAAGTGGTGTGTCTCGTGTGCAGCGACACACAATGTCACGCAGTGTTGCACACTTTATTATTGGAGGGGATTTGAATAATCCTCTTTGAAATTTGAGTTTGTTTTGCGATCGATGTTAACGAGGAAAGGTTAATTAGCAGAAAAACAACAAGATATTCAAATTGTTGACCCTTTTTGATGTTCAAATAATAAATCATTGTGTCCAAATTGAGGTGTTCGAAGAAGTTTGATCGCGATAACCGTCTCAATAATTGACAACATTTTCGAGGTCAACATGAAAAATATTTTAGCACTACTGTTCGAGATAATATCTTTGCAAAACATACATGTCAAGTTTAAAACTTAACAAAGTTTGACATTTTGTTGTTGGGCATTTTTGGGAAAAACAACCAGAACCTCCCAAATTCCAATTTTAACACCTTGTTCGTTTTCGCACCTTCGAATCATATCTGTCATAACATCTTCATTGTTTTGCCAGAGAAATAGTGTTAACACATTTTCTTCTTGTTTCCGTGTTGAACTCCGAGAAGCGAAACGGGTCAAGCTGGAAAATTGGAATTTCAATTTTTTAAACAGTTTCAGAAAATATTAGGAACTTTCTCAAACTTTTATCACTTATTGTATAGATCAGTAGCTAAATTTTTAGGTCTCCAAAATTATGAAAAATTACGTGGTGTTTAGTTCAAATTAATTTACGTGACCTTCTCTCTGAAACTCTCATTTTAAAATTTTATTTCTTCGGTTCAGGCCACAACCACAAAACTCTGTCTGATCTAGAAAAATGTGCGAAAATTATGAGATTCAAAAATACCTACTGTATTTCTATGGAGCAGCTTCTGATAATTTCAGAAAAGTCACCCAAATCACAGAGTGTATTTTGAATTTCAATGTTTTGCACATTTTTCTAGGTCAGACACAGTTTTGTGGATGTGGCCTAACCCGGAGAAATATAGTTTGAAAATGGAAGATTTGGAGAAAGGGTCACGAAAATTATTTTTGACCTACCCCGAGAATCTTTGAAAAACTTTGGAGACCTAAAAATTTAGCGGAATTTTCAAAAATTTTTACTTTTTCGGATTTTTTTTTGAAGAAAATGTAATTTTTCGACATTTTTCAACGTTTCAGCTCAGCAACATTCAAATTTTTACACCAGAATATTTAGTTTTATGCGGACTTTTTATTCAAAACGTCTTTTTTACATTCCCTAACTGTTCCAAACCGGATTCTTCAAGTTTTAGCACCTTGTACTTTTTTTTGTTCGCACCTTGAGACCATATCTGTCATGAAATCTATTGGTTCTCATTGTTACACCAGGTTAATAGTGTTAACACATTTCTGGAAAAATGTGCTAATTTCCGTGCTGAACTCCTTCAGGCGTTTCCCCTTTTCTCATATCAAACAAATTTTGAATTCAAAAATCGTTGAAAAACTCACCAATTTCAAATCAAACATATGTTACAGCTAAATTGTTGCAAAACGATTCAAACACATTTGTCCTTGATTTTCCCTTTTTTGTTTCGACCATTAAAAAAATCCTTCATTTTTTTCAATTGTCTCGTTGGTGGTCGTTTAAGAGCTATCAAGCACTTATGAGTGCTCAATTGTGCATTCTATTCAAATTCCAATGAACTAGAAACAAAATGGTCTAATCATACTTGACCCATCGCGTAGTTTCTGTAAAATAATGCACATTTATTGTTTTTGAATGAAAATAAAAAAAATAGAAAATTCAATACCGTAACCCTTCAAGGCACACAAAAGATCTTGTTTGGGTCTCACGTCGATATTTATTTTTGTGAGTCTGTTTTTTTTCTTTTTTTTAATTATGTGTTTGAGCATCCCAAAGTTGTTGCTAGCATATGCCATGCATCATAACTATTTTGATTGACCACAAATAGTAATTACGCAACTCATCGGAACACTTTTATTAAATAAGTTGTTTGATTGGCGGATTAGGAATATCTCACGCTTTTGGTGCCGGTATTTGTTCAGATGTCAGACACATTTAAATGGGTTTTTTGTGGCCGGAAAGACAACAAGTTCTTTGTCTTTTGCCATTCCATTCCAATAATATGAAATGATCCATTTCTAATCTCTCCTTTTTTTTCGCTTGTTCCTCCTGGGAAAATAAAAAGTTGGCAAGATATTCATCAAAAATTTTCGTCGACTTTTCCACTGCCGACAACAAGAACATGATGCTCATTTTTTTGTTGACTAGCAACTTTATAACATTTTGGACTAGAAAATTCAGAAAAACCGGAACATCTTGTTCAAGTTTTAGCACCTTGTACTTTTATTTGTTCGCACTTTGAGACCATATCTGTCATGAAATCTATTGGTTCTCATTGTTACACCAGGTTAATAGTGTTAACACATTTCTGGAAAAATGTGCTAATTTCCGTGCTGAACTCCTTCAGGCGAGGATTTTGAAATCTCGAAAAAATTCGGGCTGAAATTTCTACAGTACCTTGGAAATACTTGTCCGAATAATCTTTTGAAAAATCGAGTTTTTTCGGATTTTAGAAATTTCCGGTTTAAAAGCCCAAGATTTTCAGCCTAAATCTTGCTTTAAAAAACTGACTGGAAAAATTGAGAAAAAATAAAAAATTTCAAAACTAATTTGAACCTAGTCAATTTTTCAAATTTGGGCCGAGGCCTAATCTAGACCAAAAAACCTTCCACAAAAAATCAGCTAGATAACTTTCCGGGCCGGCCGGAATTTTTCAAAACTTTCAGGTCAGCCTAAAATCAGGTTAAAAAAATCTGATTATTTTTGAACTTGATTTTTCGAACTTCCCAAACGAGACGAAAACGGCGAATTTTTCAGGCCTTTCTGAATTTTCCAAAAATCATCAGGCCCGAAACTCTTCCAGGCCCAAGCCTAAGCCTAAACCTTCCCACCAATAAAAAAAGCAAAAAATCCTTTCCGTCCATCAATTTTTGTTTTGACCGGATAATTTGAAACAATTTAGGCGGTTGTGGTTTGTCATATGGTTGAGTGCTTAATTGGTGTGATGATGTCTCCCCATTTTTTTCATCTCACCGACCAACAACTTGTAATTACCCCCCTCCCCATGCATCCCTGTCCCTTTAAATAGTTACTTGAATAGGTGCCAAATAATTAAGACGCGCACACTTTTTTGTCGTCGTTTCGAAATATCGTACCAGCCACCTACCTCAATCACTCATTTTGCCATAAATTAAAACGTGTGAAATTGGGTTGAGATATCATCTTGATCGAAGGTCATTTTTCGGGATTTTTCTTGTTGTTTTTTACACACGTTCCTTTAATTTCGAAACAATACGACATTTGTTTAAAAGTGCAAGTTTTTCGGTGATTCACAAACAAAATATTATGATTTATTTTTCCTTTTTTTTTTTGAAAAGTGACAGTTGTTCGATGAAAAAGACCACCCACAAACACTTTTTTTTTCGAAATTTAGAAAACTTTTGGCAATGTTCCAAAAGTACTGTTGTTTTGTTTTTTTTTCTTTTTTTTTTAGACAAAAAACATTTGAACATTCAAAAAGTACAGTAAGCCGGGTCTGAAATTTTTGCCTGGTTTGACCCAGAAAAACTAAATTTTCAAACCCGAGAAAATTCGGAAATTTTAGAAATAAAAACTACAGTAACCCGGGCCCCAAAAAATTTGAAATTCCGAAGATTACTGTAGTTTTTTCGTAAAATCTAAAAAAAAAATAGATTCAGTTTTCAGACCCTTCAGAAAAAAAAAATACAGTAACCCGGGCCCAATTTGATTTGATGCTCGAAAACCAAAACTACAGTCACCCAAAAATTCATTATCCTTCTTCCAAAAACAGTACTGTAGTTTTGGTGGCAAAATGTTTTGCAAAAAATTGTCCACAACATTTCTCAAATTTTCAAAAAGTACAGTAACCCGGGTCTCAAAAATATATTTTTTTCCTAAAAAAATATTTCAGGCCGAAATCGAAGTTTTTTGGCTCAAAAACCAAAACTACAGTAACCCAAATTTCAAAAATATTCCTCATCTTTTTTTTATCAGTCGGTGACTTCCGTTTTGTGTCTCATTACCCAAACTGACTTATCATCATCATACCAAAAAAAAATGATGTATTTTTCTCACGATTCAAATTTCCCTCTTCTCTCTCTTGTCCGGAAGAACTACACAGCAGTTCAAGCTTGAAGATTGTGTTCATATTTTTTTGTTAGAACATTTAAAGAAAATTCTTCTGCAGGAATCATGTGCATGACAGTGTAACAGGTTAGGCGTTTTGTTATAAATCGAGAGGTCAAGGGTTCGAATCTTCACCCATGCAAACTTTTTTTTTATTTTTTGTTTTTAACAAAAAGACAAGTTTTTTTGATGAAATTTATCTATGGAAGATTTATCGTTGTCCTCGAGAAGTACACGTCGCGGCAAATGGCAAAAGAAGTGCGCAATTTAGCGGAACAGTGTAATATTTGAGAAGACAGACAGTGTTTGTCTAATTATTCCATCACTCGAGAAGAGCAAAAAAGTTGCGTAACAAGCTCAATATTCTGCTCTTCTCGTGTTGATTGGCATGCTCTTCAACAGTATCATTTTGCCCTTTAATTAACTCCCCTCCAAAAAAAACCAACAAAATATGGCGCAATTTCAGTCAAAGCGGAACGGTTTTTGATCCGAAAAAATTGAGCCTGTGTAGTTCTCCCGGACAAAAAAAAGAGCTCGAAAATTTTCTTGCAATTTTGAACAAGCTTTTTTTCTGAATTATTGTGTAGTTCTTCCGGACAAGGAAGAGAAGAGGAAAATTTGAATCGTGAGAAAAATACATCATTTTTTTTTGGTATGATGATGATGAGTCAGTTTGGGTAATGAGACACAAAACGGAAGTCACCGACTGATAAAAAAAGATGAAGAGTATTTTTGAATTTTCTGGGTTACTGTAGTTTTGATTTCCGAGCCAAAAAAGTTGATTTTTGACCCAAAAGTTCAAGTTTCTGAGACCCGGGTTACTGTAGTTCTCCAAATTTGAACTTTATTTTTCTGACTTCAAAACTACAGTACTCCATGCTTCTTTCGATTTCGAATTTTTGGTTCAAAATCAAATTTCAAAAATTCAGATTTCGAGAAAAATTGAACTCGGGTTACTGAATTTCTTGGCTTTTTTGTGTAACTGTAGTTTGCCTCTTCGATTTTCGGCTTCAAGAGTTTCATTTTTTGGGACCCGGGTTACTGTACTTCTTTGATTTTCCTTTTTTTTCAAGCCCAAAATTTCGAGCCCAAAAATAGAAAAATTGACAAACTGGGTTACTGTAGTCATTCCAAAATTTTCTCAAAAACTACAGTACTCTCAATTTTTCGAAAACTCTCCAATATCCGACTCCAATAAATCATCACCGATCGTCGTCTCAATTACTTTCATCGTTAATCCTCTCTCATGAATGTCTGCGTCTCTCCCCTCTCCACACTCTCTCTCACCGAACAACAAAAGTTTTTTGTGTTGTGTTTTTTTCGGACCGAGCCGAGAAATTAATCCCCCGGGAAACCCCTTTCATCTTTCTTTCATGACAATATAATTGTTGTTTTCAATTTTTTGAACTTTCTCGGAGTACTGTAGATACAAACTACAGTACTTTTTGAGTTTTATTTTTGCGGTAATCAGCGGGACGTCGAAGCCAGATGGTTTTTTGCTATTTTTTCCAATTTGACACAGATTTTATCTTAATTGAAATCTCTAACAAGTTTGTCGGCAGAAATTTGGACAACTACAGTACTCAAAAAAGTCTGTCTTAGAAAAAACGTACCAAATATTTTTTAGCCTTCAACATCCCAAACTACAGTACTCAAAAGTATCAGGCTCTATTTAAAAATTCAAAATCTACAGTACCCCGAACAACCCCTGAAGTCAGGTTTTTCTAAATTCTTTGACCTGAATTTCTTGTTTGTCGCAACAAATCTACAGTACCCCAAACTACAGTACTCTCAAAAATCTTGAAGTTACCTCAAATACTGTAGTTTTGTTGTAGGCCATAAAATCTACAATACTTTGACTTATTCTGAAAAAAATTGAACAAAATGTTTGGCCCCGGAAAATTCGGAAAACTACAGTACTCCAAACTACTGTAGTCTCAAGCTCTTTTCGAAAAGTTTAACTACAGTGTCTTCTGGGATCACCGTAGTCCTCTTGTCACAACAACAAAACAAATGCTCTCAAATTCCACTGGGCCCAATTATCCACTCAATTCAAGTACTCATATCAATTTATGTCCTTCCCACTCACTTTTTGTTGTTTATCCTATACATATTTGTGCATCACCTGTTCCTTTAAAGCGCGCAGATGTTAACTAGCTCTTTGTTGTTATGTAATTGCCGCAACAAGTGATGCTGATAGTCATCATCTGGATCGTGGGCGGAAGTTGTAAATATTTGACATGTTGCCAACGAAAAAAATGTTGGAGGGGTACTGTAGTTTTATGTTTTGGAGTCTATTTGGAACACTACAGTAGTATGGTTCTTCAGGGTACTGTAGTTTTTTAAAAACTTTTCGAGAAATTTTCAGATAAAATCGTACTCAAAAATTGCTGCCATATTTTTGGCAGAACATTTTTTTTATTTCAGACCAAATTTTGTTTTCTGGAGTACTGTAATTGAAAAACTACAAAACTTTCGGGGTACTGTACTTACAAGTTAGAATTAGATTTTGGAAAAAATTCCAAACTACAGTACCCTTCCGAGCAGTGAACTTTGGTGCTATATTTCTAAACTACAGTACTTCTCTGACCATGTTTTCTAAAAACTACAGTATTCTTTTTTGACACCTTCTTGAAACTACAGTAACCCGCTGAAACGATGTGCTTCGAGGTACTGTAGTTTGAAAATTTTTCAGAAAGCTTTATTAATTTTGAACTAGAGAATTTTCAGACCCGACTTTGGAGTACTGTACTTCACAGTACTCTCTTTTTCGGAACTACAATACTCGGGGACAGTTTTTGCAAATTTTTTTCGACTTCAAAAGAGGGTACTGTAGTTTCAGTTTTTGCTCTGAAACTAAAGTCAAGGCCTCATTCTTTTTGAATTATATAGCCTTGCACTTTTTACTTAGTAAAACAAATGATTTTTTTTTTGAATTTTATTATCAAGGTGACTAATTTAGGGTCATCGTGAGAAGAGCAAAAATTTTTTTGGCTCCGGAAAATTTTTTTTCGAATTTCTGCCAATCGCAATAAAACGTTGTTTGATGGATATCGTGCATATATTTCATTTTATGACCAACTCGAAAAACACACACACATTTTCTATTTTTCCGCTTTTTTGTTTTTCGTAGGTTTTGTCGAGTTTGAAAAAATTTTCGGTCCTAAAAATTATGGAAAGAGTCGATTTCAAAATTTTTTGGGTTACGCGGGGTTCGAAAACAATTTTCGGGCCTGAAATTTTTGAACTGAGAATTGTTTTCGGGTCTGAAAATTTAAAAAAATTCAGGCGTACATTTTTAAGACCTTAACTTCTGAATATTTTCTGGTTACTGTAGTACTGTCGGTCTCGAAAAAACGTTCGAGTTTTGAGCAATTTTTTATTTCTCAAAATTTTGGATCCAGAAACTTTTTTTCAAAATTTCGGGTTACTGTAGTTTTGTGTTTTTGAGCTGAGAATTGTTTTCGGGCCTAAAAATTTAACAAAATTTCAATCGTACAATTTCAGACCTAAATTTTTGAATATTTCCGGGTTACTGTAGTTTTGTTGGTTTGAAAAAAACATCCAAATTTTGCCCCAAAAATTCGGATCCAGAAACTTTTTCCGAAATTTTCGGGTTACTGTAGTTTTGCGTGGTTCAAAAAACATTTTGGCCTAAATTTTTTGGCCCAAGTTTTTGATGAAAAAAAATCGGGCACTGTTTTTTTTGGAATTTAAATTGTCGAAAAATTCGGGTTACTGTAGTTTGTTGTTTTAGGCTGAATTTTGTTGGGGGAAAATTTTGAAATCAAAACTTTTCAGGTCAGAATGTTGAGCCATGTTTTGGGGCAAAAAATCGATGCTGACCCAGAAAATTTCGCGCAAAATTTCTGTCACACAATTTTCCAAGGAGTACTATAGTTTTGTCGGTCTGAAATTCGAAAACACTACAATTTTTGTAAACTTTTCAGCCCGCAAAATGTTGAACTCGCCCAATTTTCCAGCTGATCTTTTCAACTTTTCTCTAAACCTCTTCATCTCTCCACTCTCTCACTCTCCTCTGTCTACACCATCAATCATCACCTTGTCCCCTTCTTCTTCTTCTCCTCTTTCACCCCCCAAAAAACACCAGGCTCCGCCCACCACCAAGACTCCGCCCCTTTTCTGCCTGCCACCCGATTTGATCAGAATTTAGTTAGCAGAAATACGAAAAGAAGAATGTCGTGTTTGGCCGTAGTCCTGAATGGTCCGAAAGCGAAAAATGGTCGTCGTGTATTTGAGAGTTTTGTCGAGCAGAATAAGATGAGCTTTTGGAATCGGTTAGTTTTCGTTTTTTCTGGGAAATTTCCCCAATTTTCCTCTTTTTTCAGTGAACTAGTTATCGCTGCCGAAGGCCTCATCTATATGGGATTCATGCGACCGGGAACCCTGTTCATTTCGGGCGACGCGCAACAATTACAAGTTTTGAAAGACGCATGGGCTCGACGCGTTTTGAAGCCGGCCATTGGCTATACAATTGGCTCGTTGGGTGAGTCATCAACTATTCATTGGAGAGGGGTTGGAAAAGGGCTTCCTTCCTATCTCTTTTTTTATTGTTTTTTTGACAAAACTTTTTTGTTTTGTTTCTGGGGCCATGATTATTGTCAATGCAAACAAAAGAGAGGCTTCTGCCAAACATTTTTTTGAACAAATCAAATTACCAAAAAAAAATTGAAATTAGTCTTACTGTAGCGTTTGTGTGACGTGTGTCGCAAATGACATAAAAAATAATATTTTCACGTGGTTTTTTTTGAAGATTTTCCAAAAAAAAAGTTTTGTGTAAAATCATAAATCTCATTTTTCAACTCATTCAAATGTGTTTTTGTGAGATGAAATATGGCAAAATTGCCAAAAACCTGTCATAGAAAAATAGAGAGAAATGTCTCACAACGAAGAGCTGAAATTTTTCTCTGTACCCTCCACTATCTCACGTGTATCTTAACTATAAGATAGCGCGTGAAACAGTGGAGAGTTTAGAGAAAACTTCCAGCTTTTCGTTGTGAGACCTTTTTCTCTGAATCCTTCTCTCTCTATTTTTAGAATTCTGGCAGGTTTTTGGCAAACTTGCCATATTTCATCTCACGAAAAAGACATTTGAATGAGTTGAACAATGAGATCTATGATTTTTCCATAAAAATCATTTCTACCTACCAGATCACTTAAAAGGGTATGCCTAATCTGTCGGCATTCTTTCAAACACCTTTTTCTATTGTTCACAACAATGTGCTAAAACCCAAAACTCTTGTTTCACCCGAAAGTGTGACTTTTCATTGTTCTCCTAGTTATCCATCCCCCCAAGAACGATACCACATAACCACCTGTAGGTAATACAATACGAAGGTGTGTTCGAGCAGGTGATGCGTCTGCTCTCTCTCAAGAACGCGCTAATTAGCCGCAAACAAGGTGCCTTCTGCTCTTGCATCATTATAAATATTTTGGGCATACAACTATATCTGTTGACTTTTTTTACAGGTGATCTTGGAGCAATTCAACAAGTCGAACAGATGCATTTTGTGCCGTTGGGCGATGTGATTTGTGATGCTGTCGCGCAACTCAATCGAACTGGACAACCTGCCACCGAGACCACTATTCGACAATATGTTGCCAGACATTGCGCACATGTAGCTCCACCTGGAATTGAAATGGTTGGTTTTCGGGGGAAATGTGGATTTTTTGAAAAAAAAAACTCACGTTTGGTGAAAACTTGACGGCGTAAAATTAGCTGAAAATGTTAAGCCTGGCCTAATAAGCTGATTCACAAAAAAATGTAGAAACCACCTGATTTGTGTGAAAAATATGTCAAAAAACGTCGGAAAAAAAAGGTTTTTCTGGTTTCGTGGCGTGACCTTCAAATTTTTCAAGAATTTTCGAAAAAATGTCACGTTTTCCCCTCACGTTTGTGTAATCTTATCACCCCTTTCTTGAAATTTTGACTTCTCACAAGTTGTTCACGATTTTTACCCTTCAAAATTTGCAGGTTCGCCAAACCCTGAACTCGCTCCTCGCCACAGGATTCATCTACAAAATGGGAGACCATTACTTCGTCTCAGTGCCCACCAATTCTCCGCCAAAACAAAAACTCACAGTCGAATGTCAAACCGGTCAATCGATTATGGTTCAGGAGAAGAAAAACGGCACCAAGAAGGGTATTTTGGCCAGATTGTTCAACAAAGCTGTTCGACCGACTACAACAATGCCCCAACCAGTTCCGACAAATCCGCCACCACTTCCACCAACCACAATGGTTCCAGCAACATTGGCGCCAGTTAAAATGTGAGTTTTTTGTTTTGGCAAAGTTCATGAATGTGACAATATTTTGACACTTTGGTGATTGATTGAGTGTCGTTTTGTCTTGTTGAAGACAATGAAATGATAGCTTGGTGCGAACCAGGTAAGCCAAATGTGCGAACCTAACCGTAAAAAAAATTGCGTCACCGTCTTCTCGGTAGATTGTAAATATGGATGAACAGATTGCGTAAACCCCCCGCGATTCTCCGCCATAATTACAGGCCAATCAAATATACCTAATATCAACTAGCAATTATTTTTGTCTTTTCTTACAGGTATCAAGAACCAACACAACCACCAAAGAGAGTGCAAAAACCAACCACAACCAATAACAAACATACCAATGAGGCAGTAGTGATTTCGAAGAAACAACAACGACGAACTAAACGACGAGAGACGGCGAAATTGTTGAGCAGCTCTTCAGAATGTTTAAACTATGGGCCAATTGATCCGCCAGAGATGTTGCCTGGATGCTATGCTGCACAAACTTATAAGAAGAGAAGTGCCCCGAAATATCCGCCAATTGCCAGAACTTCAACACCTATCGAATCTGACAGTGCTTATTCACCATCACCTGTTACTGATTCAAACGAGGAGGCGAGTCAAAGTGATCCGGAGATTAATCACACCTATATCAACCTGGTTAAACCTTCTTATACCAATGATTCAACTCAATTCGAAGATTTGACAGCGATGACAGAAGAGCCACAAATTCTTGCAACTCAAATGATGCGCGGTGTTCTCATCTCCAACCTATGATGCGTCAAATAGGACAAATATAGGAAAAACCCAAAGCTAGTCCAATCGTGATATTATTTTTGTTGTTGTTATTGTTGCTGAAAAAAGTTGTCTCTCTCTGCTGTCTGCACCCTCTCTATCTCTACCCCCTTCCGTCCTCTTCCAAAATGTGTTTCTCATGTTATTTGAAAAAATTTTTCATACTGGTCATCGTTTTTTTTTTTTGATAATTTTTTTGAATAAAAATTGCAAATTTTTGTCTAATGAGCCTCACTTCCGCTAAATTCAAATGCTCTTTCTATTGTTTCGCCAAATTTCCGGAGCAGGTGTGATGACTATAAAAAAGAATCGAGGTTAAACGAGAAAAAGAGGGGATTACACAAGAATTATTCTTTTCTAGAACTACTAATTACGTAATTCAATTAAGGATTACCTTAACCTTGTATTTATAACGGATTTCAAAATCATATGACTTTTATATTTGTGAAAAAAACATATGAAAAATATTGGTTTTCATTGAAAAAACATATGGCCGAAGTTTCGTTTTTTTCTAGGTCCAGTTTATTTTTCATTTTGCATGGAAAATATATTTTTCCCACAAAAACATGAACTTTGAAAGTTTTGACAACTTGATACATGATCAATTACCTTTATACACCCAATTTGAGAGCTGCTAATAGCTGTGCATGGTCTTCTGTCACATAATTCATCATCTGTCTCTTCTTTCTCCTGCAACTTTGTTGTTGGTTATATGAGCACGTGTGAAATCGACCCAAACACATGTCACAACTATAATTAGTTTAGATTTGGTCTAGATTTGTTTATTTTTTGAATGGATACACCAGAAAGATCGAAAGTTCAACAAAAAAGAAAAGAAAATAAAAAAAAAATTTCGAAATAGTTCGATAGAGCACACATACCCTCTTTGAATATTATTTTTGAATTATTTTTTTTTGTTTTGTTTACAAACAGTAGTTTCTTGGAAAACAAACGTATTCATATGACTAATGTTTGTACAACGCATATTGTCATACTTTATACATTGCCTGATAACAATAAACTGTTCTCACAGAGAGCAAAATGTCGAATGACGGGTTGCCAGATAATTATGAGTGGTTTTCAAATCAAATCGCTGGCCATCATCCATCGGTGATCAAAAATGGGAAACGTGAAATTGGTAAGCCAACAACAACAAGCCCGTTTATGTACACAGATCTTTCTCTCTCTCTCAGTTGCCAGCCTATTTGCCTAATTTACATAATAAATGAGCGATTAGTTGCGACTTGTTGGGACCACTTCTCATTGTTATTTCTGTTTGTTCAGCTGAGAATCGCACCTTTATTTTGAATAGCAAAAATTCAAATATCTCGTTTTTGTAGGTCTTCTCAAAATATCGGGCAGTTCAGAGTGTCTCAAGTTGAAACAGGATGCTAGTCGTGGTAGGAAAGAGGTAGGTTTCCAAATTGCGCAACTTTTTTTCGTTTTTTTTTTTGGGAGACATGCACCTGTGAACATATTTTTTACGATTTTTCGTGATGCAATACAAATTGAAACAGGAAATCTGGTGTTTTCGAGAAAAACAGACCTGATTTTTTTAGGCCGCCGGGCTTAGGCTTAAAAAAGTCGGGCCGGCAGGAGGTTTTGAACCAGTCAAAATTCGAAAAAAGAGGGAGTTTTCCAAACTACAGTACTCTGTTCCCAAAATCCTGCCTCTTCAAAATAAAAACTACAGTATTTCTCACACTCGAGGGATTTCTACAGTACTTTTTCGTAGTTTTCCGAAATTGAGCCTTTAAAAACCGAAACTACAGTACTCTTTGTGATTTGTCGAAAAAAATTACGGGAAAAATTTCAATTTTCCCTTTTCGAGTCCAAAAATATTTCATTTTTTCCAATTTCGCAAACTACAGTAATCCAAAATTCTCAAAAGTTTTGAGCCATTTTTTAGGTAAAAAATTTTTCTCTTTCATAGCTTAAATTCTTATGCCCGAGAAAATTTGAACAAAAAGCAAAACTACAGTAACCCAAAAAGTTTTTGAAGTTTCTAGACCCGAAAAATATTTGAGAATTTTTTCTCTGCGTCTCATTAACTCTCAAAAATCTCTTCAACGTGGAAAAAAAAAGTTTTTCACAAAATACAGTACCCCTTCCGCGTCAAATTTCCCACATTTGCGCAATATTTTACCAATTAGCAGAAAAAAATGTATGGTTATCAAATTCCCACGGTTTACTATATGTGTGCTGTTGCATACACATAATTATTATTATTATTCTAATTTTTATAATGTCTCATAAAAATTCGGGAGTACTGTAGGTGCTCTCGTTTCGAACATAGATCCTTATTAACGACCTTGTTTGTTTTCTAGGTGACATGTCACTCATAAGTACAATATCCGGAGTTGCGCAATAGTTGCAACTTTTTTCTCATGGTTAGTCTCACGGAGAAAAAACACACAGATGTTACCAAAAAAAAATAGTAAAACCACCTGGTGGAATTGAACCCCCGATGTTTTATGTTGAAATCGGGGACCTAACCAGCTGAGCTATTGTCAATCCGGTCAGATCATCCAACGAGAAAAGTGATCTACCACAAAAACTTGATGAGAGAGCATGTCAAAATGAGAGATTCAGACGGTAGATCAATTTCTCATTGGATGATCTGGCTGGATTGACAATAGCAAGACATGTTTGTGTGCTGAAACCAATTCCATATTTAAACCACCTTGTCAAGGAGTTGATGGCTCTTACGCAACGATCATTTTCAGGTAGCTATCTACAAACTTATGTCCTCGAATGATGAATTGCGTAACAATCCGGAAGATGCGTAAGTCATCAACGTCAACAACTTCTTCTTTTTTTAATCTTGCGTTTACAGGGAATTCGGCGCAGCTCGCATCGAAGACATCCATCGACTTCGAAGTCTGACACCGAAATTTTACGGAATTCGAAAATTATTCGTCGATGGTCAAGGTAAGGGATGAACCCCATAAATCGACTAATTGCGTGACAGATGTTTTTTGGAAAATGAAAACGAAATTTCACTTTTTTTCCGCCCCAAATTTAATGGTTATCAAGTCGAATTCGAATACGAATCTATCATGAATAATTAATCGAATGGCCACCCCTTTTATGACGTGTTTTATGACCATCAAATTTCGTGTCGAGAGTTTTTTATTTGAAAAATTTGGAAGGAGTACTGTAGGTTCATCAATAACACCTTCTATGGGGTACTGTAGTTTTAAAGTATTTGGGAAAAGTGGTCAATAAAAATTGATGTCTGGCGTTAATTAATTACTTACGTATGGCAAAAAAGGATGACAGACACTTTTTTTTCGGCGTCTGAAAATTTTCGGGCCGGCCCGAAAAACCAATTTTGCTTGGAACAAAGTGTTTAGCCATTTTCAGGCCGAGTTTATTTTTTGAGTTTTCAAAAATCAGAAAAAAAATTCAGAGTACAAAAATTAGAGATTTTTCTAAAAAAAAATGCACTTGGGCAAAAAAATTCTGAAAATTTTCGGGCCGGCCCGAAAAACCAATTTTGCTCCGGATAAAGTATTACTCTCTTTTCGGGTCAAGCCTAAGTTTCAAAATTATCACAAAAAAATTCTTAAAATCTCATGAAAGTCACATTTTTTCAGTGTTTGAAAATTTTCAGGCCGACCCGAAAACCTAATTTTTGATCAAAATATTCAGCTCTTTTTGGGTCGAGTTTATTTTTTAAAGTTATCTAAAATCATCACCCAATTTTCCAAATTTTGAGCTTCAAAACTTTTCCAAAAAAAAAACTATTTTTTTTCCGCAGACCGCGAATTTCTAATTCTCGAAGATGTGACACAAGCCTACAAAAATCCAGCAATTTTGGACCTGAAAATGGGCCGAAAAACATTCGATCCGCTGGCAAGTCAAGAGAAAATCGACAAAGAAACTGTCAAATATCCTCCACAATCGATCATCGGTTGTCGGATTCTAGGCTATCAGGTGAGTCGCAGCAAAGTGTGAGAGTGAACGAGACGCAGACAAAAATCTAGAATCTTGTCAGAATCCCAAAGAAAGCCCTTTTATTTAATTTAAAAAATGCAGCCTGAAAAGTGTGGCGTGGTAGTTCAACAGGTTAGGCGTTTTGCTATAGATCGAGAGGTCCAGGGTTCGATTCCTCGCCTCGGCGATTTTTTTTTCTTTTTCTTTCTCTTGAAAACCATCAAAAATTCAAAAAAGAAACCAATCTCGACACATCTGTTAACATTTGTCGCCAAAAAAAACAGACACAAAGAGGATTATAATGCGCGAGATGATGAGAAAGAAATAAAAGACACCTATTAATGACAGTGTCACCATGTGGTGACACTTGACTGACTTATAAAAAAGACACCCTTCAAAGGACTATTGGTATTTGAATTTTTAATTGCAATGATTTTCGAGTCATATCGAATTACGACTGTTTTGAGGGAAACAAGGGCAAAAATTGAACCTAGAATGGAATTTAAAGGCGCATAATATAAAAAATTCAAAATTTTTCTTTTCAAAAATTTCTGGGCAAGTTACAGTAGTTTTCTGCCTGTACCTTTAAATACAAAACCGTAACCTTTTTTGCCAAAAATGTACGGTAACTATGACTTTTTAAAGGCGCATAAAATCTGTGTTGAAAATCAAAAAAAAATGTTTCACAATTAATTGGAAAAACTTAATTTTTCGAAATTTCGGACCGAAAACTTTTGTTTCGAAAAAACTAGAAGTACAGTAATCTTTCTCCTTATTTTCATGAGTCGAAACCTACAGTAATTTAAAGGAGCATAATAAATCCAATTCCTTGTGTGTACCTTTGAATACAGTAACTTTCTAATTGTTTGAATTTTTGCAAAATACTGGATAGGCTCAAAAACTACGGCCCGAGCCGGATTTTGTAAAAAATTTCATGGCGCTCCTTTAAATACCGTACTTTTTCGAAACCTATTTCCACAGTAACTTAAAGGAACATAACCAAGTTTTTGTTTTTCAAATTATTTTTTTTCCGCGTCGCGGCAACATCAAAATATGTCGGTCTAATGATTGGTGTTGTTATATGATATGGCCATCTCGCACATATCTGTTTGATATTATGTAATTTGAGACAGGAGAAGTTGTAAAAATGGATTAACAGATGTGGTGCACTACTTTGAAGGACAAGTGTCTTTAACCTACAGTAATATTAGTTTGAATATCTGTGTGTGTGTGTGTGTGTGTGAGTGTATGAATGTACTGCGAAGAAACAATGCCCAATCACATAAAAGTCAAATGAGGTGTTGTGTTATTTTTTTGGTTTTTGTAGATTCATTCGTCTGATAATATGGTCAAAGTGCGCGACAAAACGTGGGGAAAATCGTTTGATCAACATACTATTCAAAATGGTTGGTTTTTTGGAGAGTGGTGGGAAAATTGTCTCCGAGACATTTCGAAAAATCATGAAATTATCAAAAATCTATGTTTTTCTCTCATTTTTCAACGAACATGTGTACCAACATTTCCCGGGATACGCCATACAGTAAGACAAACACAGTTTCGAAAAGTCCCATAAAATTGAACCTGAAAATCTGGACAAAAAGTCTAGCCTAGTTCCAATTTTTGCCCGATTTTCGGGTCTCATCACCAAAAAGACAAGACAGAGCAAAGCGACAAATTCGGAGAGAGTACGAGACACAGAGATTTCCACGTGTCACACGTGAAAAATCTAACTAGTTTTAATTTTTCCGTCATTTTTCTAGCGAAAAATTGAGCGGGTTATTGCGACAAATTTGAAGTGAGTAGAGATTTCCACGTGAACTTTTCACTTCATTTTTTGAAATCGACGCCAAATTTTTTATTATTTTTCTCTGCGTCTCTCTCTCTCTCTTACCCATATTTGTCACCAAAAATTATGTCACTCTAAGAAATTTTAGAAAATATTTTTATCACGATAAAAAAAAGGAATTTCGTCGATATTTAAAGGAACATGATAGTTTTTCAGTTTTCGTGATTGATCAAAATTTTATTCTTTACAACTGAAACTGAATTCGAACAAACTTTGAAAAATTTACCATTTTCAAAATTCTTAGTTTCTGTTTTGAACAAAAAAAATTTTTCCGAAAACAAAACTTTATCGTTTTTATTTTTCTAGCAATTATTTTTTTTACGATACCGCCTTTTTTCCCGACAACAAAAGTTTGAATTTTTATCACCGCGGTCCTCGAATAATTATGCGTCCCACAAAATTGCAGGACTCGCCGAATTTTTTTCGGCACGAGGCCAACTTTTCCGCTCGCAAGTCATCGGGGATGCACTCAAACAACTTGTGGCGATTAGAGAGTTTTTCGAAACTCAAACATCTTTTGAGGTGAATTTTATCAAATTTAAATATTTCGAAGTGAGAAAAATTATTATTTTTCAGTTTTTCGCCTCTTCACTGTTATTTGTTTACGAGTCTCAAAATGATCTACCAATTAGTATGAGGATTGTGATGATTGGTAAAGTTTAATACTTTGAAATGTGAAAATTTGAGAAAAAAAAACTAAAAAATCTCGAATTGTGCATTTGTTCGTCAAGGTGTTAACACTTTTGTCTAGCACACTCTCCTCTTTTTGTGTTCTCTCACAGGCGATGTGTACGACACTCCGCTCTGCCCCTGGTTTAACACAAATGTAAAAACGGAGTGTGGTAAGGTTAAATGTAACATTGAGTGAGAAAATTCGAATTTTCAATTTAAAAAAAAAGCTACCGGTTTTCCTTAAAATAAATTCCAAATTTTCAGATTTCTCGCACGCTTTCGATTCAAACGGCAAAATCGATGAAGGCTATTTATTTGGCGTCAAAAACCTTCAAAAATTCCTTGAAAATTTGTTATAATTATTTACTGGTTTTTTCCTGCTTTACGGATATTTAGATAATGATTCATATTCACAATAAAAAACAAACTTAAAAAGTATTTTCAAAAGTTCTGAAAGTCACTGTAAAATCATTCAGATTCAGCAACAAAACTGCCTTTTGTTTAGAGAATTTTGGTAACGTAACACATGTGCAAACACTTTCAGACTGTTTTGTTGTAACTGCTCTAATCTCACTTGTCGATTGATTGCCACAAACCATGAAACGAGGATTGGTCGAAATGATTAAAGGATCTCTGCAAAAATTCTCAATATATTTTTTTCTCACTTTTTGCAAACCTCTGACTCATCGGAAATCCATCCAAAGTATCTGGACATGTTGGAGCCAAGTGTTGCCATTTCAGCAATTTTTCCAACACATCACCACTTGTCCATTTTCGACTTGTTCTCAATAAATCATCCACATTTTCACCGGAAGTTGAAAGAATTCGAACACCGTCGACTTCGAATTCGTAGGGATTTGTGACGAGGTTCACCTTGTTTTTTGTCATTCCGGATCGAGGCAAACAAACTCTGTAAAAAACTTTGGTTTGGTTTTGAGAACAAGGGTATAGGGAGCTTAACGCGTATTTTTTTCTGGCTCAAATGTATTCAGTTTTTGTCACTATAAAATCGGGCCTCGTTGGGTGATAATTTAGCGGTTAACCTATTTTCTCATCAAATGGGAATTTTCTGAAAAAAAAACCGAGGAAAATTATATTTACCTTGATAAAAGTAAGGTTTTAGGACAAATGTTTATTTTGAAATTTTATCCAAGATTTCTGGACATACCTGATCTAAAGAGGCCAATATCGAATGGGTTCACCCGAATGGGTCTTGACCCTTTCCGAATGGGGCTAATGGGGCAAATTTCCAAAAGGGGTAAAAGGGTCAAAAAGTTTTACCGAAAGGGGCAATTAACCGAATGGGTCAAACCTTCATTTTCAAAATTTTCCGAATGGGGCAAAAAATCCGAAAGGGTCAAAATTTTTTTCTCTAATGGGGCAACTCGATTTTTTATAGTTTTTTTCTTAACAGTTTCTGCGTTTTTTTTTTAGCAATTTTGTATATTTTTTCACGTGTTTATATATTTCGTAATTTCAATGTTTCTCCCAGATTTCAATTTTCCAAGAGATTCTAGAAAAACTAAATTTAATGAAGCTGAAAAAATTCCTCAGATTTCGAAAACTACAGTAGTTTACCTCCTCAGCTAAGCCTAAACGTAAGAAAATCGCCTTTTAAATAATTAAATTACTCTTTTTTGGCAAAAAAAAATCGAGTTGCCCCCATTAGAGAAAAATTTTGACCCTTTCGGATTTTTTGCCCCATTCGGAAAATTTTGAAAATGAAGGTTTGACCCATTCGGTTAATTGCCCCATTCGGTCAAACTTTTTGACCCTTTTACACCTTTCGAAAATTTGCCCCATTAGCCCCATTCGGAAAGGGTCAAGACCCATTCGGGTGAACCCATTCGATAATTGCCATCGAAAGAGGGTACAAAAAATTCTTCAAAAATGTTGTCACTGTGAATGACGACCAAAAAAAAAATGACAAAAAAAAAAGACAAAGAAAAAATGCCTGAAACTATCAAAAAACTCGAGAAAAATTATAGTTTTTTTTATTTTTCGTGGCGTAACCTCTACATTTTTTTTTTGAAAAATGTCATGGGGTTATTCAGTTGAAAAAAAGTATGTTAAAATAACATAAAATAACACAAAAAAATTATTCAAGTGATGTCGAAATATGTCGAAAAATGACAAAAAATTACAGTACCTGGCCTATTTTTCGAAAGAAAGACGCATCCTCATTTGAATTGTTTGGGTCTCGGCACGATGAGACATTTTTCTTGATTTACGAGCGCTTTGTACATGTCGAAAAATAGGCCAGGTACTGTAATTTTTCGTCATTTTTCGACATATTTCGACATCACTTGAATAAGTTTTTTGTGTTATTTTATGTTATTTTAACATGCTTTTTTTAAACTGAATAACCCCATCACGGTACTATTTTTAGGTCAGGTATGAAAACACCGATTTCCCAGAGAGTATTCGAGAATTCGAGATATTTTTACCTCGGCCAAAATTTATACAGTAATTCAGACGGTACAAAACTTTTCAAGGTTTTTTGTGTGAAAAATCACAGGGAATATTCTGAAAATAAGGTTATTCCACGTTTTTGGCCGAGTTATGAAACGATGGATTTTTTTGTAAATTTTCTATCCTGACGGATTCTCGTCATATTTTAAATCAACATAAATACCTATGAATTGGTGGTTGTGGCCACATCGACGAGCACGGATCTCCAACTCCCGGAACAACATCAACAACAATTTGATCAGTCAACGAAGTGATAATTTTGTCAAGCATAGTCAATGCTTTCACAGGTAACTGTTTCTCCTCTCTCGATAATGTCAATGTTTGTACAACTGATCCGACATCACACCCCTTTGCATCGTTGAATATCGATGGTCCCAATATGACTAATCTCTCAATTTTCAAATTCTCACTCCCGTTTTTCAACCATTCTCCAAAATATTCGAATGATGCAATCGTTTCTTTGTCGGTTTCCAAAATTCCACTCAATTCCAATCCGCTGACAAATGCAATCACTGAATTTCGATGCTGTTCAACTGGTGGTTCGACTCGTGCAATTGGCCAAACAACTTCTTTCACATCGAAAACTCCGTCTCCTTTCAATTTGCCGAATATTCCAGCACAACAACCTGTCGCACAATCATTCATACTTATATTTCCCTCTAATCTGACTGTTTGATTGTCTGATTCGAATTCAAGATGATCTTCACTGCTCTCAATATATCTTAAATCATCCTCAACATCATCGAGAGCCACTTTATCCTCATTCAATAAACTCTAAACAAATTATCGTTTTTTGGTTGAAAATTTTTACAAATACTCACTTTCAAAATCGACGGTTTTGCTGCAATTTTCTTTAACACAACACCAATAACCAACACCTCTTTCACATTGTCAACATCAGTGAGCGAAACACATTCAAACTTTCCTTTTCCTGAAAAAATAATTCAAACCCTGAATATACCGAAAAACAACAACTACCTAGGGTGTTTTCAGCATTTTCCAAGATTCTTCCACGCAATCCTTTCAATCTGGCATCATACAACTCGAAATATTGTCGAGTAAATGCGCCTAAAACTTTTTTTTCAATTATCACAATTTTTTCGGGAATAATCTCACCTTTCTTATCTTCTTCCGTCAAAACAAACTGTTCTGATAAATTTTTATAGTTGATCACATTCTCCTTGTTATTCATGTTGAGGAAAAACTGCGCAGAAACTTGAAAAATTTCGAAACAAAAATAAAAAATATTTTTTTTTGAACGTGACATTTTCGCGGGAGGGGAAATTTCGCTCCATTGACAACGCGCGAATAGAAATTTTTCGAATTGGCAATTTTTATTTATGAGAAAGAAATGAAATATTGTATTTAAACAATGCAAAAGTTCACGCAGGAATTCAGAGCTGTAATTTTTTCAAAATTAAATTTCAATCAATAGTAAATCAATTTATTCATTCGAATACCGAAAAACCACAGAAAATCAATCACTGAACAATAAATAAACACTCTAAAAAATAAATAAATAATTTAGTTTTTTTTTTGTAATATATTTTTAAATTCTCTCTCTGAAAGGCAATAATTTACGTTTTAAGACAAACCGGTAGGTGATAGTAGTAATAAATAGAGAAAATATATACAATACATTTCTAAATTGAATCTAAACACATTTTCGCGGCTTTTATGAAATCAAGTTTCTAATTTCACGATGCATATGACATAGGTATTCAACGTAGGACATTGTTGCTGACGAAGACTTGTCCTGGAAAAAGGAAAATGTTTTTTTTTGTGCCAAAAAAAAGAATCTTACTTCAATCAAAAACTTCTTCATCCATGGTTCTAAACCGCTCTTCTCTACAACTATAAACATTTTTCTTTGTCGAATTGGTTTTGGCAGAAGTTGAATGGTTCGTCGAAGAGCTCTTGATCTCGAATTGTCTTTCTCCGGAATAATTCCCTAAATTTTTCAAAATTAGTTTCAATTCTGAAGGGTCATAAACAGGCTTGGTCGACCTCGGAGATTTTTCAATCCGACAATTTTCAATTTTTTGATTTCAGAAATTTTTTACTGGGTTTTTTTTTCTGTTTTTCCGAATTTCGGGTTTATTTCGATGACTTGTCGGGAACATTCATTTTGGAAAAGTTTTTCTGCCAGATTTTTTTCCGATAAATTTTTGTGAAACTTCTGCTGAAAAAAAATTCCACAAAAATTTTCGGACCAAAATTTTTAGGAACATTTCCGTCGGAAAAAAAAGTTCCGACAATTTTTTTCAGGAAAAAATTTCCGACTAAAATTCTTGGGGGAAACATTACGACATTTCATTTTTTGGAAAATTTCTATAGGAAAAAAAAATAATTTGATTCCCTGAAATTCCGGTTTTTTTTTCAATTTATTTTCAGGAAAAATCTTGATGTTTCGAAAATTTCCCACAGATTTTTTCGGAAAAAATTTTTGGACTAAAACTTTCGGAAAAAAATCACGTTTTGTTTCGGAAAATTTCCCAAAAAAGTCGATCCTGGTAATATAAACTCACCGATTCCGAATCAATTTTCTCCACAACCTCAACCCCAAAAACATCTTGAACCCATTGTTGCGAAACTCCTAATCCAATCCATAAGAATGTCACAACTCCATTATCAATCAAATACGCTTTTTTATTATCCATAAATTCAATACTAGCTCGAACCGGCTTCGGCAACTCTTTCAACTCTTCCGTCTCGGCCATTTCAATATCCGACACCGGCAATACTCTCGGATAGACAAGCGGCATCGCGTCTTCCGTTCGAATTCCTCGGATCAATTCCATTTGCCAAACTTTATCATCAACCGTCATTTCACTTCCACCACTAACCGCATCGTTTTTCAGAATCGAGTTCACAAATACTGGCACTAGTTTCAACGATTCGGGCAATATCAATTGTCCAAGAGGACAAGATTCGCTACACTTTTCTCGATATGTTGCCAATAATTGAGCAGATCTTGATGTCAGTTGATCTTTCATCTCTTTATTTCCCTTTTCTCTATTAATCTGAATCGCTTGTTTGAACAAAACAGTGATCAACGCTTCAGGATCAGCCATTCGATACAACTGATTGAAATCAGCCGATACCGGCAAGCACATGTTCAAAATACGCAATCTTCTCTGTCCAGAAACTGACGTATACAAAATGGCAGTCTGCAAAGTTTTGAAAATGAGTAGAACTAAAAAAAATCGAAAAAATACCTGAATAACAGCTGATTGATCGCTCAACTTGTCATCATGTTTAATTTCAGTCACAAACGATTTATTTTCATCGATAGATGAAATTTCCAAATCAGTCGAATTTTCCATATAAAACGATCCCGAGAAGGTGATGGGCCGAATTCCAGAAGATGTTCGAACACGAACCATACAATCGAAAGCAATCTTTTTCGATACATGACTTTCGAGCTCGTTCAACAATCGAACACCATCTCTTTCAGCCTAAGAAATACGAAAAATTGTATTGATAATTTATTGAAAAAAAAACGGATTTTTTTGTCTTGGATTTTTACGGACCAGGACGCTTTTTTTTCAACTTTTTGACAAAAGAAGTCTGTAATTTTTTTTAGAAAACTCTTGCAAAAACTGGTACACATTTTTGGCCCTTTTTGATCTATTCAAGTTTAGTGAGTTTCTGCAAAGAGCTCAAAACCACAGCCATCAAAAAAAAAACTAACCGAAAAATATTGGAACTTGAAAATACTTCCACCAGTCACCGCCGGCATTTGCCCAATTGTGGCAACATCGATAAAAGCGTTCGGGAAAAGGAACAAATCAACCGTAACACCCGATTTGACACATTGTTCTCCCAATTTTGTATAACTCTCTTCTTGTGGCACCAATGCAGTCTTCTCTTTGTCGGTTCCCAAAATATTGCGCTCATTTTTCGTCTTCAACTTTCCGGGCGCTTCAAATGTTGGCAAAACAGTTGAGAACAATATCAATTTTCCAGCACGATCAGCGCACTGAACAAATTTAACGTTGGGAAAAAGTCGAAAATCAAAAAATCTACCTTGAGCGCATCGAGACCCGCTTGAATAACCGGTTGCAAAATCGTTTCAGTTGTTTTCGAGGGTGCGAAAATTCTTGGAATTTCTGCAAGGGCCGCACGAAGTCCTGGCAGAGCTTCGTTATAAGGAAGTAACAATCCATCGACCAATGGGACAAATGGCTCTTGAACATCACCTGAAACGAGAAAATTTGCATAATTTTTTTTCTGGGTATATAGTTTTTTTAAGCAGCGAAATGATTTTTAAAAAAAATATTTTGCTGGAAACAAAAAAGTAAAATGAACACTATGAATGCATTTTTTTCGATTTGCTAAACGAGGAAGAAACTGTTGTTTGTTTTACTGCATGACACATCCCGCGGGATGTCGGTACACACATTCATTAAACGAAAAACAAACAATTTCTTGGATATTGTCGTACGGTTTCGAAAAATCTCGGAGCCAAAAAAGTTAAACAACTCACTCATAACCATCATTTTCGGTTTAACAGATGATAAATCAAAAAAGTGTACAACTTGATCAAAAGTCGCCAAACCAATACGAATCGACGAATCGAGTTGTCCTGATTCTCTTGGCAAATTTCTCAAAACTTTCTCCAAGTTTTGGCACAATATTGGAACCATTCCATTCGAAAGTGCATTATAAGAAACATCAATCAAGAAAATGAACGCCGGCTCTTTTGGTGGAACTCCATTCTGAAACAAAGTCATTTGTAGATGAAAAAAAAGGAGGAAAAAATGATCAATATAGGGAGCCGCAATTTTTGCAATTTCGATTTAAGGACTGTTCGCCTCTAAAAAAGATGAAAAAACGAAGAATTGTGTATTTCACAGAATAAAGACACTTTCGAAAGGTTTTTTGACTAATTTTGCGAAAATGGTTCGAGCCTGGGGTTTCACAACTTTATCCCAGATTTTGAAAAAAAGAAACCAAGTTTTGCGAGAATGGTTCGAGCGTAGAGTTTCCCAATTTTATCACAGACTTTGAGAAAATAAACCAAGAAATGGTTTTAAAAAAACAACGAGAGTAGGGAGATCATTTTTCCGGAGAATTGAGTTCTGTTTTCACAGCGTCCTGACTATAAAAAGCAATCGTTTCTGTCGAGGTCATGAGAGCTTTGTTTGATGTTAAAACAATTTTCAGATCAAAAGTTTTTGAATATTCAAAGATCGCCACTAAACGAATACAAAAAAACCATTTTATTGGAAAAAAACCAATTTGAAAAACAGTATGCTCGAGAAGCGCTCCATTAATGACGACATATGAGGGTAGAATCCATTCAGAGAAATGTTGAATCAATGACGGAAGATATCCCAGTAGAGCCTACACTTCATTTCGTTGTCCAACCTGAAAGTACCACTATTTGACATTGTTTTGACATTGTTGCAAAATTGTCGGATCGCCAAATTTGTATGAAAGAGTGAATGGCCACGTTTTAATCATCATAAAAAGATTCGCGTGAACCATCTTTTTGTTTTTGCAAAATTGTCGGATCGCCAAATTTGTATGAACAAGTGAGTGGTCACGTATTTATTTTATTTATTCGGAAAACGTGAATTCTTTTTTTGCGAAAATTGGCGATCCGACAATTTTGCAAAAAAAATCAGAAAGTCAATAATTCATATTGATAATCTTGGGTTCGTTTTTTTTGCCCTATTAAGATATAACAGACGTGCCCGGAGTTTCCGGGCCCGCTTTTGCTAATACTTTTCTCTAGAGTATCGAATAGTTCTCAAAAATTCAAAATAACAGTTTCGGGCCGCTCAAAAAACTATCCGTTCTTAAACAAACATAACTCACTTCATAGAACTTCAGAACTTTCCGACTGAAACTTGAAACATCCAAACGCGAGCAAGATGTTGATAGTTTTACGAAAGCACCAAACTTCTGATTCTTCTCCAAACCCAGTTTTTGTACCAAAAAAATGGGATTCGTTCATCATAATAATCCTCAATCACATCTGGAATAAATTACAGTTAGATTATGGTTATTTCATTCGAAAAAGTTCTGAAATAATGTGTAAAAACTCACTTTTACTCAACGACCATCTTTGTCAGCAAATTTCGACTGAATGATCGTTGTTTTTTCAAGAAATAACACATGTGTCATGACGTCATCACGTACATACGTGTCATGGCGTCATCGTCAACAGTGAAACAGAACATTGTGGTGGAATAAAGAACCTTTATAAATAAAACGTGAACGTGATGACGTCATGACACATGTGTTATTTCTTGAAAAAAAAAACGATCATTCAGTCGAAATTTGCTGACAAAGATGGTCGTTGAGTAAAAGTGAGTTTTTACACATTATTTCAGAACTTTTTCGAATGAAATAACCATAATCTAACTGTAATTTATTCCAGATGTGATTGAGGATTATTATGATGAACGAATCCCATTTTTTTGGTACAAAAACTGGGTTTGGAGAAGAATCAGAAGTTTGGTGCTTTCGTAAAACTATCAACATCTTGCTCGCGTTTGGATGTTTCAAGTTTCAGTCGGAAAGTTCTGAAGTTCTATGAAGTGAGTTATGTTTGTTTAAGAACGGATAGTTTTTTGAGCGGCCCGAAACTGTTATTTTGAATTTTTGAGAACTATTCGATACTCTAGAGAAAAGTATTAGCAAAAGCGGGCCCGGAAACTCCGGGCACGTCTGTTATATCTTAATAGGGCAAAAAAAACGAACCCAAGATTATCAATATGAATTATTGACTTTCTGATTTTTTTTGCAAAATTGTCGGATCGCCAATTTTCGCAAAAAAAGAATTCACGTTTTCCGAATAAATAAAATAAATACGTGACCACTCACTTGTTCATACAAATTTGGCGATCCGACAATTTTGCAAAAACAAAAAGATGGTTCACGCGAATCTTTTTATGATGATTAAAACGTGGCCATTCACTCTTTCATACAAATTTGGCGATCCGACAATTTTGCAACAATGTCAAAACAATGTCAAATAGTGGTACTTTCAGGTTGGACAACGAAATGAAGTGTAGGCTCTACTGGGATATCTTCCGTCATTGATTCAACATTTCTCTGAATGGATTCTACCCTCATATGTCGTCATTAATGGAGCGCTTCTCGAGCATACTGTTTTTCAAATTGGTTTTTTTCCAATAAAATGGTTTTTTTGTATTCGTTTAGTGGCGATCTTTGAATATTCAAAAACTTTTGATCTGAAAATTGTTTTAACATCAAACAAAGCTCTCATGACCTCGACAGAAACGATTGCTTTTTATAGTCAGGACGCTGTGAAAACAGAACTCAATTCTCCGGAAAAATGATCTCCCTACTCTCGTTGTTTTTTTAAAACCATTTCTTGGTTTATTTTCTCAAAGTCTGTGATAAAATTGGGAAACTCTACGCTCGAACCATTCTCGCAAAACTTGGTTTCTTTTTTTCAAAATCTGGGATAAAGTTGTGAAACCCCAGGCTCGAACCATTTTCGCAAAATTAGTCAAAAAACCTTTCGAAAGTGTCTTTATTCTGTGAAATACACAATTCTTCGTTTTTTCATCTTTTTTAGAGGCGAACAGTCCTTAAATCGAAATTGCAAAAATTGCGGCTCCCTATATTTTTGCGTGACCTTTTTGACGTTTCAAAAACAAAAAAATAATTACCTTGCAATATTGTTTAGTTGCAACCAAATCGAAAGCGCCCAAAAATAATTCGGGTCTCATTTCGATGTCAGTTCGTCTACCGGTATGATCCAAATGTGCAAAGTAAGCTTCTTCCACTAAAAACCCATTTTTTTCAAAAATTAATTTAAAGGATCATGAAATATGTTACCTTGAGTTGAAGCGTGACAAAACGGACATCTGAATCGTCTACCACCATCTTGAAACTCCATAAACGGACAAATGTATGCTTTACATCTTGCGCATCTTACCGGTCCTTGCGGTCCCAAATCGACAACTGGCGGTTCGCGTTCCATATCATTCAATGGTGCAAACGGCGAAACGACAACCGAGAACGGAATTTGACTAGTTTTGAGCATTGTATCGACTTGCGGAGCAATGTAGAGTGTTGATCGCATAAATTTCGGATTGCAGTTTCCTTGATCTTGCGCATAAACGCGTGTTGAGGTGAGTGGTGGCAGTTCGGCGTGTGGATAACCGGTGGGGAAGAGTCCAGCTCGTGTTGTATCGTCGTCCATTACTTGAACCTGAAAAATAGAAAAATTAAAGGTGGACTGCGAGATAATTGAGTGTTTCGTCTATAATATAGTTTGTGTGCCCCTGAAAAATGATGCGAAAACCAAAAAAACGCAAAAAATTTGATACAGTGCCAGGAAAAAAACAAACACAAGCAATTCCGCCTTTCCGTCTTCACGACCATGTGCGCTCTATCGAACCATTATAAATTCAAAAAAGTACACACATTTTCGAAGAATTTCACTACACTATAAATGACGCAACATTGCACACCGTCTTTCTCAGATATATCGCAGTCCACCTTTAATAGAAGAAAAATTGTTTTGGGCGGGGCCTTATTAGCAACAAAAAATGTGTTTTGAGCAAAAAAATTTTGGGCAGAAATGGGTTTTAGCTCAACGTTTTTTTCATTTTTCAATAAAAAAATGAAAATCAAATGAAGTTGGACGAATTTCTTGCAAGTGATTTTTTTTGTTAAAAAATCGCAGTGACAATTTTTAATAAAAAGGAGTAGGTCACGCCAAAAGACTTTTTAAAACTACAATTTTTCACATTTTCTACTGTTTTTGATCACCATTCACAGTGAAAAAATATTTTCTATAAATTTTTGTACCGGATGACTCACACAGATCAAATTTTTAGAGAAAAAAACGAAAACTCAGTTTTCAGAAGGTTAGGTAAAAAAAAAACGCTACAATTTTTACTGGAATGTCTTGTGGGCAAAAAACTTAGGGTACTTTTGGGAAAAATCTGAAAATTCCGATACTTACTTTGATTTTTTTCACAAATTTTCCTACTTGGAAATTCCGATTATTTAAAAAACTTTAAAATGAGAAAAACTGGGGTGAATTTGGAAAACTTCCGGGGTCTCAAAATTCCAAATAAAAACTCACCGCACTCGGCATCATATTGATATCCAACGTTGGTTGTCGTTGTTGTTGTGGGGGTGCACCTGGATATCCACCGGGTCCCGGTGGAAACGCACCAGGTTGTTGAAACCCTTGTGGTCCTGGTGGAAAAGGTCCTGGCGCGCCAGCAAAACCTTGTTGTTGTTGTTGTTGTTGTGTCGGCGGTCCTCCAGCAAAACCACCAGGTCCCGGTGGAAATGGTGTTGATGCGGCTCCAAATGCTCCTGGTTGCGGAGGTGCTCCAGCGAAACCGGCTTGTGTCGGTGGACCAGGTGGGAAGGCTCCGGGTGCTTGTGGAAACGCTCCTGGCGCTGCTCCAAATCCTTGTTGTTGTTGTGGTTGTTGTTGTTGAGATGGTGCACCGGCAAAAGAGCCTGGGATTTGGGGCATCAGTGGGAATGCTCCGGGAGCTCCTGGTGCTGAAAACCCGCTTTGTTGAGTTGGTTGTCCGGGCATTCTTGAGGGAATTGCTCCTGGAGCTCCAGGTTGAGACAATGCAGGTCCTGCAGGGAGACTTCCGGGTGCCTGTGTTGGGAATCCTGTAGGATATCTTTGAGTTGGAGCTGGCCCTCCAGGAATAGTTGGGGTTGGCACTTGCTGTGCGGGTTGTTGTTGTGGTGGCGCTTGGAAATTGTTTTGAGCAGCTTGTTGAGGTGTCACAGATGGGGCTCTCGATTGTTGTTGCGGTGTTGGTGGTTGTGGTTGTGGTGGCCCGGCCGCCCATGTCGGTGGTCCTCCTAATGCTCCATCTGGTTTAGGAATTCCTAAGAGATACTTTTTTTCATATAATTTATCAGAAGTTTTTCTCACCTTGTTGTAGTGATAGATTTGAAAATTGTTGTTGTGGAGGAGGAAAAGCTTGTGGTACTCCATTCCCATTTTGATATGCGCCATTATTTTGAGCTGGATATTGAGGAGCAACAGGTTTTTGTATTCCTCCTGTTAAAAAAGACGGGTTTTTATCAAAAAAGTTCAAAATTTCAAAATACCTGGTTGAAACCCATTTTGCTGAGGATACTGTGGTTGCTGATAAAACTGCGGTTGTGGAGGATTAGTGCCATAATGAGGTGGTTGAGACGCCATCCTGGAATAAGCTAAATCCTAGAAAACCCAAGCTTTTCCTGCGAGAACGCAACAAAAAAATAAAATCTTCTTGGCAATGGGCCAAGTTCCATGTCACATTCACCGTAAGGTGTGTTGCACAACAGGCGCTTCGTGGCGAGACCATGCGTTGTCTGCCGTCTCTTCAGCGTTAGCGCGTCTCTCTTTTATTGTTCGCTTTTTGAATTTTTGAATTTTTTTTCGAAGGTTTGGCCGATTTTTGTACGCAAGAAGCAGATTTGTAGATGATTTCGAATATTGGAGAGATGGGAATAAATATTGTAAATTTGTAAGTAAGTATGGTTTCAATTTTACATCTTAAAATTATGTTTTTAGCGTTTTTCCAAAATTCTTGAAAAACGGCTGAAACTATCACGTTGTTTTACGAGGGACAAACGAGAGATTTGCATTAGACAAATGAGGAATATGTTCTCTATTGCTTCATTAAAAATAATGCGATGTGCAACGTAGAAAAAAATGCAAAAAAACTGTGCAACGTGACCTCATTTTTTCCCAAAAATTTGCAACATTTTTCATTGAAAAAAACGTGAAAAAAAATCGAAATGAAAAAAGGTCAAAAATCAATGAAAAATGTTGCAAATTTTTTGGAAAAATTAAGGTCACGTTGCACAGTTTTTTTGCAAGTTTTTTGCATTTTTTTCTACGTTGCACATCGCATAAAAAATATTCCACGTGAGACCTGTTTATTTTCTCGGAGTATCTCACGTTTCATTTCTATTTTTTTCGTTCATTTCTGCGTCGGCCGCTCTCATTTGTCCGTCTCATAAAAGGGCTAAAACAACGTGTTTAATCGAATTTTGAAAAGATTTAACATTAGAAAACCGAATTTTTCTTCGTAGTTACCAAAACTTATTTCCCAAAGTAACTCGACACTTCATAAAATCTTCATCAAAAATTAGCATTTTCGAAATAAAAAGCTTTGCAATATCAAGTGCAATGACCATATGTTTTGCCGTTTGTTTACGTCTTTTAAATAGAAAATAATAATTTTTCACGAAAAAAGATTCAGCTGTAAATTAACTATTTGGTACATCAAAAACATCTGGTTTGAAAATTCACAAACAATCATTTCCAGATGTTTCATACTTTTTTTGAAGTGATAAATTCAGTTTCCATTTCTCTTTATTCTTTTCCTGATCCACGTTTATGTCGGAGATGGTATCTCGAAACCTTTTTTCTCACAACGCGTTGTCTTCAATTCATTTCCAATCGAATTATAATTCTCCCAGGACCATTTTTGTGTTTTTTCCCGGCACATTAGTGAAGACTAATGACCCTTTTCCGTCCATTCGATTAGGATAGGCAACCGGCCAACAAAACATCCCTTTTTTGTTTCCCTTATTATGTAGATGAGGATAAATGTAGTGTCCTTTTTTCAAGGTTAATCATATTGTTGTTATGAGGGAGAAAGAGGAACACCGAATTCATTTAACATAAATGAAGTGATGTTTTTATTATAACCACTTTTATTGTGTGTAAATTTTGGTTTTTTCCTTGAAAGTCAAATAGTTTAGTGCCCCATTCTCCTTACAATATTTGCTATTCAATTTTGAAAACAGAGCAAATACTCGAACCAATTCAACTCAAACAATGGACAATTCTCACAATTTGCATAAACACCTAATGTGCACAAATGCACAATTTTTGAGCATCACCAAAAAAGACCGCACCGATATAATCCGTTTTTTACTAGTCACCACCACCTGTTGCTCTTCTTTCTTTCTGAACAAGAAAAAACATTGAGAGCACATTTTTTTGTTTGTTTGTTGGTTGTGAATAACAACGGTCTGGTTATTTTAGTGTCCATTTCCAACCTTGAGAACCTCTTCAAGTTGTGAAATTATACTTAATTTGAGATTGTCTATTAAATTGTCGACTTATTCGATGTGTCATTATTTTCATTTATTGTGAATATCCTCTTAGTTTGGGTTATTGGACAGGTTTCACTATTTATATCTGCCTTGTTTTTCGAATGTTGAGAAAAATTTGGTTTGAAAGAAAATGATTGAAAAATCAGTTTCATAAATTTTCTTTTTTCAAGGTTTGGGGACTCGTAGAATCAGAAAAATTCTGACAGTCATTCAGACAGCACAAAAATTCTCAAATTTTTTGTGTGAAAATTCACAGAGGACATTTCGAAAATCAGAATGTCCCACGATTTTGAACACTACCTTACCGGAAATTGTGAAATATTCTGATTTTTGAAATTTCCTCTGTGAATTTTCACGCAAAAAATCTTGAGAATTTTTGTGCTGTCTGAATAACTGTATGTTTGCGCGCAGCTGTTAGATTCGGTTTTCAAAACAGATAGTTTTGAGTTCAAAAAGTCTAAATTTTGAACCTCTTGAACTCGACCAAAGGTCGTTTTTTCTAGTTTCCACATTGAAAAATGTTATTGTTTTGAGAAAAAAACAAAATTTGCATAACCTGATGAATAAAAATATTAAAAATGTCCTCCTTCGCTCATCAAGAAAACATAACATTATTTAATGTCATAAAACTTTGAAAAATTACCCTTCTCGGAGTTTTCCGACTTTTTCGGCTTCTTGTGAATTAATAGGTTTTCAAAAAATATAAGCATACCTCTGCCAAAAACGTGGAATTTCTCGGAGCAAATTTGCAAAACACAAATGTTGTACAGTAGTTCAGCCAGAACAAAATTTTTCAATACTTTTTTGTGTGAAAAATCACAGAGGCAATTTTGAAGATAGGGTTTCCACGTTTTTGTCCGAGCTATTATATAAAAATAACTCGACCAAAATCATAAAAATCCTTACTTTCAAAATTTCATCTGTGATTTTTCACACAAAAAATGTTTAAAAATGTTGTGCTGTTTGAATTACTGTATTTTTGCAAATGTGCTCTGTAAAATTCCACGTCTTGGCCGAGCTACGAATATAAGATGGTCTTTTCTAAAATTACTCTAACAATCCATATAAACGCCAATTTTGTACGCATTGTTGGTATAACAATCCGTGTGACAAATAGAATTGCGCAACGCGCGACTCTTCTTCTTCTCCTTTTTTTTCGTCTTCGTCTTCTTTTTCTTGTACTACTCATATTTCATACAATTTTAGTGCGGACACACCATTTTCTCGGTTTTTTTCTCTCCCGACAAGACAGATTTTGATCTAACAAATTTTTAGAAACTTGATAATTTCGCCAGATTTGTTTCTGATTTTCATCTTCTCTCCTCCTGCTGAAACTATTTATTTCTCAGCGTTATCATTCGAATGTTTTGATTTGCTCGCACCCTATGACATGGGCGCTTTTTCCGCGAAGCACATTCATTTTTGCTCGTTTTTTTCTTCTTCTCGTTCTGTTGACACCGTTTTTCTCACTTTTAATAACATTTTTCGAATGAATCACTAATTTCTGTTGGTTCTGCTGGTTTTTTTTTCTCATTTTCCCTCTCCGTATATAGTACGTTTCCTCGCAGTTATAAATGCTTGAATGACGAGAAAAAAAACACAAATCTATCTATCCGGATTGGAAAAGTATTTATTTATTTATTTATTCATCCTACCCATTATTGTCACTGTTTGTTCTTTTAATTTTCGTATTTTTTCGCGATGTTAATCAAGGCAAACATACGTTTCACACGGATTTTTTTTTATTGATTATATTGTTGGTCTGAACACGCGAATTGAAATATGAGAATGTTTCTTGATCGTTGTTTTTGTTGCGTAAGAAAGTATTATTTTTCAATTTGCTCTTGACGGTAGACTGATTCGTAGAAGGATGTTGAGGTCTTTGAAAAAATTTTGTTGGAAAATCAAGTTTTTCAAGGGAAGTTTTGTTCCGAGACTCGAGAGCCCGGCCCGAAAACCACAGGCCGGTCTAAAAAAGCTCAGTCAGGCCCGCCCGACTTTTCAACGTCAATGTCAAATTCACACCTGACCTAAGAGGGTACCAAAATTTCTCAAAAATTTTGTCACTGTGCAAACCTTGGGAGGAAACTTTTTTTTTCATTGTGAATAGCTACCAAAAAACCGAAAAACAGAAAAAATAGCTCAAAATTTGTAATTTTTCTTGAAAATGTCGCTGTGAATTATCGACCAAAAATATGACACGGTGCTTTTTCCCCCCTTAGGACAGGTATGGTCAAATTCTCAGAGGATTTGAAGGCCAAAAAAAAGTAGGACTTCGGAAGTTTTTCAAAAGTATTTTTTTTTCGTCGGAAAACTTCCGAAGAAAAGTTTTTCCGAGAAGCAGAAACTCATTTTGAAATAAAAATTACAATCCAATTAACTTCATGAAGTTTTGATTTCAGGTCGGATTGTTCGTTTTATTAATTCCAATTTTTTTCGGGAATAATTTGAGGCCAATAAGAACTGTTTCGGTTCCGACCAGGCCTGCAGATAAAATTCTGAAAACAATAATCCTCTAGTTTTGAAGTTATCACAAAAGTTGTCCGCCCTCATCCCGAGTAAATTACTTATTCGTGTCGATAAATTGACACGCGAGCCACATCCTTTCTCTATTTCATCCAATTTTGCCGACAAAGTGTTGCGCGCGCGGCGACAAAAAACAACAAAAACAAAGAACCATCGAATAAGATTGATGATGTTCGGACCCTTTTTTTCGGTTCGATTCCTGCTGCTGTTTCATTTCCGTTTTCATCATAATTCATTCTCTCTATGCATACAGCAAGGTATTAATTTTCTACTAGTATTTCATGACAGCCAAAAAACACCTGGATGGACATAATTGGGCTTTTTGTGACCTATTATATCAATCATTCGTTGTTGTTTTTTGCAATTTGTTTCTCTTCTGTTTTTTTTTTTGGACGATTTACAAAGAGAATCGACAAAAAAGGTGGTGTGAGTCATTTTTTTTTTTTGGTCTTGAATGTGTCTTTGTTTCAATTTGAACAGAACACTATTTTGCAAAGCTGAATGAATGCGTATTTTACCTTCTTTTCTACGAAATTTTGTGAAAAGGAAAGAAAACGTTAGACATTCCTGGCAGAAGAGGGTACCCAAATTTCTCAACAAGAAAATTTTTTTCAAATTTTCGTGACGTGACCCAGACATTATGAAAGGTCACGCCACGAAAATTAAAGACACCTGGTCACTCAGAAATTAATTTCTCGTGTTTATCAAAATCTCAATATTGAAGACTCCAACTTTCGATGTGTGAAATTCAAAATTGGGAAAAAGTACTTTGTGAGGTCGAAAAAAAAAGAAAAAACTGTTTTTGAATTCGTTCTCGGGAAGATTGGCGGCCGCAAACACCGTTTGTGTGTGTGTGCGGGTACAGTAACCCACGACAAAAACTTCTTTTGTTTTTTTCATTCAAACATTTTTGGTTTTTGAACCACATACATCGAAATTTGAAGTTTTCAATATTCAGATTTTTGTAAACTTCAAAAAACCATTTCTGAGTGACAGGGTGTCTTTAAATAAACCTATGATTTTTCTTCAATTTTTTGAAAACATCTTTCTTTGTTTTCCTGTTTTTTCGGTCGTCATCATACTTGGGATCGCTTGGCCAAATGACCGAATGCTTGTCCGTTTTTTTCAAAGTTATCCTTTTCCCACAAGTTGAAAGTTACCCCCTAACTTTCAACTTGTGGGCAAAGGATAACTTTGAAAAAAAGACTGACAAGCATGGAAAAGGGTCAATATGATTCATGATCTAAAATTGACGACAACCGTAAAATTCGATGATAAGTGCAAGAACGAAACGAAAACAGAAAAAGAAAGAGACAAGAAAAAATGAGACAATATTAGAAAACTGAGCAGATTGTGAAGAGTGAATGAATGTATGAACACCACGCGGTATAGCAACAGATCGTCGACCCCGCCCATTTTTTGCACCTACGCGGCGTGCAAAAAGTGGGCGGAGTCGACAATCTATGTGTCTCCCTGTGCTCATTCATTCATTCATTCACTCTTACCATTTTCTCAGTTTTCTAATATTGTTTTGTTTCTTTCTTGTCTCTTTCTTTTTCTCGTCGCTATTTTCGTTTCGTTCTTTCACTTATTAACGAATGGTACGGTTGTTTTCAATTTTAGATCATTTTTCTTTGTTTTTTTTCGCGTAACTCTAGATACTTTGAGCTCTTGTCCACAATTATTTATCCCAAGTATGGTCGTCATTAGCAGTGACAAAATTTTTTGATAATAATTTGGCACCTATTAGGGATGGCTTCATAACTCGGGTTAGATTGTAGAACACCTGATTTTTTTTGTGGGTTTTCTGAAAGCTTGAAAATGTATAAATTTTCGGTAGAATTCGGATTTCTCACCAGCCGATCTCTTCGGACGTGAAGTTTAGAACGCTGTTACAGTAACTATTATTCACTTTCACACCACTTAACTCTTTTTTTCTTCCTCTAATCTCACTAATGTTTTTAATTGCCCCCACCTTATATGTATATAGTTTTCTTTATCTGTTGATTCCGATCAATCGCAATTAACCTCTACCACTGTTTTGTTTCCTTTTTTATTTGTTTTTCTTTCTCATTGAGATAACAATAGTACAAATCAAAAAGGTGTTATTTTGGGTGGATCCATTTCAAAAAGCTGTTTGTTTTACACTTGAAACTGCTTGGTTACTTTTTTCTTCTCCTTCTTCTTACCGCTCTTTTTTTTCATTTAATCGAAAGTTTGCAGAAATTGACTGAATCAGTAGTGGATGACGTCTGAAACCATAACAAATGGAGGAGACGACGACAACGGGGAGCGGCGATGTTCGTCGGATTTATTGATGAAAAAAGGTGTACAACAGAAACAGGAAAAGGCGATTGCGCATGATTTGGAATGTGCCTTTAAAGGTGGGGTCTTGTTTTTTATTTGTTTGTTTATCGAATTGAAATGTAGCCGAAATCGGACATTTATGGCTGTATCCAAGTACTTAGTTCATATATTTCATAATCGGATAGGTGGTAATCCTCTTTTCATATCTGTTCTCATTCTCATTTTTAGTTCCCAACATATACCAAATTTTTTTTGGTGGGAGACAAAGAGAAATTTATCACGTTGCCTAGACTTGTTTTTAGTTGGGTTCCAAATTTATTTATTTCTTTTAGAGTGAAAAATGTGTACTTTAGGTTTATTGTTTTTGTTGAAAACTAGCTGATAAGTTGAAGATAGTATTTTCTTCGTAAACTTGTTATAATTTCGGCTGAAAAAGCATGGACATAGCCCAACCAAGAACATGGAAAAAATGCACATTTTCAAAATGCCCTCTGTGATTTTTCACACAAAAAATTTTGTTAATTTATAAGTATTTTTTCTACTCAACAAAAACTTTATTTTTTTCTGAAATCATTGTGGATTTTCATGGTGTTTGAGTCAAAAAATGTTTGATCTAGGGGTGTTTTTTTACAAAAATGAGAGGCTCGGAAAATTTTTTTGGTATGTAAAAAATCGGATCTTCTATAGCCGTACGTTAGAAATGTTTTGTGAACGTTTCCCGGGTTCTCTGCGTCTCTTTAACCACGTCTTGAGAGAGAGTTAGCACACTTTAGTTTTGTGTTGTCTGAATTACTGTATAACCTTTTTTGTTTTGATAATGTGCTCCGTGAAATTCCACGTTTTGGCTCAATTATGACGGGAAAAGAAGGTCCAAATTTTACCTGGAATCGTAGGTTTTTATTCAATTTTCGTGACGTGTGAATTTTCGGGCAAAAAATTACAGTACTTTTCTCTTCGGTCAGGCCTGATTTTTTTTTTAAATTAGAAATCAACTTTCCTGCCATCAGATTGCAAAATTAGTTTAAGGTTCCATTTTAAGCTGAAAATTGAGAATTCAACATTTTCTAATCATATTTGACATTTCATCTTCTTATTTCTCACAAAATGTCAAAGGTCGAAAACAAGTAACATGATACAAAAAGTTGAATATGTAGTATTTCGAAGAGAGACCTAGGGTTCTATAGCCAAGAACAAACGAAAGTGTTGATGTAAAGTTGTTTGAAATCTCGAACACACACTCACACATTAAATTGAGAAGAGAAAAGATGACGGACAAGAGAAAGGAGACATTAGACAGTTGGTGATATCTTGTGGGTACGAAGAAGAGTGAGTCTGACTGATTGAACTTACTACTATCGTGAACTACTACTGATTATTATTCACTTTTTTTTTGTTGCGAATCGAATGCCATTTTTTGAAATCAAATGAGCTATCGATTACCACTTTGTGCGTCTATTGGAATTGATGATCATTATGATTTTCAAGGTTTGTTGCAGTTTTTGGCTTTTAGAGAAATTGGGAAATACCTCTGCCAAAATTTTTACAGTAGTTTACAATTAGACAGCACAAAACTTTAAAAAATCGTACTGTAGAAGTTTTTTCCACACGGAAAACTCGGCTCTGATAAAAAATGCACTTTTTTACATGAAAAATTGAAGATGACTATGTTTTATCTGATCGTGCACCTTTTTCTTGCCAGAAAACGCGTATTTTCATGTTTTCTCTCTTGAATAAAATTTATATATATCTCCTCCCCCTCTCACTCGGTTAATTTTACGCGCCGAGTTTCAAAAAATGATAATAAATCATCCATGAAATTTTTACACTTTTTTCTCTTGTTCTCGTGGTGCCAGCAAACAAATGCTCGTGTTGAATTTTTTTCGAATTTTTTTCTCCCGTTGTTTTAAATATTTGATATGGAATTATTTATTACACTTGATGAATGAGTCATCTGTGAAGTTACTAAATAGGTCAGTAAAGGGATGAGAAATGAATTGAGAAAAAAGGAGAAGAAGAAGATTAACGAGAAAAGATTGGAGGTGTCTCATGAAATTGGGTTTAGAAGATGTTTCATGATTTTGTTTTTTCGTTTTGAATCATATCTGGGGTATGAGGGAATTTTGTACCGCGACAAAAATTCGAACTTTTCGCCAAATTATTTTTGGAGGCAGGATTTTGCATCAAAGTTTGGCACTGCAAAAAAAATCGGGCCGGCCCGAATTGTGTTTCCCTACTCATTTACTTTTCTACTTAAATGCAAGATCCTGGCCCGAAAATCACAGGCCAACCTGTACGTGTTTTTGTTTTGGCCAGAATAAAAATCTCTGTTTATTCATTTTTCAGAGCCGCGATTTTTTTATTCAAAAAAGTGATTTTCGGTCATTGTCAAAAAACCAGGAAAAACGTTCTAACTCCCATTTTCTGTTCGTGACGAGACCCAGACATCTCTTGACATATCTGACCTAACAGGTGAAAAAGTACCGTAACATTTTTCCAGTCAAAAAATTAACAGTGACATTTTTCCATTAAAATAGATCACGCCACGAAAATTTTTAACTGCGATTTTCCTTCAAAATTTTGATATTTTCAGACATTTCTAAAAAAATTTTCGAAAATTTTGATACCTTTTTAGGCCAGGTACAATTTATCAAATAAAACATTGAAAAACCTGCAAATTGTTTTGTTTATAATAGTCGCAGCGGGGCCAGTCTGCCATTCTGCTCTCATTCCAAACAGCATTAATCTTTTCGTCTCCCTCCTCTTTTCGTTTTGGCCCGGCCAAAACAACACGATTTAAATGACCGCCCGCAAGCGAACAAGCGCGACTGAGTGAGTGAGTGACAATATTCTGGCCCATATTACCCATCGTGTAATCCTTTTTCGCGCGACGATGTTTTTGCACCACCAATCGGCGCATTTGTTTGTATGTATGTGTGTGTTTTTAATTTGTTCCGACGACTATTTAACACACAGAATCGCTCGCACGATGGTTTTTGTGCCCTGGCCACCTATCTTTCTCTCTCTTTTTTTTTCTTCCTGCTATTCTCATGATCTAATTATATATTCAGGTTCATTCAGAGGATTACATTACACAATAGGCATGAAAGACTCTTTTCTTTTCTTCGTCGATGAAAGAAAACTTTTTGAAGTTTCTACTTGAATTTAGTATTGAGAGTGTGAATGGCATTTTAATCAAGTGTTGAGAGAATTTCAAATTTTATACGTTTGAGTGCGTTTGGCATTTTCATTTTTCTGAGGTCAGGTTCTTGTAAAAATCCAAATTCTCAAATTTTTTGGAGGTACTGTAGTTTCTAACCAGATTTCTAGAATTTTATCCAAAATATTATCTCCGTAGCTCGTAGTCTTTTTATAAAACTCACCGGCTTTTCAATTTTCGGTCCGGCCTGGTCATTTTTTGTACTGACAGAATTGGCCTTACAAAAAATGACCAGGCCGGACCGAAAATTGAAAACCCGGGGAGTTTTACAAAAAGACTACGAGCTATGTTGATGATATTTTGGATCAAACTCCAGAAATTCTCCCAAAATATTTGAGAATTTGAATTTTCACCTAAACCCCGAATCAAAAAATCTTGGGAACTATTCCAGCTTCGAAATTTTCCGAAAAAAATCATGTTTTTTTTGCTGTATTCATATAGAAGACGTTTGGTCATCACAAAAACATGTTTTGTCATGTAATATCATTATTTTATTATTTATATTTCACACGCTTCTCGTCTTTTTCTCTCCCCTCCCCCTTTCTTGAAACCCAAAACAGAAGTGGCCACCACCAGGCAATATGATATATATGTATGTGTCTAAATTGAGAAATGTGGTATTTTCGGTGGCACTACTGCCACCACCATCATCATGATGCTGATGATGATTTCAATTTCGGACTATTATGCTTTTCCTTTCTTCTTCTTCTTCTTCGGAGAAAAGAAAAAAAAGGGGGAGGAAAAGTGCGCGCTTCATTTTGGCTCCATTTTTTATGCGTCTGCACATGTATGGTGAAGAACGAAAAAAAAAAGAAAAAGGATGAGCCAGAATTCTTATTTTCACATTCATTTTGTGTTCTTTTATTTTATGTTGGACATGATAGTGTTGAAATGTGCAATTTTTTGCTTTTTTGCACAAGAAAATCTGAAAAATTTTGACCTTTTGACCGATTTTTGGGCCAAAAACGGTGATTTTCTAATAAATGTGTTTGGGTCTCGTCCCGAAAACTGGAAAACTACAATCTTCCTTTAAACTCAGACGGATTTTAGCACCTTTCCCTGATTTTTTTTAAAGTGAAAAGACTTGGAGACCAATTGGTACCTGAAAATTCTCAAAAATGACGAAAAAAGCTGGGAAAAGTGCAAAAATCCGTCTGAATTTGAAGAAACGCGGTAGATTTCGTGACGAGACCCAGAAATATTTAGTGGCAGGTATGCCGAAAAACCAAGAAAAAATTTTTCTGGAAGTTTTTCTGAATAATTCGCCCTGTGCAACAAATCTAAAAACTATACTTTTTATACCAAAAATTGGTTTTTTGCCCTTTTCCCGTTTAATTAAAATGATTGTTTTCCGAATCCATTTTTTTCCGTCAAATTTCCAGTAACATTAATCTGCGTAGAACATTCATCAAGAAAAAGTTTTCTTTGTGTCCACCCCTCAAAAAAACTATGCATTTTAAAATCGTCGAGTCTTTTGTGTCCATTATTCAAAAAAACAACAAAAAGAACTCATTGTTCGAAAAAAAAACGACGACGCAAAAAAAAAAAACAATTAGAATTATTGCAAAATTTGGAAAAATCTGAATAATTTGCACTCGCATTCATTGACTGAATAACTCAATTTATCTTCTCTTTTTTGCTTTTTTTTTCTCTCGTTCAATTTTTCTATACACACATACACACACAAAAATTGTTTCTATGGGAATATTTTTCCAGATTTTATAAAAATAACATTTTTTTTGTTTTTGCAGAATTTCGCACAAAAATGAGCGATCAGCTCAAATGTTTGGGTGATCGGACAGAAGTACAGTTGAGTAGTTTGAATGAGTTACAGGTTAGTCATTTTTTGTTGTTGTTGTGAAAAAAAGAGAAAAACGGAGATTTTCAGGATTTTTTTCGAAAAAGAGGAGAGATTGAAGGGGAATATGCTTGTAAATTGGAGAAATTGTCGAAGAGTATTGCACAAAAACATAAATCTGAAAGATCCCGAAGGGAAGGCTGGCAGCAACACACATCTAGCACAGTTTGGCATACTCTGGTTGAACAGACGAAGGAGGAGTCGAAAAAACGACAGGTAAGCTCGATTTTTTGACACTTTTCGGAAGTTTTCTCAACAAAAAAGTCGGAATTTTTGAAAAACGAAAACATATACTATTTCGGCGAGAAAAATTTTCGAAGTATACCTCGGCGAAAATGTGGAATTCCACATGACAAAAGTTTCAAAACTCAAAATTCATACTGTAGTTCATAGCACAAAATTTAAAAACATTTTTAAAGTGAGGATATCCACGTTTTTGGCCGAGGTATGTTTCGAAGTTCAAATTCATATTTTTCTGAGTTTTCGATTTTTTCAATTTGTGAAAAAAAAAATCTGATCACTTTCTCAAAACATTTCGTCCGTAAAAAATTCTGACAGTCTTTCGAAACAAACTTCAAAAAAAAATTCATTTTTTCAAATTTTTTCCAATTTTTCAGGCGGTCAGCGAGTTGTATGGTAAACAAATCACATCGAGTATTGAAGCGAGATGTGAAGATTTGGCGAAAATCTCAAAACGAGTAAGTATTTTCATTCCGCACCAAATTTCCTATCAACGTTTGCTTTTTTCATTATAGTGCCGAGAAATTGGATCATTTTCGCACAATGAGCTGAATCGAGTGTTGAACGAACTGCAAACAGCCATGAAAACATATCAGTTGTGCTATGCTGAAATGTGTGGAATTGAGCGGAAAAAGAAGACGGCCGAAGATGATGTGAAAAAGTATGAAGAGGCAAATGTTGGAAAGTTTGAGAATTCGAGGAGGCATCGATCCTTGGTTAAATATATGAAACGAGTGAGTTTTTTTTTTTGAAAAAATAATTAAAAGATGGGCAGAAAAGACACAAAAAGTTAATTTTTCGTGTATTTCTGGAATTTTTTTTTTTGAAATTTCGAATTTTGACACGTTCCATTTTACGTGAATATTTGGATTTTCGTTGCGAGACCGAGAAAATAACCGGATTCGAGCCTAAAACCTTTCAAACAAAAAACCGAAAATTTTTTGGTTTTTTTTATAGAAAAGTTGTGAAAAATTCACAAAATAAAAAATGTATTTTTCTCATTTCCCAGAGAGAAGAAAAATATGAAGTTGTCCGGCTAAAATGCACAAAAGCTCGCAACGAATACCTCCTCTGCGTGAAAGCGGCCAACGCGGCACTTCATCGATTTTTCGCGCAAGACTTGTCGTACATTATCGATTGTATGGATCTGGGAATGGATTTCTGGTTGAGAGCCATTCTCGAAAAGGTGATTGACGAGCGCAAACGAATGACACAACACGAAATGGATTCGTTGGCCGAACTCGGAACACTACGATCTTCGGTGGACGCCAAGGCGGATAAGCAAAAGTTTTTCGAGGCAAATCATCAACTTTTTATGCTGCCAAAACAGTTTGAATTTAGGTTTGTGAGGAAATTCAACTTTTTTTTTGTGAAATTTTTAAGCCATTTTGTTTTCTGGTTGATCAAAAAATTTTTTTGAAATGTTCGTTCGAAACAATTTCACTCTTCTTCTAGAAAACGAGTGATTTGTATCTGAAAATGCAAAATTTTCAAGATTTCAGATGTTTCGTCCGGACTTTTCTGACCTTTAAAAGGTCAAAGCTATACTTAAGAATGCACCAAAACTTCTCAAAAAATTTTGTCACTGTTAAATTTTTTAAGTCAAGTATGGTCAAAGCTGATTTCCGGCCGGCCCAAAATCTTCCCTTTGAAATTTCCCGCCCGATTCTCAACGCCTTACATTTTTCAGACCACAATTAGGTGACGATATTTGTGAAGTATCAGCCGAGCAGAATTTGTCAACCGACCTGATGCAAAGACAGCGACAAATTGAGAAACGACTGGAAGGTCTACAATTTGAAATTGACGAAGTTTGGAAGTCGCTCGAAGCGTCGGAAAAACAACTACTCTCGCTGTACAACACACAATTTGAAGGTGATCCGGGAAAATGGAGAAATGATCTACACGTCACGTATCAATATTATCTCAAAAAATTCGAACTCTTCTTGCTGAATGGCAATTTGTCGGAACGACTTGTTGCGCGAAGTGCGACAATCGGCGATGCGTTGGCGAAGCAAGGCATTTGCACAAAGACGATTCCGAGTGCGAATAGCGAACGATCGAGTTCGGAGAATTTTGAAGAACGGCGACAGAAGGCGAAACGAATCGGTTTGCAGGCGTCGAACAGTTCGGAAATGCGAGTCAGGCCAAAACTGTTTGGAGGAAGTCTGGATGAATATGTTGAGGCAACCGGTGAGGCGATTCCACTTCTCGTCGAATCGGCCATCGGATATTTGTCGAGATATTCGCTGAGAAATCAGGGATTGTTCCGAGTTTCTGGGTCACAATCGGAAATTAATCGATTCAAAGAGGCGTATGAGCGAGGAGAGGATCAGTTTGCGTATCTTGAAGATGGAACTGAATCGAACTCGGCCGCCGGAGTGTTGAAGTTGTATTTCCGTGAATTGCGCGAGCCGATTTTCCCGATTTTCATGTTTGAGCAATTTTGTGATTGCGCCAAAGCTGAATCGCCGTCGGAATTCATTCGACGCGTCAGAGATTTGATCTCGAAACTTCCGTTGTCGCACATTCTCCTACTCCGGTTCCTCTTCCAATTCTTGTCGCATTTGTGCGAATTTGCCGACGAGAACATGATGGAACCGCACAATTTGGCCATTTGTTTCGGGCCCACACTTTTGCCGATACCCGAAGGAAAAGATCAGGTGAGAAATTGGCTCTACCGTAATCTTGTACCAAAACTTCTTTCAGGTCTTCTATCATAACTATGTCAATGAACTTGTTCGAAATCTGATCATTCATGCTGATGAGGTTTTTCCGAGAGATATTCCGGGCCCGATTTATGACAAGTATGCTATGCAGAGAATCGAAGATGATCATGGACATTTTATTGAGGAGAAGTGGGTTTTTTTTTGTTTTTTGAAAAAAGTTCGCTAAAAAATATTTTGAAACGAGCAAGTTTGCGCGAAAAACCAAAAAAAAATGTACGACACTCCGCTTTGCCCTTTGTTTACGCAAGTGTTGAAGCGGAGTGTCGTAAGATTTTATTATTATTTATAGAATTAAAATACCAAAATATAACTGTCACAAGAGATGAAATAGTACCGTGACAATTTTTGCTGACATAACTTTACTGTAACATTTTTTGATAATTGTGCCTGGGTCTCGCCACGAAAACGGAAAAACCAACGTGCTCCTTTGAATTTAGTCGAATTTTAGGCATTTTTTCCTGCTTCTCTGTTTATTTTTGGCCGACATTCACAGTGACAAAATATTGGTACCTTCTTGTGACTAATATGTTTGAAAAAATTTTATTGAAAGCGTACAAAAGTTTGGTGTCGAAGATGAAAATTCTCAAATTACTTCCAAAAAACACGTAAAATGACCCATTTTTGAAATTTTATTTTCTAGTTCGACGCCTTTTTTCTTTTCTCTATAATGCCGAAAAAAATTATACCTGAAAATCTGAAAAACTAACGAATATTTTTCTTTTTTCAGTGACCTTGTCTCGGAAGATGAGGAATCTCATGAGCACATTCAAAGTAAACTTTTGTCTGGAAATCATCATCACCGAATTCATCAAATGAATGATTCGACATATGAATCAGCCGACCGAATAATGCTATCATCCCCAATGCTTTCTCACACCAACACATCGACCACCAACGGAACATCGCCACAAAACGACACACAAGACGACTATCTACCACCACACGTACCATCGAGCCGATCGTCGAATCGATCCAAAACCAGTGATCACTACAACAAAGAGGACATTCCGCCGTTGTTGCGAACCGAGATGCCGCACAAAATTGCGAGCGAATTGAATAGCATATTCAAGAATAGCGGTTCGATGAACGAGAAGGGTGTTGGTGGAGGTGTTTTGCGACACTCGAACGTTGAACCGCACTGGGAGAGGGAACGACCGACAGCGATGCGATCCATATCGACGGATCCGGAGTTTGATCAGCACAAACATGAGCCCAATGTTCAGGAGGAGGAGGATGAAGAACGAGACTATGTCTCGCCACCTCCACTCATCTCCACCCAATACACTTCGATCAATCGTGACAGTCGTGACGCACTCTACGCCCCAATGATTAAGCAGAGAGCCGCAACGTTGCCGGTTGTTGCGACGACGTCGTCGTCGTCGACAGGTGGAAGTCAGAGCGACATGTCGGTTGTGTCGGTTGGCGGACCGTCGTCGACGACGACGATCGGAGTACGTATTGTTGGCAAATCGTCGCTTCGTGATCAGTTGCAGTTGATACGGAAAGAGACGGAACAAACGTGAGATTTATTTTCCAACAAAAAAAGTAGGGGTTTTTATGAAGTTGAAAATGAATTTTTCAGGTGTAATGGAACAGTTTTGGATGCGACACTAACGACGAGAAGGAAGTCGTTGGAGGATGAAGAGAACGGGTGAGTTTTTCACAATTATTTCGAAAAAATTGACTGGAAATTTTTTGATTTTTGCATAGATGGCCTAAGGGGTATCAGAACTTGAACAAAATACTGAAAATGTCAGAATTTTGAAGGAAATTGATAGCTTTGAGAGGCTTTGAGAGATTTTTTGTCTCATTTTTTTGCAACTTTCATGTTCCCGTTTCAGAAAAAATCTTGACCAGACTTTTGATGTTTTATTCAAAAAAAAATTCAAAACCAAGGGATCCGTTTTAGGGGTTGACCCCCGTTTTGTCATTGTCTTATTTATAAATTGAAATTTAATTTTCTCGAGATTTTGAAATGCAAAAAAAAACATGTGAAAACTTTTTTCTGATTATCACTATTTTCCCGAAAACCAAAAACAAGTTACTCATGAAAATACAGCATATTTGCCCCGTTTTTTGGTGCGGGGGTTTTAAAAAAGTTGGAATGTTCGCAAAAATTTTAAGGCTAAGGACCAAGTTTACAAAAAAATTGTAAAAAATTCCAAATTACAGTATTCTCAAGTCATAAACATTTTATAAAAAAACACTTCCACTTCCAGAAATAAACCTTGCTCCGCCCATTTTTGAATGCGGCATGGTTTTTATCTCGGAAAATTTCAGAAAAAATGAATTTCCGTTTCTGAGAATATATCCACAAAAATAGAAGAAATATATCTCCGATGTTTTCAGATCAAACTCTACAAGTACCGGTGTCTCACCGCAACCCGACATAATAAACTCAACGCGACCATCTCGTGCCATTTCGCCGACATTGGATGATATTGTAGCCGCGTTGAATGTGGCCACAAGTATTAACAACTAACCCCCTCCCCCTCTTCCCTCCCCCAACGCGCACTTGCTTTAATTGACTGAAATTGTTTGATAACGGGTTCCCCAAGAAAAAGTCTTCTTTCTATCCTCGAAACATTTTGTTTGTTTGTTTTTGTTTTGTCGTTTCCAATTTTTCTACGGTTGTATACTTATCATTATTTACGAAACAAAAAAGAAGAGTAAAGAAAAAACAACAAGATTAATGTCAAATATTATTAATAAATTCGTTATGTACAAACTATTTGGATGTTGCTTCTTTTTTTTTTGTTATGAGTTTCACTAACTTTTTGAATATATATTTTTATTTTTTTATTAACAAACAAATTAGGATTTTTCAGATGAAAACGGTCGTTTTTCTATTTCTTCTAATCCGGATATTGTTGTCACTGGAAAGAAAAGTATGCACAACACGAAATTGTTTTGATTTTGAAAAATGCCGAAATTCACGGAAAGTTTATATTCATCCGGTCATTGAGAAGTTTGAAAATGCGCCAAAATCGGGAATTTATCGAAATATTTTGAGATATGTTGAAGAAAGGTAAAGGGGTTAGGAAATATTTGGGAAAAAAATAATATCATCAACGTGGCCTAGATCAGGCTTTGGGGGAATTGGAAATTTTTGGAATTTATTTTCGGAAAAAAAGATTGAAGGAAATGACCCTCCAAACATTTTTTTTCAAAATAGATACTGTGGAAAATTGATCGTGAGTTTTGTTTAAAAAAATTGATAGAAGTTTTTTCTTAGGAAAGTTTGGGCCGAACAAACCTGGCAAAACTGAAAAAGTCGAAAATTTGAAGAAAAATAATAGTTTTTCACTGTTTTGTGGCGTGACCTCGAAATTTTTCTTGAAAAAAATGTCACTGAATTCTCGGCTAACAGAAAAGCTCTACTTTTTTCGAATTTTTTTTCCAAATTTTTTTAAAATTCATCACAAGAGCCAGAAAGATGTCGAAAAAAATCGAATTTTCATCAAAATTTTTGCAGTGAACTGTTCACATCTGACCCGAATCAGGCATGCCTATTCCTGTTGGGCATCGACACGACTGATCGAGATGTCAAAAGTTTGAACTATGTGAAAAATGTTGGCGAATACATTGAATCGTTGGATGCGGTTGTTTGGAACAATGGAACAAATCATTTGATATTCAATTTGTATCATGGAACATTTCCCGATTATGATGATCACAATTTGATGATTGATACGCAGAATGCGATGATTGCGAGAGCTTCGTCGAGTGAACAGGTTGGAGTTTTTCGACGGAATGTTTTGAGAGAGGAAAATTTGAGATTTTTGCTTTTTTTGTGAAAAAAATAGGTTGGAATTTTTTCGACGAAATAATTTGGGAAAAAGAAAATTTGAAATTTTTCTGAAAATTATTGTCGAAATCAAAAAAAAACTTTTTTTCGCTGCTCGAACTTCTGGTTCAAAAAACAGAGAATTTTTTCCCAAAAAAATCATGCCGAGTTCAAAAATGGGAGGAACAAGGGTTATTTCTAAAAATCGAAAAAAGTTTTGTAAATTTCAACTGAAAAAAGTTCAATTTTTCCGCTCCAAAGTTAGTGGCCCCAAAATATTCCAAATTTTGAAAAGTTTTGAACCTCTCACTTCGAAAAATGGCCGAGTCTTCTAATTTTTCGGCCAGGCCCGGTCCGACTTTTTCTGGCATTTGAAAAAGGCTCGGCTCAAAAACGTAGGTTTCCTCGGAGCACAATTTGAAAACACAAAATTTTTAAAACTTTTTTTCTGTGAAAAATCGAAGAGGATATTTTGAACGTGGGTCGATTTGCATGAATTATTTTTTTCCTTAGAACTTCCTCAAAGGATTTGATATATCTCTTCCGCTGTTCCACGACAACCATCCCTATCAAGCCACTCTGCAGCTCCCTGAAAATTCGACAAACTCGTTGTCATCATCGTCACCATATCTTGTCACATTCAAAGGAAAACGATATGTATACGGTATGTTTCTTCCAGTTTGAAGTGCGCCTTTAATACCCTTGTGTTTTTGTTAGGAATCGGATCAAGCACGCGTAATCTTGTTCATCATTTACACAACGGTCAAGATATTATTATGATAACAACTTGTAAACATAACAATGATTGGCAGGTATAGTTTTGTCTCTGTTATTTTTGACCAAAAAATCTGCTTCAGAACTATCAGGATCATCGTTGCTCCACTGACAATGAACAGTATGATAAATGGGATTATGAGGAGCTGCTCCAAAATTCGACATTTTGTCTAGTGCCCCGAGGAAGACGGTTAGGATCGTTTCGATTTCTCGAAACTCTTCGATCCGGTTGCATTCCGATTGTTGTGTCCGACTCGTGGATTTTGCCATTTTCCGAACTCATCGATTGGCAGACGGCAGTTTTGCGCGTTCCCGAAAAGGAGGCTCTTCTACTCGTCGAGCAATTGATGACGATTCCACGTAGCAGAATTCGAGACCTGCGCGAAAATTCGAAAACCATTTATGCGCAATATTTGAGAAGTATCAAAACGATTAGTGAAAATGTGTTTCAGGTGAGTGAATCTTCTGCATTTCCCCGAAAAATTGGTGGATTTTCAGATTGTTTTTCGAAGAATTGAGAAGTATTTCAGCGAAACGGGTAATTGACAGGTATCAAACAAATGAACGTGTAAATTTAGCGAAATTTTGATGGCTGTTAGTTTCAGGGAAATTTTCAGAATTCAACGGGAAAAGTTGGGGTAAGTGTTCCTTACTTGGGCGGAACCGACCCTTCGGAACTTCTGAAAAAAATATCGAAAAAAAAAAGTTCCGACATTTTTTTCTAAAAAAAAACCCGGAAATTTCGGAACTTTTCAGCCAAACGTCCAAAATCATGGAAAGTTAGACATTTTTGTCAGAATATAGAATAATTGATCTATTTTTTTGGGATTTCGTTTTTCCAAATTTTTTTTCAAAGAATTTTAGGTTCTACAGTTCTCTTTTTTTTCAAAAAATTCAGTTTCTACCGTACTTTTTTTTCGAAAAGATAAACAGTACGTTTCTACAAAAAAAAAGTTCTACAGTACTCTTTTTTTTTTAGAAAAATGTATCATCAAGGTATCTTTGGATTTTCAAGTTTTCAGTTCGGAATTCTTTCCCGATCTTGTCCCAAAAATTTTAATGTAACTGTTTTCTGTCTCCAAAAAAAACCGGAACAAAGATTAGACTATAGCCCGAAAGCCCGAGAGCTCGGCCGAGTCGGGCTTCCGGCCGGTTCAAAAGAGGCCAAAATGCTGTACGCAGCGTGTCATGTTTCACATTTCATGTTTTTTTTTTCATTTTTTTTATACTGACAGTATATTTTTCCAACATTGCACATCGTATAGAGTTTTTTTTTGCGAGAATTGTATTGCTAAGACTACATTTTTCATGTCTTGTGCTGTACACAACAGAGCACAAGGGGAACAAATTTGGTCTCGATGCGAAAATGAATGTTATCATGACGTTTGGGAAGAAAAAAAAGTGATTTCATAAAAAAAATAATTATCTTCAGAGCGAGGAGCATTATCCGAAAGGTGTGACCGACACTTGACGGGATGAGAGGTGCTATACTTTGTGCGCTCTTGCCCTGATAGTTTCCTGTATCTCTGTGTCTCTCTCGATGAAAAACTCTCATCGATCTCATTTTTATTCTTGACTGAAAGGTAGTGTTGTTCAGTATTTTGAAGTTTGACAAAAATCTGTAGATGCACATTCAAATAATCAAAAGTAGGTATATTTGTCCTAAAGTTGGCCCTCTTCATCGGTGATCGTCGTCGTCATCGTCATCGTTGTTGTTGTTCTCAATAGTCACTGAAGAATGGAGAAGAAGAAGGAGAAGCAACAGCAGTGGCGGAGGCATTCGAACCTCCCCGCCGCACTCTCCAACACACACTCTCTCACTTTTGCGCACTCTCTCGCCATCGCATATATTGTTGACACGACCGATCTTGTCTGTTCGTCTAATCGTGCCCTCTTCTTTCCTCCTCTGTTGATTCGGGTTCCGATTATATTCTCCTCTCTTTTCTTCGCATTCCACTCTTCTCACTGCTGCTACTGCTGTTGCTGTCGTCCTTATTTTCTATCCAAATCTTCCCTGTCTCCAATCCTGATATCAGTGGATTATAGTTTTAGTTTGTGTTCTCGGTGGAAATAACAAAACCAATCAGATCCAAACGACAATTCTTGTTGGAAATTGAGATTCTAGCTAGGCCAAGTTTTATTTTCCCAATTTCAGTCCCATTTTCGAGACATTCAGTGAACGATTAAAAACACCCTACTTTTTCCGATTGTTGAATTTCACATATCGAAAGTTGACATCTTCAATATTGAGATTTTGATGAATACGAGAAATTTATCTCCGTCGAGTCTCTGAAGTTGTAGTCGACCACAAACTTTTGTTCATATTAATAAGATTCATTTTTTTTTCTTGTTTCGCATAAGAAATTCTCGAGTGTTTCCTATGACTTGTCTGCGTCTAGTGTACTCACTGAAATTAGCCGAGAGCTCCTTTGTCGCTCGGATTTCGGTCCATTCTGATCGATCGAGAGAAGTTACTGTAGTTTTGTCGATTTTGAGCATAACAGAAGTACTGTACTTTTACCCCGCTCTCTTTTTCTCACAGTTATTTTCAACGATGTCAATTTAGTCAGACCGTTGAACTCAAAATGATCAGATGTCTAATTCTATCGTTTTGAAAAGCTATTCCTTCGGTGTTTCTACATTTTGTTTCGGAGGGCTGACGTATAAAAATCTTGAAATTTCTTCGATGAACTTGTCTGTGTCTCCATTCACGTGCTCTTTTTTTTTTTTAATTTTTATTAGGCTAAAATAGTGTGGTTGTTGTGGTATAGAAAGGCTTGAATCGACTTTTTTGAAGATTTCTCCCGAAACTGTCAAGATTCGTTAGACTCCTGAGTCCGGTGTGAGATTTGGGCTTTCCTGGGCCGGCCGGATACTGACCTCAAATTCAGACACAAATAATCGGTTCTGAAAGGCTGACGTTCTATATTAGGACCGGGCCAGGCGCGAGCTTTTTTTCACCGAACACTTTCACATAATTCTCCGGTAAAATGTTTTTTAAAAATTCCGATTCTGATTTGAAAGCACGAATATCTATTTCTGATCCCCTCACTGATCTTTCTCAAGGATTTTTCGTCGACCTTTCATTCTTCCCCGTCGTTTTTTCGTTCTCGTCTCGATGTTTCGATGATGTGAACTTCAGTTATCAGTGCCGTCGATGGGGCGAAAATCGATTTCGAAACCATAGACACATAGAGACGACACTACAATAAACATATATATCAGTGTTTGCCTATCGGACACACACACACACACGGCCACACATACATACACATGATTTTTGTCATGATTGAACCTTGAAGTGGAGAAGTGGAGAAGATGATAACTGATCTTATTGTCGTCGATTGATATATTCTTCTATTTTTTCTGTTATTATTATGATTAGTGTTATATTGACTCTTCCGCCGTCGATTTTGCCACACTCCATTTTGTTCGTTTTGTTGGTTGAGTGGTGGTTTTTTCCGGAATTTGAGATTTTCGCATTTTTTTTGGTCGATTTTTCTCCGAGATCATCGCAATTTTCTAGACAAGCCTGACTGAAAAAAGTCTCTCACGAACTGATGACGTTGCTAAAATGATGTTTTTTCATAGGAGACAGGCACGTTCAGCGCAACTCTGCCGCAGATCTGAACCGATATTGGTGGTTCTGCAAACCCGCGGACAGAATTCTAGAACTTCGGCATAGCTGTGTGACTCTTGCTAGGTGGCAATAGCTGCCGCAGGTGTCCAGCAGAGTTGCGCGGAGTTCCGATTTCCGAACTTTCGAAGTGTCCAGCCAACTTTCTAGATTTTTTGCTGGGATTTTTTTTTTGTCAAATTCCACGAGTCATATTTTCTCATTCCCTGAATCGATAAATATTCTTGTCGTCTAGTTTTTTTCCTGAATCATCGAGAAAATTTGGCCGGGCTGGCTCGAACATCAGGGATTTTTGTTTTTCGGCCTGGACCGGTCATAATTTCAAAGATCGACCTCTTCTTCTTCTCAGAGCCTGATATTCACGACCTGTTTCCGGGCCAGGCCCAGGAAGTCTACGCCAGATTTTCTGACAATTTCCTAGAATTTTTCCTAGGCTCCTAGAAGACGAAGAAAGTTGTCGCATGTTTCCTAATTAACCTTTTGAAATTCATTTTTTTTCTCTAAATCTCTTTCAATCATGATTGCTAATTAGTCGATTAGAGTTCTATTCATAAAAGTGTGCGAAAAAAAAATATGGAGAGAGACATTGTTTTGAATTTCACATTCCACGGGTACTGTAGTTTGACGTTGGTTATCCAACATCGAATCGGTAACACGCGCTCTATTGATAATGTTAATTTTTACTATCTGATTCTGGGCGTCTAAAAAATCTAGAAATTTACCTCATTAAAAAGTTTTGTGCTGAAAATATTTGTTGCTGAAATTTTGAATCTACAGTAACCGTATGGCACGATTGAATTTTGGATCAACATACCTCGAATCTTCAAGCCATTTTTCCATCGGAACCTTCCTTTCAAGCATGTTTTCTGACAGTTAGAAATTTCCGGAACGTAAGAGCTTGAGGTATTGTCAATCCTGGCAGATCATCCAACGTGAAATTGATCTACTGTCGAAGTCTCTCATTCTGACCTGATCTTTCATATCATTTTTTGGTGGGCCATTTTCACGATCTTCTGATCTTCTGCCACCTGACTGTCAGGTTTCTTGTATTTTCAATTCAATCATATCACCCAAAGTAGTCACCTCAAAAAGCTCATGAAAGATCATGTAAAATGAGAGAATTAGAGTAGGTCAAGTTCACCTTAGATTGTTCATCTTCTGCCACATGGCTGTCAAGTTTCTTGTCTCTGATCTATCGAGCAAGAAAAATTCCAAATCATAATCTATTTCACCCCTTTCCACACGATTTGTCTAACATAAATATTAGAGGAAAGTCGAGACAAGATCAGGTGTCTGTGTCTGCATCTCTAATCGATGGATGGATGTTGACTACTGGTCGGCTGAATAGATGAATGGATGGATGGATGGATGGATGGTTGTGTTGAACCAAAGCCAACAGCATCATCTCCATTCTCTTCTCTCTTCTCTTTCCATCATCCATCCATTCCTTCCTTCCTTCCTTCTTCTTATTCGACATAGACACACAGACACACTCACACTCACACACTCACACTCATACACACACACGCCTCGATCGACACACTTCTACTATACTCGTGTACATCTGCTCTTCTTTTTCGTCATCGTCGTTGTTGTTTCTTTTTTCCTGGTGTTCGATGTTGTTACTATGTTTCGAAATCTTGACTGTTTTGTTTTTCTGGTGAATCAGCGAGAAATCTAGACTTTTCTGGCTGAAACGGGGAAATAGTGTGGAGATCTTATAGATTTTGACACGTTGAGAGTGTCGAGAAACCTATTTTTCGACATTTTTGCGACAAAATTTGTACATTTTCGATGAAGTTTAAGCTATTTTTAGAGTCTTGGACGCTGAGAAAGACCCCGTTGTCAGATTTTGCGAAACTCCGTGGAGCTCAAAAATTGGCTCAAAAGTTTGAGCAGAAAATCTCATTCAAAATTTGAACTTTTGATGAAATTGGGGTTATTTCATACGAGAAAAAACGTTGAAAAATGTATTTTCAGTGAAATTTGTTGAAAATATCAAGAAAGTCGACCCTGAAAAATACTACCAGGTCAATCAAAAGTTAGATCAAACTTTATGATACTTTTTGAAGCAGAATTTTTTGGTATTTTCCACATTTTTTTTACTAAAAATTGTTTTTTAACGTTTCTTCTCGTATCCCAATTCCACCAAAAGTTCAAATTGTCTGAGATTTTCTCGAACTTTTCAGTCGAATTTTCCACAAAAGAGTTTCGCAAAATCTGACAACGGCATATTTTTCAGCGTTGAAAACTCTATAAAATTGTGTAAATTTCCTCGAAAATCTCCAAAAATTGGTGATTCACCTGATTTTTGTCAACAAAAAATGTCGAAAAATGAATTTCTCGACATTTCTCGATTTTTGTGTTTTTTTAAGCATCACTTTTTTCCTGCTAAAAATACTGATAGGCGAGGCGAACAAGTTCTCATAGAATTTTTATCTCAACTTTTTCTCTGTCGCTTTTATCGACCATCGATACTGTTTCATCATCATCACCGTTTTGCCTTGCTCGTTGTCTGCCTATCTGCGTCTCTCCTCTCCCCGCACTATTTCTCTCGCTCTACTGTTCACCATCAACGCACACACCACAATGTCTACGTCTCCTCTCTTCCATTGACCCTCCTCCCACCTGATCTGGTGTCGATGATGGTACTTTGATTTGTTTCGTTGTTGTTGTTTTGCGCGTCGCGTTAATTTTCTTTGTCATTGTTGTCTTGATATTTTTGTCACTTTTGATCCCCCAACATTCTTTCCCATAATACCAATTGTTTCCAGAATGGCATCGACGGCTGGTGTTGGTTTCGATGCGACTGATCAGAAGTTTGTTGTGATAAATGGTGATAATCTGGAAGAGTCGGATAATATTGGCGATTCGATCGATTTGGATGGACGATCGTTGACGTTGTTGGAAATTTGCCAATCGGTTGAGGAGGCGAAGACGGCGTGCGAGCAGAAAGCGTTGAATATGAGCAATGTGAGTGGCTTATTTTTTTTGGGGGTTTTTTGAAAGGCCCATTGTTTTTTCTAGAGAAAAGACCTTGGTTTTTCTTGAACGTGGAAAATTATCAACTACAGTAATCCCACAATCCGAAAATTTGAAATTTTCGGGCTCTCAAAAGTCATACCTGTCACAAGAAGTCTCTGGGTTTTCACACAAAATATACTTGGCCGAAAAAAGAAAAACTAACATTTTCAAGAAAAATGTACAGGTCACGTCACGAAAATTTGAAAAATACGATTATTCTTGACATTTTTAGGCATTTTTTCTTAGAGCCACAAAAACCGGGAAACTTTTTAGCTTTTCCTCATCGTCCCAAATATTTTGCCACTGAAAAAAAAAACGGAAATATCCTTGTCACAGTGAATGACAACAAAAAAAAAAGAAAAATAGCAAAAGTTTGAAAGAAAATCATAGTTTTCAAGTTTTCGTGACGTGACCTATATTACAGTTTCTTGAAAAAGTGAATTTTCGACCAAAAAAATGCCACGGTACGGTTTTCACCTCTCACAAAGTCCGGTGAAAAACAAAAATTCATTTTTTATCATGTTTTGAATTCCATTTTTTTGTAATCAGGAAGATGTACTTTTCCGAGTTCCGACTTCAGAAAATGCGCATTTTTTTGAACTTCATAACCAATTTCCCCAAATTTGTCCAGATCAATGGAATGGGTCTCGCATCGATCACATTCGACGACGAACCGCAATCTTCGTCGTCTGGAACTGAGGCGAAAGACGACGAAGAGGAGGAGATGGACGAATTGATGGACGACGGAGAGATTGTGAACGGAACCGGCATGACCGAAGATGACACAAATGCGCACGAACAACTACTAGCACAGATTAACAATGTTGATTTGGATGTTATTGCGGATTTACGTGAGTTTGATTTGGAGGGAAAGTCTCTGAAATTGAACTGAACCCGACTTTTTTGGGCTCGAAATTTTGTGGCTAAAAAAGTTCTAACAAGTTTTGAGTCTGAAAATCGGGCCCGACAATTTTATCGGGTCCGACAAAAATGAGAAAAATAATACCATAGTTTAAAGGAAGATGTTTTTTGGTCAAAAATCAATTTTTCAGAAGGACAACTTGACAGTATGAAAAAGTCGGTGAGAGAAGTTGTTGGATTGGTGATGAGCGATATTCAAAGCGATATGGCACGAATTGAGCAAAAACAGAAGAAAATGATGGATTTGTTCCAGAAAGTGTTTGGAACCGAACGAGATGGTCGAATTATTGAGCCATTTTCTGGTGAGTTTTGAAAAAGAGGGGCTTTCATGTCGAGACCATTTTTCTCACCGAAATCATCATTAACCTATGGTTTTTGCAGAACAAGCATCGAGCAGAACTTTCAATTTCGGATCAATAAGTGATAGTCGAAGTCTCGACCCTCTAATCCAATCACAAATGGATATTTATGATCAATCGATGAGAAGAACTATTGATCACAATTTGAGATTCATCAAATCGCAAACATCACAATCTTCAATGTCGAACGGCACATCGTCTCGCGTCGCAACACAGCCGAAACCATCTTGGCCGCGACGCGACGCGTATGATGAGCCGTCGTACGGAATGGAAACGAGCACACCGTCGAACTCGAAAGAAGTGCAAGGCAAACGAATTGTGAACGGGATTGTGCAGCCGGTCGATCGGTTGGATTATCCGTATATTAGTCGAGATGAGGAGGAGAGATGTCTTGAAGAGGCCAACGGACAGGGACCCATTTATGCGCAACTTGTTTCCAAAGTTTTGTTCGCTGATACGATTGATTTGTATTTCAAGGTGAGCACATTTTTGAGCGGTTTGTGAAATTTGGTGAAAAATCTGGAAACATTTAATTTTTTCTTAAATTTGGCGTCGAAAATAAAATTTTTGAATTGAAAAAAATTTAAATTTCTTCAAAAAAACACACTATTAAACTCTGACGACCATTAAAAAAAATGAAAAAAAAAAAACAAAAAAATTGAAGCAAAATCATAGTTTTCAAATTCTCGTGACGTGACTTATACATTTTTCTTTGAAAATTATACTGTAGTTTTTTCTCAAAAAAAAAATCACGGTTATTGTTTTCCCTCTTTGGTTAGAAATTTAGCGAATTTTTGTGATTTTTGCTCTGAAAATATAGTGTTGAGATAAAAAAATAACCTGACATTTTTTAATCGAAAATTCTCCTTTTCAAGAAAAATGTAAAGGACACGCCACGAAAATTCGAAAACTATAATTTTTCAACAAGTTTTTGAAATTTTCAGCCGTTTTTGTGAAAAAAAAATGAGAAAAATTCGGAAAAATTAATTAAATTTTTTATTCCACGTGTCGATTTTCTGAAATTTTAGAGGAAAATCGGAAATTTGAATTTCGAAAATCATAAGTGACATTTTTAAAAAAATGAAAAAAAAATTATAAATTTCTTCGAAAAATACGTATTTTTGAATTTTTTTCATTGTGATTTTCTTTTAGGCCAGATAGGCCAAAAATTAACAAAATGTGAAAAATTTTAATTTTCTGTTCCATGTGTCGAAAAATATTTTGAAAATATAACTTTCTGAAATATTGAACTACAGTAACCACCAGATGTTTCCTAAAATCGGAAATTTGAATTTCGAAAAATGCGAAAATCATTTTCTGAAAAAATGTCGGAAAACCCGGAAATTCGGAATTTTCGGAAATTTTGAACTACAGTAACCCTGGCATGTTTGAAGTGTTTTTTTCTAGTGCGAAATAGAAAAAATACAGTAACCCTGCCAGGCTTTGTCCGAAATTTTGGGAAAAATTGAATTTCGAAAATCATAAGTGACATTTTTCTCGAAAAATTTCAAAATTCCGGAGTCAAAAATCCGAAAAATGTCGAAAAACAGACATTTCTGAAATTGTCAACTACAGTAATCCTGACAAATCAGACCTTATTTTTTGTTGAACATGAGAAAAAAAATGGATAAATGAAAAATGTTGCAAAAATTATCAACTACAGTAACCCCCTTCAATTTTCAGGATCAAGATGTTGGTAAGCGAAATTGGCTTCACGACGCTGTCGATTATCGATTCCCGACATTCGACAAATCAGTACACGTTGCTAAATGGAAAAACTGCTCATATTTCATCAACAAAAACATGCGACAACACCATCAAATGACAGGACGACCTCAACCACGTGCCTACAAAGAACGTGTCAAACGAGACGCCATTTCATCGATGTACGAACCGGAAAATCAACAACAACACCAAAAATCGGTGCTGAAAGAGGTTCAACAAAAAACGAACGAAATCGAGATGGACGAAAAGGAGGGCGAACAGGAGGCGAATTCGCGCGTCCCGACGATCAAGTATTTGACGGCAGAGTATGAGCAAGAGTGCTATGATGAGGCGCAGAAAAATGGCAATCAATACAAATATGCGGAGCTGATGGCGTTGCGTTTGTTCGCCGACAATTTGTTGGCCAAATTCAAAGAGCAAGATGTAAATAAGAAAGAATGGCTTAGACATTGTGTCGAATCGCGCTATCCCATCAAAAATCGCGAAAACAACGATAAACGATGGAAGGTGTGCGGACAGACGTGCAATCGGAATCGAACAAAAGTCGTCGGACCGGATGGAAGTGAGGCGAGATGGCCGTATTTCGCACAATCGGTCGAAGAAGAATGCTATCGAAAATGCGATGGCAATGTTGCCATGTACGCCGAGTTGATGAATGAGAAACTGTTTCCCGACACACAACACGTCTATTTCAAAAATCAGGATATGGGAAAGCGGTTTTGGTTGCATACGCAGGTTGATCGACGGTTTCCGACGCCTGACAAAACGATGCAATTTGCCAAGTGGAAGTCGTGCACGACGGCGATTAATAAGAAGTTTGCTGATGGTTTGTTTTTTCTTCTTTTTCTTGGGTTTTTTGAGCGGAGAAGGCTCAAAAAGTTTTTCCCCCCACAAAATTTTGATCTAAAAAGTTTTCTCAACAAAAATGCGAGATTTTGACACAAAAGTTACGGTATTTTTTTCGATTTTGGAGCTGAGGGGCTCGAAAAGTTTTGGAAAAAAAACATGTTTTTTGTCTAAAAGGTACTGTAGTTTTTTTTATTTCAAAATTTGATTTTTTTTTTCAAATTTTTTGGAAAAATTTTGCCATTTTTTTCCCACAAAATTTTGATCTAAAAAGTTTTCTCGAAAAAAAAGCCAAAATTTGAACTTGAAAAGTAAAATTTAAAAAAACGCTTTTATTTTTTGACAGAAAAATTACTGTACTTTTGTGTGTATTTTTTAGGATTTTAAAGTTTATTAAAATATTTTCTAATTTTTTTTCCAGAAATTTTTTTACTCGATAAATTTTCAAAAGAGCCCTAAAATTTTGGAAAATTTTCAATTTTTTTCCAAAAAGTTTGGGGGGAAAACCTAAAAATAGTTACAGTAAGCTTCTGATTTTTTGAATTTGAAACATTTTGGGTCCTGCCACGAAAACTAAAACTCCGACCCGACAAGTTTTGATTTTAAAAAAGTACAGTAATTTTCTACAAAAAACCCCTGCTCTAAATGGAAAAAAATGAAGAGACGCAGAGAAAACGTGACAAAATTTCACGTGGAAAACACCAATTTTTTGAAAATTTGAAAATGTTTCAAAATTTGTGGTCTCTCACAAAATTAGCAAAACTTTTTGAGAGAAAAAAAGTGAGATTTTTCAATTTCTCCAACTTTTAAATTTCAGGCACCGTAATCCCGATTCAACCTCCCGAGCCACGATCTCAAAATTATCGAGAAGAAAGTACTGCGGAATCGGACGATATCGATGAAGAGACGACGTTGGTCGAAGAAGAAGAAGAGCCCGAAACTCTGCCGACAAAAACTACAGTACCCCTGACACCGGCAAATATTCCGAAATTTGATCGAAAAAGTTTGGATCATAGTTTGAAACGAAAATGGAACGAATCATCGGATTCGGGAGGACAGCCGTCGGTGAAACGAGAGAGTGCGCGAAATAAGATGAGAAAAGAAAAAGGTAGGCGGGTTTTGTCTGGCAAAATTTGATAAATCTATTTTTTCTAAAATTTACAAATTTTTCAATTTTCGAATTCTTAATTTTGAAAATTACGAAATTCAACCAAAAATAGGGTTTTTTCTCACAAAATTAAAATTTTTGAAAAAAAAACCGTGCCGCATTCAAAAATGGGCGGAGCCAGGTTTTTTTTTTTCTGAAAATCATCTAAAAAGGGGTCGATTGCTCACCTATAAAATTTTTTTTCAATTTTTGAATTTAAAAAATTACGAAATTCTGAAAAATTCAACCAAAAATGGGGGTTTTTTCTCGCAAAATTAAAATTTTGAAAAAAAAAAAACCGTGCCGCATTCAAAAATGGGCGGAGCCAGGTTTTTTTTTTCTGAAAATCATCTAAAAAGGGGTCGATTGCTCACCTATAAAATTTTTTTTCAATTTTTGAATTTAAAAAATTACGAAATTCTGAAAAATTCAACCAAAAATGGGGGTTTTTTCTCGCAAAATTAAAATTTTGAAAAAAAAAAACCGTGCCGCATTCAAAAATGGGCGGAGCCAGGTTTTTTTTTTTCTGAAAATCATCTAAAAAGGGGTCGATTGCTCACCTATAAAATTTTTTTTCAATTTTTGAATTTAAAAAATTACGAAATTCTGAAAAATTCAACCAAAAATGGGGGTTTTTTCTCGCAAAATTAAAATTTTGAAAAAAAAACCGTGCCGCATTCAAAAATGGGCGGAGCCAGGTTTTTTTCTGCAATTGAAAAATTGTTGTGAATTTAGAACTTGTTTCCTAAAAAGTTCATGAAAAAAATTTTTTCGAAATTTATTGATTTTTCAGAGGAATATGAATCGTATCCATATATCAGCGAAGAGGATGAAGTGAAATGTCTAATGTTCTCCAAGGGGAATCCAAATGTTTATGGACGAGAAATTCTCAAAATTCTGTTCAAAGATTCTACACCTCAGGCTTATTATAAGGTTAGTTTTCTATTTTTTTCTTCATTTTTTCAATTTTGTTTTTTTATAGGAAACTGAGTCAAAGAGGCGAGAATGGTTTCAGGAAATTCTCGATTTCCGATTTCCGTCGGAAAATGAAAAGGATCAAACGACAAAACTTCGAGGTGTTATGTTGGGATACAACAAATATATAGGATCAATCAATCGCAGATCTCAATAATTGCAACAAAAAACGAACAACTTTCCCGTCTTACATGTATTTTTAATATTTTTCAATTTTTTATTCGTTTTTTTTATTCATTTGTATTTTGAAATTATATTCGCTTTAAATGTTTTTGAACTATTTTTATTTTTAGAAAACACATTTTCGGTGGGTACTGTAGTTATTCTCTAAAAAAATCCTAGTTGAAATACTCGATTTTTCAAGTCGGTTTTGATTTGGAACAACTCACCGGTTTGGGAGTACTGTAGTTTTTGTCGGGCCGAGAAATTTTTTTTTCTGTAAAATCTTCAATATCTTCAACACTACAGTACTCTCAGAGAAAAAAAATTGGGATACTGTAGTTTTTTCACAGTCAACAACTAAATTACAGTACTCTATATCAATAATCAATAAATTTGAACATTTCAGGGTACTGTAGTTTTCTCGGTATTTGAAAGTGTGCGAATTCTAATTTTTGGGGTACTGTAGTATTTGTTGGACCAACCCTCGAACTACAGTACTCTCAGACACTACTAGAGGTACTGTAGTTTTTGTCAAGCCAATAATTTTCGATCTCAATTAATCATTACTTTTTTTCCCCAAAAATTTTGGGATACTGTAGTTTTCTGGGCGAACCACGATTAGAGGGTACTGTAGTTTCGCTACTTCTCTTTTTGAGGTGCAGTAAACAGCATTCTGTACCAACCGCCAAACTACAGTACTCTCAGAAATTTTTTAGAGGTGCTGTAGTTTTTTTTGGGACAAAAATTTTCGGTTTCAAATAATACAAAATTTGGGGTACTGTAGTTTTTGTGGGCCTGAATTTTTTCAAAACTTTCGCAAATCATTTTATTGTCATGCTCAATTCTACATTCCACGTGGCGCAGCTCCGCCCTTCTTCTTTCTTTTTCCAGTCTTCGACGTGACAATATTGACCGACGCATTTTCGGCCAAAATTTGCGCCTGAATCGCGGCAAAATTGGGGCGAACAATGCCGGTCACCTTTTGCAAATACGTGGCAATTTCGGGCATCGCAAAACGATCATTCGGATTCTCGCTCCAACACTTGACCAGAATCAAATTCTGCACTTCAGCGCCGACATTCGGCGGCAACTGCATACGATAGCCTTCGCGAACCTGCTGATTCACCTCGGCCACAGTCATGCCCGGATACGGTTCGACACCATTGTTGTAAATCTCCCAACACATTATACCTAAATTGGACACGTTGAAAATGTGGCATGGTAGTTCAACCGGTTAGGTGTTTGGGTAAAGAGTAAGAGGTCAAGAGTTCGATGCCGCACCCATGCAAATTTTTTTTCTGACCCAAGATCTCACCATAACTCCAAACATCAGTCTTTTGCGTGTAAATTTGTTGTTTGAGCGTTTCGACAGCCAACCAACGAATCGGAACTTTTCGGGTTGGATCCATTTGATAAATAGTTCCATGTCTAGTCAGTCCAAAATCCGAAATCTTCACTTTTCCGTCACCGTACAAACAATTTCTTGCCGCAATGTCGCGATGCAAAACGGGCTTCGAATGAAGATATTCCAATCCCCAAGCTGCCTGCAAAAAAATTGGTGATATCATTGTCCGAGAGAACTACAAATATTCTTGGCTTCACTATTTTTTTTTAGAGAACACAGGGGGTACTGTAACTTTTGTCGGGTCCGAAAATCTGTTTTTTGATTTAGGCTACTGTAGTTTGTCTTAAAAATCCTCAAAAATTACAGTATTCCTGGATAAAATGAAATAGTTTGGAGTACTGTAGTTTTGTTGGCCAGGTTTTGTTTTGAAATTATTTTTTGTAAATTAACTTTCTGGCTACTGTAGTTTCTACCTTTCGAAAAAATTGAAATTACCAAAAAAATGAAAAAAAAAATCTCAATGAAAGTTGAATTTTATGGTCACACCTTTAGGATTACTGTAGTTTTTACTAAGTTGAGAAGTTCTCAAGACTACAGTACTTTTTGAAAATATTCCTGAGAATAAATTCAAAAACTTTTTTCGATTTTTGAATTTTTCAACATTGAGATTTTGATAAAAAAGAGAAATTAATTTCTGAGTGACAAAGTGTCTTTCAAAAAAAAAAAGTAAAAAACTAGCCTGAAGTATCATCTCAGTGCGTTTTTCAACAGGTAAATCGGGATTTTTGGTAAGATAGCTGTCAAGAGCACCATTCGACGCCAATTCCATAACCATATAAAGTGGTTCAGTTCCAGCAGCAACACCATGAAAACGAACAACAAATGGATGATTAAACTGTCTCATCAATCTCGCTTCTGCCATAAATTCTTTGATCTGCTCCTTCGTCACCTTTTCCAACTTGGCCTGTTTAATCGCCACCTGATATGTCTTGTTCAACTTTTTATTCTTCAGCTGTCCCATGCAAACTTCTCCAAACGCTCCTTCTCCCAACTTTTTGAGCACGGTAATGTTCTCATGGTCAAGCTCCCAATGTTGTCGAAGAATCGGTTTGACAATCAGCACATCGTCTTGCACTTTGATGCTTTCTTTCGTCTTCATGTGATGTTCGATCATTTGTTGAATTGTGTCGAATGAGTATTTTTCGATCATATATTTGCCACCGGCGAATTTGATGACAAAATGTTTGATGGCGGTCGCCTCGTCTAGTTGATTGTTGTGCATGACGGAGAGAATGTATGATCGTGGCTCGCCTTTTTTCGGCTCTGACATGCGCAAAAGAAATTCGCCGTTTCCTTGTAGCATCATCTTGACGTCTTCGCGTGGTAGGAGACCATGATAGTATCGTTCCTGTTCGATCGGTTTTTCGGCCACCGAGTTCACTCCACTGAAAATTTAATCTTTCCACAAGAAAACACAAAAAAAAACGAAAATAAATTTTATGTGTGTGGTTTTGCGTCATTTCGGTTATTCGAAAGTCAGTAATTTGACGCACAAATGCACAAACCAAGAAAGTTTGAAGTCTAGTTATTTCAAAAAAAAACTAAAAATAAAAGTATTTTTTCAAATGTTACTGTAGTGCGCGTGTGTGTCGCAACGAGACCAAAACACAAATAATTGTGTGCGCCTTTATTTTTGTTTTTTTTTGCTTTGAAAAAATGCAATTTTGAGACATCTTACTGTAACAGTAATTTCACGCCACTACAGTAACCCTAGTCTTCGATGTATTTTTTGGCCGAAAAACAAAACTCACAGGTTATTTTGCGATGCACTAGCCATGATAAATCTGATTCAACTCAAATGGACTCGTATGGCAGATAAAAATAAGATTCTCAACGTTCAAGGCGCATCCATTTTTATGCTCTTTTTTCGAGGTCAGATTTGGCGTGAAGATAGCGCGATTTTTTTTAATGAAAAATTGGAAATTATACCTTTTTTTTAGAATATTGGCTTGAATTTTTTTTTTCGAAAATTTTGCTCCGAAATTTTTTTCCAGGCTCATTTTTCCGAAAAAATTTGTAGAAAATTAATTTTTAGAGTTTTTCCGAAAAAAAAATCTGCCTGAAATTTTTTCCGAGGTTTTTTGGAAATTTTTTTTTGCATTCTTCCGACAAGGCCAACAAAATTTTCAAAAAAACATCGTGGCCTAGAAACCCAAGAAGGTGAGATTCGGTGCCTAGGTCATATATTTACCTTTTTTTGGCCTAGAAATCCAAATTGAGTTTCTAGGCCAATTTCCAAGTCCATGACTTCAAAATTAAGTCAATTTTATTGAGAGAGAAAAAAGGGTGTATAATAATGAAAACAGATAATTCGGCCAACAAACAATCATGTACTATTTTCGCTGAGATCATTACACGCTTGTCTGAACTCGTCGACGCTGACTCGAATCGATTCTTCGTACAGCATTTCGGGCGGACACGACTCCGACACTTCTCCCAATTCGACACAATTTTTCTGGAAATAAGGAACAATGAAAACATTTTTCTTGTACTAAAAATTTTCAAAATTTTGACATTGTGAAAAAAAAATAAAAACAATATTTTTGGCACTGTGAAAACGGGGGGACACGTTTAAATTTATAAGAAAAAAAGTGAGAACTTTTTTGGGCGAAAATTCAATGACATTTTTCAAGAAAAACATATAGGTCACACCACGAAAACTTGAAAACTATGATTTTTCTTTAAATTTTCGACATTTTTAACCGTTTTTTGGTCATCATTCACAATGACAAAATATTTTCCAAAATGTTTCATGGTTAAAACTTTGGTACTATCTTAGTCACAGCTCGGCCAAATCCGTGAAAACTTTTATTTTCAAAATTTTCTGTGCTTAAAAAAATTGCGAAAAGTTTTGTGCTGTATATTTTTTGAGTTTTTTGAAAATTTCTTGAAATTATTCTCGCATTTTTTCAAAAATAGTTTTTTAAGTCTCACCATCTCGTCGTTATCATTACTAGGCAGAAGTAAATTGTCAACAGAAGTTGTTCTTGCAATTTCCTCCATCTCATCTTCTTCTTCTCCATCATCGCTACTCGATTCCGAAGCCGAATATGTGATTCGTCCGCCTACATGACGAATCGGAGCTCGGCAAACCATTTTCGCATCCAAGTCATAATTCATTTCGGCGCCCGGGAAAACTGTTTGATTTACTGACACCTGGAAATAATTTTTTTTTTCAAGAATTTCAGAAATTTCACTTTTTTAAACATTGTAACAGGGCGCTTTATTATATTTGGAAAATCAACCAAAAATCGTCAATTTTTTTTTGAAAACTTCTAACAATAATTTGAAAATTCTGGAATTTTTTTTCAGAAAAAAACCAAGCCCAACTGAATTCAGAGTACTGTATTTTATAAATTTTTCATGTTTACCATGTTCTATCTGAAATTTTCAATTTTTTGGTCAAAATTTAGGGAAACTTCCTAATACTCACAATTTTTCTCCTGTCCGGGACAGGTTGTCCCTTCAAACCTCAAAAAAATACCTGTGCACACGACATTGGCGGTAGATTTTTCTCAATGTTCAAATATCTCATTTCATACATTTGGCTCATCATTGATGAACTTCCTTCTTCTTGCTCTTCGTCTTCTTCTGTCAATTTTTGGCGTTTTGCAACTTCGTCACTTTTTGCAGATCCACTTTCTTTTTCGCACATTATCTGTTCAAATTCAGTCAATTCGATAAAACGTCGTTTTCGGTTAGCTGGTTTTTCCTTTTTTTCTTCTTCTTCTTGTTTCTTTTTCTCAATTTCTTCATCATACTTTTCAACCATTTCACTGAACGAACCACCCAAACTGAAACAGATATCTCGAATGATATCATCACAGTTTCCAAGTAATTCAATATCAGCGCGATAAGATGGAAGAGATTCTCTGAAAATTCCGGTTTTTAGGCAGAAAATTATTTTGAGAATTTGGTAAAAATTAGCTCTGCTTGCTAATAAAAGTATTTTTTGAGCCGATTTTTCAAAATTTACATATTCATTTTTTCGAACTTTTCGGTGAAAATTTCGCCAAAAAATTTATTCATAATGACCTAATAAGGGAAAATTCAGGTCACGTTTCGAAATTTGAAAAAAAAAATTATTTTCCCATAAATTTTTTTTTATTTCAGACATTTTGATCTGTTTTTTTTTTGTATTTTTTCAAGATTCTCACAGTGAAAAAATTTTGGTGTCTGGTATGTCTCTTCTGACTTTTCGACATCTAAAATTTTCATTTTTCCAGGATTTTGTCTAATTAATTTCAAAAAAAAAATTCAAAAAATCGTCATCTAGGCGACATTTTTCAATTTCGACACCAAATTTTTTCAACATTTTCAGGCGACTTTTTTTTCAACTTTCAAATTTTTAAATACTAACCTATTAATCAAAATTTGCGGCACATTTTTATCAACACTGAACGGGATTAGTGAAACCGGTCGAACTTTCAACGATGATCCAATAACAACGAGCAAATCAACACTATGCTTATCTTTCGCCATTTTTCTATGAAATCTTTTTCCCAAATCTTCTCCAAAAAACACAATATCCGGTTTGATAACACCATCTTTGCATATTTTACAATACGCAACTCGCTTGTTCATAACATCTTCTCGAATGATATCTCCATCCGATTTATCTCCACATTTTGTACATGTTGCTTTCGAAAACGATCCGTGACATTCGATGACTCGTTGAATTCCCGTTTGATGCTCTAACGTATCGATGTTTTGTGTGTAGTTGCGTAAAAGTTGCTCGTTGTCTTCTAACAATTTGATAAATCTATGTGAAACTGATGGCGTGAATTGACCCGGGAAGATTTCTTTGGCAAAATCGAAGAAAGGGGCTGGATTGTTGCGGAAATATCGAATGTCGAACATGGCTGTCGGGTCGGGAAGATCCGGAAAATCAGCATGCAACCTGGCATAAATACCTGAACAACATATTTTTAAAGTGCTCAATTTTCTCCGCGAGTACGGTAAATAGGTGGTTTCACATTTTTTGGATCAGAAAAATTTACAGTATTCGAAATTTTCGGGCCCAAAACTTTTTCGGGCCGATCTCCAAAAACAAAAATGTTCTGCATTCTTCGAGAAAGTGAAATTTGATCGAAGAAACAGAAAAATTTTCGGACCATCAAAACTACAGTACTTTGAGACTTTGCGAGTACTGTTAAATTTTTTGGACCAGAAAAAATTACAGTATCTTAGATTTTCGGTCTGGAAAACTTGAAAATCCGAAAGAAAATACAATTTTTTGAATATTCTCGGGAAAAACTACAGTACCAAAAAAATGTAATAGAGTACTGTAGGACCCCAAAGAACAAGAAAAATTACCGTCTTTACTGCGGAAATCAGGAATTCCGCAAGAAACTGAAACTCCAGCACCAGTCAGAATCAGAATCCTCTTTCTTGTTCTGAACAATTCGACAGCATCTTGTAATGTGTTGTATTCTATCAATTTTTCACGAACTGGAGGTCGATCAATTATTTCGGACATGATTGAGAATATCTGAAAGAAAACAGATGAAATTGACAATAAAATTTCGAAAAAAATCAACAAAGTAGTTTCTGCTGAACCTTTGAACATTTGGAAACTTTGCTATTAAAGTGCAAATTCCTCGAACAACTTTTTCAAATTAGCTTGATTTATTTTTTTTTCAAAAAAACTCACCATATTATCGCTCAACGTATTCAGATTTATATGAAAACTAGGGAAAACTGTTGTGAAAATCTCTGTCGCTGTTTTGTTCTCTGATAACATAGCTTCAATACGTCTTATGATATCATTTCGTCCACCCTGGAAAAAATTGTTTTTTTTTAAACTTCAAAATGGAAAAGTTACCGAATTTTGCCATGAATCTGAATCAGCTTGACTCGAAGTATCCGAAACATCATCCGACGGTGATTTTTCTATTCTATCCAATTCTTCTTTATTCTCCATCTCCATTTTAATCTGAATATTTTTTTTTTGAAATTTCAAATTTTTGGATCAATAAAAAATGGAGGTACAAAAAATGCGCCAGTGAAGCGTTTTTTGACACACAAGAAAATTGGAAAGAGGTAAAAGGAAATCGTATTATTTGGAAACACAAAAAAAAAAAAACAACAACTAACTAATATAAAGCAATTGGTGATAACAATACGGTATCTACAGTAATATTCTAGTTTTTGACCTGACTTCTGATTTCGAGCTGTTTGCGACCCTCATGATTTTTCACAGCGTTATCCATTCGATTATACCAATCGGCAATTTTTTCGGTTAAAATGACTTCTTTGAATGCGGAACATCCGTAGAACGAATTCATAGCTCCATAGAGACTCTGAAGTAAAATCAATTTTTATTGATTTTACATTTTCTCACCGGCGAAAATTCGCCGATAAATCGGGCAGTTTTTCTATTTTCATGTTCTTCACTTACCAAATCTGCCAAACTTGGCTTATCTCCTCCTAAAAACAGTCTATTCGGCCCGATCGCAGCCATAAAATCTCTACACGCTTTTCTCAGCTCTTCACGTTCGTCAACAATATTGTGTCTGGAAAAATTGAGAATCAAGTTGGGAAAAATTCTGAAAAATTTTACATTTTTAATGAAAATTATGTTTAAAAATCATTTTTCGCTTAAGAGAGTACCAAAATTTCTTCAAAAAGTTTGCAAGAATATTTTTGTCACTGTGAATAAAGACAAAAAAAGAAAAAAAAAACAGCTGAAAATGTCGAAAATTTGAAAAAAAAAATTCAAAGTTTTTTCAAAATTTTCGTGACGTGGCCTATATAAATTTTTATTTGAAATGTCATTGTAAATTTTCGATCGAAAAAATATAACGGCAATTTTTTTTTACTTAGTTCAGGTATGACAGCAATCATTTTTCTAAGTTCCAAACTTTTTGAAATTGGGGAAAAACTATTTTTCCGAGTTCCAACTTCAACAAATGTAAATTTTTTGTGATTTTTTTTTCAAAAATTTTTTATTTTTTGATTACTTTTCAGGCCACCTTACAAGTGTTTGATTTTGAAATCTTACAAGTGTTTGATTTTGAAATTACATGAAAATTACTAGCTTTAAAAAAACCCACTTTTTCTTCAATGTTTTCGATAAAATGTACATGGCTGCAGCACCAATATAAACCGCCAAAATCCTCTCCCACGCTGGAAATGCGCGATGCCATTCACCGACTTTTTCGAACCATCGGAATGTTTCTAGTGACTCGTCCCAACTTCTGTAGACATTTGGTGAGATGAGGTGAATAAACCAGTTGTCAACCCATTCACGCCATTCACGTTCTTCTCTGGCCAATGCCATATCTTTTTCTGGTTCAATTTGACCTTTCATTATGAAAAATCGGTTTGGATATGTGATAACCTAGAAAATTGATTTGAACAAAAAAAATTGAAAATTAAGAACTCACCGCTTTACCCTTTTCGTTTGTTGAATCAACTCCTGGATACATTTCGAGAATATCGCTCAATGATTTATCCGGTCGTTGTATATAAGTAGCAAGTTCAGAAATGATCAACGAAGATTCGGTCAGATTCAATTCTCCACTTCTCAAAATTGGAACTTTTTTATAATCCGTACTGAATTTGATTTGTGATCTTGTGACTGGATTCACTTCAACAATTTCATATGAAAAACCATAATAATCTAAAAACGCTCGAACTTTGCAACAAAACGGACATGTTTCGTATTGATATAACCGAAGTCTGAGATTTGAGCGATCCAAATGATTGATAACTTTTCTACTCAAAAGAACATCATTTTTCATTTGCTCTGGTTGTTGGATTTGAATAGGACATGTTCGTAGTTTCTTCGATGGTTCTTCTGTTTTTGTGGTACTCGAACCCCATGAGAACCAAGCTACTGAACTAATTTGAATCGTCCTAGCTCCCCAAAACCTCATTCTGAAAATTATTACTGGTTTTTGACTATTTTGAAACATTTTAAAACTTTTAAAAGTACATGAGAAAAATTCGGAAATAAAAGTACGAATTAGCGCTACGAGACCAAACATAATAAATCGATGTTCCTTTAATTTGTATTTTCATTTATTTTCCCATTTTCGAATTTAAAAGCTTGTTTTTCGTTTTTGTTTTCATTTTTTCTTACATGTTAACGTATAGGATTTGAAGTAGAATGAACAACCTTCATTTTGATCACAAACTTGTGCAGTATTTCCTATTCTTTGCTCTTTTACAGCTGGTTGAAAAATTCCAAAAGAAATTTTTATTTACCCTAGACTCTTACTACTTTTGAAAGTGACCTTGATCATTTGTTATGAAATGTTTGTTAATATGATTGAAATGATGAATTTGTTTTTTTACACGTCAGAAAATGCACATATATAAGCAGTTTTTATGATAACGTTTTTTTTCAGGGTAAAAAATGAGCGGGTTGAATACCGTTCCGGACAATATAAATTTTGCGAAAGAAGAACAGAAAATCGCTCAAAAATGGAAAGAAGAGAATACATTTGAGAAATCTGTTGAGTAAGTTGGAAAAACTTTTATAATTATATTTTTTGTAACTGCAGACTTTCAAAAGATCGTCCACACTTCACCTTCTACGATGGTCCACCATTCGCAACAGGTCTTCCGCATTATGGGCATATGCTGACAAGCACCATCAAGGATGTTGTCGGACGTTGGGCTCATCAAAATGGGCACTATGTTGAGAGACGATTCGGTTGGGATACTCATGGTTTGCCAGTCGAGTATGAAATCGATAAAAGTCTCGGGATCACCGGTCCAAGTGATGTGATGAAAATGGGAATTGAGAATTACAACGCAGAATGCCGAAAAATTGTAATGCGCTATTCTCAAGAATGGGAAGTGACGATGGGTCGTTTGGGTAGATGGGTTGATTTCAAACACGATTACAAAACTCTCTACCCATGGTTCATGGAATCTGTGTGGTGGGCGTTCAGCGAGTTGCACAAAAAAGGATTAGTCTACAAGGGTGTTAAAGTTATGCCCTATTCGACGGGATGTTCTACACCTCTTTCAAACTTCGAGGCTGGTCAAAACTACAAAGATGTTGTCGATCCGGCAGTTTTTGTTGGTTTTAAAACTTTGGACAATCCAAATCGTCTGTTGGTTGCATGGACAACCACACCGTGGACACTTCCATCCAATTTGGCACTCGTTGTTCATCCAGAAATGCAATACGTTGTTGCGAAAGACAAAACTACTGGCATCGAGTATGTTGTGCTAGAGGAACGCATTGGAGAATTGAAAAACGAGAATCTGGAAGTCATCGAAAAATTGACTGGAAAACAACTCGAAGGTGTCAAATACGAACCAATTTTCCCGTATTTCTCATACATGCGAGAGGAACGCAACGCTTTCCGCGTTTTGAATGATCCATTCGTCACTTCGGATTCTGGTACCGGTATTGTTCACCAAGCTCCGTACTTCGGAGAGATCGATTTCCAAGTTTGTGTTCAAAACGGAATCATTGCCAGAGATCAGAAAATGATCTGCCCGGTTGACGAGAAGGGAAGATATACTGCTGAAGTGAAGGAGTTTGAGGGTATCTATGTGAAAGATGCTGATAAATTGATCATGAAGAAGTTGAAAGAGACTGGAAATTTGGTCAGACAAGCGGAATGCAAACATTCGTATCCATTCTGTTGGAGATCGGACACGCCACTTCTCTACAAAGCTGTTCCGTCGTGGTTTATTAGAGTTGAAACTTTGGTCCCGAAATTGTTGGCCAACAATGATGAGACTTATTGGTAAGACATTTTACTATTTCATCTTGAGATTAGTTTGGGACTCCGAGATGTTTCGGAATCGGACATCTCCAAACGCATCAAAATGTCGAACAATATCCAAGAAATAATTTTTTCTTCCCCCTTTCAACAAATGTGTGTACCGACATCCCACTGGATACGCCACACAGTAAGAAAAACAAACCCTCTCTTTCTCCTTTTTGTCTGAATTTCATGCGGTTTCGAAACGTCCCGGAGCCCAATTTAGAAATCAAATTCTCCCACTCTATCAAAATCAAAAATTTTCTTCATTTTTTACTCAAAATTGTACTAAAATATATATAAAATTCTGGAATTCGGTGGCTAACCTCAAGTAGCTTGAAAATCCCTGAAAAAATATTTTAAAAACTTTTGTTCAAGCGAAGTTCAGAATGTTCCGGTTAATTAGGAAAACAGTTTCAAAAAGCGCGAGCATTGCTTTGTGTCGTAAAAATTTCAGGAAAAAATACATGCCACTGATATTTCCACGCAAAAATTCGATAATGAAATAATTAAGAAATTTTAAATTTCGAAAACCCAATAAATGCAATCCATAAACTTCAGGGTACCAGCATTTGTGAAAGACAAACGATTTGCCAATTGGTTGCGTGATGCAAGAGACTGGGCCGTTTCAAGAAATCGTTTCTGGGGTACTCCAATCAATCTATGGGTCAGCGAAGACGGCGAGGAAGTTGTGTGCATCTCGAGCATCGCTGAACTCGAAGAACTTTCTGGACAAAAAATTACCGATTTGCACAGAGAAAGGTATTATAATTTTTAAATTTTTTTATGTAAAAGTAATGTTTTTAGTGTTGACAACATCACCATTCCATCGAAAGCTGGAAAAGGAGTTCTTCGACGAGTTTCGGAAGTTTTCGATTGTTGGTTTGAATCGGGATCAATGCCATACGCTCAGAATCATTATCCATTTGAGAATCGCAAAATATTCGAGGACAATTTCCCAGCTGATTTCATCGCTGAAGGAATCGATCAAACTCGTGGATGGTTCTACACACTTCTCGTTTTGTCAACAGCTCTTTTCAACAAACCACCGTTCAAAAATTTGATCTGCAACGGTTTGGTATTGGCGGCAGATGGGCAGAAAATGTCGAAAAGTAAGAAGAATTATCCGGATCCGATTGGAATCATTGACAAATATGGAGCCGATGCGTTGAGACTCTATCTTATCAACTCGCCGGTTGTGAGAGGAGAGAATTTGAGATTCAGAGAGGAAGGAGTTCGAGATTTGTTGAAGGATGTCTTCTTACCGTGGTTCAATGCTTATCGGTTCTTTGTTCAGAATGTTCAATTGTACGAACATGTAAGTTATTTTTTTCTGCTACGCGATGTTTCGAAACATACCATTTTCAAGAAAATGTAAAGGCCACGAAAATTTGAAAACTATGATTTTCTCTTGAATTTTCAGATATTTTTTTCTTTTTTCCGTTCTGTTCTGTCGTTACTCACAATGACAAAAAGTATCGCCCAATTGTCGATTGGTATCACTCGCTCTAATAATAACACATGCAACGCAATAGCCGCGACGCACAAATGTGAGTGGTCGACAAGTTTTCTTTTTCCCTCTTTGTGCGATGGGGCGCGTTTTATCGATTAGGAAACTACACAAGTTGTAAACATATGGCATCAACCATAACCTCCCCATAAATGGGAGGGTGTCGCACCTTTTTGTTATGTAGTATAATTAATCAATAAGGGAAGATTATGGGTTATGCCATATGTTTACAACGTGTGTAGTTTGCTAATCGATAAAACGCGCCCCATCTCATAAAGACGGCAAAAGAAAAATTGTCGACCACTCACATTTGTGCGTCGCGTGTGTTATCATTATTTAGAGCAAACGAAAAAAAAAATTAAAAAACATCCAAAAAATTGTCTGATTTACTGTAGGAATTTTGTGTTTTGAAATTGTGCTCCGTGGAATTCGACGTTTTCGCCAAGGTATGATAAGCAATAGAAAATTTTCCCACGATTTTAGAAAAAATTAAAATATTGAGCTCAAATACTGAGCTGAGATTTTTCTCAAAACAATATATTTATGGTTTTTTTTTCTAGGAAACTGGAAATAGTTTCGAAATGAACAACTTCAAAACCAGCGAAAATGTGATGGACAGATGGATCGAGTCATTCACCAACAGTTTGGTTTCATTTGTCCGAAAAGAGATGGACGCCTACCGCCTTTATGCTGTAGTCGGTCCATTGACAAAGTTCTTCGATACTCTCACCAACATCTACATCCGATTGAACAGAAAACGTATCAAGGGAGATCTCGGACTCGAAGATCAACAAAACTCGTTGGCAGCTCTTGGAAGAGTTATCAGCTTGATTGTTCGATTGATGGCTCCGTTCACACCGTTTTTCTCCGAATATATGTATCAAAATTTGAAGAAAGTTATTGGAACAACTGAGGAATCGGTTCACTTTTTGATGCTACCAAAAGCTGATGAGAATGTGATTGATGAAACTGTTGAGAGAAGAGTGGAAGCGATGAGAAATATCATTGATTTGGTTCGATTGGTTAGAGATCGTGAAGGAATTGCGGTCAAATACCCATTGAAAGAGATGATTGTTATCAATAGAGATTCGCAATATTTGGAAGATGTTAAAAGTTTGGAACCTTATGTTTTGTTGGAATTGAATGTTAGAAAATTGACAGTTTCACAAGATAAAAATAAGTATGGAATCACTCTCAAGGTTTGTTATATTTTGAAAAATTGTCAATTTTAAACTTTATTTTCTAGGCTGATCCAAATTTCAAACTTCTCGGAGCTCGTCTAAAGGGAGAGCAGAAAAAGGTCGCGGATTATTTGAAAAACAAAATCAGTGAAAGTGAACTCGAAAAATTCTTGCTTGAAGGAAAATTGACGGTTCTTGGACACGAATTGTCGTCGGAAGAGGTTGCGGTGAGCTATGCGAGCGGAGGAGATTCAGCTGCGCATGGTTACAAAACTCATTCCGACGCCAAGACTATTGTCATGGTGGACACGACCGAAGACGAATCGTTGGTTGAGGAGGGATTGTGTCGCGAAGTGACGAATCGTATTCAACGATTGAGAAAACAGGCGAAACTCATCTCCACTGATACCGCGTTTGTGCATTTGGTTGTCACGCCGGAAAAATCGCAATTGGCGCAAGTTGTCGCTGCTAATGTTGCGAATATTGAAACTGCCACTGGAACTCCTATCAAACTTGGAAAACCGGCTGATGGAAAAGCGCCGACGGCTACAAATAAGAGTTCGGTGAAAGATGCTGAAGTTGAGGTGAGTTTTGAATATTTTCAAATTTTAAAACAGCTATACTCCGGCGAAATAGTGTTAGAAAAGTCTGTAAAAAATAAAAATAAAAAAGTGTTCGCATGATTTTTCGTTTTCTCTGAAATTCCTTTCAAACTTCAGTACTGAAATTTTTTGTATTTTTTTGGCTTACAAAGTTCGTTCCTTCTATACGGTAGCGGTTTCTCTTGCATTCTGAAACTTGCAGGTTGACAATAGTTTGAAAATGAAGAAAGTCATAATTTTTTGTTTTCGTGGCGTGAACTACACGTTTTTCAAAAAAAAAAACGCGGCTTATTTTTGATCAAAAATGTCATTGTTAGTTTCCCTCTATTCAGTCAAGTACTACGATACTGAAGATAAGATCTTCGTTGCAAGACCCTGTCTGCGTCTCTCCTTTCCCCCATTGTCTCTCAGTCAAATATCCCTTTTTTTCTTTTTCTCTCTCATAAATTCCACGAAATACGCATCCCGCGAGATGTCGGTACACTCATTTATTGAAAGCGAGAGGAAAAACACATTTTTCATGAAAATCTCGCGTGGCTTCGAAATGTCCGATTACCAAACTCCTCGGAGTCGAAAATCTAAAGTTAGAAAACATTTTTTCTAAAAAATGTAGCGACGAAATTTATTTTTAAAAAATTGCAGTTGTGGTTATTTGCCGAAGGAGATTCGTTCGAAGGAATCACAGTGTTGGACGGCTCGAAAAAAGTTCGCATTCACGTCAAAACAGAAAACGAACAGCTCAACACATTCTCCGATTTGTTATATCATGTAAGATCTATCTTCCCTTTTAATTTTTACTAATTTTGACCTATTTTCAGGTGCGGTCATCACTCGGTTTGTGGTCGGGTAAGATAAGTCTAAAGAACGGCGATGGCAGCATCGTCGTCCCAACATCCGACCTTTCTTCATTATCCGGTAAAACTCTTCAATTGGTTAAATAGGTTTCTTGTTCGCTTTATTTATATTCAAGTGTTTTCTTTTTTGTTATAATAATACTTTATTTAATTGGCATTTTTACATGGTTTTAATTTCGCCGGATCCATATCGCTGACAATTGGATGCTCAGTTGCTTTGCTATTTGCGACGCTTGCACGAGCAACCGATTGTTTTGAAGGGCTCTTTTTTGCCGGTGCCAATGCTCCTTTTGCAGTTTTTGGTAGTTGACTCGATTTCATCAATGCGACCTACAGTAGTTTTTCATTAGGAATATTTTAATTTTTAGAAAAACCTGTTTATCGGCGATTTGTATGACGTCATCTGATATTTCAACATGGTTTTGTCCACCGTCTGAAATTGGAGCTTCGATCAATAATGTGAACTGGCCGTCTTTTGAAATATGGGTGTTTATCAAATATCTTAACATTGATTTACTGCATAATGCTTGGCCATTACATTCGCGGATGACGTCACCAGGTCGAAGATGAACCGCTGCCAAACTGTTCGGAGCTACTGACGAAACCTAAAAATAACTTTTTTGCGAAAATTTTTGAACTAGACCCAAAAGTTTTGAAAATTTCGTTTTATAAAAATTGTTGTGTTCCTTTGAATACAGTACTTTTTCACACAGAAATTGTTTTTTACACATTTCCCCGTCGAAAAACTATTTAGACAATTTGAAATGTTAACCTCTAAACGATCTCGATTGTTATACTGAACCATTAGTCCGAAATTGGAGTACGGTATCTCTGGAATTTTTCTCATCCGAATCAGAACCAAATAATGATTGACTGGATTTGAAGTGCATTTTTCGACTTCTCGATCAATGTTTATTTTTTCGACGGTTGTTCGGATGTGGAAACACCAAGACCACATGTTGTGTCTGATTAGCAGCTTCACCTTCTGCAAAAAGAGTAAACTTTAAAGGCGCGGTACAGTCTTTGATTTGGGTCTTGTGTGGAATTTGTGGGGCGCTCAAATGTAGTTTCAAATAAAAAGTTTTTTGTTTTGTTTTTTTTTCTTGCGAACCTCAGAGTTTGTTTGCAAAAGTTGTTGTAAGCTGTCGCCGTTGGTGATTGGTTTATCATCCACTGCCACAATTGTGTCGCCCACAAATACTTTACCATTCAAGAAGCTTTCTGCTAAAACGTGGGTTATCTGAAAATATGTTTTTCTTTTTATTTTTCCACTTTTTTTGTTATTTATTCACTCTGCAATCTCCTTTATGAACTCGTACTCCAATTGGTTTTTTGACTGAGTAATGTTCGTTAAAGTCTTTTGGAAAATATTGCTCAATTTCCGGTCCTCGCTGATCTTCTGTAGTTGTTTTTGCTTCAATTTTATGTTCAGTCTGAACAAATTCTATTTTTAAAATTTTCTGTTTTTGAGTACTTACAGATGAACGTTTAGTCATTTTAATGTTTTAATAATAATTTGTTCACTGGTTGGTCTTTTGATAGAAATCTAAAAATGTTGTTGATTTTTCGAACCTCCCTCCTTTTTCCTCGTTTTTGCGACCCAAAACAAAAAAAATAGAACACGCCAGTCGTTTGCCTTGTTGGCATTTTATTTTTAGTTGGCGCACATTTTTCTTCATTTCTCTTTCTCTCGTCCCTCATTTTCTACTTGTTTTCTCAACATTTTCGCTAATTAGGCGTATAATTGAGAGAATTTCAGATATTTCCCCAAATTGTCGAAAAATCATCAACGTTTGAGAGCGATGACTGAAGAAAAACCAGTCGATGTTATGTCCCTTGACAAGGATAGCGAGGTTCGTTTTTTTTAGGATTTGCGCGCGCAACAAATTTTTTGTTACGCAGGTGCAAGTTTTTTTACTCTTCGTTTAGGCCAGATGTGCTGAAGCAAAATTGTAGTTATTATATCAGATTATTTTGTAGTACAGCTACATTTTTCTATATCGAAAAATTTTTATTTTATTGAAAAGAGAAAACGAATATTCAGTTGGCTGAAAAAATGTTGAAAAGGGTGAGATTTTTTGAGAAAATTAGTTTCGTTTGTAAGGGCATTTTACGCAGGCTTGGGCGGAATCGAAGCCTGACATTTTCGACCATTTTCGAAACTTTTCTGATAATTTTTTTCTTTTCGTTTCCAGCAAAAAATCTGAAAAAGTTATAATTTCACAGCTTCTAAAACTGAATATCAAAAAATAGAAAATTATTTTATCTTTTTTCTGAAAATTTCAGATTTTTCGAAAAAAAGCCCTTTCAAGATTGAACGCAAAAAAAACAATTCTAAATTTTTTCAAGAGCTTTGTTCTAGCAAAATTCAAAAATATAATATTACATACGTAAAAAAATTGTTTTTTAAACCAAAAAACCTCAGGCGCACGTCACGAACACACACATTGTCATTGGATTTTTGTGTGTTCGTGACGATATTTTTGCGAAACCTCAATCGTAAAATTTATAAACGCAGACCGAAAAGAATGTCGGAAAAATGTCGAGACATTTTTTTTTGAAGCTAAACTTCGGTGCCCCCAAGTCTGAAAAATTACAGTTGAAAATCCTAGAAGAATCACATTTTTGCAGCTAGCCGCTCGTCTTCACGGCGATTCGCCAAACGACGTGAAAATGAAGTCGGGCTTCCGACAAAAATCGCTCTCACCTCGTCGACGCTCGAAAATTCTGTCGTCGATCAAGTCGAACCTCATCCACTTCGAACAACTCATTCCGTGCGAAGTCGATTTGGCCGCACTCGACCCAATTCACGCCGACGCCTTTGCATACACGTTGTACGATGTCGGTTGCAAAGTGTACGTCATGGTGCAACGATATGCGCAAGGCGAATCGAGTCTGTCGACGCGCGCCAACAACAGCGAATCGGCGGCCAAATCGACGATGGCGATTATTGCCAAAACGTTTGGATTCTCCTCCGCCGAACAAACGCCTCCTGTTGAGTTTCCCAGTGTTGAAGACCTTCTCGTTGAAATTGAGGTGAGTTTTTGAAATTAAATCTTGAGATATGATTGAAAAATAATCTGAAAATCTCAGTAATCACCTTTTTTCTAAGTTTACAGATTTTTCTAATTAACACCTTTTCAAATGTTCAGCGAAACACAAATTTCAAACTAACCTATAATTCAGAGAATAGACTTTGAAACATACCTGATCCAGAAGGGTAACAAAAATTCCCCAAAATTTTGTCACTGTGTGAATGACAACGAAAAAACCAAGAAAAGTGGCCGAAAAGCATGGAAGAGGAGCTAATATAATTTATGGTCTGAAATTGAAGAACATACCTGGCGTAAGAGTGTGACAATAATTCTTGAAATTTTTTGTCAGTGTGAAAAAAACGAAAAATTTGAATTTTTCCTCTGAAAATACGATTTTTTTGAGAAAAATGTCTAATTTTTCTAACTTTTCAAAAAATTTCACTGTGAAAAAACTCCTGAATTTTTTGTCACGGTACAAAATTCCATCTTACGCCTGGTATGTTGAAGAATCAAAACAAACAAGACAAGAAAAAAAAGAAAACAATACTAGAAACCTGACCAAAAAGTGAAGAGTAAATAAATAAATAAATGAGCAACGCGCAGTATACAGAGAGACCGTCGACCCCGCCCACTTTTTGTGTGCGGTGTAGGTGCGAAAAGTGGGCGGGGTCGACGGTCTCTCTCTGTATACTGCGCGGTGTTCATTTATTCATTCATTCTTTACCTTTTGCTCCTTTTCCCAATATTGCTTTCTTTTTTCTTGCCTCGTTCGCTTCTGGTTTTTTGTTGTTGTTTCATTTTGGTCCGGCTAGAAAAAAAAAAACGTGAACTATTGCAGAAAAAGGGCATCCACGACTCGCAACTCCTCGCCGGCATGAAAGCGGCGATCGCGAGCGGCTTCCAAGGCGCTCATTTCACCATCGACAAGACCGGCAAAGATCAGTCGCGATTGTCGGCGAAGCTCGCGTCGAAAGCGCTGCAAATGCTGGCAAAAATGGCTCTCCGATGCCGAGCAACTCGATGTGTTGAGACGATAATGGCGACGGCGCAAGATGTTGGAGTTGGAATGGAGGATGACGAGGAGGAGGAAGAAGAGGAAGAGGAGGAGGATGATGAGGTCGAAGATGAAGAAGTGTCCGAATATCAAAAGACTAAAGATCGACGTGAGTTTTTTTTTGAGTTTAAGTCTAGAACATTTTAGGCGAGTTATTATGAAACTAGATGGATTTTACAGAACGATTCAATAAAATGGTTGAAAATCGAGAAAGTGAGATTCTTGAAAATAGTCTGATTCAACAAAATGGTCTCATGGAACTGGCTTGTCGTTTAGGAGTACGTTTTTTATTTTTATTTTCACAAACAAAACCTATTGTTTTTTCCAGTTTGATATTCTACTTGACATCCTTCACGACATCAACAAACTCGACTATGACAGTCTGATGTCATCGGAAACTACACCGTTGATGGAATCGGCGGCCGCTGGAACAACGCCGGTCTTCAAACGATTAGTTGAATGGGGAGCTGATGTGAATGCCAAGTCGAAAAGTTCGAGTAACACGGCGTTGTTGTATGCATCGGTTGCTGGACATATTGATGTGAGGATTTTTTTTCTTGTTTTTTTTTGTGGGAAAAGTTTTGTTGAGGGTGTTTGAAATTCGAAATTCCCGATGTCCCGAAGAACAAATTTCGAGAAAATATCGTCAAAATTGAATTTTTCCGAATTGTCTCAAAAAATATACTTAAAATTTTGATTTTTCAAATTTTTCCGAAACAATTTCCGAAAAAATTTTAACGACTTTTTCTTAGTTTTTTTCTAAACTTCCGGAATTTTTTTTCTGACAAAAATCACGGACCGGGCTTGGTATTTGCCTTGATTTTTTGTAGAAAAAAGTTTTTTGAGGGTGTTTGTAATCCGAAATTCCCGATGTCCCGAAAAATATCTTCCGGAAGTTTTTCATCAAAACTGAAGTTTTTTTTCTGATTTTTTCTAAAAATACACTTAAAATGTTGGTTTTTTTAAGTTTTTCGGAAAAAAATTTTTCAAAAACATTTTGACGAACTTTTTCCCAAATTTTTGACTAAACCAGGGCTGTCGTTTTGGGCAGGGCGGGTTGGGTCCCCCCGCCCAATCAATAAAGTACGGGCTTTTGATGCCCGCGGTAAAAATGAAAAACGCACCGGTCGCTGCCTGCTGGGTCAAATATGAACTAAACTATTTAGACGCATACATCAGATAGATGCCCAGACGCCCCCTCTGGGTTAGTACCCCCCAATCCCTCCAGGTTAGGACCCCCCCCCCCCCCCCCGCTCTCCTTGTCGTTTAAAGTGCATGAAAAAAAGGATTTTTTTTTATACTGAAAAAAAAATTGAAAAAAAACCGCCCCATGGTGGACTCGAACCCGACATAGCGTGTTCTTCAATTGAACACACAACCACTCGGCCAAACACGTCACATTGACACGTGGCACTTATCCCAAATATGTGTGTGCTTCAATGTTCGAAGAACTGTTGAAGACTATTTTTCCTTTCACTGTGCCGATTTTAAAAGTGAAAAATCAACGTTTAGAGGAGACGTATCATCTTGTCGTTTGCTGAGAGAGACATTCATGACCATATTTAGTGGCCGCACACAAAAAATTCGATCAAAAACTAACTAGAACGATATAGGGTGTACCCCCCCAGATATCTGGGTGTTGATGCCCAGATATCTGGGGTATCTGGGGGGTACACCCTATTTCCCAATGAACAGTCCTAGGCTAAATTTTTTTTTTGGAATCACTCAAGGGGGTCCTGAATGTCTCTCAGATTTGATAAGGATATGTAAAATAGTGTAAAACATATATTTTTTACTTGTGAAAATAATGTGATTTTCATGTTTTGAATGGATTTCAAAAGGGGACACCCTATTTTTGAGGTAATGGTCCAGGACCAAATTTTTTTAGTGGAGCTTATTGAGGGAGGTTGAAATTATGTTAAAATATGATCAGATCATATTTTGAGACTCTTCATCAAAATTTTTCCTAAACCAAAATTCTACCAATTTTCGCGTTCTAAGGACATTTCAAAAGGGGACACCCTATTTTTGAGGTAATGGTCCAGGACCAAATTTTTTTAGTGGAGCTTATTGAGGGAGGTTGAAATTATGTTAAAATATGATCAGATCATATTTTGAGACTCTTCATCAAAATTTTTCCTAAACCAAAATTCTACCAATTTTCGCGTTCTAAGGACATTTCAAAAGGGGACACCCTATTTTTAAGGGATACTTCTGGGATCAAATTTTTTTGTTGGAATAGGTTGTGGAAGGTCGAAATGATGTTAAAACATCCTCTGTTCATATATTGCAACCATATATCGACATTTTTCGTTCAACGAAATTCGATCAATTTTTATGTTTTCAGTGCATTTCAAAAGGGGACACCCTATTTCTGAGGATTAGTTCCGGGATCGAATTTTTTCAGTGGAACATGATGAAAAAGGTTGAATTGAAGTTATAACATGATCAGATGATACTTTGAAACCATATATCGACATTTTTCGTTAAACGAAACGCGATAAATTTTCACGTTTTCGTGAATTTCAAAAAGTGGTACCCTATTTTTCAGGAAGAGATTCTGAATAATATTTTTTTGGTGAAATTAGTTGAGAAAATCTATATTTATAAGAAAAAACAGTAGGATGCGAAAAAATTTTGGAGAAAACAGCACATCACCTGGCAAAAATAAATTTTTCAATTTATCAAAAATTCAAAAGTTAGTTGTCCCCTCCCTTTATTTTGCCCGAGGTTAGCACCCCCTCCCAGAGATCTGGCCCCCACCTGATGTATGTTTAGACGTGTAAGGGCCACGAAATGAACCACATTTCAAGTAAATATTTTTCTTGGGCAGGCTATGCCCGCTGATTAAATGTTAAAACGGGCGGGCAGGGCGAGCCCGGCCCAGCAAAAAGCGGGCTGTGGGCGCCCGCGGGCGGCCCAAACGACAGCCCTGGACTAAACTTCCGGAATTTTGTTTTTTGTATGATGGCCAGAAAAGACAAAAAAAAAAACGGAGAAAAATAACTCAAAATTTCAGAAAATTTGAAGAAAAACTCAAGTTTTTGTGGTGTGACTATCAATTTTCGACCAAAAAAAATTCACGGTATTTTTTCACATCTTAGACCGACCATAATGGTCAGAAAAATGCCCACAATTTTTTGAACAAAATGAAAATATTTTTGAAAAATTACTTTTCAAAGTTCAAAAAGCTTGGATATTCGGTCTAACATCTTTCAATTTTTGCAGATTGTGAAATTTTTGATGGAAACTGGAAAATGCTCACTGTCAGCCAACAACTCGAGTGGACACGACGCATTGATGGAAGCCTCGAATGCTGGTCGACTCGACATTGTCAAAATACTCCTCAAAAATGGCGCCGTTTCAAAATTTTTGAATCTCAACGCCGACTTCAAAGAGTCCGCTCTCACACTGGCCGCCTACAAAGGACATTTGGAAATTGTTGAGACACTTCTCGAAAATCACGCAAAAAACGAGATCAAAACACCGGAAGAGGGCATCGAACGAGAGGAGGAGTTGTACACGGCGCTGATGGAGGCCAGTATGGACGGACACGTCGATGTCGCGAAACTGTTGATGGCCAAAGGAGCGCCGGTGAATTTGAGCACCGAATCGTTTGAGAGCCCGTTGACGTTGGCGTGTTGTGGTGGACACGCTGAACTGGCCGATATCTATTTGAAATCGGGAGCCAATATCGAGGAGAGAAACGATGAGAACTATACGCCGTTGATTGAGGCGTCGCGAGAAGGTCACATCGAAGTTGTCAAGGTTTTGTTGAAGCACGGCGCAAAAGTGAATGCGCAGGCGGAAGACAACGGCGACACTGCGTTGTCTGTTGCGGCGTGTGGTGGATTCATCGATATCATGGAGTTGCTGATCAACAGTGGTGGTGATGTCACCGCCGGTTTAACGCCGCCAATCGTCGAAGCGGCGCAAGAGGGATCGTTGGAAACTGTCGAATTTATTCTCGAAAAATGCGATAAAATTCCGAAACATCAGATGACTAGTGCGTTGGTGTTTGCGGCGGATTGCGGGCAACGCAGCGTTGTTGAATTGTTGATCAAAAACAATGTGGACATCAATGCGTATTATGAGGGAACGACGGCATTGATGCGAGCGGCTAAGAATGATTATATCGATATTGCGCAGATTTTGATCAAAAACGGGGCTGATGTTAATCGCAAAACTGAGGAGAATGATTCGACGGCGATATCGAGTGCATGTGCCGAAGGAAACTATGAGATGGTTCAGTTGTTGTTGAAAAACGGGGCTGATCCGTTTCTCGAGTTGAAAGACGGCAATTCGTGTCTGTTCGAAGCGTCGAGAAACGGCAATGCCGATCTGGTTGGATTGCTGATCAATTTCTCGAAAACCGGAGTCTTGGCACCCGACACCGCTGTTCGACCGGTGATTCCGAAAACGAAACAAAATATGAAGGGATATTTCAAAAAGACGACACAACGAAAAGTTTCGTGTGGAAGTATGGGAGAGATGATGTCGATGTTTCAAGGAGCGTCGAATGGCGCGTTGAAAAAGAAGAGCACACTTGGAAAATGTAGTAAAAATGATCATCAGATTACGTTGCAGGAGATTGAAATGTTGCAGCATTTGTTGAAAGTTCAACAGTGAGTTTTTGGGGAAAAACTGAAGCTTTTGGTCAAAAAAAGCCGGGCTGAAAACAGATTTTTACGCTTATGTTCAAAAAAGTCGGTAAAATCGAATTTTCAAAGTCTAAAACCACAAATCCTTGCATTTTCAAACAAAAATGAGCAAAAAAACAAGAATTCTGGATTATTAAAAATTAGCCTAAATCTTGAATTTTTGAAAATTACCGTAATCTGTTTTTTATAGACAAATGATGACTGTTGATCTGAGCCACATCCCAAAGGAAAAAATGAAGGAGCATAATGAGATTTCGAAAGCGCTGGCAAATGTGTATGGAACGAATGCGGATGGACGGATACGTTTTCCGCGTCTTCCGCAACGAACCGATCTTGACAAGTTGAGAGATGGAGAATTGGTATGGGACTATTTTTTGTTTAAAAAAAACCTGTTACAAAAGCAATACCAAAAAATTCTCTGAAATTTCTAAAAAATCATAATTTGTGTTTTATACAGTAATCCTTTTTTTCTCTAAATTTTTTTTTTCAAAAATTGAGGTTTTTTGCAAGTTCTAAAACATATAATAACCCGATTTAAAAAAAAATATTTGGCACCAAAAGTGGAGAAGTTTACTGTTCGTTCGGCAGCGAAGAGTACGCGTTTTTCTGTGGGGAGAGGGGAAAAAGACACAGAGAAAAATAAAGAGTATGTGCGAACGTGAGAGCGCAGAGAACCAAATGTAAAAAAGGGGGATGTGAGGTAGAGCGCGTATTCCTCACTGCAGAATGAATAGTAAATCTATCAGTTCTACAGTAGTCCTCTCTTTCTCCAAGGAAAAATTGCATTTCTAAAAAAACTTGTACAGTAATCTAAAAATATGTTGAACATTTTTTTCGAATAAAAACAGAAGAAGTTATGCGATGTGCACCGTAAAAAAATGCAAAAAATTTGCAACATTTTCGATTAAAAAAAACGTGAAAAATACATCGAAATGAAAAAAGGTCAAAAATAAACGAAAAATGTTACAAATTCATTTTTTTTGCATTTTTTTCCACGTCGTGTTTCAAAATTTTCAAAATTTTGAGCCTAGTTCGAGAATAAAAATCCGATTTTCTCAGGTGCCGTGTGTACGATCATTTGCCGAATTGATAGCCTATAGTTGGTTGGAAATGGAGCGATATTGTGGTCATCCGATTGAACTTGGCGGCCTTGAGCAGAGATGCAACGAGGGACATACGACGAACGCAGCCGCTGCGGTTTCTGCGGCAGCTGCCGCCGCAAGCGGCATCGACACACAAGCATATTTCGCCACAGTTTTGGCGAAAATGAACAATGGTGAGAGTATGCGTGTGCCGGCGACGATTGGCGCAATCAATGCGGCGAGTGCGGCGATAGGCGGTGTGTTTTTCGATAATACTGACGAACAGCCGGGCGGCGGTGGTGCCAATTCGATGCGGTTCAATCATGCCGACGATACGGCCAAACATTTATATCTATCGAAACAATTGCAAATGTTGACCAAGGAGGCGAAAAATTGTTGCGAATCGGCCGGTCTTCGAGGTGTTCTCAATCGAATGTCGACGAATTTCAAACGACGCAACACATCCGGATCGGAGAGTGGCGGATCGGCGACAGATGGACGTGTCAAAAAATTGGGAAGTAAACCGTACAGCGGTGTGTCGACGTTGGCCATCGAAATGGAGAAACAGTATCAATCGTGTAAAACGGAGGAGAATCGAGATATGGCCATTTTGACGGCGTATGTTGCGAGCACTCTTCCCAATTCGGACACGAATCGAAGTGATATTATGAGTGAGTTTTTATTTGATTTTCCACATTTTTTGAACAAAAAAACAAAAGGATTTTTTGAGATTTTAACTGGTTAAATAGGTCGAAATTACAGTATTCCAAAAATTTATGATTTTTGAAAATTAACCTTGGTTTATTTTCTGAAAAAAAATCCCAAATTTTGAAGTAAAGTGAGCTCCGCCCTTTTTTCTGAAAACTTTGATTTTTCGAAAGAAAAAATTCCCAAACTCAAGTTTCATGAGTAAAACAAGCCCCGCCCATTTTTGCTTGCGGCATGGTTTTTTCCGGAAGTTTTTATTTTTTTTTGTTTAGAAAATTTTCTGAATTCACAAATTCTATGAGTGAAAAATTTTTTTTTGAAAATTTTTAAATTCACGAATGTTTCAAATTTTTATAAGTAAAACAAGCTCCGCCCATTTTGAAATGAGGCATAGTTTTTCATCTCTTTTTTTTTGGAAAAAATCCAAATTTTCAGAAGTAAAGCAAGCTCTGTCCATATTTCAATTCGGCATGGTTTTTTTGTTTTTTTTTTTAATTTCTAAATTCACAAATTTTTCCAAACAGAGCTCCAAGTGTTATTTTTCCATAAATTTTTGTCCGATTTTTGTAAGAGTCACAAAATTTCCAGCTGGGGAAAAACACTTTCAAAATTTTTTCTCTCAAAAAAACACATTTTTTGCAGCTGGCGAACGACTTCTCAAAAAGATATTTGCCACCATGAACAAGACGGATGTGAGTGAGGCGATCAAAAGAGCACAAGCAACATTGACCAGTAGCGATTGTGGAAGTGAGTTCGCATCTCGGTTTTTCTCCACATTTTTTGCATGGCTTTGTTCCGCTTTTCTTTTGGCCAGAAAATCTATTTTATCAGATTTCTCAACCCTGAAAATTGGGAAATTTTATGTTTTTGTCCTGCTTCGCTGCTTTTTGGGGGTCACTAACTTTTGAAAATCAATTTTTAGAAAATTTTAACATTTTTTGAGGTTACTAAAAATTGCATTTTTCTGGTTTTTTTCCAATTTTTTCCAAAAATTTTCGATTTTTATTGAGAAATTCCTCATTTCGAAAATATTTCAAATTTCAGAAAATGTTTTCCTGAAATTTTCACAATCTTTGGTAAGGTTACTAACTTTCCAGTAAAAGTAATGCGCCCTTTGTATGTCCTGCTTGCTTGTCGTTTTTGTTTATTTGTTTGCATGCGTTTTAGACAGAAATGTACGCGATGCCTTCACGAGACTATTTGAAGCTCAACACCGAAAGGAGTCGTTCTACGCGAAATGTGTTGCCGAACGTGCGGCTGCTGCGACGACGCAATTCGATCCTGCTGCGGAGTTTGAACATGATGAGGTTGGCGTTTTTTTCTTAATTTTTTAGGAAAATTTGGGAGAAAATTTTTCTGTAAAAAGTCATGACGGCTTTCGGTGAATTTTGAAGTTTTTTTAATCGGACCTGGCCGAAAAAAGGCCTAACAACTAAATTTTTCACAGTAAAAAACGTGGCCTGATTTTTTCTAAAAAAAAAACTCGGCCAAAACGTGAAGTTCCGTGAATCACAATTTCAAAACACAAAATGAGACATTTTGAGAAAAGGTATCGAAAATATATAGACACACATTTCATGTAAAATTTTGGAAACTTTAATGCGGCGTCCGAAATCAGAAAAAAAAACAAATACAGTACCTTTTTAAAGGAACACCACGTTTTTTCATTGCAAAATTTACTTGTAGCACAACCTGCGTATCTACCTCCTCTCAAAAAAAAATTATGAGCTAGATATGCAGATTGTGCTAAAAGTAAATTTTTCAATGTAAAAACGTTGTGTTCCTTTAAATGTGCTTGTTTTCTTGATTTTGGACGCCGCATAAATATCCACAAAGTGTTCTTCAATAAATTCCTGTGTTGCAGAAATGTGCAATCAAAGCGATGGCAAAATCGGAAATGACAAACGGCGGAAGTGGTCGAAGTGCGGTGAGAGTATTATCGGAACGTGTCATGAAACAAGTCAAACCGGTCGACAAACCCATCGAAAACTCGCTCGAAACACCGCTTTCAATCGCGTGCGCGAACGGACATCGCGACGTCGTCGAACTGCTCGTCGCCGAAGGTTCGAACATTGAGCATCGCGACAAGAAGGGCTTCACACCGCTGATCTTTGCCGCCTCAGCCGGTCATCCGGACGTGTGCGAGATTCTGTTGAAAGCGGGCGCGTCGACCGAAGCGCAAACAGAACGAACCAAAGACACGCCGTTGTCGTTGGCGTGTTCGGGCGGACGAAAAGAGGTTGTCGAAATATTGCTCGCCCACAATGCCAACAAAGAGCATCGAAATGTCAGCGACTACACACCGCTCTCATTGGCCGCCTCCGGTGGCTATATCGACATTGTGACAATGTTGTTGAACGCGGGAGCTGAGATCAATTCGAGGACGGGAAGTCGACTCGGCATATCGCCGCTGATGTTGGCCGCAATGAATGGGCACAAAGAGGCGACGAAATTGTTGTTGGAAAGAGGAAGTGACATTAATGCACAGATTGAGACCAATAGGTTGGTTCTTTTTTTTTGCTTTTTGAACAGAAAAAAAACATTGAATTTTTCTTGGTCTAATTGGTGACCTACTTATAAAATTGTCGAAAAATTACAGTTTTTTCATACCTGTCCATGAAAAAAACGAAAAATATGAATTTTTCTCTGAAAATACGATATTTACGATAAAAATGTGTTATTTTTCTAAATTTCCAAAAAATATAACTGTAAAAAAACTTCTGAATTTTTTGTCACGGTACAAAATTCCATCCTACGCCTGGTTTTGAATTTGGAAAATATCAAAAAACTCAAAATTAACACAAAGTGTTTTGCTTTTTCGATGTAGACCTTGCTCCGCCCATTTTACAATGCGGCATGGTTTTTTTTTCGAAAAATTTTGATTTTTTTTGTAAAAATTCCACTAGGCTCTTGACCGAAAAATGTTATTTTTCAGGGGTCTTTTTGACAACCCCTTTATAAAATAGGCCCACATTTTGATGCAGAAAACAAGTGAAAAATAGGAGTTTTTTTTAACTGCAAAGAGTGTGTACCGACATCTCGCAGGTCTCGGCAATCGAGAGAAAGAGACGCAGAAAAAACGAGAATTTTTTCATTAAAAAAATATCAATTTCGTTGCAGAAACACTGCTCTGACTCTTGCTTGTTTCCAAGGAAGAACCGAAGTGGTGGCTCTACTTGCCAAATTCCATGCAAATGTCGAACATCGCGCCAAAACCGGTCTAACACCTCTGATGGAAGCGGCCAACGGTGGCTACTATGACGTTGGCGAAATATTGCTCGACTTTTTCGCCGATCCCAACGCAACACCGGTTCCGTCATCAAAAGACACTGCGCTAACCATCGCCGCCGACAAGGGACACAGTCAATTTGTCGATTTGCTGCTGTGTCACGGTGCGCAAGTCGAAGTGCGCAACAAGAAGGGATGTACGGCGTTGTGGTTGGCGTGTAATGGTGGACATTTGGCGACGGTTGATGTGTTGTTGAAGTATAATGCCGATGCGGATGCGTTTGATAATCGAAGAATGTCGCCGTTGATGACTTCGTTTAGAAAAGGACATGTTGAGGTTGGGTTTTTTGGTGTTGTTTTTGAGAAAAAAACATTTCTGGTCACTGAAAAAGGGCTTAGAAACCGAAATTTTCGAAAAAATCAATTTTTTTCATCAAAAAAACAAATTTTCGACCAATTTTTTCCAGAAAAAAGTTTATGGGCTCATTCAAAAGAAAAAAAAAACAATAAAAACAAAAATTGGTTTTTCACCTGATGAATTATTTTTTGCTTTTCCGTGGCGTGACCTAGACGATTTTTTAATCAAAAAACGACAGACATTTCGACCAAAAAAAAATCATTTTTTTACGAAATTTATTTTTTCTGAGAAATAGTCAGAAAGTTTTTTTTTCCGAAATATAAAAAATGCTGAAAAAAGAGCTAGGGGGTCTGACTCGAGAATCAGGGCTTTTATTTTTTTTTTGTCCCGTTTCGGCCCGGCCCGAACTGCAAATCACTTTTTCACGGAAAAAAACATGCAAGAAGTCGAAAAATCGTGGAAATAAAGCTTTGAGATGGTAAAACTACTCAAAAGACACTTGCCCATGAATGAATCTCTTCTTATTTTAGCCTCAAAATAGAGAAAATCTCAAAAAACCTTGATTTCCAAGTTAAAAGTCCGTGAAAACCCCTAAATTGTATTTTCTTCGTTTGAAAATAGGTGAGTTTTGCGTATTTTCATAGTTGAAATTGGTGGATTTTCCTAGATTTCAAAAAAAAAAAAAAAAGTCCGGGCCAAAATAGACCAAATTTCACGCATGCCTGTTACCATCATAGGAAAGAGTAGAAAAGTGTTTTTCGAAATTCTAAAACTTCAAAAATACAGTAATTTTTTTTCTTAAGATTGTCAAAATAATGGTATCACACGTCAAACAATTTCCATCGGATCAAGATCTTCAACGAATGATTCAGTCGACAGAAAGTCCTGAGATCAAAGAGAAATCGTTGGAGTGCATGGAAGTGATTCGAGCTGCGAAAAATGCGCAAGCCGAATCGGCCGACAAAGCTGCACAGGATCTGTTGGCGATGCTCGAACAAGAGGAAGAACAGGCAAAATCGAAGAAGCAAAAGCAACAGGAGAAGAAGCAGAAAAAGAAGAATGCGAAAAAAGGTGCGACACCAGCCGCTCCGATTCCCGAACCAGAACCGGAACCGGAAGTTGAACCGGAGCCAGAACCTGAACCGGAAAAGGAGAAAGAGGAGAAGAAGGAGTTCGCAGTGCCGGTCTTACCCTCTCAACAGCAGCAGCAACAACAACAACAACAATCTAAAAAGAATCAGAAAAAGAAGGCGCCGGTTGTTGTTAGTATACCGTGTATTCCTGTCGTTGCAACGCCTCCACCGGTCTCACCACGAGCCGATGAATGGGTTGAAGCGTCGGGAAAAAAGGCGAAAGCTGCCAAAAAACAACAGAACAATAGTGGAGCTGTCAACAGTTCGGCGGCAAATGCTAACAAGGAATCGTCGACTACGTCGAGTGTCACTTCGGAATTTGCTCTTGTTCAGGATACGAATGATGTGAGTTTTTTTGCGCGGATTTTACAATGAAAATGTTGCACAAAATCAAGAAAAAAACATTTTTTTTCGAAATTTTACGCTGAAAATCAATGAAAAATCGCGTCCAAATTCAAAAAAAAAACCGAAAAAAGTAGCGATTTTTCGGTTCTTTTTTTCTTGATTCTGGACACCCCCAGATAATTTTTCACTAAATTTCAGCGCGAAGAAAAAGTTTTAAAAAATATTAAAAAAAAAAAAAAAAACATTTTTTGATTCACTGTGACATTTTTGAAGAAAAGGTCACGCCACGAAAATTCAGAAACTATGATTTTCCTCCAATTTTTTAAAATTTCGGACCATTTTTCTTTGCTTCTTTTTTTTTTGAGAAATTTTGGTAAATTTTTTGGCACAAGTACTCTCAGAAAAAAGTTTACCCTCTTATGAACAATGTGCAAAATCACCTCAAAAAAGTGCTCACACCAAAGGTATGAAATAAACTAATTTTTGCAAAATAAAAAAATCTTTTTTTTCGATTTTTCAACACCAATTTTAAACTTCATAGGCGCATAACATAGTTAATGTTTCAGTCACGAAAGAAGCAACATACATTGAGTGTTCCGAGCAGTGCGATTCCGCGAATTATCGGACGCGGCGGTGCGAATGTGAACTCGGTTCGCGAGGCCACTGGCGCCACAATCGAGATCGAAAAACAAGGAACACGAAAAGATCAGCATGAACGTGTCATCAATGTGCGTGGAGCTCCGGACTCGATAAAGTCGGCCGTTCAGATACTCCATCTCATGGTTGCCGACGTCGATGCGCAGATCAATGATGTTATTCGAAATGTGAGTTGGATAAATTTTTCTGAAAAAAATTGGTCTGTAGTTTTTTTGCAGGAAAAGTTAGTCTGTTTTCCGAAAACTTTTTAGTCAGATTTTTTTTTCCGAAAAAATTATCGGAATTTTTTCGGTGCAATTTTTCGAAAAATTTTGGCCCGAAGTTTTTTTTCAGATTGAATTTTTTAAAAATTAGTGATCAGTAAATAATTTTTTTCTAAAATTTTTCGAAAAAAAAGTAGTCGAAATTTATTCAGACGGAAATTTTCTTCAAAAAATTGGATCTGAAATTTTTTTTCCAAATTACTCTTCCAAAAAAAAAAAATTCGGTGCGAAATTGGAAAAAATATTCGGAAAGAACTGGAAAATTAGAAAATAGAAGTTTTAGAAATTTTTATGAAATTCTGAAAATTTCGCGGAAAGTTTTTGTTCCGAACTAATTTTTACTTTTTTGTTGGGAATTTTCGAAATTTTTTTTTCCCCTGAAATTAATGGAAAATTTACTACCAAGCCTAATATATGTATTTTCAAAACATTCTAGGTTCTTCGTGGCAATAGTTCAGTCGCATCGTCGTTGTCGTCGGAAAGTACGACGAGTTCGAAGCCGATCGCTGAACATGCGTCGGGTGTCGCCTCCATTCCGAAATCAGTGCAACCATCAACAATTCAAGCCGCGCCCTCAACCGGCAATGTTTGGCAACAACGAATGGCGGCGAGACAAGAACAACAGGCCAAGGTTGAGGTCAAACCGCAACAACAACAACAACAACAATCGCCGGTCAAAGTTGTGCCGGTTACACCGATTCCGAAAGTTGTGAGACCTGTTGTTGAAAAGGTTAAAGGTGAGTTTTTGAGAGGTTTTTTAAAAATTCTTTGAAAAAGTTTTTCGGTCCGGCCTGGCCATATTTTGCTAAATTTCGAACAGGAAAATGAAACTTTTTTCTATGTAGAAAATTGAGAAAATCTTGAGAATTCTATGAAAAAAACGTCGAATTTGGTAGAAAAATTTTCCAAACAAAAGGCTAAATTTTTTTCACCGAAACTTTGGTCAGAAATTTTCTCCCTTTTTCCCGTAAAAAACGTGAATTTTTATAAACTTTTTGAAACTTTTTCCCCATCCGGGAAGTTTAGGCTTCTCCAGGCCCCACCGAGATGTGTCCGAAAATCTGAAATCCTTGCAGAACCTGTCATTGTCCCTGTCCCGGAACCAGTTGTCGCTCCAATCCGTCCGGCAGTTGTTATCAAACGGGAAGCCGTTGTTCAACCGATTCAACAAAGATCCCCACCTCAGCAAACTGTTCAACCTCAACCACAACAACCGCCACCACCACCAACTCTTCCAGCCCTTCCAATCGTTCAACCAATCGTAGTCTCATCCGCTCCGCAACCACCGCAACCGCCATCTAATCTTCCTGCGTTTGGACAATTTTTGCCGCAATCTCCGCCGTCTCTTGCGCTTCCCAGCGTATCGACAACAACCACCAACACGTCCGGATCGTTGAGAAATATATTGTTCTCATCACTTCCGCCACAACCTGTTGTAACATCTATAACTACGTCGACATTAACATCAGCGACATCAGCACCACCACTATCAACAACATCAGTAGCACCAGTAGCAACACCATCGGAAGATGTTGAGATGGCAACAATGCGATTGTTTGACAGTAGCAAATTGGCACAAATTTGGGGACAACCTGAGAACAAAGTGGGCGATTCGGCGTGGGGGAGTCAGTTGTTTTCGAATATTGGTATACAGTCGGATTGGTCGGCGGCTGATATGTTCAAGCAGCAACAACAACAACAACAACAATCTGCGGCGGTTGTGCCGACGACAACGCCGTCCGTTGCGACAAGTCGCAGCGGTGACGCAAAGAAGAGTGTTCCGTTGTTTGCGCGAACGCAAACATCGCCGCAACAACAACAACAACTTCAACAATCGAGACAAATGGCCATTTTGCAACAACAACAACAAACGTATCATCAACAACAGCAGACGTTGATCAATCAGTTGCAGACGAGCCTCACTGAACAGGCGTCGGCCACACACAACATGTATAGTCAATTGGCCGCGCAGTTGTTGACGCATCAGGAGACGAATAGTAGTAGTAGTAGTAGTGGTGCGACCGGAATGCAGGGGTATTATCAGCAGCAACAGCAGCAGCAGCAACAACATCAGCCAGTTGTACATCAACAGACTTATGGAAGAGCTAGTGGATTTGTGAGTTTTTAGAGCTTGAAAAATGCTACAAAATGAGCTAAAACACTCCCTGGAAAGAACCAGGGTCAAAAACGGGCCTCAAAGTTTCCTAAAAAATTTTCAGGCCGGTTTTTGGCATTTTGATTTTGGACCTATTTTTTTGGCGTTCAAGTTTCAGGTCATTTTGTAGAACTTGAAAATGGATACAAAATGTAGCATTATTTCTGCGGGATAGCCCGAAAAAAAGACCAAAATCAGGCCTGAAAGTTTTCAAAAAAAAATTCAGGCCCGATTTCTGGGATTTTAATTTTTCGTACCTATTTTTTGAGGAACTTCTCAATAAAAATCGAAATTTTCGAAAAAACTGGATAAAAATGCACTTTTTTTGATTTTTAAAATGTTTTTTTTCCGAAAATTGAAAAAATGCTAAAAAAAAATTGTCCTATGTCACATGTCACTTTTTTCCATTTGGCCCGAAAAAAAGTCGGGCCTGAAAGTTTTCTGAAAATTTTTCCGACCCGATTTCTGGTATTTTGGTTTCGAACCTAACTTTTTAAATTTTTGATTTTTAGCTCATCTTGTAGAACTTGAAAATGGCTACAAAATGTGCTGAAACACTTGCTGAGAATGGCTAGAACCAGGGCCTGAAAGTTTTTTGAAAATTTTTAGGGCTCGGTTTTTTCGGGTTTTCCAGTCAATGTTTTTACGCTTCACGAGATATAACAAAATTCTCACGAAAATTGTCAAAAGGGCCCAATTTGGCCTGTTTTTAGTCCGTTTCGCAGATTTTGATCCCAAAAATGTTTTTTGCTACGATTTTTTTGTTCTGAAAAACCATAAGTTTCCCTAAAAGTCATTGACAGAAAATCGATAATAATTCTCCTCATTTTTTTGTTTGCAGACCGACAACGAAGATTTGATCAACTCGTTCTACTCGGCCGATTCGAGAAATTCGAACAATTATCCAAATAATGTTCAAGTTCGTCGTGTCGTTCCGACGTCGAACACGACCAATTCGACGTCGCAATTCTCTGCTCCACCACCACCACCTCCGCCAGGATTCTCATCTCTTCGCCAGCAACAATCACAGTATTATCAGCAACAACAACAGCAGCAACAACAACAACAATCACAACAGTACACGTGAGTTTTTTGGGAAGCTTTTCGTACCAAAATGTCTCAAAATCTGATTCACAGCTGAAAACTCGGAAAAAACAGGTCTAGAAAATTTGAAAATTGGTACTAGAAATTTTTGGGAAATTTTTTAAGCCAAAAAATGTCAAAAATTTTAAGAAAAATCACTTATTTTTTCAAATTTTCGTGGCGTGACCTCATTCTTTTCTCTTTAAAAACTTCCATATGAATTTTCGACTAAAAAATTGGCTTTTTGCGGCAAGATAAATAGCTATGAAAAAAATGTGCCCGGCAATTGCAAAAGAGGCGGAGCCTAAAATTTTGAAGTGTGTTTTTGTTATTGATTTGCGTGGGAAAAGTGTGTACCGACATCTTGCGGGTCTCCACAATTGGAAGAGAGAGAGAGAGAGAGGCGCAGAGAAAAGCAATTTTTTCTGAAAAGGGAAAAATGTTCAAAGCTGAGATTTTTTTGGAAAATTAGATTTAAAAAAACAATATTTTTCCAAGGTTTCTCTAGTTGAAAAAACTGGAAAAATATGTTTTCTCTGTGTCTATTTTGAAATACATTGTAAAAAGCAAAAAAAATTGGCGTCGAAATCAGAAAATTCAAAAAAATCGGTGTCTACACGTTTTACGTGAAAAAAATTGGCAAAAAAAAAGAAAATTGACAATTTCTCATTAAAAATGTATAAAATCCACGTGTCGATGTTCCTCGCAGCGAAAATTATACTGTACTTTTACGTGTTTTTAGACTTTCAACTTTTTATAACAAAATAATTTGGCGTTGAAATTGGATTTTTTCCAAATTTCTTCCAAAAATATACGTAAAATTATTTTCAGTAGGAAAAAATTTAAAAACTATATTTTAAAAAACGTGAAACGTGGCATGGATTTTATACATTTTATAATAGAAAATTATCATTGTTTTAAAAATGTTCCTTTAAATGACCCGGCGAGTCTTCTATAGTATTCGGTTATTTTGAAAGTATTCGTCATTTTAAGACATATGTGAGTGAAGAAACAGTCTAAAACAACGTATAGCAAAAACAACAGCACAAAAAAGAACAGAAAATAAATCATAGAGTTGGATTAATCGCGCAAACGCGCTCTACTGCTTCATTAGAATTTGAAATTTTGATCCAACTTTATTTTTATTTATTGTTCTTTTTTGTCGTCTAACTTTTGTTTCTTATGTTTTTGAACTGTGTTTTAACTCGTATATGTCTTAAAATGATGAATACTTTCAATTTAAACGAATACTCTCGATGAGTCGCCGGGTCATTTAACGAAAATGTACTGTATTTAGCTCCGCCCATTTGGTTTTCTAGGCCATATTAATTCTATTTCGAAATTTTCATTTCATTTTTGACGCCAATTTTTGCAGACAACCATGGAATATTCCGCCAACTCAATCATCATCTCAAAATCCGTCAGCTTCTAATCAATCGAATTCGTCGAATCTTTGGGGAAATCCGGGTGGAAACACGTGGAATTAGCTCGTTTTTTTTTGTTCTCCTTCTCAAAATTCACACCCTTCTCCTTTTCTTTTTTTGATTATTTTGATTACGCTTTTAATTTTTCATATTTTTGTCGGGTTATACTTTTTTCTCTCGTTTTCCCCCCAATATTTTTGTCGTGTTTTGTTTTATTTCCGTTTCTTTTTTTTTGTTTGTTTGATGTTTTTTCTCTGCATTTTTCTCATTTCATTTTCAACAAAAAATACATATTATCACTGGAAAAATTGCGTTTTTTTGAACCTGAAGTTTGAACAGTTTTGAGGTACTGTCACTTGTATTTTTGTCCTTTTTTCCCTTTTTGAGCCCAGAATAATTTGAGCGAGAACTTTTTGCAGATGTTGGCACGGAAAATGTTGCGCAGTTTTGCGCGAAACATGTACATTCAGGTGCAGGAGACGCCGAATCCGTTGTCGTTGAAATTTTTGCCCGGTCAGCAGATTTTGCCGGATACGACGAAGACGTATGACTTTGCGTCGGCTAGTACGGCGGCCAAACAGAGTCCGTTGGCAATGTGAGTTTTTTTTTCAGCCTAATTCCAAAACTAAAAACAAAAAATAGAATTTCAGATATTTTTTGTTTTTAGTTTTGGAATTTTTGAAAAAATGATAAAAAAAAATTTTGCCGGTAGAAAAAAATGAAAATAAACATCAAAAATGCGGTTTTTCTCAAGATTTTCTGAAAAAAAATTCCAGAAAAGTTTCGGAAAAAAGTCTAGTCGGAAGTTGAAATTGTTTCCTTTCAAATTTTTGAAGTTTTCAAAATTTCAATATTTACGGTTTTTTGTCAAACTGAAGAAATATAACTCAAAAATGAGAGATTCAGAGAAAATGTCACGAAGTTTTTTGAGACATAAAAAAAGTCACCTTTTTTTCTTTTTAGTTTTGTTGATGGCCTAATTATTGATCATTTTGTTCAAGTTTCACAAAAAAACTATATGATTTTAACAAATGTTATTTTCCATTTTGACGCTAAGAACCAATATGGCCTAGAAAACCAAATGGGCGGGGCCAAATACAGTACTTTCTAGTTAAAGGAACATGAGAAAAAATAAATAAAATTTCCCACGTTCCACGTGTTTTTTTTAAACATCGTTTTCTAATTTTTTTTTGCAGAAAATTGCTGCGCGTCGACGGAGTGAAACGTGTCTTTTTTGGCGAAAACTTTGTGACAATTACAAAAGCCGACGAAACAGTTGATTGGGCACTATTGAGACCGGAAATATTCTCGACAATCGCAGACCATTTACAAACCGGAAAACCGGTTATCAACGAAGAAACGGGTGAAAATGGAGAAAATGTGGGTGAGTTGACAATTGATTTTGGGAAATTGTCTGCGAAATTTGATGAAAATCACGGAAAATTGCGAAAATTAGCTTTCCTAGATGCCGCACACAAAAATGGGCGGAGCTTGATGTTTAAAATTTAGAAAAAAAAATATTGAAAAAACCATGCCGCATTCTAAAATGGGCGGGACTTGATTTGAAATTTGAGAATTTTTTAAAAATGGGCGGAGTTTGATGCTTGAAACTTAGAAATTTTCCGAAAAAACTTTGAAAAACTATGCCGCATACTGAAGTAGGCGGAACTTGGTGTTTGAATTTCAGAAATAAATCTTGAATAAACCATGCCGCAGGCAGAAATGGGCGAAGCTTAATATTTGAAGTTTGAAATTAGAAAAAAAATCTGTAAAAACCATGCCGCACACAAAAACGGGCCGGAGCAAGTTTTGTTTTTCCAAAAATGAAATTTCTCTGTAAATTTGAAAAAGGTTGTCATCAAATGTAACTCTAAAATGTTCATTTGTTTTTTGTTTTGTTCGAAAGTTAGTAAACCAAAGAATTTTCTCGATTTTTCTGATTTTCTTTCAAAATTTAGATGTTTTGCAGAAGATTCTGAAGTTGTGATGATGATCAAAGAGATTCTCGAGAGTCGAGTTCGTCCGATGGTCCAAGAAGATGGCGGAGATATTGTTTATGTCGGTTTTGACGAGCAAACAGGAACTGTTCAATTGAAAATGCAAGGATCTTGTACAGGATGTCCGAGTTCGGGAGTAACACTCAAAAATGGAATCGAAAATATGCTCACGTTCTATGTTCCAGAGGTATATTTGGGCCTATTTCGATGCCAAAAAATGAAATTTTTCAGGTCAAAAATGTTGTTGAAGTCAAAGATGAATCAGATGATCTTGTGGAAAGAGAATTGGCCAAATTTGAACAATCGCGTGGAATTAAAGATTAACATAACGTGTAAAATAACAAGAAGTTTAGTGGATATAATAAATAGTTTCAGGAGTTGGCAAAATAGCCCAAAACTGGGCCTAAAAGTTTGTCTGAAAATTTTTCAAGCCCGGTTTTCGGGCCCAAAATGAAAAAAAACGTACATTTTTCGGGCCAAAAGTTTTTTTCCGGATTTTTATTAGACTATCTCGTAGAGCTTGTATGAAGCCCCCAAAATTAGGCCCAAAAATTATAAAAATCTGTAAATTTTGTCTGAAAAATCTGAAAAACTAAGCCACCCACTAATCAATAAAATCTGTTCTTTTTTATTTCTTCAAAATCGAATATTCATCAAATGAAAATAGAGAGAAAGAGAGAAATGGAGGAGAAGACATAGTACAGTAATTTCTTTCCGCCAAAATAAACCACACACACATTCTAGTACTTTGAGCAAAAAACGGGAAACGACGAAAAAGCTCACAGGAAGAATAACCAAAAGGATGGATGATGAGCAATAAAAGGGGGGTCTGTACACAAAAAAACGAACGAGAGAAAAAAAAAGAAAAGAAAGGCGGGCTCCAGAATAAATCGGACCAGAAAAAACCCGTCAGCAATCATCAAAGAAGGTCAAGTCATGGGTATTAGATTGACAAAAAAGGAGAAAACTCAAGAAAAAAAGGCACACAATACTTATTATTCGTTAAATAGACATATATTTGTTGTTTCTATATATCAGATATATATATATTTATATTTATATACACATCAACTCATGATGATGATAATGATGGGGAGGCCCTGTAGCAGATAGATTTTCGAAAGAAATGTTCGGGAATTTCAGCAAAAAACGGTGGAATTAATAAAACAACCAAAAAAACAGAGATAGAGAGACGCAGAGAGAAAAACGAATGGTGTATCACCGGAGAAAGAATGAGAGATAGAGAAAGAGAGAATAAATTAACACACAGAAAGAAAGAAAAAGTTAGTGCCAAAAAAAGGAAAAAAGAACAATTCATCCGAAAACCGATGAAAGAACTGGCGGACAATAGACGGCTGCCACGTTGACGATTAGTCTCAGGTCCGAATGATCGCATCCGACGATGCTGCGAACACGTTCTGGTGTTAGTTCGAGGGTCTGCAACAAAAATTGGCTTTTTAAAGGGACATAGAGTGATTTTTTTTTTTCGAAGTTTTCCAATTTTTAAACTTTTTTAATAAAGCTAAAATAGATCTGAAAATTTTGCAATTTTTTTTAATTTTAGAAATAGAAAAATCTCTGGCAAAAAATGGTTTTTGTTCTTCCAAAATTTGTTGTTCTTCCATATTTGTAATTTTTGAATTTTTTCCAAAAAAACATGAAAATTTTCTAAAAAAAAAAAACTATGCCGCAGACAAAAATGGGCGGGACTTGTTTTACTTTCAAAAGTTGAATATAATTTAGGAATTTTCAGAAAAACCCTTACTTTTGAAATTTGAAAAATGGCAAAAAACCAACATTTTCCAAAAAAAACCATGCCACATTAAAAAATGGGCGGAGCTTGGTTTTTTTTAAAACGAAAATCAAAATTTTTTGTCAATTCGATTTTTTGTTCCAAAATTATTAACTTTAAAAGTTTTTGGGTTATTTTAAAAAGTCGAACATCAATTTCCAAAAAAAAATTTCTAGGCCCCGCCCATTTGGTTTTCTAGGCCATTCTCTTCCACTATTCTCTTTATTTTTCAACCAATAATACTAAAAATTGGTGGTTTTTTTTAATTTAGCGAAAAAAACAAGAAGTTCGACTGACCTCATCATCCCTGGCCACCATTTCAACCAACGTAAAACTTTTGCCAACAATTTGTGCCAACGCATCCTCAATCGTCGATAACAAGAAATCCGTTCCCAAATCTAGTCGAGCATTGTAGAGGTCCATAAATTGTTCGAACATCGATACGACGGCTTCGGGCGGCATATCAACAACATCGCATCCGGCACTCGACAACACTCGAACACTCCAATCATTAATATCGCCAACGATCAGAATATTTTCGGGTAGTTGAACTTCGTAAGGTGATGTTGTTGTTGTAGTCGATGATGATGATGATGCGGCTGGTGCTGGTGTTGCGTTCGACGTAAGACCGCGATGCGTCGTCGCTTGTTCGTCTTCGGCGCTGCGCATCTCCTCCTCCATTTTCATCACAACTTCACTCCAATTTGAGCGATTTTTGACGATCGACGAGACGACAAAATGTGGACAATAGGTGGTGAGAGGTCCGGCGAACAACGATCGACCGAGACCGTCGGAACTTGGTCGAGGTGACCAGAGATCGGTGCGACTTCCGGAGCCGCCGCCATTTGGCCCGCCTCCTCCGTTGTTGCCCGTCGTTTCTTCGTCGTCGGTTGTGCTGTGATGATCACAGCAGGGAGGGTATTCGATGCGATCGATGATTGTGATTGATGAAGCGGTGTCGTCGGCGATTACACAAATCTGCAACAAAAAAAATGAGATGGTTTTGTGACGAAAAAAATTGTTGGAAATTTGCAAAAATCGACCGAAATTTTCCGAGAACATTTTTTTTTCTTTTTTTGCAAAAAAAAAGTTGGAATTTTTTCTAGGATTTTTTTGAGTAAGAAAATTTCCGAAATTTGAAAATCGGAAAATTTTCGAAGTATTTTTTTCAAAAAGTTTGGTGTTTTTTTAAAATACGCAAAATTTTCGAGGAAAAAAAAATTTTGTCAGATTTTTTTCAATCATTTTTGCGCAAAAAAATTTGAAAATTTTTATCCAAAGTTTCCAAAAAAAAGTTTTTTTTCTATTTTTCAGAAAAAAAACCAGAATTAGACAAAAATAAGAAGTTTGAAAAATTATTTGGAATTTTCTAAATTTTTTTTTCGAAAGAAAATTGTCAGAAATTTTTGTCGGCGAAAAAAAAAATAGAAATTTTTTCGAGAAAATCTGCTAAAAGTTTTTCGAAATAATTTTTCTGCAAAAAAATTGGAAATTTCGAGTCGAAAAACAATTTTGAAAATCAAAAATTTCGCTCATTTTTTTGAAATTTGAAAAACAGATTCAAAAACCCAACTTTTCCCAGAAATTTTCTGTCAAAAAAACAATTTCCAAAATAAAAAATCGATTTTTTTGCTTACCGATGTAGTTTGTGTGACAACCGACGGCAACGAATCCACCGAACTCGACGGCGATCCGAGCAGTGCCGGTAGGCTGACAGCAGCAGCCTGCGACGACGCCGCCGCTTCTCGTCGCAACTTGCGTCGCTGATGTTGATACAGTTTTCGGATTGTGTCGTCGTCAGAGGATTTCTCCTCGGTTGGCGGACTCGGAATATCGATTGGGCTGGTGGCCAACTTCTCCAAGACAACAACATCATCGATCGGCGAAAACGCCTGTTCGATGGGCAACTCGAGCAACATTGCGCCAACTTTTTCCTCTTCAACGTGTTGAACGGCCGAGCAGCGAATGAAGAACGAGAGCACTTGGCAGAGTGTGGCGAGCAGGTCGGCGTCGTCGCCGACGAGAACAGTTTTCGCCGAACGATGCGGTCCGCAACTACCGGACAGCTCGAGATACTGTGCCATGTGCGCGTTGTAGCCGAGCGCGTGCGCATCTTCGTTCGTCGTCATGCCGAACAGCATTGATGACGATTCGCGGAGTCGCGGATCGTTGCGAACTGGCGGCGACGCGACACTCGCAACCCATGACATATGATGCATTAGGATGGTTGAGACGAGTTTCGAGATGAAGCTGCAAGAACAAAAAAATTTTGAATCTGTCAAGTTCGCTCTGCGCACACCGAAAATTTTGCGTACGCGTCGCGGTCGTGCGTTGCGGGTATCTAATTTTTTTGGCGGTTAACTTATTTTTTTGGGTAAAAAATGTTTTTTGAAATTTTTTCGCTAAAAATTTCCACATTTTTCGGCTAGCTTAGTCTCATGTTCCTTTAAAAACTTGACTTTTTCATTTTTTTCGCGTCAAAATTCAAATTTTGTTAAAAATACACGTAAAAAAATCTATTTTTTAACCTAAAAATATGAATTTCCGCGTGAAAAACAGTTCATGTCCCTTTAAACCCCTCTCAAACTCAAAAAAAAAAACTCACAATCCGCTCTCCTTGGTCTCATACTTGTTCAACAAATAGGCGAGTTGATCGCAAAACTGTTTGGCGATCAATTTCTCCTCGTCAACGTGCTCGTTCAACGACAACCAAACAGGATTGCGAAGTCGCGGCGCGTTGTGCAGACAGCACACCGTTTGCACAAAATCGTTCCACGCGTTGTGCGTGTTGATGAAAAATGACGGCGGATTTTGTCCGATTGTGATCATACGCGATTCGAAACGCGACATTTCCGCTTCGATGAGTGGCATGTGTTGGAATAGGAAGTGTCGTTGAGCGGCTGGGAAGAGGATACCCAACGCGACGTGTCGCGCATTTCCGTGATCGTCTTCGGTTTGCGACGAGTTGATCGAGCTGAAGCGCGAACGCGATTTGAAGCCTTGTGCGCCTGAAAAACCAACAAACTTTGTTTCTTTTTTTGAAAAAATAATCCCAAAGGTATACGGTATGCAACTGCATGTGCAGACACCGTGACATAAAATTGCACACAAAAATTATTTTTTTTTTCGGCCAGTCGACAAAAAACGCTGAAAACTCGGCTGTTTTGAGGGTTTCAAGGTCGTAAATTAGATTTTTAATAGAAAAAGACATGCTGAATTCGATGAAACCCTTAGTTTTTCGTGTAAACTCTTGGTTCGTCTCAACTTTTCTGAAACTTTGGCGGCAAAATTGAGGCGAACGGGTAACTTTTATGTAAAGTGGAGTGTAGCATGAGTATCAGTGTCTTTTTCTATAGAAACCTTTAATTCACAACTTCTGAAACATGGAAAATGCCAAGTTATAGGCATTTTTTGTCGACTAACCAAAGAAAAAACAATTTTCTATGCATTTTCACGTCACAGTGTTGGCACATTTTAGGGTACAGTATACCAAAAACTAAATGATTTACGATCATCTTCAACCGAGATATCAATCTGCGCTAACAAATATCAATTGATAACGCAAGAATGTTACCCGGAAATGATGTTCAAAAACGACGCACCATTTTCACTCAAACTAGTTTTCGCGGCCATTTGTCGTCGGCGATTTCGCGACAATCGATGCGGCGGCGAAAAGGCTCGCGGTAGCGTTGCCGCAGTCGACGAAGCGGCCGCGACACTCGACGACGATGACATTGTCGTAGAGCAGTCTGCGGCGACGTCGTCGTCGCCAAGATTCATCGAAACGTGTCGAACGCGTGTGAATTGTTCGGGTGTTGCGGTTGTTGATCGCGTCAGCGGTGTGTGTCGCGCGAAATATGTCAGCGGTTGGTCTTTGTCGTCGCCGGTTTTGTCGCCGTTGCCGCGATTTTTGACGTCGCCGGGTTTGTTGAATTGCAATGTTTTGATGGTTGTTTGCGAGTCGGAATCCGATGAACCCGTTTGAGTTTCCGATATTGTTCGTTGATTTCGATCGGGTTTTGGCATGTAGAACGTTTTGCTCACCAATATTTTTTCTTCATCGCTGAAAATCGCAAATTTTGATGGTTTTTTTTCAAGAAAAAAAAATGGAAAAATAATTATAATTTAAAGGAACATCACAATTTTTTAAAGAATTTGTCGTGTACCTTTAAATGGTTACGGTAATTTTGTTGAAAGTGATTTTGCACTGAAAAAAAAACTTTGAACTTTTTTTCAAAAAAAAAATGATTACTGTAGTTCAAAGGAACATGATCGATTTACCGTAGTCTTTCGAAGGCACACATATTACTTCAAATGGTTTTTTCTCGAAAAAAAATATTATTGTAGTTTAAAAGAACATCAGTCAACCTTTAAAAAAATAGTGTGTGAAAATGAGAGACGCAGGCAGATGTGCCTTTGAATCACTATCATTTTGCCGTATTTCATCCAAAACTCACTCTAAAATATGAATTTTAAACGAGTCGGATCCGCTCTCAGTTGGCACGGCGCCAAACAACAATTGCGACAACATTCGCGTGTCTTTTCGCCGTTTGAGCAATTCGAATTGTTTGCAATTTGATAGATTTTTGGCGTTCTTCATCATCGCCGCCGCAACCGCTGCGCTGTTCTTGCGTATCGGAATGACTGTTGTTGTGTCGTAGAGGCATTTCGAATCGACGTCGATGAGCACCATTCGTATATTGTCGGGTTCTAGTAATGCGTTACTCTGCGTGCTGCAAAAAACACATTGAACATTTAAACGAAATTCTGCCTGCGAAAAAAATGTCGCGTGATGGTTCAACTGGTTAGATGATTGTTTATAGAGGGAGAGGTCGGGTGTTCGATTCCACACCTCGACAACTTTTTTTTGTTTTTTTTTTCACGATTTTTCCCCCCGAACTAACCATATATCAGGTATATTTGATGATGTTGAAACGCCGGAATGACTCCTCAGATGATTATTATTATTGTTGTTGGATTCGCGTCGCCTTGTCGCGGCTGCGACGCCGCCACGAGGTGCGACAGGCGGTAAACCGGGTTTAAACGAGCCGGCCGACATTTGCCTTCGATGCGATGATGATGACGTTGAACTTGATGATGATGCTGATGAGGATGCGGAAGATGAGGAGGAGGGAGCGGCGAGCAATGTTGAGAGTGAGACCGTCGATGAGTTGGGCGCAAAAAGGCCGACGCCGCTCGATGTTGGGTCATGATGAGCGGCGGCGACACTTTCCGATTCGGTTTTTCGCCGTTTTGCAGGGAATATGCGCAAAATCGCTGCCATACTGGAATTGGGAAAAAAATTTTTTGAAGCTTTTTGCACGTGAAGGTACTGTAGTTTCAAAATTTTTCGGGCCAAAAAATTTCTTGGTAAAATAATTTATCTTTTCTGAGCCAGGCCCAAAATTTTTTCGTTAGAAAAATTTTTGTAGCTGAAACTACTGTAGTTTCAAAATTTTTTCAAATATAATTTTCGGCCCGAAATGTTTTCAAAAAATTGTATGAAAAATTTTCCGGGCCGAAAAATTTGAGGTATTTTTTGGCCTTTTCTAATATTTTTTCAACGTAGAATACTGTCCTGTTGAAGAAAGAGGGATTGAAAAACGCTCACGAATTTTAGGGCCGATTTTTTTTTTCAAAAAATGTTTTCTTTTTTTGTACGAGAGAGTACTGTACTTTTTTGGCCAGTATTTTCTGTAAATTTCATTTTTGTAGGCCCGATTAAAAATTTGACCACTAAATTCAGACAAAAAGGAAAATGAATGCCCACAGTACTGGAGAGTACTGTACTTTTCCGGCCCGGATTTTTCTAAAAACTGAAATTCTCATTCTCTTGAAATTTCAAGGCTGTCCGAGTTTTTTGGACTACTAAACTATGACCAAAAAAACCATCTCGGCGCCATTTTATGAGTTAATTTTTAGAGTCAAAAGTACAGTAACCCATATCACACATTTCCGGTTCTAACTGTCTCGTGACATCAACAGCAACAAAATTTGCATTTCGGCGCCAAACTTATTATCAACTCATACACATCATTCTCACATGATACTCACCTTATTTGAAATAGTAATTTTCTTCGAATAACAATCAAAAATAGTCAAAATAATATCAATTGATTTGAATGGTTGTGTTGTGTATTTGTACCGCGCACGACTCTTTATCCAAATTTGCTTCGTTTTTTTCTGAATTATTCAGACAACGAGCATATTTTCGTCCTTTAAAGGGGCTGGTAGATAATCTGCAAAAACAGAAAATTTTTTTTTGACGCCTGGAAGAACAAACGGTTAATCAAAGGTGCATAATAAGAAATGACATGAGAGTGAATCGCAGAAAAAGAAAAAAAAACAAGGACAATGTATATATGCAAATGTATGCGTGGTGACATAAATTTGATTTGATTGATTTGGAAATTGATAGATGATAAAAAATTGGAAAAAAAAGGTGGGCGCTGAATGTGAGAAAACACATACGAATTGACAATGATGTTGAACTGTTGAACACATTTTTGGTCAGGGAAACAATGGAGTAAATGCAAATTTGTCGGGCTTGGCCCGGAAATTTTGGAAAAATTTTTTGGCCCAGAAAATTTGCCTCAAAAATTTTTTGGCTTAAGAATTTCATAATTTTTCTCGGCCCGGAAATCTCTGAATTTTTTGACCTATTTTTTGGCCTGAGCTTGAATAATGGACCGGGCCCGAAAAAACCGAAAATTTCAGAAACTATTTTTTTAAAAATTATTTCCCGAAGTTTTTTGGGCTCGAAAACTTCCAAATTCTCGGCCCGGTCCAAAAATATCAAAATTTCAGATCAAGCCCAGAAAAATACTGAGAAAAACATTCACGTATTTTTTCCGGCCCGGAAATTTCAGAAATCGTAATTCTGACTTTCCACATTTTTTAGGCCAAAAATTTTAGACCTGTGCTTGAAAAAATCAGAATTTTCCGGCCGAGCTGAAAAATTCGAAGTTCTAGATCGAGCCCGAAAAAATACAGAGCAAATTTTTTTTCTCGGAAATTTTCCGGTCTGGAAATTTCAAAAACGGCATTTTTACTTTAACGAAATTTTTTAGGCATGGGCTTGAAAAAATCAGAATTCTCGGGCCAAAATTTAAAATTTCAAAAATGGCCCGGAAAAAGTAAGATTTTTCCCGCCGCGAAAATCTCAGAAATTTTCAATTTTTTGAGATCAAATTCAGGCCCGGGCCCGAAAACGTCCATTATCTGGGCCGGTCCGATTTCTCAGAAAATTTTTCACCTCCAAAAAAAAGGGTGAAGAAGATATCATCAACAACAACAAAAACAACGCCAAAAAAATGCACAACAAAAATTATTGAAGAACAGTGAGAAGGGGGCGGAGCCTAGAGCGAAGAACACTGAACAACGGTGTGTGTGTGCACTTTTTTCCTAAAAGTGCAACATTTTTCCCTCTCCCTCCCACCCAGCCCGCGCGGGGCGCGCGCACACACAAAGAAAAAAGTGAACGACTAAGCAACGCGATCGAATGGAAAAAAGTACATTTTGGAAGTTTGCCAGCAGACTGCGTTCTTTCAAGTACACTTTTACAATTGGAAGGGGGGAGGGAAGAAGGGAGGGAGGGAGGGTAAATAGTACGCAAAAATTTATAAATATATATTATAATTAATCGGGGAGGGGAAAGTCTTTTCTGCTAGCATGCCAGATAACAAACTTTCTTATCATTTTGATTTTTGGCCATGTGTGTTTTTCGAAGAGAGCAACGTGAATATCACATGTTGATGGCACTAAAACACAAAATATTTCTGGAACACCCTGAAAAGTGCAACACTACAGGGGTGCTACAAATCAGTTTCTCACTTTTTTTCCGAGGTCTAAAAATAAAACTACAGTACCTATATTTTCGGGCCGGCTCGAAAAGTACAGTATTCTTAATTATTAAGGCCCGAAAAAGTGGAGTAGAGATGAATCAGAAGTTGTGGAATACTGTATTTTCCGGACCGGCCCGGAAAATTCTGGATTACTGTACTTTTGAGATAGGGTAATTTTTCCAGAAACTTTTAAGGCCCAAATTGAGAGCTTGAGCACCAATGTGGAAATTTCAAACTACAGTACTCCTGAACTTTTATAGCCGGCCCGGAAGTACAGTAGTCTCGATTTTGTTAAGAATACTGTATTTTCCGAGCCGGCTCGAAAACTTCGGATTACTGTATTTGAACTACAGCAACTTTTATGAAAATATTCCGAGTGCAGTTCGCGAAATTTTTCGGGCCGGCCCGGAAAGTACAGTATTCTTAATGATTTTTCTGGTCTAAACAAGAGGAGTACTGTTCTTTCGGGACTATTTTCAGCCCGAAATTGACTAAGTGGTACTGTAGTTTTTCCAAAAACATTTTTTCGAACAAAAATGTCTGGGTCTCGTCACGAAAGCTGACAGATTTCGATCAACCAAAAAAATTCAACAAACAGAATTGCGAAAAATTTCGAAATGCCCTTTTCATCGCCAAAACACAATGATGAAACATACTCAAAATTACCATATAATAGCGTGTTTCAACACGAATAATTTGCCTAATCTGTTGCACTTTTGCGCTCGGCCTGCGTTTTGCGCGCGCGCACAACAATACGGTTTTGTGAATAAATTAGAGTACACTGGCAGTATGAAAAAAAGGCAATGAAGAAGAGCGGGGAAAAAACGAAAGATTGCCGTTGTTTGTGATAAAAGTGGGCGAAAATTTCGCGGACACCGAATTTCGATGATGATTCCATGAAACGAGAAGAGGAGAAGACAAAAACTGCGAGCAACAAAAAAATGGCGCAGAAACATTGTGTGACACCTGACGGGACCTATCTAGACACACACACACACAACGGGCCCTGCCATCATTCATGAGAGGTCAGAAATCTTCAAGAAAAATTGCATCAATTTGCAGAATCACTTTTTTTGTTCACAGAAAACGACAGCCAAAAAATGTCTGTTGGAATCCAATTGGATGATCAAAGAACATCACTGATTATCTCATTCATTTATTTTTGTGTAATCGAGAACAACGAGAATATCTTCTCGTTTATCTCGTATATTTTCGCACCAGATCGACAAATTTTGAGACCCGAAAAAACTCGAAACTTTGCACTTGTTAAAAGTTCAACTAGCTATACAATACGAGTACCTTGGTGTTTAGAATTCAATTTGAATAGATGTGTTTAGAAAACAAAAAGGTGTTCAGAAAGTGCAGTTGGAGAGAGTACGAGACGCAGAGTTTTCCACAAAAATTTGAATTTTTGTTGAAAACGGGGATAGATCAGGGGTTTTCTCTGCGTCTCGTTTACTCTCAAAAAAATTCTCGATGTTTTCCAAAGCCAACATTTGGGCTCTAAAATCACGAGCCTCGAAAAATACAGTTATTTTTGTGGCGATACTTTTCGCACTTTCAGTAATGTTAGATTCAAAAAACAGAAAAATGTCAAAAATCGCCAAAGTTCAAAGGAACATGGAAGTTTTCATTTTTCGTGACGAGACCCAGACACATTTATCAAAAAATGTCACTGGAAAATTTCTGTTTCTAAAATTTCACGGGTTTTCAGACAAAAATTCCATGATTTTTTTCAATAAAGAGTTTGGGTCTTGTCACGAAAACTGAAAATTACCATGCTCCTTCAAATTCAGACGGACTTTTGCGTTGTTTTTTCGGTAGAGATTTACAGTGAAAATTTTTGGTCTTCGAAAGAAAAGAAAAAATATCACACGTGAAAAAACTACAGTAAGACTTTTCTGTTTGTCCGTTATTTTTGACCAGACTACAGTAACCTCTTATTCGAGAAAAAACAAGAAAAAAAATTCAAAATTTTCAAACTACAGTATTCATAGTGATTACTGTAGTTAGGTTGGAGTTCACAATGTTTGGAAAATTTTTAAAAATCAGCATTTTTCAAAGCCTATCATTTCCGTTAAAAAACTATACTACCAGAAACTTCAGAAGTCAGCAGGTAAAGATAAGAGATTCAGACAATAAACAGACCCAGAAAATCTACAGTACTACCAACAAAAAAAAGAACGGCTAGAATTTTGCAACATTAGAAAGGTCAATCATATTGACCGGCAACGAGGGGCGAACGCACAAAAAAGATCAAAAAATCAACAATTTTTGCTGTGCAACATTGCAAATTGATACGTGCCAACAATGAACCAAAAAAAAAAAACACAAATTGTTTGGAATGTGAAAAAAACGACGACACGTTTATCAAAGAACGAACAGTTTTTGTGGAGAAAATATAAACAAATTGTCTACAGTTGATAACAAAATATCTCATCCAAACAAAAAACAATAAAAAAACAACAACTCTTCGGGCGGGAAAGAACGGATGAATTCATTAATCAGGAGACAAAAAAACGAGAGAGAGAGAGAGAGAAGAATTTTTTAAACTTTGGCAAAAAGAGAGAGAGAAGAGGCAAAAAACATCGAAAGAAGAAGAGGAATCAATCAATTATTTGGCTACTGACTGCAATCGATCTTATCAGTTGTGTGGACCCGACGACGAAATGCGACCGATGCGAAAAACGACAAAAAAACCGATCGACACAACATTCTTTCTCTCTGTCTCTTTCTCTCTCTTTCAATGTTGCAACAAATCGGTTTTTAATGATGAGGAAGTGATTGAGCGGTCATGATACGGTTTTTTTGTTTTCTTTAGATTTGTGGCCTCGGTTTTTTTTTCGCAAGTTTTAGAAATATCAAAACTTGAAACTGTCAGGTTTACCGGGTTGGACCATACTTGGGATAAAAGAGAAAAAAGTAACGTGACCTTTTCACGTAAAATAAATAGGCCACGCGAAATTTTTAAAAAACTATAATTTCCTTCAAATTTTTTGACATTTTCAGAAAATTCACATTTCCAAATTTTTTTAGAACTCTTTCAGACCTCTAGGCCAAACAGTACAGTAACCTGACAAAACCGGGCCGGCCCGAAAAAAACCGACTAGCTTTCAGAACTCTGAGCTCTGAGGTAAAAGCCAAGAAACAAAAAATGAGAAATACAGTAACCTAACTTGACAGAGAAAAAGAGAATTGAAATTTTGGTTCAGAAAAATGTGAGCTCGAACAGACTTTAAAATCCGGCTGGGCTCGAAAATCAGAGACCTCTTGGTCTCATTTTCAGAAAAAAAAATCTAAAAATTGGTCAGGCCGGACCGAAAAAATGACCTTAAGTTTTCAGGCCAGGCCGCCCAAAAATGATGATGATTTCAAACGTCAAAAAAAGACCAATATGGTCTAGAATCCCCCCAAAGGGGGCGGAGTCAAGTACAGTAACTTTTCACCTATTTCATGAGCAAAAAATGGCGGACCGGAAAAGAACAAAAAATGAACTATGTCCCATCTAATCATTCGAAGAATAGAAGAATGCGTGTGAGACCTCCAAAAAAAGTGTGATTTTTCATCTCTTCTAATTGCTTCGGAAGTTCCATCAAATGATTTATACGCATTTTTCGCCAAAAATTGTTTGATTCAACAAAAGAAATGTATATATATTTTTAATTAAAACCAAAAAAAAAGTTTTTTTTCTGTGTCAGAGCCAAAATAAAAAACAACTCGCGCTGTAAATCCATATGAGACGAAGAAGAAGAAGAAGAAAAAGAGCACGTGAGCCAAACAACAAATTTTGGTCAGCTGATTTTTTTGTTCACTCTATATGTATGTCAGTGCTAGTAGAAGACCAAACCGGAAGCTATTATGTGTTTCAGACCGAGTGATGGAAGAAGAAAAAAGCAAAAAAAAAAATGACATCATTTCTAGTCGAACACGCGGAGGAGGAGGAGGAGAGTGCATTGCAATGTTGTAAAAAACGGAAAAATCGGAAGATCGAAATTTTCGTTTTATGAGCGACTATAAATTATGGACAATTTCGAACAGCTGACACATTTTTTTCTCATCATTGGTGTTGCAGAAATGTGTGACTGTTTCGAGCGTTTCGTCTGGCCTGGGACACAAAACTACAGTACTTTCACCGCGAAAATAATTTATGTAAGTTTTAGAGGCAAATTTTTTGCTTTGCAAAAGACCAAACTTTCAAGGAAAACTGTAATTTTTTGAAACTACAGTACTTTTCAAAATGAGGCCTAAGGTCTGACCTGAAAACGAAAAACTACAGTACTTTTTTCGGGAAAATAATTTGTGCGAGTTTTAGAGGCTCAAATATTCTGTTTTGCGAAACGCTAAATTTTTTTAGGTTACTATTTTTCAAAATTACAGTACTCTTCGAATTGGGGTAATAGGTCTGACTTGAGAACGAAAAACTACAGTACTTTTTTTCAAAAATAAGAATTTGTCGGAATTTTTCAGGCTCAAATTTTCTGGTCTGCAAAATGGAGTGCTCGCCAAATTATACAAAGGTTACTGTACTTTTTAAAAACTACAGTACTCTTCAAAGTTTTGAATGAGGAAAATTCGCATGATTCAAGAACACTCAGTTTTTGAGAACTACAGTACCTCTGAAAGTTTTAAGAAATAAATCAGATATTACAGTAATCTAAAAACCGAGGTAGATCAAAATTCATAAAAACATCAAACTACAGTACTTCTGAATCTATTTGAGTTGAAGATTATCCCAAAACACCGTAACAAACTAGGAGTACTGTCCTTTCCGGGCCGGCTCAAAAAATTGCCAAGTTTTGGATTACTGTACTTTAGACTATTTCAAACTTTCTATCAGGAAAAAAAAACATTTCGTCAAAGTGTCAAAAACGAGAAAGCATCGTTTCCCAACATCAAAATCATCTATTCAAAAGTGCAAAAAAATGCCAATTTCAGAGATGTTTAGAAAAAAAAACGACAAAAACATCCAACCAAACTTCTAAATGAGAAAAAAATTTCGGGTTGACGAAAAAAACCCGCAGCTGGTATTTAATGACGATGATGATGATGAATAAAATGAATCGAGCAGATGATGAAAAGAGGGAATAATGTGTGCGAGTAAATAGCCTCCAGATATTTTTTGCCTGAAGACCACAAAAAACCCCGCGATAATTGAGAACATCTGGTAGATCGAAAGATCCAAATCATATGACAAAATGGTATAGACATTTTTTCACACAATCGGATTAACAGGTTGGTTTGGGATTGTAACAGGTTGGAAAAATGTGTAGAAGAGAAGTTGTGACAACTTACGAAATTCGATGACTAATATGAAAGCAAACGAAACAAACAAGAAAATGACATCATTTCGGGAAAAAAAACACACGAATTCCATGGAAGGTCATCCGACAAACAAACCACAAATATTTGGGTGTGGTTCGATTTTCAGATAGATCTATTTATAATTGAAAACGAAATTGAGAAAAATCTTAGTAGGCCTGCCCTTTTCATGCGTACATAGAGAAGTGTCAAATTTCAAAAATCCGAAAAAAAAACTGACCAAAAAGTTGAACAGCACATTTGAAATATAAACAAAAAAATATCATCAGTAAAAGGAACACTTCAAAGTGGCAAAAAAGAACTTATAAACAGAATTTCGGCCCGGCCCGAAAATATCAAAATATCTGGGCCGGATCAGAAAATTGAACTCAACAAGATGAAAAAGGATAATAAGTTTGAGAACTTCGAGCCAGGCCAAAAAACTAGAACTCAGAAAAACAGAAAATTCAAAATTTTAGAAATTGGGGCAGTTCCGAAAAAAAACGAGAAAATTGTGAAAAAAAATTGGGCCGGATTAGAGAATGATAGAAGTTTCTGAATTTCGGGCCGGCCCGGAAACAAAACTGAATAACTTCAAAAAATTCATATGTCAGGTCTCAAAATATATCAGAATTTCGGGCCGGGCCAAAAATAGAAAATAGCCGAGGATAAAAAAGTAAGATAAGTTCAAAAATATTTAAGTTTCAGAATCTCGGACCGGTCTGGAAAGAGTTCAAAATGTTTTTATTTAAAAAAAAAAACATAGTTTGAAAGAATTCAGAACTTGGGGCCGGCCCGAAAAACGGAAAAAAATTTCGGGCCAGATCAAAAATGACACCAGAAGAAAGTTCAAAAATAACAAAAAAATACACAATTTCGGGCCGGCCCGGAAACTGTTTTCAGATTAAAACAAACCGGGTCCGAGATGAAGTTTTAACTCAACAAATGAACAATATCAACGTTTCAGAATTTCGGGCCGGTCTGGAAGTAGAACGAAACAATTTGAGGAAATCAGAATCGAGTTTTCTAAACTCAACAAATTGGAGAAGTATACAAGTTTCAAGATTTTCGGGCCGGCCCGAGAACTGTTTTCAGAATAACACAGACCAAGTACTAGTGGGAGAACACAAGTCAGAAAGTTCAAGAACATCAGAAAAGCAAGACTCTCAAGAAACTTTTGAATTCAAAACCATTTTCAAAAAAGTGCAACAACAAACATGTGTTCAAAGAAACAATTTAAAAGTGCAAACTGGGAGAGATGAAAAAACGAGTGGGGGGTGGGAGGAGGAAGATGAAATAACACAACAAGCAATAAGAATAGTAATAATACCGCGTCGCGCACACATTCTTTCATTCATTCATTCATTCACACACACACACACACTAGCTAGACACCATCATCAAAACGAGAGACGCAGACACAATGTCGTCCTTAATTTTTTCTCTTTTTTTGCTGTTGTTGGCCGAGTGCCCAAATCTTGTACACACACCACCCGCATCACGTGAGAGATGCGATGCGTATGCGCGACGCGGTCATCTGTTGGCTCGTTGCCAGCGTCCCTCCCCCCTTCCCTACACACAGACATGTTCCTCAGGGCGGGCTGGCCCCAGCCTGACCTGGCCGGCCTTATGAAATAAGCCTAGGGCCGCGGCCCGGGCCAACGTATAGAAGCCGGGGCTGAAGCCCGCCCGGCCTGTCCGGCCTCAGGCCGGCCTTTTTTTTTGCAGTTTTTTGCGACATTATCAATTTTGAAACAATTTTTATAAAAACACCAGGAGAAGCTTTCATTCATTAGAAATAGCCAAAAAAATGTTCGTTCACTAAATTAATATAACAAACTAGGAAAAATAGGATAAAACTTGGCATAACAGGTAAAACATGATACCCAAAAAAATAAAACAAGACTAGGCTCTATAAAATTACAAACAAAAGTTTACAAAGTTATACATGGAAAATGTGTGTAAATCATACATGAATAATGTATACAACGGCGAAAAATCAGAATTAAAACGATCAATTAATCTTTTTCTAACGAACTTAACTCGTAACATAAAAGCAATTTTTCAAGGAATGGAATTTCCAAGTTTAGTCTGTTTTTTCGATAAACGTTTTTTATTAGAGAAAACGTTCGCTCCGTTGACGCTTCGGAACTCAAACAGCCAAGAACTTTTCGAGCAATTTTGTATAAACCAGGGAAATTACTGACGTTTGATGGCCAAAAGCGTTTCACCGGCAAAGAAGTGGCCACGCATTTATACTGTTGAAATTCGGTCGTAATTGATCGTTGATTAATTGTTGGTTGAAGACAATTTTGAATGAATCCTTTGGACGGTTTCTGGATTCCTGACTGCGGCAACGAATCTTTATCAAGGTTTAAACATTTCGATAATTCTTCCAGATAACTTTCTGCCATAGCGTTGATGTTCAAATTTACCTAAAGATTTATTTTTATTCTGAATGCTTTTGAAAAAATAAAAACACTCACATTAAGGTCATCCAGACATTTTTGAATATTTGGATCACGAAGAGGATCCAAGACGTAGGAAAGGCAGTGTACTTTACCTATGTCTCTGAAATTGAAGCGAACCGCCTCCTCTGCGGAAATCGAAAGAGCACGAAGATCAGGATTTTTTGATTTGCGCATATCGTTGAAAGTTACCAGAAGTTTGGTCATTATTGGCAGTATTGTTTGTATAATCACATCGTCCGACTAAAATTTTGATAAAGGAATAAAACATAATTGTATGCAAACCTGTGTATATAAACAAAAATCTTCGAATGGAGTCAACACTTCAATCATTGCAGCCATAGCCGATCTCGACTCGGATCGGTTCAAATCGTCGATGATTTGCTGTCCTTCGGCATCAAAATAGCTTTTGTTTCCAACGATCACATCGATATTGTTCAAAACACCACGAACAATTTTCAAGTTTTGAAGCCATCTTGTTTCCGCCCGAATAAAAACTTGATGTTGAAGAATCTTGCGAACCTGGAACGTCATTTTCAATACCATAGATGAACAAACTTCGAAAAAAAAAGTTTACCGCTGGTTTTTTTAGAATGAGTTTTGATATGTTGTTGCAACGATCCAGTACACTTCGAAACTCTCTCAATTTGTCCACGACATCCGTCGGCAAATTGGACGAATTATATGGATTCAACACGCGCTGAGACATGATTTGGGCGAGATGAGAAGAACAACGAACATCTGTAACAGTATTTCATCTCAGTAAATTGACCCAAACTCACAAGTCTCAAAATTATCGTTTCCTGCTTTACGCATGTACGCCGCACCATCGCCGACGAAAGCGTAATCTTTCAAATTGACGTCGTTCAACCCGAAAACGTCTAATTCGTCTTGAATCAGTTTGGTGACCTGGATTAACAACATTTAAATTTTATTCGGTTTAATCAACTACCATGTCGGAATTTTTTGATTGTTCAGTCACTACTTTGACTGCCATCGGTAACACTAGCATCCGCCACGTTTTGTTTCCTTCTTCGTCGTCTTCGGTCACCAAAAAACTGCCTTTTAGACAAAACATGTCTTCGTATATGTTTCCAACATCAGAAGAGAAGCTCAATGATTTTGAAGCAACTTCGGCTACCATCTTAAATAAAAACAATGTTAAAGAAATTTAATAAAAACCTACTACTTCTCTCATAGACTCGATAGCCAATTTCATCACTTCTTGCATATCATTACGAATGGCTTTTCTTTTAGGAATTTTCAAATCATCTTCACTAATCAAATTATCAAGTTTGAAATTGACTAGCCCCAACACAAGTTTTCTGAATGCTGTCGATTCGCAGAAAAATATCGAAACGCCAGATTCCATGATGAATGTGCTTATAGTTCTAGTAAGATTTACTCGCAATTCAATTGACTTTGGCATGACCAGAGGCGTGGGCGATCGACTTTTTGCTTCGCATTTCCTTTGATGTCTCCTATAAAAGTTTTGTAGTGAGGTTTTTGCCATTATACTCTGAAACTCACTTCAAATGTCCGCCATTTTTTGTGTAAATCTCTGAGCAAACTGAACACATGACATATGAAGGAGTTTGTTCGTCTCGTGAAGACGCAATGGTGAATCCATGCCAAAATTCGTCTGTAGAAGACGGGAAAGTTCTACTCTGTAAATATAACTATTTTTCATTAACTATAACATCTACCTTACAAGAACATAACCATTGAGGTTGCTTCCTCTCACGACGGCCTGAATTTGATGTTTGGAGAAGTGTTCGTATTGTAGAGCATAATCGCCGTTGTCATCCGAATTTCCATCAAAAACGACATAATCTTCAGGAGACAAACTGACATTATCCTCCATTTTGGTTAACTGTACACTGTACACAACAAAATACACAAATAATGTGGCGAACTCACACAATGCAAGAATAATTTATTAAAAAAAAAACTCGCGCGTTTTTGTTTGAAACCACTCGGCACACAATTTTGCAACTGCCGCACACACTTAAAAATATTTAAATAAAAATATAAAAAATAAAAGCCTGATGGGCAGCCTGGGCTGCCCGGGCTAGAGCCTGGCCTCATCGTCATATTTAATCGAAGGCCGAGGCCGGGCCGCGGCCCTAGCGAAAAAGCCTTCGGCCGGCCGCGGCCGGCCAAGGAACATGTCTGCCTACACACATTCCATTTGGATGTCTGTCGTCTCTCACTATTTCTCCCTCGGCGGTGACTGACACATACACATGATTCGGCTGCTTTTCAATGAGGGAAAATGCGAATGGCTGGCTGGCTGCTGCTGCTAGTCGGGTTCATTTTTTTGTTCGGGTAGAGAGAAAAAAAAAAAGAGATGGACGAAGGACTGGGGGGTAATTGAGCAACATAAATACATGTTCCGGTTTGAAACGAATGATCAAACACATTAAGCAATGACACGTGGCGGGTTCGAGAGTTTGGCGCCGAGCGAAAAGTGCACAACAACTATCTTATGTTAGAAGAGTTTTTGAGAAAGGTGAACTTGGGGAATTTCTGGGATCTGCGACAAGACTTCGGTTAGAATTAGGCAGAGCTAAGCTAGTTTTGTTTTCAGAGAATTAGGCCGAGCTCATTCTTGAAGGTCAGAGAATCCAGGCCGGCCCAGAAATGAGACTGGGGTGATTTCAGACCGTCCGGCAGTCCGAGCTGTCTGACAGGGCCCGACCAGGCTTTTTTCTCAAAGTCTAGAAAAGCCAGGCCAGTTTTTAGGTCGTGAAAATGGGTGAAAAATGTTCTGTCAAGTCTGAACGAGCCGGACCAAGCGTAAGACTTAGATCATTTCGAGCCGAGCGGAAGCTCGCTCTTCCTGGTCAGCCCCCGACCAGGCTTTTTTCAAAGCCTAGAAAAAACGGACCGGCTTATAGGCCGTAAGCGGAAGAAAAAGAAAGTTGAAAGTCAACGTTCAGAATTTTCTAGGAAACATTGCCGAGAACTATTATCTTTCAAAATCTGGTCGGGCCGAACTTTTCAGACTCTACAGAAAAATCCCGGCCTGTTTATGATTTTCGAGCCCGGGCCCGCGGTCTTCTAGGCCATGTTCTTGTTTTAACTAAAGTCTGTGAGATTTTTCCACTTGGACGGCTACCTATTCTAGATAACTCAAAAAACCTGATTATGACAGAAACAAGCTCTGTTTTAAGCCCACTGAGCCGGCCTAAAAATGCAAAAATGCATTTTTCAGCCGACAATTCGGGCCTCCTGATTTTCCAAAAAATTCCACCGAATACCACATTCTCATGACCCAATGTAGCCTATGAGAATGACGTTTTGCCAAATTGACATAGCCAACTAATAAGATCAAAACTACAGTAGTTTGTAGTCATCAGGAAATTTCCGGGTTCAACACACTTAAACTACAGTAATCCTACCGCTGTTTATGTTATTTTGCTCAACTCCCGAGAGCATTAGATTATTCAAATAGAAGAACAAACAATCATTCTTAGACTATACTCAAGTTTGTGTATGTTAACAAGTGACCTTTTTCTGGCAGAGTACAAGATAGAGACATCTTTTTGGGGGGATTTTCCGATCCGAAAATGGTGCAATCGAGAAGTTGCGCAATATTTGACCTTTATCTCGTTGCACTTTTTTTATCGGTAACTTTTATTGGCACACTTCCAAACATCATCATCATCATCATTTCATTAAATTAATCTACGTATGTTTGCGAAGAACAAACAAGGTTTTAATCAACCTCTCCCTCATCTCTCATACCAAAAACATTCCTTGATTACTAGTGCAATTGATACATCTCGACCACCCATAGACATAAAATTAGCATATTTCTGGGGGGTCGACAACACCCATCCAAAAATATGTATAACAAAAGGAAGAGAGAGGGGGGAGAAGGGTTGCCGCTAAATAGATCGATGACATATAATGTGTTAGATGATGATGATGATGATACATTTATTATTGTAATTGTTATTACAGGTGGGCGAGAGTAATAATCCATACTTCAGCAACACTACATGCATTTTATGATGATGGAGACGAGTTTTGTTCACAAAGGGGGGGGGGGGGGTCTGATTTGAGGCTGTTAGCTGGGGTGAAATTTGGATTTATAAAACTACACGAACTGCGGTCAGGTATTTCAGTAGCAGAGTTGGTCGAAATTGGTGCTTCCGGATTTTCCGAAAAAGTAGAAACTTATTTTTGAAAAATCGCGTTACTCAGGGGTGAGATTTGGGATCTTTTGGACGAGCCGGGATTTTTTATTGAAGGCCGGAAGCGAGTCTTATCTGAGTTTTAGTACTTACAAATACAAAAAAACAATTTTCTAGAAAAGAAAGAGTTTGGAAATTATTTCTACTATTTTTTCAAGAAAAAAAATCTCAGAAACTGACGTTCGAGGGCCTGGTGGGGAGTGTTTTTCGGTCCGCCAAAGAAGCCCGGCCCGTATTTTTCATGCCGATGAAAACAGGTTGTTTGTCTTACTGTATGGCACATCCCGTGGGATGTCCGTACATATATTTAATGTAAACGCGAGGGAAACATTTTTCTTGAAAATTCTGCGATATTTGCACTCTGAAAATCTTGGAAAAAATTTGAGAGAAAATCATAATTTTTGAATTTTCGGCGCGTGACCTTTCCTTTTTTCTTGAAAATTTTACTGTGAATTTTCGACCAAAAAATGCCACGGTACTTTTTCCCCTCTTAGGCCAGGTATTTTGTGATCAGAATACACTATTTTCATAGAATTAAATGTTGGGAAAAACTGGCCTGAAAAATGAGATACCATTTTCAGGTCGGAATGTTTTTCACGCCACCTATTTTTGTGCCAAACGTGAAAATCGGAAAGGTCACGTTATTCCTTTTAAAACAACGTGTATTTTACAAACTGTGAAAAAATATTGCCATGTTCCTTGAAAAAACGTATACTGTACTTATATTTTTCAGGCGAATCAGATTTTTTCTTATGAAAATTCTAACTAAAACCCGAAAAAAAGAGACCGGAGGTTTTGATCTCTAGACCCAAGACAGTCTGAAGCAAGCTTTCAAGTTCTAGGCCAGAAAATCTGGTAGAATCAAAGCGAAATATCTCAATGATAAGACTTGTCAACAATCAAGCGAAGAAAAAGTTGAACTATTATTTTTTCCCAATTTATTGTAACTTCCAGCACTCATTTCCGTGTGGGCTCTTCTCAAATAACAAATTTCACACACAAGCACAACAAGCAAAAAGTGCAAAATAGCTGCATTGAGGTATTGTTTATCCAAGCAGGTCATCAGCGGGAAGAAGAAAAAAAAGAAGAGGAGATGAAAATATGTACTTTGAACCGAAGAGCAAACGAGGCGACCGGCTGCCATTTTACAGTGTTTCTTATCTTTTTCACATATTTTTATGACATTTATGATTCTCTTGAATTTTGGTTAAGGTCATTGAGAGGGAAGTTTCAAAATACTGGGAACATTTTTGAGGAATTGGACTTCTAACAGGAATGTTGCTCAAAGAGAAGATTTTGGAGCCGATGGGAGAAATTATTTTCCAAAAAATTTAACTAGTTGTTTTCAGAAAATCAATATGGCTTAAAAGTGGGCGGAGAAAACTACAGTAGAAAAATTTCCAAACGAACTTCTGAGGAACGACTTTTTTCAAATTGAAAATTTGGAGACCCGGTCTAGAAAACAAAAATCTCAAACACGGAAAAACTAAAGTAAAACGTGACTTTTTTCCAAAAAAAAATTAATTCTTGATGAAATAATAGGTTGAACTATTGTAGCGCAATTTTTTTGGCACGTTTTTGTGGGCGGAGCTTAACATCTGAGATCATCGATATCTAGCTTTTACCCGGGTTTTATACGTTTCAAAATCGTTTCAAAAACAACTGACAGATCACGCCTTGTTAGGTCACAGAGTCGTAAATTAAAAAACGAAGAAACTTCAAAAGTTCAGGTAGAAAAAGTTGGAAAAAAGTGGTGTTTAAATATCACTCCGGGTTGTTTCGAAATTCTCTATTGTTCAGCTACACACAACAGACCCGAGTCATATGACAATCAGGATTAGGCTAATAGAAAAATCAACACCATGCAAAAAGGTTGAAACATCAAAGACCACCTATTTGGGTAAATAAAAGATCACTTGACACGCCTAATTTCCGAAATCAAACTATATAATAGTGTGTGTGTGAAAAAAGGACAATGCGCGAAGGCGGAGGCGTCAAAATAACATTTGAACGCGCGCCGGGCGGGGGCTCGAAAATAATATTTGACGAAAAAAATTGGCTCGACAAATAATGCGATCAAATATCGCAACATATCATCAATGCACAACCAGCAGCAGCAGCCGATATTTGCACTTTTAGCAGCAGGAGCAACAGAGAAAGAGCACACTACAGTACACACAAAAAAGTGCGGAGTGTTGCAAACAGAGCCGCGCCACTGCGCGCGAGAGTTATCAGCACGACAACGACACCGACGAACAGTTGTGCGACGGAAATAAATGGATGTTTATGTTTGTTTGTTCTACAATGTGGTGTACTTATGCAGGATATGTATGTGTATGTATGTGTGTATGTGCAATAGGAGCACGAAAAATAAGTACAAAGATTGGAATGAGCAAATCATCACATAGATATATTGTTGATCGAAGGGGGTTGCTTTAAATATTGAATTTTTCCTCTGCGTTTTGCGTAGCTCACTACGTAGAAGACGTAAGGTTTGTGAACAACTTATCTATCTCCTACCTGCGATTTTGCAGAGTTGAGAAATGCGACAAGCTGGAAATTTTTCTCTCAGAAACATGCGTTATTTACAATTACAAGAAATGAGCGTAGTTGACCACGCAGAGAAAAGTCGCAAGCTCTTGCGTCAGAATTTCCCACTTGCCGCAAAATTAAGCGACTTTACCTCGCGAAATGCGGTGTCGAAAATCAAAAAAAAAAAGGAAAATCGCAGCAAAATTCGAAAAACCAAACACAGTACCCATTTAAAGGAACATAACGTTTTTTTTTTCCATTCAAAAATTTACTGGTTGCACAACCTGCGTATCTAACTCACCATTTTTTTTCAAAAAAAAATTCGAAAAAAAAACGGTAAACTTGTGAGTTAGATGCGCAGAATGTGCCACAAGTAAATTTTTCAATGAAAAAACGTTGTGTTCCTTTAAATGGGTACTGTATTAGTTTCTGAATGTTGATAATCGTTTCGTACATACTTCCGTGTCTGATGTCAACAAAAAACAAAAAATCTTGTGCTTAACAGTTGTTCATTTTTTCGATGAGCACAAAAACTGAGCAAAACAATCAAATTTTTCTCTAAAACTTCCAAAAACTTTGGAATAATTTTTCCGAATTTCAAATTTAGATAAAAAGCTCAAACAAACTACACCAACGTATCACAAACTACAGTAATCTTGCCGAAACAATATAGCTTCTTACGTTAAAGCCAACAATTTTCGAGAGAGTACGAGACGCAGAGTTTGCCAAAAAACAATCAGAATTTTTTAAAACGTAATCCGAGGTGTATTAGCGGTTTTGTCTGCGTCTCGATTTTATAATTCTCGTGGAAAAATCGAGACAATGAGCAACGAGAGAGTAAGAGACGCAGAGTTTCCCACGTAACACATAAACTCGAATAATTTAATTAAGCAATTAAAATCTTTTATTTACGTGACCTCCTTGATCATCTTTTTTCTCTGCGTCTCGCCATCTCTCAAATCTCCCAACTACCGCAATTCAGACATTTAATACAGTAATCGAATGATATCCCTTTAACACATAAAAAAAACAAAAAAAATTTCACAAATTAATGAAAAAACAACAACAACAACAGCAAAAAATGCATGTTTTTGTGCTCTCCGTGTTGTTTTTTTCTTCTTGGGTGGTCCTTTTTACAACTGGTCTTTGATCATCTGACACCATTTGGTGCATCGTTGTAAAAAAAATCTCTGATCTTTCGATCTCATAAATCTACAGTACCCCCCTCATTATTTTGACAAATTTTATGATGAGAATACAAGCGAGGACAAAAAGTTATAAATTTCCCAGATATATATCACTATTCTATGAACAAATTTACGAGTGTACATGTCGGAATTTGAATATAAAAAGAAGAGTTTTGCGGGTTACTGTAGTTTTGAAGTCCATGGAAAATCGCTGAAACTACAGTAACCCAGCCAAAAAATAAAGAAAGATTCTAAAAATGGAAAAACCATTGAACACCATATTCAAAAATACAGTATCGAATAACATAAATAATTCTTTATAATATTCTGCAGAGAAAAAAATCGAGATCGTTAGATGTTTTGAAGAAAAGGGGACAAAAGGGGGGAAAATTTAAACTACCTGTGATGAGGAAAAAAAAACTAAACTTTTCTTCTTAATCGAAAAAAGAGAACCGGATATGATTTTTTGGTATTTGTGAATAAATGAAAATTCCTAGAAATATTCGACTAAACAATAAATGAATTTTTCGCAATTTAAACTTTTTCTATTTCCGTTGCTGGTTGTTCGGGATCGATCAGTTTTTCGTGTACTGAGAATAGCACCGATTTTGTGTCGACAAGTTGCATATTTTTGGGATCTTCCGATTGCACGCTCTGCATTTCGATGCCTTTTTCGCCAGATTTTTCGACATCGGTAGCCTGGAAAAAATTTTTGAGAGGTCTTGAACATTTTTATATTTTGGGAAAAAAACCGGCTGAACAGAGAGAAAAAGTTCATTCTTGTTTGTTGAAGACAAAAATTGAAATGTGGTCATGGTCAGGGATTAAGAATTTTTAGGTGTTTTTGAAATTTTCACACAATTCACCCCATTTTCAAAGTCTTCCGAAAAAAACGCCAAAAATCTCAGCCCCGAAATGTTCCAACCCAAAAAAAAACACAAAGAAAAATGCAATTTCCGGGTTTTATGAAAATTTCAAGATGATTTATAATCCTCTCATCAAATAACAAATTGCTAATTAAATGTGGCGATTTTTTTCTTTTTTTTTTCTTCAATATACGAATTTTTCGAAACTCACCACTTGTTGTCGTTTTCTCATCGCCTTGAATGTCAAATGAACAGCGGCACCAAGAAGTAACGGACCGGGAGTGAAGGCGGCAACAATGACAGGTAACAATGATCCAATATCAGCATCAGGTTGACCGAACGACGCCTAGAAATAGGATTGTTTAACGAAACTAGTGTAGCTGATTACTGTGCAAAACTTATGCGTTACTTGCGTGTTTTTTTTTAGTTGTTACCATTAGCAAATAATGAAAATTACTTTGAAATATTTTAAAATCTTCGGAGAGGATTGAATCGTGAATTTGTTCGTCGAGGTGTTCACACTTTTGTCTAGCACACTCTCCTTTTTTTGTTATGTCGCTGGCGATGTGTACGACACTCCGCTCTGCCCTATGTTTAACGAAAGTGTAAAAACGGAGTGTCGTAAGATGGAGTTTTTTTTGAATATTGAATTTGCAATGTTATCCTTTTTGAGAAAAAAAAAATAACTCACTTTCAAAAGAAGAATAGCGATTCCGGTATTCTGAATACCCGTCTCAACAGCAATCGCAGTCACATCTTCCGGCTCTCTTTTCGTCAACAACGCAACAAAACATCCAAACATGAATCCACACCACGGAAGAGCAAGTCCGCCGATGAGAGCCGGAATGGTGAGCATTCGGAACATGTACAAATTGGTCAGCGATCCGCAGACCACCACAAAAATCATGATGAAAATCACGAATGGTCTCATCGAACTTCTCGCCTTTGCCGCCCATGTCGGCTTCAACTTCTTGATCACAATTCCGATCAACAACGGGATTATTAATCCGGCTAAAGAGCTAACAATTTTACCATACGGAACTTTGATTTTCGCTTCAGACGAGAATCCTTGGAGGAATGGATGTCCGAGGAAGTGCAACCATAATGGCATCATCACCAGCGAGCACATCGTCGAAATGAATGTCATTGTGACTGACAAATTCAGGTTTCCATCCAACAAGAGGGTCCAGAAATTCGACGCTCCTCCACCCGGCGAACAACCGGTGACAAACAACCCAAGAGCCATCGAATAAAGACCACGCGGCATGAAAATGGCATAGGCGATGAGATATGACAATAAAGGCATGATAATGAATTGGGCAAAAAGGCCGATAGCCGGGGCGATGGGTTTTTTAAGTGTTGCCATTACAGCATCGAGATCCAGCTGAAAATCAGTATTTTTTTCAGAGAAATTACTAATCTGATTCTTACCTCGCATCCCATCATAATATTAGCCATTGAGATCAAAATAATAACCGAAAACACAAAATATTTCGTTAGTCTACGCGATTCGGCTGATCGAACTACCCATACATCGAACAAATTCTCCGATTTCTCTTCTTGAATTTTTTCGAGAACATTCGTATTTTGTGTATCCTTGTTGACATCTAACCAATCACTCGCTGGCACTAATCGAATTTTCATCGCAGTTTTGCCTAACAAATTTCCGTTCACCGTGATGACAGTCTCTTTTTCGTATTGTGAATTGTTGTTGAGTCGAAAATCGGATCTTTTCAGCGTTCTCGATATGTCACCAGTGGCTGTTTCCGGGTGGAATGAACTGAAAATCGATATAATTTTTTGTCAATAGTGGTATTTAATTGAATAGACGACATACCTGGTATGAAAATGTACGGGTCAAATTTTTGCAATTACCTATTCAAGAAAAATTATGGTTTTCAATTTTTCGTGGCTACTTAAACATTTTTTAAAATCAATTTTTGACTAACAAACGTCTCGAAACTTTTTCGGTTCTTCTACAAAAGACAACTTACTCTAATTTCAAATAATACTGTTCAATATTAGCATCTTCAAAATCCCTCTGTGGAAATCGAAGTGTCACATTCACATCCGTACTAGAATACTCTGCTAATTCCTGTAATGCTTTCGGCTCAAACGAAACTGTCATCGAACTTGATAGTTGAGAGGATACTGTAGCTGTTATCTGCAAAAACTTTGATTTTCAACAATTGTTATCAAAAAAAACGGGATATTACCTGTAATAACAATTTCAGCAAAATAACCATCGGGCATTGTTTGCCACCGGCAATGTGACCCATCTCTCAATACTCCAAGAAAACTGCAAAAAACAACTGTGGATGAAAAAAAGTACAAACATACAAAAAATCAGATATCAAGCCAGAGATAAAATCAACTGGTCATCATAACGCGATTCAAGATAAAATCAAAGATAACGTGTATTTATTTGAACAAAAATAAAACGAAAAAGAAGTTATGATCATCTTCAACAATATAAACAGTGTATAAATTAAAGAAAACTTTTGAACATAGAGATCGTAATAAAACCGAGGAAAACATACAAAATTATTCAGGGAGAAAATGACGATCTAGTAACGACGACGGCTGCAAGAAAATAAAAGTGAATTGACGGCGTTTTTTTTTCGTTTGTTTCGTACAGAATTTCATATTCTTTTCATAATCTTTTTCTTATTCTTATGTTAGTGTCATTAATATTATTGGGACAAGTTTTTCTCAAAGAATTATTTTTTTTCCAGAAAAAAAGAAACAATTCTGAAGTGGCCACAATTAAAAACGAATAAGAAAACGTCACCTGCGACAAAAACAAAGCAAAATAGAAAACATGTTTCGGCCTCAATGTTCTCTAATAAATTATACACAAAAAGGTCATCATAATATCACTTTTACATGTTATGCATATTTGAAAGTGAAAATAATAACTAGTTCGAAATGACAAATTAGATTGCTGAACTTTTTCTTTTTTATATATATTAAAAAACTGAAATTTTTGCAACATAGCATAGCTAGAGTAAATATAACCTGGCCAAAGAACCTTGTCAGAAAAACCAGCAAAAAAAAACTATTGACACACATTCACTTTGTGACGAAAATGAAGAAAAAGAAATTGCCAGCCAAGTGGGCGGAGAAATGTGAAATTTTGTGTGGTTTGTACCTAATCAAGGTGACAAATAATTGCGCAGTTCACATTTTCTGTTAGTTTTTGTGCCTGGACACATAACAACACGTTTTCAGTTAGTTCATCGAATCCAAAAAAAAAAGAAAGAAAATGTCTGTATGAGAACCAAAATTGTAGTCTATATATGCGTGTGACAAAACACCTTATCAAATTAGGTAGAGTATAGGTTGGTGAAATCATAAAAGTCTCAAAAACTACATCTAGGAACACATTTAACAAATCGTATTTACTTGACATTTTTTGGTCGAAAATTTCAGTGTTTTTCAAAAAAACAAATATAGGTCACGCAACTAAAAATTAAATTTTTGACATTTTTAGTAATTTTTTTGTTTTTTTGTGGCAAATATATTTTCTCCAAGATTTTCAGTGACAAATTTTTTGACAAAAAAACTGGGCCCCGAGTTAGAACTAAATTTCCAGAACAAAAACTTCACAAAATTCTCCATTACCTAAGAAACTCGGCAGAAGGCGAAGAAGATGTCCAGTCTGGCAAAGAAGACATTCCGCTTCCATAAGCCAGTCTGGAAGAATTGGAAGGGGAAAAATTTCATTCAATTAACGTTTTCTTTCCTTGCTCTCCTTTGCCTTTTCCCGATTTTAATTAGAATTTTTCTCCAAAGGTTTATGGTCTAAGCGCTTTTTTTAATGGAAAAAAAAGCAAACTCACTCCATGTATCTGTCCTGTTCCGAGCGACCAAATGCTGATGATGAGTAGACTGAAAGAAAAAACGAGGGTAATAAAATATTTATCAACTCTTAGTAGGGTATTAAAATAAAATTATATGATGCAAAAAAGTTGCATTTTAAAGTTCAAAATGTCATGTTTGGAAGTTTCTCCTTTTATAGAAAAAAAAAAGATAAGATCTTTCTTTCCAGAAATTATACTTTATTTCCGTTTTCCTCAAATTGAGAAAAAAACGGAAGTTTTTCACTAATCGTGTTAACAAACTTCCGTTGCTCACCTGATCCATACGACGACGATGGTCTGCCAAATGGGTCTACACTTGGTCGGTCGTTATATCTATCCGATTGGCTGAGAAAAAAAAAATCAAATTAGTTTATCAAATATTCGTATTTCGTCAGTTAATGTATTCTAAACATGCGAAAAGATAACAAATAAAAACTCACTATCCATAACTAGCACCGCTAAATCCGCTCGATGATCTACCTGTCGGTCTGGCTGACGACGAAGATGAAGCATAGGAGCGTGGTGGAATGGCTTAATAAATTATTCATTAAACGAGATACTTGAATATTCAGTGAAAAAGTATCGTGCTCATTCATCATCACGTGTTAAAATGAAAGTTATGAAATCTTCAACTAAATTCTTTGGCCTGATGGGGGTAGTTATATAGAAGTTTGATCTATGGGCGGATGTTTATACAGCTTTTTCGGACAGTGTGCGCCTGATATATTTGAAATGTTGTTGTGTTGAACATGGAAAACACGAGGAAAATTATCGTAAACTGTTCAAACAATATGAATTTCACTTCGAAAGCAAACTAAATACGAAATTTATCGAGCATACTGTATTTTCACTCGAGTTTGGGATTGACTGGGTATTTTGTTGACCAATCGGCAAACGAGTCGGCTCTGTGAATCCGACATTTCGAAACCGCATGAAATTTCAACGCAAGAAAAGAGGAAGAAACATTATCTCACTGTATGACGCAACCAGTGGGATGTCGGTACACAAATTTGTTAAAAGGGGAAAGAAAAACATACTTACTTGGATATTTTTTTTCATAGCAACTTAATGCGGTTTTTCCAAACACAGGCAAATTCCTGGACACATGTGGCAGGTGTGCGGCAGCGATGTTTTGCTGGCAGACGTCAGGCATGTATGTCGCATCGATGCCGCAGCTCTGGACCCGATTCCGGCATTCATGCAGCAGGCCTACGGCAGGGATGCCGGAATCGGTCCAGAACTGCGGCATCGATGCGACATACATGCCTGACGTCTGCCAGCAAAACATCGCTGCCGCACACCTGCCACATGTGTCCAGGAATTTGCCTGTGAATGTCCCGGAGCCCAAGTCTCATCGAAAAACAAAAAAAAAATGAATTTTTTTGAAATGATTTTTCTGAGTGATTATTGGTTCATTTGTTTTGGTCTTTGTTTTCTTGAGTGAAACTTTTTGCTGATCAATTCTCAACGACAATTGCATTTTTCCAACAAAAAAAATCAATTTTTGACTCAACCTACATCTTGGTGGTGCTCTTCCTCTCGGCGCTCCTCCTCTCGAACTCGGATGTGGTGGTCCTCGTCTTCCGAGTGGTGATCTGGGTCTCGACACGAATGGCGGCGGGCCTCTTCCTCCACCTCTCGGACCTCCTCTTGGTCCGCCTCTCGATCCACCTCTCGGACCTCCTCGACTCGGTCTTCCTGATGATCGTGGTGGCGGCGAGCTTGTTCGTCCTTTTTTATGAGTCGGCTCACGAATAGTCGATCCAGCCGGTCGTTTTACCGATTTCGCATGGCTCGACTTGCTTGGCGACTTTTCCTCCAACCACTTCTTTTTGATATCAAAATTCGTCAAAAGTGAACCGAAATGTGCCTCAACTAAAAAAAAACATCAAAACTCAATTATTTTTGATAGGAAAAAAGCGTGTGGGAGGCGGCGGAAGGAAAACAAATAAACAAACAAATTGAACTTTTTCCCCCAAAACAAAAGCTGATAAAACAAACCTCCACGCATATAGACATTACAGTTTGTTACTCGAGTTTCCTCTTTTTCTTCGCCATCGTTATCAGTTTTCACCACAGTTGTGTTGATTTTCACAACAGCCTTATAACCGTGCGCAGCGACTGCTTCTTCAGCCGTTTCGAACTTTATAACAGCGCATGGTTGGCTGAAATATTTGGTGATATTTGGCGAATTTTTTATGTACAACTCACTCCCATTCATCTTTCAACAACTCGCAGCCGATAACCGATTGAAGTGGGAACCAACTACACGCCAAATCCAATGTCGGTTCGAAATTTGATGGTAAAACTTTGACAACCAACTCCTTCATTCGTGAAGTTGCTTTTATAACTCTTCCGAGCTTTTTCTCCAGGTCTTCTTTTCTTTTCAACGATCCGGTTGCTTTAATAATTGAGATTGTTGCTTGATTTTTATAAATTTACGAAACAATTTTTTGATAATTTGATTTTTTTTAAATTTTGTCACGGTGAAAATCTTAGCGAAAAACAAAGAAATATGGCTGAAAATGACAAAAATTTGAGGGAAAGTCATAGTTGTTCACTTTTCGTGATTCTAAACGTATTTTTTCGCAAAACTCATACAAGATAAACTAACTTTGTGGCAAAAGAATTTTTATTCTTCTTCCGTCCGGACTTCTGAAGTACACGAGATGTTTGAGAGCTTCTTCCATAACAGCATACGGTCCCGAAAACGTCAAAGTCATCGTTCTGGAAAAAAAACTTTTTTTCTAGAGAAATTTCAATTTTCCTTCACATACACATGCAAAACTTTGGAACCATCAGATGTGTAGCGGGTGGGAACATTGATATCAACCTTATGTGCACGGGTCATAGTACGGTACATGAATACATTTTGCAGATCCGCGAAGAACATGTTCTCAATGATCAGACGTTTATCATCATCCTTTCCTTCGACGACTAGAAATTTCAGAATTTTTGAAGATTTTCAATGAAAATCCTTACTTCTCCATTGAAACTCTGGCGCACCCTCCCAACAAGTCTCAAATTCAACTTTCTCATCATCATCTTCATAAACCTGGAAATGTTATTATTGTATATTCATGTTTTGAAATTGGAAATACCTTTTTCTTCGAAATCGATTCTTTCTTTTCTTCTACTTCGCCTTCCTTCGATTCATCTGTTAAAAATTGAATTTTTAGAGGGTGATTAGATTAGAAAATTTGCACGCCAAGTTGTTCCAAATCCTCTGTTTTCTTGATAAAACGTCGTAAGATACATATGTTCATAAAATCCAAATTTTGAAGCTTCTTCGCACAGTGAATTTTTGTCAATTTTGTTCTTTAGTGTCATCTTGTTGTTCACGTAAAAGAGGAACTTTTTCCACCAGGAAAAGTACCTTACGACTTTTTGTACCTTACGACCAGAGGGAGATTTTGGGCCGGCCTTTTTTTTTGGAAGACCGAAAAGGCCTAGGGTCATGAAAATACTCGAAAGTATGGTTTATTTAGATATAACGCATACATTTTCAGTAGAATTGCTGCATTTTTTAAATAAAAATACCGGCCAAATACAGACCGAAGAATGAAAGAGCCGAGCTTCCGGGCTTCCATCTCCCCCTGCTTCAGACAAATGAATATTCCTGACATTTTCAAGAAATGTATCAGTTAAAAATTCAACATCCCCAAATGTTGAACTTTGTCTGACTAACTATTCCGAAGAATGAGTTATTTGATGTCAAAAATTGTCACCTTTAGCCGTGTGATTATCATCCTCGTCTTCTTTCTTATTATCATTTCCCTCTTCGTATTCCATTCCATTTTCAGTTCCTTCTTCCTCTTCTTCTTCAATTTCATCTTCACCGTGTACTTCTTCTTCTCTAGTATTTACATTTTCGTCATCATCTTCTCCAACCTCATCAGCCATCTCATAACTTGCCCCGTTATTCTCCTCAATTCCATTTATATCTTCTTCAGTGAATTCGAGAAACTCGGCTGGAAGAGTTTCGAGAGTTTCAACTCTCATTCCAGCCGTCTCGAAATCCTTCTTTCGTCCCATCATGCGGTGCTTGTGCGTTTTTTCTACGAAACACAACAACGCGCGAACCGCGTTTGTCTGTAATTAGAGATTCTTGCTTTTTCGATTGATGAGACGATATTCGTTGAGGATGGCGAGATGAGGGAGGCTCCACTTGATGGTTTTTGATCTTTGAAGTTCTACCCCGCCCTTGTTAGAAAATCAGAACACACGAAAAGTTAAAAATGTCAAACCTCTGGAATATCTGCTTCAAGTTTTGGAATTCGCACAATCTGAAATTTGAAATATACAAAAACATGAACAAAATAAATCAACCAACCTGCGACAACGACGATGGATCAAGTTTGTGCTCATCCGACAATAAGTTACGAATACAATCCGAGAACTGTTCAAAGGTATCCGCCATAAAATCAGTGGGAAGTTGACTCAAAAGCACGCAACTATGAAAAAACGAAAGTTTATTTTATTATTCTTATGAACCTACTAGGTGATATCAATTTTACGTGGATCTCCACCATGTTGACTGTAAATCTGAGCAACAATATCATCTTCCGTCTCATCCAGAGGTACTAATTCTTCAGCTTCCTTATCGGGTTCCTCGGTTTTCACTTCAACAGCATCAGTAATGGCGGATTCTTCAGTCATTTAGGCTCTGAAAGTAAACAAAATTTTTGATTCATCAATCACGGTTCAGGAAAAAACAACTTTGGTGTAAAAACGAGAAGATATATGACATCACGATTCAATAAAACAAAGGGCGGCGAATTTCTCAAATTTGCGCCAATAGTTCAGTAGCTGACGTTTTTCTCACTGGGTTGCAAAAAAGAAATGAAAAAGAAAAAAGAGAAAGATTCGCGTGGGATAACAACGAAAAAAAAGTAAAAAAAAACATTGACGAAAGAAAAAAAATAGTGTGTGGAAATATTTCGATTATTTTTATTTTTCCGCGAATCTCTAGAAAGATAATTTATACAAAGGATGAGTAATGCAAAAGAAAGAACGTATCAAAAAACAAAAAATGGAATTTCAATGTTTTCTGAAAAGGAAAGTTTGTTAAATTACACGTTAAATAGTTCAAACTTTTTTTACCTGACTTTATATCGCAATTCAAGATTTATTTGCATTTTTCGATAAGAGCTAGGTTCAGGTTTATTCAATTTGTTGAAAAATTGTTATTCGGATATAAAACAACTTAAAACTTGCGAAAATCGGTTATTTCTTCGAAAAATTCTGAAAACAAAATTTAAAAACTGACTCCGCCCACTTGCCTCAAGTCGCGCGTTCGTTTGCAATCACAGCGCACACTTATTGAAAACATTGCTGAAAATTTTATTTCATTTTTTACTAGTTTTTCGCGTTTTAGGTTGTTAGTAAAGTTTATAAATCAAAAATATAAAACTGACGTATATGAAAAAAAGTTCAAAAATCAAGTAAACTTGAAATTGCATCATTTTCGAGTGAAAAGATATATGTTTCAAAAACATTAAAAAACATTTTTTTTGCAAAAAAATTTGCAACTGAAACCATAAAAATTTGATTGAAAAATTTATTATTGATGTAAATAGCACGCAGAAAAAAACGGTTTTCAAGTAACCGGCCGATTTATCAGGCATTTGATTGATTCTCTTGTGGTTCATTTTTCGACTTTTCGAGTACAGTTTCTGAAATTTTGACAATAGTTGGTATTCATCAAAATTTTCTCACCGTATTTCCTAATTGTCAGAATGTGTATAATAATAGAAACGACCGAGAAACTAACCAAAACCAATTTTGCAATACTAATCAGTTTCTCATTTACTACATAGCATGTGCGATTGTGGCCATGTTGGAATGCTTCGGAAATTGAAGAGCACCCAAACCCGGTTGCATTTATCAAATTCTATAAAAAATAAATGTTATAAGATATTCCCGGGTATTTCCCCCTCGTGAATCGAGTCCAATTTCAAAAAACGTATTGAAATTTTTATACTTTTCTATAGACAAAATTGGCGAAAAAAAACTCACATTGTAGTTCTGTATTGAGGATACAATTGCATTTTGCATGCTTGGAAAATATTTATTAACAAGTGATGCACCTTTTTTCTCAAGAGTTTCTTCAGACGTCCATGACATATCGTAGGCGAAGGGTTCCAAACTTTGAACAAGTGGCACATAGGAGTTCACGACTTCTTCTAGAACTGGTTTGAACTCTCTCAATGGTTCGCATCTCGTCTTTTGTTTGATAATTTTGGGAACTAAATCGGTAACTGTTTTTTGTTGTTCATTGATCAGCCTGAAAGTACGAATCAATACAGGCACACTGAACCGTGCTATGCGTATTAATTTTTTCGGAATTGGTGTCAAATAGTCATCATAAATAGTTGTTGGAATGAATATTCCATCGTTTGGAGCCGCGAAAATATGACTTTTGGAAGCTGTGCAGTTCAAGAAATCGTCTTTTGTGATTGTTCTGAACGATTTGTTGAATGACGGAATGTCGAATTCATAAAAATCGAACAGGTGCGGTTCCTGTTGACACCGATTGGAATTGGCTACAATTTCGTATATGAATACAATGACAACATGGAGTGCGACAATGTAGAAGAGGACATTGAGGACGACACGAGAAATCAGAGACGATCGAAGTTTTGGATTAAAGGTTGTGACATAAATTGACAATGTTGTGAAAATGAACACAATCATTGATGGAAGAACATACCAAAACATCAATTCTCTATTCTGAAAAAAACAGACCTCTATCAGGCGGAAACATCCGATTATTTTCTTGAAAATAATTATCTCTGATTTTGTTTCAATCGTAACCCGATGATTTGATTTGATATAGAAACTCAAATTTTACCTTTTTATTTGTCGTTCCCATCATTCTATTCCGTAACTCTTCTTCTTTTTTCTTGAATTTATTTGCAATGTTCAGCAGTGCTTCACTAACAGATTCCAAGTATTGTTTTATTTGTTCTCGTTTGTTTATGAATGCTGCCTCATAGGTCGATTCATTTTTCATGAATTGTCTTATTCGTGGCCATATTGGAACCCCTTCTAGATATCCCTGTCTGAGTTTTGACTCAGTTACTTCCTTGTACACTGTATCTCCATCGTTTCGAACCGTCTCATCGCACTGACTTGACAACATCAAACTATTCAAATTCGCCAACAATTCTGGTCCACGGAAGTTTCTCATTGCTTTCATCAAATTGATGTATTCTTCTGCTTCTTCGGGCAAGGAATTTATTGTTTCATCGAATGACATTATATTTGTTGTTGTTGAGAAGTATTCACTTGCATTTGAAGCTCTCCACTCTAATACTGAAGAAAATAATAATCAATTTTGTAAATAGTTCACATATCGATAACACGCGAAAAAGATAACTGTTTTGAACTCACATTTGATATTATCGCTCATTTTATAAATATCACTGGTAATTTCGCTCGAATCAGTCCAGAACCAGATGTTCACAGTGTAAAATATAAACACGATCACTGATATTTGACCAGATGATATTAAAATATCCGACCATCGTTTATTTTTTGGAATTTTCGGAATCAGCTTGTGTGTGTATTTCCAGCCAGTTTTGATGATTATCAAAATTGCAGAGATGAAACAGTATATACCCAGAATGACCAAATTAGTCGAAAACATGAGTTATTATTTGTTAGGACTGATTGAAATTGAATGAAAGTTACACGTCAGCAAACCGAAGTACACGTTTTTTCTCGAAAAACATTTTTTTTTTAATGAAGGTTTTTCGAGTCCTGTGCGCCTTTAAAAATTAATTGATTCGAAAAAAAAAAAGATTTCAAATTGCTTAATTGAACATTGTCAAACATTGCATAATAAGTACATGAGCAGAACAATTTTCAAAATAATAAAAAATGCAGACAAAATAGGTGGCAAGTGATGTTTTGGCGAGCTGATATTTCAATGTAAAATGATAAAGATCCGGATATCCCTGAATAAAATTAGACACAAGTTTCAGATTTTCGTCGAATTCTCGACGCCAGAAAATCGTTGGACGGATAGGCTCCTCCTCTGATCACTCCTCCCAATTCGGGCATCGATTCGGCGACATGTTTCTCGTCTAAATAGCTGGGCGTACGATAGTTGGAGACTGGAGTTTGTGGCGGATACATTAAAGGCGCATCGAATTCCATGGATCGGCCAATGTTGGTCACATTGGTTCGACTGCTTCTTTGAATGCTGAATGAGTCGGATTCTTTTGATGATGCAAATGAGAAATATGTGAAGAGCATTGAAATGAGGAATGAGATAAAGTGACAAAATGCGGCTGCCATTTCCAAGAAGAACGCTGTTCCGACACGTTGCTGAAAAAATGTAAGATTTTTGGAGATATTTTGATTTGCAAATTTCTAATTCTCTCAATTTCACTCACTCATTTCTCGGTCGATCAAAAATTACGAATATACATGACTAATAATTTGCAAACAAGTGGTAAAAATTAAATAAAAATCAAAATTCCGAAAAAAAAGTCAGTCGCGTTGCGTGTCGGCGACGCGTCTCTCATTTCAAGACAGAAAAATATGTCTCTGTCTTTTCGAAATGAGAGCCGCGTCGCGGACACGCAACGCGGCCGACCAGACTTCTGATTTCCATTTAATTTTTGACACCTGTTTGCAACTTGACAGTCATGGGGATTCATAATTTTCAATCTATTGGGGAAAATAGTGAGTAAGAATAAGAGATTTAGAGAAAGAGTGGAAACTTTTGGACCTATTCGTGACAATGATAAAAAGAAAAAAATTAATTTTTTTTTTTCTATAAAAATTCCAATGCAAATTTCAAAGGCGCATAAATTTTCCCGGGTTGGTCTCGCCACAACTCGAACAAATCATCATTTTTTTTCAACTTTTTTGAGAAAAAAATTAACTTTTATTAAATGGCAAAATTAATTTTTAAAATTTTTTTATTGTCACGAATAGGTCTATAAAAGTCGTCGAAAATACTTTTGTTCAAAAAAATTTTCACCCAAAATTACCTCATATGTTCCAACAATTCCCTTGATGAATCGATTATCAGCACGATGAGAGTAGAAGAAGAAAATACCTTCAGCAATAGCCGACAAAAATGCTGCAAAAAATCATCATTTTCTCAACCAAAAAATCACAACAAACTTGTCAAAAGTGTAATTCCGGTGAAAATCAACGCCAACGACGAATAGCAGCACGCGCACATTCCGATGCACGTCGACAAGAACGTTGTCAGTAGGGCGAAGCCGAGGAGTATCAGTGTGGCAGTGTGCCAACCGTAGAATTTGTGACGATTCACTTCGCCGACTGGACTGTTGTCGTCTTCGATGTCGAATGTGCCAGAGTATTTGTCGTAGTCGAATTTGTAGACGCAGTGAAGCGGTTCGGTCACTGTTGCGTATCTGGAAACCAACCCTATTGTGGGGGAGTGAACTCTGCGTCTCTTACTATCTCTCTCTTTCAAAAAAAGATCAACCAAAATGTAAAAAAAATATTTGAAAAATCTCGAATTGTGCTTTTGTTCGTCGAGGTGTTCACTTTTTGTCTAGCACACTCCTCTTTTTCTGTTGTCTCTCACATGTTATGTGTACGATACTCCGCTTTGCCACTTGTTTAACGCAAATGTCGTAAGAAGGCAACTTAGATTGACACGTTTTTTTTTTCAAAAAATAGAACTGAAACGTTAGAGGTTCAAAGGAACACGCTGATTTTGTCGATTCGTGTTGAGACCTTAATTTTCCACCTTACGACACTCCGCCTTTACACTTGCGTAAAACAATTGTCTTAGGTGTCAAATCGGAGTGTGGTACACATCGCATATGAGAGACAACACAAATAAAGGAGAGCGCGCTAGACAAAAGTGTGAACAACTCGACGAACAAATGCACAGTTCGATATTTTTCAAATATTTTTTTTGCTCAAACTCTTTTTTTTTGAAAGTGTTTTTTTTTTTTTTTTTTTTTTGAAAAATCGTTACTGATATCGGAATCTTAAAATACACTCACAAAGGAAAATTATGGATGACTTGAAACGTATTTTAAACTGGAAATTTTTCAGAAAAAAAAATTTGAATGTGTAAGGAATCGAACCCTTGATATTTTGATTTATAGATTCCAAACGTCTAACCTGTTGAGCTGCCATGTCACAACATTTCTTGATGTGATTTTTAAAAAGATCATGGGTAGACAACCAACCCTCTTTTCAACATTTTTCAAAAATTATAAATCATTTGAAACGTATTTTAAACTGGAAAAAAATCAAACCTTTGTAAAATATGATTACCATCCCGACTATGTCTCGTACAATCCAACCACAATCCATGTTCATGAATCGAATTATACTCTCTCAAATTGACAACTTGCCAAGAGGGTGTCAAAATGGCGGCAATCGATAGACCACCGGCGATCAACGAGAATATAACAGCAAAAATCAGCGAACCCTTTCGAGCCACATCATTACCCGATGACATTCTTCTCTGAAAACCCAAAAAATCAGAAAAAAGTCATATTTTTTTGAAAAAAGCTTACATTAATCATTTTTGGAAAGTATATATATGTTTCAAAAATCAATAATACGGAAAACAAATTCTCCTTTTTTTTGGGCAAAGCGGGCAAACTGGTATTTTTAGAGTGGAAATGTTAGAAATCGAGAGTTTCAACAAGGATGATTCATATTTGTAACATGAGAAAAAGAGTCAGTTTTGGAGGGATTTTTTGGAAATAAAGTTTAAATTTTGAGAATTGGGAGAAAAAGATGAAGTAGGGGTGGAAAAAAGTTCGGTCCGAAAATTTGAAAAAAGGGCCTAATTTTTAAGGCAGAAAATGCCTTTAAAAATTGAGCCCGAAAAATCTGGCGCACAGAGATTTTGAACCAAAGTTGGGACCAGAAAAATTGTCGTCAAAAAATTTTTGTCCCAAAACAATCTGGGCCTAGTTGGTTTTTCAAAAACCGAACCTAATTTTTTTTTTTGAAAAAAATGGCTAAAAATGTGCTCAACGTAGGCACGAAAAATTTGGCCTAAAAATGTTCGGACCAAGAATTTTTGAAAAAACTTTTTATTCCGAAAAAATAATCCGGGCCTAATTGTTTTTTGCAAAAAAATGGCTCAAAAATTTCGGGTTAAAAAAACAGGCCCAAAAAATTTCAGGCCGGCCCGGTTTTTTTTCTGAAACAGACCAAACAAATTATGAGCCGGAAAATTTTTAGCCAAATCTCGTAAAATATGAAAAACCTGGAAATTTGGGCGAATTCCGAAAAAAATTGCCAGAACTTTTTTCAGAAAAAAATTTTGGGGGTTTTTTCCAAGTTAATTTTCGAAACTCAACTCCGGTTCTGAAAATTTCATCATTTTCAGATCAATTTTATCGGGCCGGGCCTAGAAAAGTGTGAAAAAAAAGTAACAAAATTTCTCAACAAAAAATAGGTCAAAAAGCTCTGTGGCGAAAAAGTCAAAAAATCGTCAATTGAGGTTTTTGTGACCATGATCTGCAAAAAAGAAGAAGACAGGTTGGTCAGGTAGCGAAATAGCCGTTAATCTCAGAAACGCAGACAAAAATTTGAAGGTCAGAAATCGATACGACTTCCAAAATACTTCTAGAAAAAACCGTTAAAAATTTGGGGTCAAAATGAACTTTTTCGGTTGAAAACCCTCGAAAAATGAAAGTTTTAGCGACAAAATTAATAAAAAACTTTCCAAAAATTTTTTACGTTCAAAACATAATACTAGAAAACCGTCATTTTTTGTCAGCTAACATAAACTGGTTTTTTTACCCTCTGCCTGATGCAAAAACAAAAACAAGAGTAGAATTATTATTATGTTCCTTTAAATTACTGTAGCTAATGAATTTTATCAACAAGATTTATTGTTGTATATAAAAGTGTACAGGGTGGTTTTTTCTTCGAAATCGGAACAATTTCTCTTTTTTACGACCTATGATCAATGAGGGATATATGATTCATCGGAAGAAGAACTAGATTTTTTGAGATGTGTGAGAAATTTTTGAAATTCCTGGAAGGAGAAAATTTAGTTTTCAAAATGTCTTGTTTTTTTTTCTGAAAAAAATCGGGCCGGCCTAAAAAATTAGAACCAGGCATGAGCTGAATTTTGTAGCATTAAAAATTCCAGAGTTTTTTATATAAAAAAATGTTAAGCCCGGAGCTCAAAACTACAGTACCTTGAAAGCAAAAAGTTTTTTTTTTTTTGAAAAAATCGGGCCTGTCTTTGAAAATACAAGAATTTTCCAGAAAATGATGATTTTAAAATTTCCGGCCCGAAAAGTATTAGGCCGTTTTCTACACGAAATCGGACCGGCCCGAAAAATTAGAACCACGGAGGTGAATTTTTGTGGGTATTTTTTTTCAAATTTTCAAACTTTTTCAAAACTACTGTACCTTGAGCTAAAAAAATGAATTTTTTCCAAATTTTCGGCGTCAGAAACAAAGAGGAAAAAGGTTTTTTGAATTGTCCGGCCTAGATTTCCAAATTCTAGGCCACGAAAAAAACTGGTCTGAAAATTTCAAATCCAAATTTCGCTGCCCTAAAATTTTCAGAGTTTTTGGCAAAAATATTCCAATAAAAACGTGACATTTCTTTATCACAAAAATTGTTGTGGCCTAGTTTTCCAAATTAAAAATTCTAGGCCACGTCAAAAATATTATGGACCTCACATTTTTTGAAAATTTCAAACATTTCAATTTTGTTCTTGAAAATTTCATGACCTAGATTTCCAAATTCAAAATTCTAGGCCACAAAAAAGCTGGTCTGAAAAAATATTCCGAACATAGTTTTTTGGCCAATAAAAACGTGACCTAGTTTTCCAAATTAAGAATTCTAGGCCACACGAAAATTAGCATAACTTCATCAAATCAATAGAAAATAATAATAAAAATAATAAAAAGGGCAGCGTTCTCCTCAAATTGATGTCTATTGAAAATGACCAATTGAAAGAGGAACAGAAGAAGGACAACAGTTCACTTTCGATTAAAAATAGTACGAAGAGAAGAGGTAGACAATGCAAAACGATTATCGCCTATTTTGTATTTCGAGGCGAACACTTGTTCAGCTAGACAGATAGATAGGTAGCTACCTTCAAAGGGACGGATATTTGACAACAACAAAAAAGTGGTGGTGGCCTTGGAATTGTAAACAAACTTTTTTTTTTGATTTTATTGGATCGGGGAGGTTTTTGAAGAGAAAAACTCTGCGTCTCGCACTCTCTCAAAAATTGAATCAGAAAAATTTTGGGCTTGAAATTTTCTGCAAAAATTAGGTAAGCCATTTTCGAGCCGTACTGGTTTTTTCTTCAAAAATGTTTCCCAACAAAAACTTCGGGTCAAAATTGTGAACAAACATTTTCGTGATTTTTTAGGTCGGTAAATTTTTTGAGGAGAAAACTCTGCGTCTTGTACTCTCTCGAAAACTGATTCATGATATTATAGGCCTAAAATTCGGGGGCCAACACTTTGGTTGAAAATTGAGCTCACATTTTTTGTTCGCAAATTTTGGTCCAAAACTCGGGTCTCCAAAGTTCGGGCCGGCCTCAAAAATTGTTCTCAAAAAATTTCGTGGCAAAAATTATTCGGACCGGGCTGGGATTTTTTGAACGGGCCAAAAAATGAAAAAGAAGACACTGTCAAGATTTTCGGGCCTGAACCCTTTTGAGGCCGGCCTGATTTCTCTTCAAAAATGTCTCCGAATCAAAAAAAAGGTGGTGTCAAAAATAAGGTCGAATTTCTCGCCGCGCCGCAGGAGATCTCATGTCAAAAATTAGATCATCAAAGCGATAAATCACACACACCTCCGAAAATCGACAAAATTTGTCCGGATATTTTCATCTCATCAGAAATATGAAGAGAAAAGTTTCAAAAAAATTTCGGATCCAAAAACAAAAAAAAATATAAGAAATTTATTTCGGATTCAAAACTTCTAAAAATATTTGGCTTTCTTATGATTATTTTTTGAAACAGTAAATTTTTGAGAAATGTTTTTTCCGTTTTTTCAACAAAAAAAAGTTATTTGGTTAAAAAATTGATATTTCAGAGCTTGGCAAAAGTACAGTAGTTTTCTAATTTTTCAATTTTTTGGATCCAAAAACTAGAAAATTGGTCCCAAAATCAACCAACAAAAAAATGCGAAAAATAATAATAATAATAAAGAGTAGTGTCCTTGGGTTGGAGATGATATCGGACCTTTGCTAACCGCCTCCATCCACTTATGACCAGAAAGGTGGAATGAATGACCTTGGTGAATGAACAACAACACCCTACCACCACGCCTATTTATGTATATATCTCTCTTGTATTAATTAAAAATACTGTGAGGGGTTGGAAAAGGAACAGGGAGATTTTTTGATGAGTGAGATAGCAGCTAAAGTTTTTTGATCAAAAAAATAGAATTTCAGAAAAATTCCGGTCGAAAATTTGTTGGATCTAAATAGTTTGAATTTTCTGGACCGTCTGAGAAAAATATATGACAAATTTTTTGAAAAATCAAAAAATTTCGAAACAAATTTTTTAAAATCTTACGGATCGTTTCAAAAAACAATTTATGAATTTTTCTGAAAATTTTAAGTTTTTGGATCCGAAAAAAGTTAATGTTTAAGAAAAAATGCGTTCTCTTTGTAACGTATCACGTGAAGTTTTGAGATTTTTGAGTTTTGCAAAAAATTCGAGCCTGGCCGAAAATCACTGGTGGAAAGACTTTTTTTTCTCAAAAACTTTCTTTTAAAAAAAAAATAATAAAGCCAACAATTTTCAGAAAATTTCAATCTGCTAAATTTTTTCTGATTATTCAAATTTTCAAAAATAAAAATCTGAAATTTTCAGAACAAAAAATATTACAAAAATTTTCCGGGCCGTCTGAAAAAAATCAATAAATTCTGAGGCAGAACCCGGCCAGTTTTGAGTTTTGGCCAAAAAATGACCAGATATTGGTTGTTGGCCCACCACCTGTGAATTAAACGCTTAACCTGTTGAACCGCCAAGCCACATTGTTACACGTCCAAATTTTTCTTCAAATATTCCAAGAAAAAAAAGGCGCGAAAAGTTTGATGAATTCAGAAAAAAAGTCAAAACCAATTTCCAATTTCGACGTGTTCCCCAAAACAAAGATAACACGTGGAAATGTGGCTCTTTTATCCTCTCGCCCAACAAGAATCGACCATTTTAGAATTGAGCATCGTCAACGATTAGCCATCATTTTATTTGAGTGTTTCGAACTGTTTTGGGCAACATGACATCGAACTTATCGACACTGATCAATACGGTAGATCTGTTTCCACAGTAATCCATTCATCTCAAAATCAATTCAGGTACCCATGATGAAAATGCAATTTTGCTACGGTTTATGGCCAATGTTAGTCGGTTTTCTCGGTATCGCATTTCTAAATATTCAATGTTCTAAAAAGAAAAAAGATGTTAGTTTTTTTCCAAAATTTTTCAACAAAAAAAATCAATTTTTTGCAGACGGAATCCAAATCGGCATCTGAATCAAAGGCAGAAAAAAAGAAGGGAGCCGCTGAGGAGAAAAAAACATCTTCTAAAAAAGAGGAAGAGGTACGGTCGAAAAATACAGTAACCATTTAAAGGAACACAGCTGGAAAAATATTGCGATTTATTAATTTCCATGTTCCTTTGAATGGTTACAGTAATTTTTCAAAATTGAATCGGCATTTCATACATTATCAATAGAGCGCATTTTACCAATTCAATTTTCAAATCTAGAAATGGGCGGGGCAAAGGAAGTTAGGCCAGTGTTTGCGAGAAAAACTTGGTTCCGCCTAAATTTCTGTGCGAGGTTTTCATTTTAAATTTCGCCCTCGAGAAAATGTGGCATGGCAGTGTAACAGGTTAGGCGTTCGTTTATAGCGTGAGAGGTCGAGGGTTCGATTCCCCACCTCGGCAAACTTTTTATTTACCAAAAACAAAATTTTTCCTGCAATGGGCGGGGCCAAAATGTGTGCCAAAGTTTGCATTAAAACTCCGCCTAAGTTTCTATGCAAAATTTTTACATTCATCAATCGAAAATTTTGCAGAAAAAGCCAGACACTGATAAAAAGTCGAAAAAATCGGAAAAAAAAGATGAGAAGAAAGACGAAGCCAAGAAGGATGGAGACAAAAAGACAGAAGAGGACAAGGCGAAGGACAATTTCAAAAAACCGAACGACGAAGCAGCTGTGGCCGGTAAAAAAGATCCCAACTATCAGACATTGGCCGGACTCGACAATGACGGCGTATTCGGAGCCGACAAAAACCCGAAGAAGAAGTTCAAGGCTCCAGAAAAAGTGGAAAAGGCTGACGCGAAGGATCCGCAATACGAGACATTGGTTGGATTGGGTGAGGAGGTGTTCAAAGAGGATGGTGGAGAGAAGAAGGATAAGGAGAAGGAAAAGGAAAAGAAGAAGGAATTCAAACCACCAGAGAAGGTGGCAAAGGCTGATGCCAAGGATCCACAATATGAAACGTTGAATGAGGTGGATAAGGGAATTTTCAACAATGATGGAGAGAATAAGAGCAAGGCTGATAAGGATGAAAAGAAGGATAAGGAGGAGAAGAAGGATGACAAAAAGGAGGAAAAGAAGGAGGAAAAGAAGGAGGAAAAGAAAGAGGAAAAGAAGGAAAAGGAGAAGGAAAAAGAAAAGGAGAAAGAGGATGAGAAGGAGAAAAAGTAAAAGTATCGCAAACAATAAATTCATTTTGCTCCTTGTTCTATTTACAAATTATATTTGACAAAATTCCTCTTTTTTCTAGTATTCGCTATCGGTGCTAGAAGTTGATGAAGAGTCAGAGAGTGTCATGTCGTCAGCACTAGAAAATGTTTTTTTTAGTTTTTGTGAGTATTTTAAGTTACAAAAAATCCTAAAATTGTCATTTTAGTCTGAGAAATTTTTTTCTCCGTGAAATTTCGAAACGCATGAAAACTTCGGAGAACATCTAGAAATATTTTCCTTTTTAATGCGATGTGCAAAGTAAGGAAAAATGCAAAAAATCGGCAAAAAATATCGCGCAAAGTAAAAGTGATTTTTCCCGATATTTGCGGAATGGAACATTTTATTCCAAAAATACTTATGGGAAAGTGTGTAAAATTGAAAGAAAGTCATATTCCAACATGCAGATTTTCAAATTTCTCGGAAACAATACTGTTTTTTTCAATTCCCATTTTTTGCCGATTTTTTGCCCGTTTTTTACTTTGCACATCGCATAACAAATGTGTGTACCGACATCACACTGGATACGCCATACAGTAAGACAGGCAAACAGTTCTCCTCTTTTCCTTGGAATTTTATGAGGTTTCAAAATGTCCCGGAGTCAAATTATTGACTATTTTTGAAAGATTTTCAATTTCGACGGCAAATTTTTTTACGCCTATAACAAGGAAAAAATAAGATCAATTGAAGAGAACCAATATGGCTAGAAATCAAACAGTCAGGACTAAATACCGTATATGTTTGTTGAAGGAACATGATTTTTCAATTTTTTTTTACATTGTGGATCAGCTCTTCGTTACAAGACCCTGTCTGCGACTTTTTGTTTTCCATTGTTTCTTGGTTTTCTTTTTTTAGAACACCTGGGTTCCTCGCAGTGTTACTGTATTTGAGGTGTGAAAAAAATGGCGTCAAAATGAAAAAATTGCTTTCACGTAAAACTTTCAATCCACGTTTCACGTTTAAAAAAATTGTTTTCCAATTTTTTCGTACTGACAAATTTGTTATTTTGAAACTTTCTTACCTTTCAAAATCGATTGATTGCTCTCCAACATCTCTGGAAGCTTCTATCGAATTGTCACTGTCATCTTCCTGAAAATTTTTGAATTAGACTTTTGTGGGAAAATCATTTTTCTAGCCAAAGGGGGCAGATTGAGGTGGAAAAATATTTCTTGAAACTTATGCGGCGCACAAAATCAAGAATAAAGTCCAATTTCGAAAAAAACAAACAGTATTTTTAAAGGAACACTGTTTTTTGATTGGAAAATTTACTTTTAGAACAACCTGAGTATCTAAATCACTATTTTTCCCTTTTTTGAAAACAAATTACTTGATTTTGGACGTCGCATAAATTCGAAAAACTATTTCCGAAAGAAAAAATCGGAAACTTTCGCTCTAAAAACCAGAAAAATTCAAAGTACCTCGTCTTCCGAAGAAGGTAACATATCAGCTTCTTCAATCGCATACTCGATATCATCGCTCAAACGGCTTACAGCTCTGTTGAACTTCTCTTCATCATCAAGAACTCCATCATCTTTACAGTCGTCGAGTTTGGCCATGATTGCACTTTTAACACGGATCAGCAATTGACGATAACCTTCTGAAAATGGAGAAAAATCGATTTTAATCATTATTTTTTGACCTACCATTGAAATATGGCTTCTCCTCGTTTTGATTTCCCTGTTGTTGTTGTTGTTGTTCTTGTCTTTGCGAATTTTCAATTTCGACAATTGGTTTTTCTTTGGAAAGGATATCCATTTTTTGTAAGATTTCTGAAAAAACCCGTTTTTCAAAGAACATTTTTCCAAAAAATTATTTACCCATTAAATGGTAGTTGACTGGAATTTTATCAATACTGCATTTAGTTTCAGAACGACATGTTGGACATTCGAAATGTAGCGAATTTCCATATTCGTTGATTCGCAATAAGCATTCGTTGCAAAATGAGTGCCCGCAGTGTAATATTTTGGCGATTTTTGATGAGTCGTTGAACTTCTGAAAGTTTGTTTATTGAATTTTCCTCTGACTCCAATGTTACCGAGTAGCAAATTGCGCACAAAGAAATCGAATCGATTATTTCTCTACTAAATGTTTGGCAATCATCTGAACTTCTAACCTCTTGTGTAGCATTCATTTTCTCTGAAAAACGTGGTTTAGTCACTGGAAAAATGAGGAAAATCTACCTATTTTCATTGATGGTGCTGCAAACAACGACATTCTTGTTGAACACTTGTTTCCGAAGAAAAATGATTTTTTTCGAGAAAATAAAGAAAATAAAACGAAAAATAAATCCTTCCCGCGCGAGCTAAACGGGTCTCACAACGAACAGATATTCTGCGAAATATTTTATTTTTGAATACGTACTTTTATTTTTTTTTTTTCACAAAGTTTTTTTTGTTGCTCGTTCTTTCTGTTGGATTATTGCCCTTCGTTGTTTTATTAATTTTTGAAATGAAAGACCACGTATAATTTCTAAAGCTTTTTTCACGTTTCAGACCTTATGTTAGTTTGAATTTAAAACAAATCATTTTTAGAAAAACCAAAAATTTAATAATGACGATGTTTTCAAGATACATATCAAGAATATTTCATGGAGCAGAATATAAAGGGTTTCAAGGTGACGAGGTATGTTAATTTTTACCATTACTTTTGTTATTTGTTCATCATTTTCCCCCTTTCCGAGTTGTTTTCCATCCCTTTCTCTTCTCGTGTACGCTCCGCCCATTTTCTGTTCAAAGGCGCACTCTTTTTCTCTTCCCATTGGTCTTGTTAGGCACGACGAAAAATTGAAATTGCTGCTGGCCGCAGAGACCAACAATCGATCTTGTATCTCGTAGTCATTGATTCTCGCCCCCCTCTATGTTTGAAGTATTGAGTTTTTATAACTACATTTCATTGTATCCACCTCGTTTCGTTGTTTTTTCTTGCTCTTTGGAACACATTTTAAATTCGATTTGCAGTTATAAACCATGTCTTACGATTTGGCCACCGCTGAAAGAGCCGCTTATGCTCCATTCTTCGGATACATGGGAGCCGCGTCAGCGCAAATCTTCACCGTTCTCGGCGCCGCCTACGGAACAGCCAAATCGGCCGTCGGCATCTGCTCAATGGGTGTGATGCGACCGGAATTGATCATGAAATCGGTCATCCCCGTTATTATGGCCGGTATCATTGGTATCTACGGTTTGGTCGTCGCCATGGTTTTGAAAGGAAAAGTGACATCCGCCTCAGCCGGCTACGATCTCAACAAAGGATTCGCTCATTTGGCCGCCGGTTTGACATGCGGTCTTTGCGGTTTGGGCGCCGGTTACGCTATCGGAATTGTCGGTGATGCCGGAGTTCGTGGAACTGCTCAACAACCAAGACTTTTCGTCGGAATGATTCTTATTCTTATCTTCTCCGAAGTCTTGGGACTCTACGGAATGATCGTTGCTCTTATCCTTGGAACTTCATAATTTATCTTTCTTTTTTTCAAAATCTCTCGAACCTTCCATGCTTCTGTGATGGTATTTCCCCCCAAAACATTCCATTTTCTTTTCATAGAAATATGTATTCTATTAGATGTACCTATAACTACTTAGATTGTGCTCTCCTCCTCGTTCATTTTTTGAGGAAACAGCTCTTTCTTCACCCTGTTTTTTTCCCGTTTTGCTCTCTCTCTCTTATGTTGAAAATGTTATAATTATTATATATGAAAGAAATAAACAAATTTTAGGAGATGTCCTCAACACCGTCTGGGGATTATTGGCTGATTTCGGTGCCCGGCGAGAAGGCGCCCAATGATGCGTGGGACAAGCTGAATCGAGCCACATCCAATGTTTCGGCAAACTCCAAATTTCAAATTCCTGATCTGAAGGTTCAGTTTTCCATTTTTGTTCCTAAAAAATTGTGTTTTTTCCAGGTCGGAACTTTGGATCAATTGGTTGGCCTTTCTGATGATCTCGGCAAACTTGACACCGCTTCAGAAGCGTGAGTTTCATGATCTTATTTGTGAAAATAAACAAAAATTTAGTTTAAAATTCGAAAAAATAGTCCCAACATTATTTTTTGGAAAACCTGGACATTTCCAGGCAAACGTTCAAAATCATAAAAAATGGACAATTTTTGAAAAATTTCCGCTTCCGCTTCCGCACGATTTTATAAAATTATGTTTTTTTAATCGAAAAGTAATAAAATGTTGCAAGTCGTGGCGAGACCAAACCGGAAAAATCAATGTGCCTTTAAAAAGGTTCCGGAACGTTTCGAAATCGCGACATTTCGAAACCGCATAAAATAATCTTAAAAATATCGAAGAATATCCAAAAAATTATTTTCCCTTTTCAACAAATGTGTGTACCGACATCCTACTGGATGCGCCACACAATAATACAAACAAAGATTTCTTTCTTCTTTTCCTTGGATTTTCATGCTGTTTCGAAATACCTCGGAGCCTTGGAAAAAAAACGGATTAAAAAAAATTTAATCAATTTTTTTTTCACAAAATGGCCCTAAAAAATGTCGGATTTTTCCTAAATATAATTTTTGAAGGGTTATCCGAAAGCTCGTTCAATATTTCACCGAAGTTTTGGAAGAGGACAAGAGCAAAATTGCGGAAAATTTGTTGATCGGCAACAGTGAGTTGAACCCCCTACCCCTGTTGGTTTTTTTTTTTCAAAAATACAATATAAAATTTAGAGGACATGAAGACGTACGTGACTAAGTTCCAATGGGAAGGTGCCAAATATCCGCTCAAACAATCATTGCGAGTTTTGGCCGAAATTCTCGGCAAACAAATCACCCAAATCGACAATGATCTCAAAGCGAAATCGTTGGGATACAACAATTTGAAGAATAATCTCGCCTCACTAGACCGCAAAACCACAGGAAGTCTATTGACCAAAGATTTGGCCGATATTGTTAAAGCCGAAGATTTTGTGTTGAACTCGGAATACTTGCAAACTGTGGTGGTTGTTGTGCTCAAAATCAACGCCAAAGAATGGGAGACGAAATATGCGACTTTTTCGCCAATGGTTGTGCCGGGATCGTCGAAATTGTTGGCCGAAGAAGGAGAACATGCATTGTATACTGTCACACTTTTCAAAAAAGTTATCGAAGAATTCAAAAACACTGCCAGAGAGAATAAGTGAGTATTTCAAATAGCAGTTTCTGTTTGAGATTTTGTACCTTCTCAGAAAAAAACTGTTTGATCCATACCTGTCACAAGAAGGTACCAAAATTTTGAAAATAAACAATATAAATTGGTCTCATTCGGAAGACCGTAGTGAATACTATAAAACTCATGAAAAGTTTAAAAAAAAATATATATTAGCTATGAAAAAAGATCACCAAGAAATTGTTTTCAATAAATGTATGTACCGACATCCCACGGGATGCGCTATACAATAGGCATTCAAATGTTTTATGTTGGAATTTCATGAATATTTGAAGATGTTTTAGCTGTTTCCTAACTAAAATTCACAGCTAGAACATTTTGACCCAAACTTTCTCGAAATTTTGAAAATTTATACCTGACCTAGAAGTAAAAAATTTGAAATTACGATTTTCTCTTGAATTTGTGTCATTTTCAACTTTTTCTTCGTTTTTTTTAACCCAAAAAACCAATCAAAAAAATTTCCCCGAGATTTTCAATTACATTTTGGTATCAAAAAATGGGAAAATTCGTGTCCAATTGCAAACAACAAAAAACACCGTACTCTTTTAAAGGGACACAGTGAAAAATAGAAAAAGTTCAGAGAACGAGAAGAGTGAGATTTCGAGATGTTCCTTTAAGTGCCTTTGATACTTTTCTCTCCGCTTCTGGACGCCGAAATAAGCCTCAAAATGTTTTGATCAAATTGCAAAAATATTCCAGATTCACAGTCCGTGACTTTGTCTACAATGAGGAAACGCTGAAAGCGGGCAAAACCGAACGAGACAAAGTGTTGGCCGACAAACAACGTCAATACGCCCCTCTCATCAGATGGTTGAAAATCAATTTCGGCGAAATTTTCACCGCCTATATTCACATCAAAGCTCTGCGCGTCTTCGTCGAATCCGTCTTGCGATACGGTCTACCTGTCAACTTCCAAGCGGCGGTCATTGAACCGTCGAAAGGAGCACAAAAGAAGTTGCGACAAGAATTGAACAAGTTGTATATTCATCTAGATGGATCGGCGGCTGGACCTATTGATGTGGGTTTTATTTTTGTTTCTTCAAGTTTTCCTATTTAAAAGAGCCATGTTGTGCTCAGAATGCCCACCCTTTTAAAAACCAGAACCTTAATTTTATAGAGGTAAAAAAGTTCAAAAAATCGTTTTTTTTTTTCGTCTTTTCGTCGTCATTCACAGTGACAAGAGACGCAGAGAAATTATAGTTTTGTTTTTCTCTGCGTCTCTCAAGCTTTATACAGGTGATATATATATATATATATATATATTGCTCATGAAAAAATATATCCCCTTTCTCGGAAAAAAATAGAGAAGTGGGGAAAATTTTTGCAAACTGATTTTTCTTCAAATTTCTGACATTTTCAGTCATTTTAGGCCTTTTTAGTTCTACCTCAAAAACTCGAAATTGTTTTTGCAGACATTGGAAGATTCACCAGCTCTTTTGTCACTTGGAGTCAACGAATATTACCCATACGTCTTCTTCAAACTGAACCTCGACTTTACCAACAAATAAACACCCTACACCTTTTTTTCGTGTTGTTGTGAAAATTAATTTTATAGCAAATAATGTATATGTAGTTTGATACTGTGATAGATGCTCCTTTGTTTATAGTATTTTCATTTTCATTCACTTATTATTATTCCCAGTGCACCCAAATACTTTTTTTGTCTACCTTTTCCAAAAATTGCCCTAGGAGAAGAATTTTTTGCAAAAACAAAAATTAACCAACAACAAACATTCCAGAGATGTATACTTGACTATATTTTTAACACGTTTCGTTTTTCCCTTTTTCTCATTCATGATAAATTTTATTTTATCGATCGTTTTTAATATACATCTAGCTTACTGTAGTTTGAACTTTCAAACCCCCCTTTGAAACATAGTACTGTAGCACCGCCGTTTGGGATTCTTCCAAAGTTTTAGAAATTGTTAACTGTTTGAAACTTGCTCTATCTTACTACAGTACTTCTTCAAATTTTCCCTTTCTTTTTTTTTAGAAACTTTCTTACCAGAGCGACTTTGCTTACTTTCATCCAAAAACCATAGAAAAATGCTCTCTGTTTTTTTCAGTGTTATCTCGTTGTTTACCTTTAAAGTTCAATTTTTCAAAACCACCGAGAGGAAAAAATTTAAAAAAAAAAACAGGTGTACGGTATGCAACTGTGCAAACACCGTGACATGAAAATGCACAGAAACCGTATTTTTTTCTGAAAAATCGACAAAAAAGCAGGATAACTTCGCTGTTCTTGGATTTTAGAAATTGTGAAATAGCATTTTTTGACCAATAATAAAGTCAAGAAAAATAGTTGTTCAACTTTTTCCGTCGTTCAAATAAAAAATCTTCATTCCATTTCAAGTCAATTTTTAAGTGTATGTCTTTTTTTCGTGTGGAACACGGCAGAAGAGCTCAACCGAGTTGCCCTTAGTGTAGGCGCCAGTGTCTGGATCATACAAAAAGTTGTCAATCTTCTGAACTTGACTAGTCTTGACATTGGCACAAGTAAAACGATCAGTCAACGAGTCATAGGTTCCAATACATTTGTGGTCATCGCTGAACAGAAAATATATTCAAAAAAAAAAAAAACCCCTAGAAAAAAGAACATACGCTTGGTACATCATTGGCATACGGTTTCCAAATCTGACCACATTCTTGTCGGCGTTAACAAAGCAAGGTTGCACACCGGTAACCGTACAGTCGCAAATATTGTCCAAAGTTTTGGCGGGATCCATTTCCGTCTTTTGCATTTTCACCATGTCATTGTGCAGATAGAAAAATTTGTCGTCGGTGATTTTTTCCAAGTAGTTGGTGACAAAAACCGCCGAGTTGGCCGACACGAGGTTGTCCTCGTCTTCCGAATGACCGCCAAAATAGAATTCACCATTGATCAAGCTGCAAAAATTGTGTTTTTGAGAATATTTTGAAAACTTTTCTGATTTTTTAGACTTTTTTGTGCTTCGAAAAAAAGCTATTTTTATTTCAAAAAATTGTCGAACTGGGCCATGTTGGAAAACGCTATTGTCAGTACGAAAAAATTAGAACACGTGAAACGTGGCATGGCTACGTACAGTAGAATTTTCTATGTACACGTGGATTTATTACATTTTATAATGGGAAATTATAATTTTTTTATTATTTCTCATGTTTTTTTAACGAAAATGTACTGTATTTAGCCCCGCCCATTTGGTTTCCTAGGCCATATTGGTTTTCTTCCAATGGTCTAATTTTTTCAACCCTATAATAGCTAAAAATTCCAATAGATTGGCCTCGCGAAGTTCCCTTGTAAGTAAAAATTGGTCTAAAAATTTTATGTTCAAAAAATTCTGAAATTTTAGAAAAAAAAGTCAAATTTAGAGCCAAAATTTAAAAAATTTTACCACAAAAAATTGTTGAGAAAAGGGATCACACAATTTTTTGAAATTTTCTGAAAAACGAAAAATATGAATTCCTCTGAAAATACGATATTTATGCCAAAAATGTTGTATTTTTTCACTTTCCAAAAAATGCCACTGTGAAAAAACTTCTGATTTTTTTTTCCCGGTACAAAATCACGGTATTTCAGGGGTGCCATCGAAAAAAGAGAGAACCGACGAAAAAGATCAAAGGTGCTTTCAAGGCGGAGAGTAAAAATTGCGGGTCTGAAATTTCGAATTTTGTTTTTCGACGAGATTTTTCTTTTTCAATGTCATGTAACTTCTCAAAATATTCCACAACTAATTTTAGAATTTTAGAGATGAAAAGAAGATTTTTAAAGGGTCATATGAAATGTGTTTTTCGTGCACGAACATCCAGACCCACAAGTTTAATTTTTGTAGATCACAAGCGCTAATTTTCAAATTATCAGAATTTCCTATCGTTTGGCAGTCTCCTGAAGGTTTTGAAATACCGTGAAATTCCATCTTATGATAGGGTTGAAATGGATTTTTTTGTGTGTTTTTTTTTTGGAAAAATTGGTCGGAAATTTTTTATGCGAAAAAATTGACTTCAGGCTTTATAGAAAACCAAAAAATAACCCTTTTTTGGATATTTTTCCGAGCTCACGTCATTTTTTGTTAAGAGTACGAAAAAGTGAGAAAAACCGTTTAGATAACCCATTTTCGACTCAAATTAAAATTCAAAAAAAAAAAAAGAAAAATTGACCAGGTTGGGAATCGAACCCTTGACCTCTCGTTTCATAAACAAACACCTAACCAGTTGAACCACCCCGCCACATTTCAACCCCTCCAACCTTCCTCTCAAACAACTCACGCAACATAAATCTTTCCAAACAATTTTCTCATCTGACTGTTGGTTCCAATATGAGTGTAGACCGAATGGAATTTTCTCTCGCCACTCGGCACAATATACGGTTTCGACAGAAAATACTTGAACGATTCTTTCGGATCCGGGAAAACCCAGGCGTTCGCCGAAGTGCACAAAATGAGAAGCATCAATGCTGATGATTTACCGGCCATTTTTTTTCGCGCGAAAACTGCAAACAACATGGATTTGTTGCAGAAGAGGCAGCGAAACTGCGGCCAAAACTCACAATTGTTCAGTTGATAGTTTTCAGCGATCTCCTTTTCGAATTCTCTTCTGGTTTTGGACAATACCAGAAGCTGTTAATGATTCGATTCAAGGATTTTGTGCGACACATCAACATTTCCACGTCATCATTGTTGTTGTTGGGTTGACACGTGGCAGTTCACGTGAAAAATGCTAGATTTTTACAATTGATAAAATAACTTTTTTTTAATTCAAATCATTTTCGATTTTTTAAACCTATAAAAATCTTTGAGGTGAGAAGTACTGTAATATTTTTTTGGAAAAATGGGTTTGGGTCTGGTCACGAAAACTTGAAAACAGCCATGTTCCTTTAAATTTAAACATATTTTTACATTTTTTATTTCAGAATATTAGAAAATTCTTTGGGGACAATAATTTTTTAGCAAAAAACTGAGAAATTACAGAATTATTTACAGAAATAGTTCTGACTCCGCCCATTTTTGAACTCGGCATGGTTTTTTTTCCGAAAATATCCAAAGTTCGCAAATTTTTCCAATTTCAGAAGTTAAACAAGCTCCACCCATTTTTGTGTGCAGCAAGTAGGATAACTAACATTTCGAATTTTTTCTCGAAATTTTGAAGATAATTTTCCAGCGAGAAAAATCTAGAAAATTGGACCAAGAAATTTTTGGGCCTGAATCTTGGCCTCGAAAAAACAAAACTTTAAGATTTTCAAGATGTCAAAATAATTTGGACCTCAAAAAAGTCCCGCCGAAAATTTTGGAGGTCTGAAAATTTCAGAAGCCGAAACTTGGCCTTTATATGGGACTAAAAATCTGGGCCTCAAATTTTGGGATCTTAAAATTTTTTGATGAATCAAAATTTTTGAAATTCTCTAGAGGTGTCGAAATATTGTGAGCTGTGAAAATTTGAAAACAATTTTTCTGATTTTTTAAAAATTTTGTCACTGGAAAAAAATTAGAAGAAATTTCTTCATTTTTTCAGGATTTTTTTTACGAAAAAAAAACAAACTTCTTTCTGAGAACCAAAGTACCAGTGGGTCCAAATTTTTGAAAATTTTTACAAAAATTTTACCTGTGTAAAAATTAAAATTTTTTCTAGATATGCTAATTCTGTACTTCTCTAATTTTTCTGGTTGTTATTGCAAAAATGTTTCAACAATTTGTGCCGATCGGAAATATGATGCCCGGAAAATTGTTACACAGTAAAAGTAGGCGAAAAAGAGGAGACTCCCCACCAAAAACACCAACTGCTTATTTACACCTATTGCGCATATTGCAAAACAAAAAGACGTTTTGCCATTTTTCCGAAAACCCAAAAAATGTCGAATCAACAACCAACTTTTTCGGTCAAAGATATCATTTTACGGTTAGTTTTTCTGTTTTTTCAAAATCAATTTTAGCTCAAAAAAATCGCATTTTTTTGAGATATGAATCAGAAGAAGAGGAATTTGTGCGCGAGTTGGAGAGTATGATGACACATGAAAATGTTGAAGAGGAACCTGATGTCGATGTAGATGGGCCGCCAATTCTTTGTTAGTTTGACCCGAAAATTTTTTGGAAAAAAAATTCTTAAAATTTTATGAAGCTAGAAATTTTCTAATTTTTTGATATCTCTGATTTCGGGCTGGCTCCAGTTTATTTTTACTGAAAAAAATCTGCTTTAATTTTTTATTGGTTCTCTAGGCTTAGTTGGCCCTTTTTAACGATCTAAAAAAAACGCACGGTCTTTTTCAAAAAAAAAAAAACAAGAAACTGTCAAAAGTACAGTACTCCGGGCCCTAAAAAGCTCTTTCTTGGGGCTTCCGTGAACCACAGGAAAAATTTAAAAAAGTTGAATTTTCCCACGGAGAAAGCCTGAAATTTCTCAATTTTCCAAACGAGGTCGGTTGAAAATAATTTTTCAATTTCCAAAAATGTTCTACTCGAAAAAATCAGGGGCCAAAGAGTTGTTTTCGATGATTTTGAGTCTCGGAGTACTGTACTTTTGTTTTTTTTGAATTTGGACCATACCTGGCATAAGAGGGGAAAAGGTGCCGTGACATTTTCCAAAAAAAAAAAATAGGTCACGCCACGAAAATGTAAAAAATTTGGTTTTTTCACAAATTTTTAGCTATTTTTCTCTATTATTTTTCGATTTTTTGGTCGTTAATCACAGTGACAAAATGTTTGAGAAATTTTGGTACCCCGATAGGCCAGAAAAATCATAAAAACCCACCTGTTTTTCAGCTGTTCTATGTAGTTTGGTTGATGAAATCGGTTCACTTCGAACCGAAAACCGTCGCCTCAAAACGCGCCTAATCCCGGCCACACCGCGCAACTCGAAAAACGTTGTTCAACGCATGTCAGCCATGTTCGAACATCGAGGATCGTCGATTTTTCCACGCTTGCGTCGTCAAATCAATCGTTCACACGAATCGATCGAAGTGATTCGAAATGGTGCACGAGAACGACTGTCGACACCGCCCAAGGACAATTCGATGACGTCGACAGATGCGTCGGCGGCCGGAATTCCGCCGATTGTTCGACCTGAAATGAGTGATAGTGAGATTGATGAGCAGATATTTAATGATGATGATAATGATGATCATCGATCTCGGGATATTTCGCGACGATGTGATTCGGTGAGACATTCGACATCTGCGTGCACGTCTCCTTCGTCAGCATCATCTTCCAGAGATCCATCCGAAACAATGAGTAAGAAAGGAACATTTTTTGAAAAAGTGGCGTGAAATTTTTCAAGAAAAATATAAGTATCACGCCCCGAAAACTAGTAAAAACTTTCATGTCTAGAATGCATTTTTCACATTTGAGATTACTGTACTTTCGAACATTTTCCCAGCTTTTCTGACCTAGTTGACCTAGGCTAGTTCCAAAAAAAAACTCTGAAAATATGTTTTTCAGCAACGAGTAGATCATCATTCCTAGATCTTTTTGGTTTTCGCCGAAGATCAACCCATATTCCACAACCAACCAGCTCCTATGCCAAAACAGTGTCCACCAAACAAATCGTCAAGAAACGTCGCAAAAAGGTGTCGGGAAACGACTCGGAGAGCAGCGGAATGTACTTGAATATGATGGGTTTGTCATCGGGGAAACTTAAATTCATACATTTTGAGAAAAAATTGTAGACGACGATCGATTGTCGAACAAACCACCTCGACCATCTTCGTACTATCGAAGAGACGATAGTGAAGATTCGGATTATTTGAGACAACAACGAAAATCGTCGTCGTTTTTGAGTGTTAATAATGGAGGTTACGGTGAGTGGACACATTTTGATAAGGGAGATCAAAAAATTCAGAATTTTTGGAAATATTTTTGAGGTCTACACGTAAATATAGCCTACACTACTCTAAACTTACAAAGATTTCTGGGTTTTCAAAATAATCATAGCTCCGCCCATTTTTGAATGCGGCGTGGTTTTTAAATGAAAAAATTCTGAATTTACAATGATTTTTTGAAGAGCCAAAAACACAAGAAAATTTGTCGGAAACTTTTTTTCAAAAATTAATCACAAAAAAAAACAGAAATTTGAATTTCACACCATTTTTCGAAAGATCCGACGGAAAAAATCCAAAAAAAATGTCGGTAAAAAAATCGTGGCCTAAATTCCCTTTTTTCTGAAAATTTTGATTTTTTCAGAAAGTCTTGAATTCCCAAATTTTTCAAGTAAAAAAGCGGAAATTTCTCGAAGAAAAATATTTTTCTGAAAATTTGGCTACGGGACATTTCGAAACCGCGTGATATTTTTGTAAAAATTTCGCAGTTTTTTCTCAAAAAACAAAGAAGTTTTTCGCTGTTTTTCGCTTAATAAATATGTGTGCCGACATCTCGCGGGTTTCGAGAGACAGTCTGTTTTCTCTAACCCGCGAGACACACATTTATGCGATGTGCAAAGTAAAAAACGGGCAAAAAACTGGCAAAAAATGGGAATTGAAAAAAACAGTATTTTTTCCGAGAAATTAGAAAATCTGCATGTTGGAATATGACTTTCTTTCAATTTTACACACTTTCTCATAATTATTTTTGAAATAAAATGCTCCATTCCTCAAATATCGAAAAAAATAACATTTACTTTGCGCGATATTTTTTGCAGATTTTTTGCATTTTTCCTTACTTTGCACATCGCATTATTGAAAAACAGAAAAAAAACCTTTTTTTGAGAAAAACTGCGAAATTTCTAACAATTTCATGCGGTTTTGAAATGTTCCGGAGCCAAAAATTCGAAGCTCAATTTTTCCAGGCTATCGCGAAACCCAAATCCAACACGAAAAAGAAAACCTGGAGGCCGAGATCGAAGAACTCAAGATGAGAAATCAACGACTCGTCGAGCAACTCAGAGAAAAGAGCCAACAACAGAGCAAACTGCAATGTCAACTACACAAGGTCGAAATGCAAATGAACACATTGAGTCGACGATGCGCAATGACAGAGGCTGTCGATCGATTAACTCTCGACGAGAGGGTCGAGAGAAGCGCAACACAAAATATCAAAAAGATCGAGGAACGTCTTCGAATCTTCGAGAATCAAATGCAAAACGCCAAGCTTGAGACAGCAAACGCCCACCAAAACATGATCAATTCGACGTGCAACGAGAGAATCGCCCATCAGAACTGTCTCGAAAAACTGGAAAGTGTTCAACGCGAATATATGCGGGTGATACATGCAAGTCTCATCGAAATGGGTGTAGATGAGATGAATTTGAAAAGAAGGCTCGACAATTTCCCAACCTACGAGGCGCTCTACGCTTTCACCCATTCAATAGTCCGCCGGTTGAACGAGGCAAAATGGACGATAATTGAAAAGACCTACGAGTCAAGTCGCGCTCAAATGGATCTGATTGCGACTCAATCAACACTACTCGTAACTCACGCACAAATGGAACGAATGAGAATTTCGAAAAACACCCAAAAACGCGTGAAACGCCCGGCATCATTTCATGGAAATGAGTATCAGGATCGAATTGTTCATCAGAATCTCAGCTTCTATTTGCCGTTCAAGTTACAAGGTTCGAGGGTGGAGAATATGAGGAGAATGTCGCGCAAGAAATCGCCACCAAATGATAGGAATATCGAAGAGGAGTTTTTGAAGTTGTTCAGCTATTCGAAAGGTAAATTTTCACTTTATCAGATTTGGAACACAAAAGAAGACAATTCTTTCCTACCTTACGACACTCCGCTTTTACACTTGCGCTAAACAAGTGGCAAAGGCAATAGTAACGTTTGTTCGCGGAAAAAACGTCACCACGTATTTTCAACAAAAATAGTGAAATTGGGCGGGTCTTTATCCTAGCAAAAAAACTGTGCGCTGCAATTGCAAATAAAATGGGTGGCGCCTATTTTTTCGCTTGCGAAAAGGGATAGACAGCGAGAAAGTGAGAGACGCAGACAGGGCCTTGCAACGAAGCCGATTTTGCACTGGAATTAGCTGCTGGAGTTGCTTTAATGAATTTACTTCGAACTTTCTACTAAAAATCTGATTAGCAAAGTTGTGAAGACACTTTTTGAGAGTGAAAGAGACGCAGAGAAAATCAAAGCTGATTTACAAGATAATCGTGACCAGGTTTGGCAAAACGTCGCACAGAAATGGAGGCGGAGCCTATTTTCTTCTTGCAAACACTGACACACATTTAACAGCCTCGCTTATGATCCGTATTTAAAAAAAATATTTTCGTTTTTTGAAAATCTAGAGTTCACGTGTGAAACGTGGCAAACTCTGCGTCTCGTACTCTCTCAAAAATTGCGTTACAGATTTCTGCGATCCATCGCCACCCGAAATTCATCGACGCGCATCGAATCGAATCGAAAATATGATGAGAGAAATGAACGGCGGAAGCGGCCAACAACAACAACAACAACAACAACAACAACAATCATCTCGACCAATTCGACGACAACCATCAGCACCGATCAAGGGCAACGTGAGAAGACCGATAAGCCTCGTCGAAACCGAAGAGAAACGTTATCGACGAAACGAGGAGACGCGAAGAAGTATCAAATTTGTCAAAACCAATAGTATCGATCAGCACAGGTAGAGTGGAATCATTCTCGTTCTACCGCACTACAGTACTTTTTGCAGAGATGGTCTATCTTCTCAAGACATTCCAAGTGGACTGAACAGCCCGGCGAATACGCCGATATTCAGTCGCCGGATCATAATTCCGACAAAGGGAAACAATTATGATCATGTGGCTGAGGTGGTGCCGCAAAGAGTTCGAAAATTGGAAAGAGCATTTTCGACAGAGAGTCGGAATACGGTCGATTCGACAATGAAAGACGAACCGAGACGGGCGGTCAAATTGCAGAGATCACAACCTGTCAGTCGCATCAAACAACCAACTGTACAATTGAATCGATTTGTAAGTATCGACATCAGAAATTGCAGGGTTTTCATAAGAAAAAGTTTTTGAACAATTTTTTCTTCAAACCCCGGTTTTGTTGAAAAATGACCCTTCGGAATTTTTTTTTCGAAAAAAGTTTTATCGAAAAAATTTCCGAGGAAATCTATGGGAAATTTTTGGCGACGAAAATTTTCCAAAAAAATTAGAAGTTTCCGGTAAAACCCCCAAATCCTAGTAACCACGTATTTTCAATAAACATAAAAAGGGGCGGAGCTTAGCTGGTCACCGCGGCACACACCTTTTGCAAAGAGGAACATGTTTTCTCTGCCCTCTTTTTTCTATCGATTTCTCTGCGCTCTCTTTTTTTCACACACTCTCCAGTTTCTTGGTTTCTATAAAAGAGAACCTTTATTTATGTGGCTAGAAATATGTGACTTTGGTTTTCGGAATCTCTCTTTTCCGAATTTCCGATCCAAAAACAACTACAAAAAAGGAAAAAAATCGCATCCAGATTAAAAAAAAAACCAACACGGTACTCATTTAAAGGGACACCATGTTTTTTTATTAAAAATTTATTTGTAGCACAACCTGCCCATCTAGCTCATCATTTTTTCCTGCTTTTTTTTGAGTTAGATACGCAGGTTGTCCTATAAGTAAATTTTTCTGCCGATGAATAAACGTTGTGTTCCTTTAAATGGGTACTGTGTTTGATTTTTTCGAATTTAGACGTCGAATCTATTTTTGGAAGACAAATTCCGGCCCATTTTCTTTGGGGAAAAAACTTCGGCCCAATTCGATATTTTTCAAAATTCCAGAGAACGCTCGACGCAACAGCCCCATCATCTCTAACCCCTTCGACCCAACAATCTTCCAACATCCAATATCGCCCGAGAACTCTCGAATCATCCACCCCTAATCGTTTGGCCATCTCCCCACCTGTTGACAACTCAACATCATCTCGAATACCCCAAGTAACACGACAAAAATCGTGGTTCGAAAAATTGAAAGGAATCGGAAAATAGGACAAAGTGTGTGAATCAGAAACTGATAAACTATTTGTGTTGCTTTTTTGTGTATGTATGTACATAAAGTAGTTAGATAGACTAGACAAAAGTTTCGAAATTTCTGAACTATGTCCGGTTGTTTATTATTTTCAAAAAGTACAGTAATGTGTTCCAACAAAATATGAATGAATGTAGTGGAGTTGATCAACACGTGGTCTGATGATTACACTTTTTCGAAACATGTTGTGACTGATAACGAATAAATAAACAGTTGAAATTTCATGCGATTTCAAAGAACTTTCAGAATTATCAGCAGGTTTTTAAGAAAATTATTAGAATTCAAATATCAAAAAATCAGGTTTTTAGAAATTTTTAAGGATGAATCTGAAGTTCGGACCGGGCCCTTTGAAAAACAAAAAAAATTTTTGTCAAAAAAACGGCCCGAAACGGTTCAAATTTTAATTTCTGGATATTTTAAACGGTGAACAAAAATATTTTTAGAAAAAATATTTTCAAGATTCCACAATAACCCCGAAAGTTTTTTCTGATTTCAGAAAAAATCCAAAATATTCAGAATTTTTCAAGAAATCTTCTTTCTCCACAAAAATATCTCATCACAAACTTTTTTTTTGGAATGTTGGACAAAGGACAAAACGGTGTGGAAAAAATAGTGATAAGAAGCAAAAAGTTGAACGTGTGATTTATTGACTTTCTTGTAAAATGGTTTGGAGAAAACTGGGAGTTTAGTGAGTGAGTGTGTGTATTTCTCTTGGACGAAAAAAAAGGCAATTTTTCGAAAAATGAGAATACTACTCTAAAAAATGAAAAAAGGAGAGTTCACGCAAAAATTCTGAATAAAGAAATAGTTGATTTTTTTGAGAAAATGGGCTTTGGTTTTTAGAAAAATTGACCAATTTCGGAGAAAGATTGTTCAGATTTTTAAACGAATTGATTTTCAGGCCTGTCCCTGATATTTTGACCCAATTTGGAGAAAAAATCTCTCTCTTTTTTTCAAAAAAAAATTTTCACAGGTTTCTTCTCGACAAGATAAAACCTAGCCTAAATAGGTATCAACATTTGACAGAAAATTTTCCGTGTGAAAAAAATTAGAAAAATTATTTTGTCACTGTGAATGACGACAAAAAACAGGAAAGTCTGAGGAAAATGTCAGAATTTGTCCAAATTTAAAGGATCATGGCAGTTTTTCTGTTTCGTGACGAGACCCAGAAATTTTTTGATAAATGCGCCAGGTCTCGTCACGAATACTGAATATGTACTAATTTTTGAAACTCTCTTGTGACAGGAATGAACACTTTTTAGAAAATTTTCAAAAATTAAACTTTTTCTGTGAGATTTTCTCATTTTTCTACCAAAAATCGATTGGAAACTTGGGATATTATTTCTATTTCGATTTCCGGCCTATTAGGCCCAAAAGTTTTGATCTTCTTATCTACAGTAAATTATCACCAGATTGATAACACGTCAACAAGGGTTACTGTAGAATTTTACAGCAATGACAAAAATCAACAAAAAAAACACATTTCTGTTAACCTCTCTAAGTCTCTTCACTCTCTCTCACTGTCTCGCCTTCAAAAAACAATCGACAGCTACAAACACATATTGGTAAAATGGTGTGATCAGAGGGCAAAGGGCCGATCATCATGTAGTGGAGCGACACAAAACCACGCCCACATTTTTTAACGATTCATATAAATTAAACAACAACTTCAACTTGTATGCAAAAATCTCATTTTTCAACTTGATTTTCCTAATTTAAATTTTTGTGAATTTCAGAAATGACTGTCAAAACTCGAAGCAGCAACGCGAAAAAGTTTGAAAAATGTGAAAATGGAGCGAATGCTCAATATTTGGCCGTGAATCCCGATGAGATTTTGAAACTTCAAGAGGAATCCAAAAAAATTCCATACAAGATGGAGATTGTTTGGCGAAATGTCGCACTTTTTGGGGCGCTTCATTTTGGAGCCGCTATTGGTTTGTATCAATTGTTCTTCGATGCAAAATGGCCTACTGTAATTTTCAGTGAGTTTTTTAATCGAAAATACAAAAACTACAGTACTCTTAGTTCATATTTTAAAGAGTTAAAAACAGTTAAAAAACTGCCGTGACATTTTTTGAAAAATGTGTCCGGGTCTTGCCACGAAACCTGAGAAACTACCGTGTTCCTTCAAATTTGGACGGTTTCTATTTACTTGTCGTCAATTACAGTGACAAAAATATTTGCTCAAATTTTCTATTGCCTCAAAAACCACAGTACCACCGTTCTAATTCGTTCAGTAACCAATTGATAAGAAACTACATCATGTTTCTGGTTTATCTCTGATCAAATCGAACGATTTTTTTTTCGAAAATCACATTTCCGTATTTACATTTTTTGAAAAAAAATGCAACAGGAAATTGATGATAAGAATCGAATGATCATCGTGTGATAAAGAAACATTTGGAGGCGGGAAGAGATTTTTAACAAAAGGTTTGAACTTGGCCTAAGAGGGGGGGGGGGGGGGGGGCTATCACGGCTCGGCAAAACGAACCCAAAAAAATAAAAAGTGGGGTCGGCTGTAAACGATATATCTCATGGTCTGTTGTTTAGCACAAAACGGGTCCCGCCACGCTCTTTGTCAAAATGGCGGATATTTAAATTTTTTTTTTGTTTTTCAGCTTGTTTCGTGATTTGAAGGTGTTGATGGGTATTAAGTGAAACAATTTAGTGTGGAAAGAGTTAATAAAACATAATTTCGTCATTTTTAACAGTTTCAGTGAGAATTGACTGGGACAATTAGCAATAAAGAACTTGAAAGTTTTGGCTGAAAAGTGCATCACAGAAGTTTAAACTCGGCTGCACACTTATACCATTCGTTTCAGTATAGTCTAAATAGGTTTTGACCAAATTTATAGAAAAAGTTTACAGAAAATAGACGAGAAAATCGACTTTTATCGAAAAATAGCGTGAAAAAAACATGTTTTTCGCCAAAAACAGGGTCACCGAAACTAAAACTAGAGTGGAGACCTATTTTTTCTGAATCTACGTCCTATTTTTGACCTATGCTTGAATTTATAGAAAAAGTTTACAGAAGGTAGTCGAGAAAATTGAGATTTTCTTGAAAAATAGACTAAAAAAACATGTTTTTCGTAAAAAACAGGGTCACCGAAACTAAAACTGGAATCGAGACCTATTTTTTCCGAATCTACGTGCTTTTTTGCATTAGTGACCAAATTTATAGAAAAAGTTTACAGAAGGTACTCGGGAAAACTTGTCTTTTATATGGAAAAATCCGAAAAAAAATCGTTTTTTGTTTTAGAAAATTCTCCCGAGTTATTTTTGTGTGATGAGACTTATTTTTTCTGAATCTACATGGTATTAACTGATTGGAAACAAATTTTTAGAAAAAGTTTACACGCCATTAGCGAGAAAAGTCCTTTTTTCTTCACGTCGTTGAAAAAATTAATTTCAAACACACAAAAAAAACCGCGTGGGGCAGAGTGCGAGACGGCGAGAGCGCCCGTCGCACACAACTTCTGAAGAAGGGTTCGCTTTGCCGACCCGTGCTATGAGTTTCCTACAAGTTTTTGACATTTTCTCTGTTTTTTTTTTTCAAAATGATTTTTTTCAATGATTTTTGAACAAAAAAATATGGAGATTGATGTAAGTTTTTTAAAAGTTAATACCCTCATAACTTCCAAATCTTGTTTTATTGTTTTGTTTTTTTTTATATCTCAATAGTTCAACATTTTTGTAACAAAACAAAAAAAAAAACAGTGGCGCGACTCGATAAAATAGCATTGAAAAATGAGAGATTTAGAGAGATTTTGTGAGAAAATGTGAAATTTTGCAAAGGTCTCGCCACGAAAACTTGAAATTTAAATACACTTTTTGCTTGTCATCAGGCTTGGGCGGAACTCAAGATTTCTCCGAATTTTATTTCGAAACTATTTGTGAAATTTTTCTTGGTAAATTGTAAAAAATTGCAACTATACCTGGGCAGAATTGTGAAATTCTACACAGAACATTTCGAAAACCCGCAATTTCACACAATAATTCAGACATTTTGAAAATCGGGATATTCCACGATTTTTGCCGAGTTATGAATGCAGCGAAGAATCTAGAAGTTATTAGCTTACAGTTTTTAAAATCAGATAACAAAAAAACTCACCAAAACATTTGTTTTCAGCCTTCTTGTTGTATGTGCTCGGTGGATTCGGAATCACAGCCGGTGCTCATCGACTATGGTCTCACAAATCATACAAGGCAACATTGCCAATGCGTGTCTTCCTCATGATGATGAACAACATTGCCCTTCAAAATGACGTCATCGAATGGGCTCGTGATCATCGATGCCATCACAAATGGACCGATACTGATGCCGATCCGCATAACACAACTCGTGGTTTCTTTTTCGCTCATATGGGTTGGCTTCTTGTTCGTAAACATCCACAAGTTAAGGAGCAAGGCGCGAAATTGGATTTATCAGACTTGTTGAACGATCCAGTGCTGGTTTTCCAACGTAAACACTATTTCCCATTGGTCATTTTGTCGTGCTTCGTGTTTCCGACAATTGTGCCCGTCTATTTTTGGGGAGAATCGGCGTTGGTGGCATTCTATACTGCTGCGGTGTTTAGATACGCTTTCACACTTCATGCTACTTGGTGTATCAACAGTGCTGCTCACTAGTAAGTTGGCTGAAAAACTAAAAATACGGTTTTTCGAAAAAAAAACAAAAATAAATTCCATGTGTGAGCTTTCACGTCATTTTGTTTGTTCGAACACTGTTGTTTGACGCACAATAACACACATTTGAAAATTTTGGAGTCTAGTAATCAAATTTTGCAGCTTTGGCTGGAAACCATATGACCATTCAATCTCACCTGTCGAAAATGTCTTCACAACAATCGCCGCTGTTGGTGAAGGAGGACACAACTTCCATCACACTTTCCCACAAGACTATCGCACGTCGGAATATTCGATGAAGTTCAATTGGACAAGAGTTCTCATTGATTCAGCAGCCGCTATCGGTTTGGTTTATGACCGAAAAACCGCGTCTGAAGAAATTATCAAAAGACAAATCGGAACTCATGGATCAGAAGATCATCGCAAGAAATCAATGATGTAAATTCAACTTTTTTCTTGAAACACTTCGGGTATTTTTCATTTTTATCACGTATTCTTTGAATGAATCTTTATCAATTACCAGTAAAAAAATTACACGTAAAATGCGAAATGTTAGACATTATAAATTGGATACGGTGTTTTATGCCAAACATCTTTTTCGGGGATTTGAGATTCAAGTCGAACGTATCGAAAATTGTCGTATGATTGAACTTGGGGTAGGCCGATGATCAAGTTTTGTTGGCAACATTTTGGTGGTCGATAAGTTGATTGGATCAGGTGTAAAAGTGTGCAAATAATTGACATTCCCTGCAAAATTGGCAATTTTTTGGTCTCGAAAGTTTCCCCGAAAAACTACAGTACTTCGGGTTGATTTTCAGAACTTTTTAGTTCGCTTATTTTTGTTTTTGTCGTAAAAACAAGGGTAAAAGTTGGGCTCTCTCGGGCCGGGCCTGGCTCAAAAAAATTCCAAAATTTAATTTATGGAAAGTTTTCGGGCGAACTATTGAGCCATGTTTTTTTTTTGTCAAAATATACACCGGATTTTCAAGAAGTCAAAAAAAATTGCGCAAAATTTAAAATTTTGCAGAAAACTTCAAAAAAAAAAAACCGAGTCGGCCTAAAACTACATGAAAACAAAGCTAGGAAAAAACTTCCAAATTTTTTTTGCTGGAAAATTTTCGGGCCCGACTGTGTTTTCAAACATTTTTCAGAAAACTAGTTTCACTTCAGGCCGGACCGAAAATCACGCAAAATTCAAACCTTTTCCAAGAAGTTACCAAAATATTTTTTTGAAGTTTTAAAAAATTAACGTCAATAAAAAATCAGCCTTTCCATGAAAACAAAGCCATCAAAAAAATCCAAAATTTTTTTTCTGGAAAATTTTCGGGCTCGACCGCGTTTTCAAATTTTTTGACAGTAAAAAAATCAAAAAATTCAGAGAAAAGTGTGCAAAATTAAAAGAAAAAATTCCCTAGTTTTTTTTCTAACTCACCCCAGTAAAAATGACGACACAAGGCGCCCAATCTAGAACCATGTCCATTTCGTAATTGCGAAAAATACTGAAATCGATTTAGTGGTCGAAAAAGGTGGACAATGGCTCTCGCGCTCTCTTTTTCCTTCATATTTGCTGTCAACAAACAAGCCTCTTATTTTCGCTGTTTTTTTTTGGGCTCCCCAAAATGTAAACTTCAAATAGGACAGTGGAGAAATGAGGAAGTTTTTTTTCAACAAAAAAAAAAACAATTCCGTCGAGCCGGATTCGAACCAGCGACCTAAGGATACCCACTGACTCTACAGTCCTCCGCTCTACCAACTGAGCTATCGACGGTGTGTTTGTCGAGCGTTTCAACACATTAAACAACATTTCATTGTCGGCGAATAGATTTATTTTGAATACAGACAACTTTCCCGCGTTATATACAAGTTTCAACTCAACCTAAATAATTAATAGTGGAAAGAAGGAGTATGGCATGATTTGAATATCGAATGAGATTTGTCTAATTATAGCTGATTATTGGGATTGGCTGAATTGTAGGCGGCTTTGCATTGCGATGAACAGAGAAGCTTATGATTTTTGAACATGAACTTTTTGCCAATCAAATTTTGAGAGCATTGAACACAGCTGAAACATGTTATCGATTACTGTAGGCAGGTTTGGGCCAAAAATAACGGGGCCGGTCCGAATTTTTTTTTTTTGGAAAAAACATAATAAAATCTTTACAATTAGAAAATTATTTTTTCTGGTTTTGAGAGAATTAGAACTTTAATTTCGGTTGAAATTCTTGGCCTGGCCCGGAGTTTTCGGTATTTCAGATTTTTCGAATTTTGGGGTCTCACCACGAAAGTCGAAATAACTTTTGCGACTTTTTCCAACATCCACATAAACTTCTCTCCTTAAAAAATTTAAAATTATTTTTTTCTATTAAAATTTCTAAAACCGATACTTTTGAGGGTTATTTTGCGAAAAATATCAACGAAATTTCAACTTCAGTACAAATTTTCTTAATTTTTCATAACCCCCTCTCCAAAAAAGCTCAAAACTCACTGAAAACAATTTTCCTCCGCGTGCCAATGAGTATCATTATAGTTTAATCGTTTCTCATCGGGCCCAATTTTACGTTGACAACTATCACAAGTCTTTGCATAATGCTTCAAATAACACTCCAAACAATACGGATTATCTTCTCTTGTCATATATCTCGATCCGCCCAATTTGAAGTCACATTTGAAACAAGCGAAATGATCGAAATGCCATGATTTTTCTTCTGCGAATGTGTATTCGTTTGCAAATATCAATTCATCGCATCCGGCACATCGAGGGTACAATTGATCAGCATAATGACGACCACAGTAATAACTGGAAGGTGAAATTGAAAACCTTACAATTGAAAGATGTTGGGAAGATGTGTAATTTCAGAATAAAAATTTGTGATCTTACTTTTTTGGCTTCGGGACATTTCTAAACCGGACATTTCGCAATGGGAACTTACGGAACTTGCAGTTTTTCTCGAAAAAATGTTGTTTTTTTGCTGTTTTTAATAAATGTGTGTCCCGACATCTTACGGGTTTCGAGAGACAGAGTGTTTTCTTCTTACATACTTCACCCGCTTTAGAGAAGAAAAACTCACTTATTTTTGTAGAAGAAATAAATATTATCAACCAGTAATTGTTTACAAGTTTCACATCGGAAACAATTTGGATGATAAGTGTCCTGACTGGCATTATGCGAACATTCAATACCAATCTCTCCATTTTCCATTTTTTTACAACAATCCTTACATTCGGTCTCTCCAATTTTTAACCCTTTCAGTGCGTTTGTCATTGATTTTTCGAAATCTGTCGCGTCTTCATCCTCTTTTCCAATCTCCACAACTTTTCCAACACCAATCACATTATTTCGAACATTTTCCACAAACGATTGGAGAGTTTTTACATCTTTCTGCTCTACAAAACGAGCATCTTCCACATTACAATCATAGAGAGGTAACTGGAAAAAAAATACATTGGGAAGGGCTGAAAACACTTATTTACTTGAAATTGCAGTCTTGATTTTCTGTTTTGCTCTCCGATCGATCCAATGACAGGTCGTTCTTCTTCCGGTAAACATTTCATATATCTCGAAACCAGATCTTTGTCAGGAAGTGGAGCCCACGCATATTGAACGTTTTCCTGCAAAAAAATTGAAAATAAAATAGTTTGGAGTACGGTAGTTTTGAGAATTTGTAAACACCGCGACGACAAATTGCAGACATTTTTTTTTTTTTTTTTTTTGAAAAAAATGTTTTTATATTTCTCGGAGATTTAGAAATGTTAAAGGTGGACTGCGATATATCTGAAAAAGATATATCTTGTGAGAAAGACGGTGTGCAATGTTGCGTCATTTATAGTGTAGTGAAATTCTTCGAAAATGTGTGTACTTTTTTGAATTTATAATGGTTCGATAGAGCGCACATGGTCGTGAAGACGGAAAGGCGGAATTGCTTGTGTTTGTTTTTTGCCTGGCACTGTATCAAATTTTTTGCGTTTTTTTGGTTTTCGCATCATTTTTCAGGGGCACACAAACTATATTATAGACGAAACACTCAATTATCTCGCAGTCCACCTTTAAAATAACGTGAAGCCTAGATTAAAACAACAAACACCGATGAGGTTTCATTTTGTATAATATGTGTTTCCGCAACCTCACCTTGTTGCCAATCCCTTTCGAGTCATTCATTTTGAAATTGTAAACCGCCGTAGGTTGCGCTCTCTCCTTCACTTTCTCCCCATCTTCCGATCTTTTCAACATTCCAGGTTTAGTCATGACTTTCTCAAAATGTTCTCGTGCTATCAACAATCTGCCAATGACGATTTGCGCATGATCGTACTCGTTTGGCAGAACAACATCGTGTTCGTCCATTCGACATCCACAATTTTTGCACATTTTTCGCCAAAAATGGAGATCGAGACCTTCGCATTCACAATCCTTCTCGTTTCGACATCTCGAACCTTGTCCAATTTCATGACAAAGTGTATGCTGAAAACAGAGGAAATATATGTGAGTTTTCTAGAAACAATTTGTTGAAAGTTTGAGTTTTATCAGAAAAAGGCCAAAATTTCTCAAAAACCAAAAAAAAACTTTAAAAAGTTGACAGGAAATTTTAATTCTCAAATCATCGTGACGGGAACAGTTTTTCCTTTTTTTAACCCAAAAAATTTTGAAAATATTCTAAAATTGTAACCCCACACCTGGCCTAAAAAGTATCAAGAATTCTCAAAAGAAATTGTCATGACGACTGAAAAAACTCTGCGAGTGCTCGAAGAATTTTGGCGAAAAATATAGTTTTCAAATTTTTCGTGACGTGACCCACATTTTTTTTCTTGAGAGAACGAAAAAAAAACAGGATAAATGTTTGTTTGACAAAAAATTTCATTTTGAACGGATTTTTTTCTATTTAAAAGTGTAATTTTTCCAATCTGGCTCATATTTCTTACCTGTCTGCCTAATCCCAATTTGAAAATATTCGGATTAGCACCAAAACAAGGTTTCTCATCAACAACGGGCGATGCAATATCAATATCCGCCATTAACGACGATTTTTTCTGCGTAAATTTTTTTCGAAAATGGTGGTAAGCTTTTCCATACATACGAAAAAGAACGATGAATCATTATGCATGTATACAACAAAAAATGTGGAAAAAAGCACAAGAAACAAAAATATTTTGGGCGAATAATTGAATGAATATAAACATTTTTTCAGAAAAGAAAGAGGGGAATATTTAAAGATAAGATAGAAAGAGCGTTGAAAATGGGGGGAATTTTCCAAAAAAGAACAAACATAAATATGAATGAATGTGTGGAATTGTTTGCCAAATTGAATTCCATTTTCCTTTTTTTTGTTCAACAAAAAATGGACCAAATCTCATTAGCCACCTGAAGGTTATACAGAAAAAAGTAATATTTTTTGTCGGTAGGTTGAAAAAAAACCAGATCTATAAAAAACTGTCACCAACAACAACAACAAAGAGTAGAAATGTATATATTTCATTTCAAAAAAGACTTTTTTTTCATGCACGAGCCCCTTTTTGTGTGACAACTCTGCGTCTCTGTATCCAATGGATGACTCATTTTGGTTTTTAAATGAGAGAATTCTTGTCTTTTTTAGTTGTTGGTTAAATGGGTGGCCTTGGGTGCAATTTAGCCATGTTTTGCCGCCAATTTTCACACGTGGCCAAAAAATTTTAAAGGCGCACAGAGTTATTTTTTGTATCTCAAGTGTTTCTGTCACGTTATATAGAAAAAAGTGTCCGGGTCTTGTCACGAAAGCTGAGAAACTACTATGTTCCTTTAATTTTGGACATTTTCAGCCATTTTTTCTTTATTTATTTTTTTGTTTTTTTGGCCGTCAAAAAAGTGACAAAAAATTATTTGGATTTTTTTCTTCAGAATTTTCGGTTATTCCAAAATCAGGCACTTTTGTGAAATATCACTCAGAAAATAGAAGTTTAGAGAAAAAAAAAACTGTGAAAATCTCGAGTTTTCCAACACCACGACGAGATAGTATGGGAAAGTGAGAGATTTTTACCGATACCTGGCCGGAGAAGGGTCAAAATTACCGTGAAATTTTTGACATGAAATTCACATTAAATTTTTCTGATCAAAAGTGTACACATCTCGCCACGAAAATCTGACAAGTTTGTTTTTTTTTTTCGCGGCTCCGAAAAACTGATTTTTGAAAGTTTGGCCACTCGAAAAGTTAAAAAATGGCTCCCGGACGTTTCGAAACCGCATTAAAAAAAATTTTTTTTTCAACTTTTTCCAATTTTTTAGAACAAAAATTTCATGCGGTTCCAGAATGTCAGGGAGCCAAAAAAATTGGACTTCCCGGGAATTTCTGGCCAGTTTTTTTAATTTTTAAAAATTTTCGCCATAGTTTCCGATGTCCGAATCAGTATATGTCAAAAAAGACACACAAAAATTGGCCATTTTGTTGACGAAAAAGAAAAAATGTCCCAAGAGAGAGAAAAGTTTTGGGAACCCGAAAAAATGCGACGAAAAACAAAAGAAATACTAGGTTGTACAACATGTATGGCGCGAAAATTAGTCAAAATTAACGAGAAAACAGTGGTAGGGATTAGAAAAAGGAGAAGAAGAAGAAGAAAAACGAGAATGTAATTAGGCTGCAAGCAACAGGGAAAAAAGTAAAAAGGTCCCAGAATGGAAAAAAGAAAAAGAAAAAACACCGGAGAAATTGATAGGCCGAAGTGTAAATAATTGAAAGCTAGGTTGTTGAACACAAAACGAGAAGAAGAAAAAGGAGAATAGTATTAGGTGTGTATGTTTGATTTTTTGCCCGATTTGGATTTGAAATCGTTTGCTTTTGAAGTGATATGGGTGGTCGAGAACTTGAAAATTTCAAGGGAGAGCTTTTTTGCTGGGTTTGAAAATCTCGAAAACTTGGAAAGAGCTAGCAAAATTTAGACTGGTTTTTTTTCGATTAAAAAAACAAACTTGGAAATGTTTTTCAAGAAAAATTTGGCCCAAACAACGTTGAAAAATGGCTGAAAATGTCAGTAATTTGAAGGAAACTCATGGTTTCTAATTTTTCATAGTGTGAACTAAACAATCTTTTTGAAAAATGTTACAGTTTTTCCCCATGTACGGTTGAAAAATTTGCTTCGAGAAAATTTTTAAACTTTTCTTGGCATTGTTCTTTCCAGAAAGTACTTTTTTTCGGCAAAAAATCACAGTGAAATTTTTGATAAATCTGGCTGGGTCTCGTCACGAAAACTGGACCATGTTCCCTCAAATTTCAACAGATTTTGGCGCATTTTTTCTGTTTTAATATACCAAAACCGGTAGTTATTCACAATGACAAAAATATTTTTCTGTTGTCAAAGCTCGGTCTAGTCGATTTTTTGAAACGGGCCGAAAAAAAATTCCCGGTCCGATTAATGATATTCCGGGCCGGGCCGAGAAAAAAATTCAAATCGATTTTTGGAAAAAAAAATTGAAAAAGCGACTAAAAAGTCCCGAAATTTTTCGAATTTCGAAAACAAATCGATAACTCCAAAAACACGAACTATTCAAAAGAACTTCACATAAGTGCTCAAACCCAAAATGAATTGAAAATACTCCATAAAATATGCGAAACAGCCCAAAAAGTGTAATTAAAATCATTGAAAATGCATAAACGAACTTTTTTAAATATTCAAGTTTTCGCAATGACCTCAAATAAAAAACTTGTCAACCGGATTACCAAGAAAAAATCAATTGTCTGGAAAAAAAGTGTATACACAATTGTGGAGGCTAGTAGTATTATATCATGAAGAAAAAAGAGGGAAAAGAAGAAGAAGAAGATGGAGCACAAAAAAGGAAGATGCACTCTTGGCTCCAGGCACAAAATCATCAATTAAAAAAAATGTTGGCTAAATTGTTTTGCTAACAAAAATAGTACAGAAAAATGTTGTTTTCATACAATATTATTATTATAATTATAACAATGACCTCGTAAAGATTGAAATTATTGATAAGGAAATGGAAAATAACGGACATTTTGGAGGGAAAAACAAGGATATAGATAAAATGAAACTACAGTACTTGGTTAATTTGCCCATATTGTGGAAGAAGGTGTGAGAAGAATTGAAGTTGGGTGAAGAGGTGAATTGCGCAATCGCAGATGTTCAATTATTTTCGGATGGAAATATTTGACAGTTGGAAGGGGTGTACCTGGAAAAAATGGCTTTTTCCGATGAACCAGGTACATCATTTTGGCCGCTTTTTGATGGGGTCACTTACTTTTGAAAGTAAATTTTTAGAAAATTCGAACATGTTTGGGGTATTTCAGGTTTTTTTTCTGAAAATTTCGATTTTCATTGAAAAATTCCTTACTTCACAGTCATTTGAAATTTTAGCGTGGAACAAGCCCCGCCCATTTTTCGATGCGGCAGGGTCACTAACTTTCGAAAAAAATTTTTTTCCTGAAGTTTTCACAATTTTTGGTTACTTTCCAGAAAAACGTTTTTAAAAACTTTTCAGACCAGTTTCCGGGCCATTAAAAAAATGAAAATATCATAATTCACGTGACCATTTTCTAAATTTCTCATTTTCTAATTGTGCTTCATCGGTTTGGTCAGAAAATTTCCGTTCGACAAAATTCAAATTTGCCAATTTTTGAGTTTCACAGAAGAGTTTCGCAAATTCTGACAACGGGATCTTACTCAGCGTATCAATATCTATGAGATCACCAAATTCCATTTCATATTCCAATCCCGATTGAATAAAAAACTCGAACAAACAAAACCACAGAAAAAATTAAATTTAAATTCCCTCCCTTGTTCGCTGGGGCGCGCTTTCTCACTGCAATCAATTCATTCATTTTTTTTTATTTTTTCTCGATTTTCGAAATTCTTTATCAGCTTTTTCAGAATGGTGGAGCAACCTGTGAAGATTTCATTTGGTGTTAAACGAAAAGAAGATAAAAAGGTTGCCGCTTCTACAACATCAAAAGTTGTGATTGATGGTGAGAAGTTTGAAATTTGTATCTAATTGAAAAAAAAATGAATTTTTAGTGGAAGTTGATAGTGATGAAGAACGCGAGAAAGAGGAGAATGAGCGACAAGCTAAACGTAGGAAAATGACACATTTTGATGAAGGAACTATCATGTGAGTCGAAAAAACAAGGCTAAGTAGAATTCTTATAAAAAGTAAAATTTCAGTGGTGATGAGGAGAAAAAGAAAGAGGCTGTTGTCATTCCAATGGTTGTTGAACATGATTGGAGAACTCAGAAATTATTAGAAAAAGAAAAGGAAGGAACTCTGACCGATGAGGAGAAGGCTAAACTCGCGCTTCTTGTCGGAACTTCGAACAACGAAGAAAATGATGAATCGAACAATGGGGCGGACAAAATAGTAGTTAGTAACGGTGTAGAAACCGCCGAAGACGCCGATTACTCAGCAGTGCCGATCGAAAGTTTCGGACTTGCAATTCTTCGAGGTTGCAATTGGAAAGATGGCGACGGCATTGGTAAAAACCCGCAAAAAGTAGCACTAAAATTGCCCGCTCGACGACCGCATGGTCTGGGTCTTGGAGCGACGCCAAAAAACACGGAATCGACCAAGAAAACCGGCGATGGTGGAGACAAAAAAGAGGAGGTCATCGAGATCAAAAAGGGAACATGCATCAAAATTGTGGATGGAAGAAGCAAGGGATTATATGGAAAAGTTGAGGCGAGAGATGATGATGCGAACAGTTTATTTGTTAGACTAGCCATTGGATCGAAATCCATCAAAGTCAGTGTGTTCGCAGTTCAAGGAATTACACAAAAGGAATACGACAGAGATGCAAAGTGTTTGAGTAGGATTTTTTTGTTGTGACAAAAACATTACAAGGGGTTTTGTCAAGGGAAAATGTCCAAAATTGAGGGAAAATCATAGTTTTCAAAATTTACTAGAGAAATGTCACTGAAAAACATCGAAACTAGAATTTCCCTCCAAACTTTTCGACATTTTCAACCATTTTCAGTTCCCCCTCTTTGGTCGTCATTCAGTGACAAAATTTGGTTCTCTCATAAAAAAGACAATTTTTCAGATAAAGCTGAATATGACAAAGAAAAAGAGAAAATCGAGAAAAAACGAGAGGAAACGTGTTCAAAAGAACCATCAACATCATCGACATATCAAGAACCATCGAAAAGCAAAAAAGAAAAAGATGAAAATATTTGGGTTCGAACAGATTTACTGGTTCGTTTCATCGATAAAAGTTATAAAAATGGCAAATTATATAATCAAAAAGTTCGGGTCGTTGATGTGGCCGGTATTCGTGATGTTACATTGGAAGATGATCGAGGCAACACATATTATGGTAGGAATTACTTTTTGATTACGAAAAAAGTAAAGGTTTTTAGGTGTAAAACAGTCGTGGTTAGAAACGGTGATTCCGAGAAATATAGGTGACAAATTGATGATTGTTGGCAGGAAAAATGGTGGAAAATTGGCGATTATGATTGATAAAGATAAGCGGAAGGAAAAAGTGACGGCGAAATTGATACAAACCTCTGAGGTAACTCTGAACTGTTCATTTTTGTTATGCAAAAAATCGAATTTTTGCAGACTTTGTCAGTTTATTTTGAAGATGTTTGTGCGGTTAGTGTTCGACATGAAGAAGATTATGAATGATTTTATTTTTTTATATTTAATAAATTAAACATTTCATTCTATGATTCATGTTTTGTTGCTAAGTTGATGGAGGTCGACTGAAAATGCTTATGATTTTTTTTTTGCAAGATTTGTAATTTATTTAGATTTTTTAGAGAATGCTTCGAAACAGTCATTCGCCTAGTTCTTCGAGGGACACGCCAATAGTTACTAGATCTTGTGAGTTTGTTTTTTTTTTTGGGGGGGGGGGCGTTGTGGAAAAAATACATTTTTTCTGATGAAGAATTGGAATTGAAGTTCTATAATCTGGCGAAAAACGTGAAACTTAAAAAAAAAGTTCAAAAGTTTTGTTCTGCCTGAATTACTGTATGAATTTTGTGTTCTGAATTTCGATTCGTGAAAGTCCACGTTTTGGTAGATATATTTCCGACCCTCATATTTTGATTTTTGTCAATTGTTTTGTGCATTCCGATAAAATTACCCGGTAGGAAAAAAGGTTTTTTTCCGAAAAAATTAGGCTTTAAATTTTCCCTTGTTTTTCGTTTTTCAAAATTGTCTTTCATAGTAATTTGATGTGGGAAGTAGAAAAAAATAGTAAAAAACGGTTCAATTTTTCTTTTTTTCTCCCAAAATATGCACAATATTGTTTATCGAAAAAAGTATTTAATAAAAATCAATGAAAAATTTTACAAGTTTTTGGAAACAATAAGGTTTTTCACAAAGTTTTACCTAAAGAAGGTTGATAAAAAAGAGGAAGATCGGATATTTCGAACGTGAACTAGAAAAAAAAAGAAAAACCTATCCTTTCAAATTTTTGACATTTTTCGGTTTTCTGGTCGTCATTTGCGGTGACAAAGTTTTTTGAGAACAAAAATTGGTATTCATCTTTTCCCCAAACACTCATAGAAAACCCTCCATTTCCAAGACTCTCGTCTCACCGAAATAGCAATTCAAAAAACGCCAACAGTCCGATCGTTGCCAAATACACGTCATCATATAAAAACTGTCGAAAGAAATCTGGAAATTGCCGACGATGACGATGACGATGGACTCGAAACGACACAAAATCTCATCGACACTGAGTTCGATATGAATTCGTCGAAATTCATCTATAAACAACATTTCAGTTTGGTCGAGAGATTGCACTTGTTTTGGCTTTCTTGGTGCGTTGAACACATGGCTCTGCGACATTTCGAAACCGCGTGAAAATATCGAAGACTCAGTAAATGTGTGTACCGACATCCCACGGGATGAGACATACAGTAAGACAAACAAACGTCTCTTCTCCTTTTTTTGTGATTTCATGCAGTTTTGAAATGTCTCGGAGCTCAAAAAATTGGCTGAAAATGTGGAAAAGGGATTTTTTCAGCAAAAGTTTTATACAATACAGTTGGAAAACATTCAGAAGACAATTTGTGCCAGGAATGTCGACGGTTAGAGATGTTCTACTTATCCTCGTTTTTGCCATGCTTTTCGTCAAATGTGAGTGTGGCCAGGGTCTGGTCGCAAAAACTATAAAAAAGTATCGCCCAATTGTCGTTCGGTATCACTCGCTCTAATAATAACACACGCGACGCAAAAGCCGCGACGCACAAATGTGAGTGGTCGACAATTTTTCTTTTCCTCTCTCTCTGTGCGTTGGGGCGCGTTTTATCGATTAGCAAACTACACAAGTTGTAAACATATGGCATCAGCCCAAATATGGGAGGATGTCGCACCTTTTGTTATGTAGGATAATCAATAAGGGAGGATTATGATTGATGCCATATGTTTACAACTTGTGTAGTTTGCTAATCGATAAAATGCGCCCCACCGCACAAAGAGGGAAAGAAAAATTGTCGACTACTCACATTTGTGCGTCGCGTGTGTTATCCTTTGAGCGAATGGTAACAATCGACAATTGAATAATAACATGTTCCCTTAAATTTCGTCGGATTTTAGCCCTTTTTCATATTTTTTTTCTGATTTTTGGACAATATTCACTGTGACGAAGATTTTTCCCTATTTTTTATTGAATTTGAAACATTTGTAAACTCAGGAACTTTTACCAGACAAATTTTCGCCAGAAAGAACTCAATTTTTTTTAATATTTGGTGACCCATCATCAAAAAGTGGCCAATGTCCATTTTTTTCCAGACGCACAAGACAATATAATGACATTCACACAGAAAAATCATGTCGACGTTCTCAAGTATGATATTGATTTGAAATTTCATGAAATGTCGGAAAAATATCGTCTTCTCACCGATAAGCTGGACCATCTCCAAAAAATAGCAGCAAATCCGCAGAATAATGATTCGAAGTTTGTTGAAATCGAATTGAAAACTATAAAAGAGCAGATTGATGGGTTGAAACATGAATTGGGCGATCATAAGTATCTTGTTGAGGTTGGTTGGTTTTTTGAGTACACATCTGGCTGGAAAAAAAAGTATTTTTGAGAATTGTTGACGCTTTTTTGGAAGGTTTTTTTTTTAATTTCCATACTTTTTTACGGACAATACCTGACCTAAAATTATCGTGACATTTTTCAAAAAAAGGTTTATAGGTCACGCCATCAAAACTTTAGAAAAATGATTTTCATTCCAATTTTTGACATTTTCAGTCATTTTTATTAGTTTGTCGGACATTATTCAGAATGACAAAATTATTTGAAAAGTTTTGCCCAGGTTTTTTTCAAACAGATTTCAAAAAATATCAGAAAAATGTCATTATTTTTCAAATTAATTATAGCAGCAAAAAACCAAAAAAGTTGAAATCCCGCAATCGTCGCAAGTCTCATTGAAAACCTCGTCGCATGTTCTTGGCGTCAACGTGGCCAATAGTTTGATTGGCGCCAAAATCGACGATCAATGCTCGTCGCGCACAGTTTCGGCGAAAGACAGCGTCATTTTCGATATGGTCAGCTATTTCATGTCGTTCAAAGATGGATATGTTCTTTTGGTGAGTCGACAAAAAATGTCCCGAAATTTTGAAAAATGAATTTGTCAGGACCGTGAAATTTTGCAACCCGGCGAAGCGTGGTGCACCTATGACAGTCGGGCTAGTTTGACGATCACGTTGGCCAAAAATGTCCATGCGACTTCGGTCTCTTATCAACACGTCAAATGGAATGGAATTGTGCCAAATAATGCGCCGAAAACTTATGATGTTGTGGTTAGTTTGAGAATTATCGTTTTTTTTTTTTTGGGAAATTAATTGTTTTCAAAATTTCGAGTTTTTTCTTAAAAAAAACACTGTCGGTCCCCTGTGTGCTCATAATACCGTATACATTTGACTGTTTGTAGGCGTGTCACTCTCCGTGTTGCTCCGAAACCACGCCACTAGCCACAAATTGCACCTATGACAACCTGGACGGTCACAGTTCGCAGGAACAATTTTGCAGCGTCGAAAATCGCAACAACATTGTCGTCGATCGCGTTCAATTTAGATTCAAAGAAAATCAAGGAAATATGACCAAGGTGATTTTCTTTTGCGCATTAAAAAACCCCGATTTTTTTTGAAGACGTGTGCCTATTTGGTTCGTGTCTACGGCACAATTGTCAACGATGCTCCGGTTTCCGATCCGAGAACCACGTCAGCATCGTCATCTTCGGAAGTTCTTCTCGATTATTCGAAAATCATCTAGGCATGTTTGCTTTTTTGTTTGTTTTTTATATTTTCTATTATGTACTGCACCGATCATCAGCCCTGTTCTTATTCATTTCTTTCTTTTTTGTAGTCTGTAAAATAGCAATTGTGTCTGTTTTTGCCAGTTTCTTTTCGCTTCAGAGAGAAGGGTGAATAAATCAATTTCTCCTTCTCGCTACAAATTGTGCTATAAAACTCTCCGAATATAGCCTAAAAACAGGGCCAAATCGGGCCGGAAAGTTTGTTAAAAGATTACCTAAATTTTGGGCATTCTACCTCTATTAGAGTGAAGAGACGCAGAGAAACAGTTCAATTTTTGGAGAAAAAATCAATAAAAAATTTCGGCCAGGAAATAGGCGCACATGGTTAGATTTTTTGTGCTCGCGAATTTTTCGGATCGAGGAAATTTGAAAACTCAAATTTGGAGAAATTTTTTGACCTCAAAATTGTTACTAAATTTCTGTGACCTGTATGAGAGTGAAGAGACGCAGAGAGACAGGTCAAGATTTGGAGAAAAAATCGATAAAAATTTCCGGGCTCGAAAATAGGATTTTTTTGCATTTTCTCATTTTTTTGTCTCTCATTCTGATACACTCTCTCTATCTTCTGAAAAATCAGGTGTAAGAAGAGTTTTAGAGAGAAAAAGAAAACTTTATGAACCCGTATTTCAAAAAAATGCCTAGATTTGAAAAATGAACAAATTGAGTGAGACAGCAAAAAAAAAATAAATTTAAACAGCACTTGATGTGGTCGGAACATGAACATGTGTCGGATTTTCGACTTGAATTTCAGCCGGCGAATCGTTTGTTGTTGTTGTGTCAATGGTGATGGACGTTGTCGAATTGGAATTGGATTGTGATTGTCCGCCATGGCTCATCGCTCGAATCGCATCCTCATAAGTGGGCGGAGCGTCGAATTTGGGATCCGACGAACAAATGTAGGTGGGCGGAAAACCGGCCGGACGAATTGTTTCGTGTGGTGAGGAGAGAGCGGATGGTGTGGCGGAAAGGCGTAGAACTGTTCCGCCGCCGCCGCCGGTGGGTCGCGAATTCTGCAGAAAAAATTGGATTTGCGCGGAATTTTGAGAAATTTTTGACATTTTCAGCCATTTTTTTTTGTTGAAATGGTTTTGATGCGATGTGCAACGTGGCATTATTTTCTTTTCGATTTATTTTTCACGTTTTTTCATTAAAAAATGTTGCAAATTTTTTGGAAAAAACAAGGTTTGGCATTTTTTTCTACGTTGCACATCGCATGAGAGAGAGAGAGGGATTAGAGAAAAAAATCGACCTGAAAAATTTTTTTTAAAAAAAAATAAAGTCGAACTTTTTTTCGGCCCAAAATTTCGTTTTTTTTATCATCAAAACATTTTTTGTAAACTTGGTAATTCTATTTTTAAAAAATTCAGCGAAAAACTTTTTTGAAGTTTTTGTGCTAGATTTTGAAACAAAATTCGAGATTCAAAATGTTTTTGAAACAACGTGAAAGATAATAGAGAAAAATGCAGTGATTCTTTTTGAGAAAAAATAAAGTAAAATATTTTTGGGCCAAAAATTCGCATAAAATTGGTCCCGCCATGAAAATTTGAAAACTGATTTTTCTAGAAATTTTTGACAATTTTTTTTTTAATTTTGAGGTCGAGAACTATTTTTGGTAACTTGAAAGTTTTTTCTGCAAAAAAATACAACTTTTTCTTGTTCTTTTAGAATTAAGTTTGTTTATCGGGCCAGGCCCGAGGAAAATCGGGCCTAGACAAAAAATTGGACCCAAAACTTGAGGCCGAAAAAAACCGGGTTCAAAAAAAAATTTCCAAAAAAAACCATAATCTTCAGATTTTTAGCTCCAATTTTTCAATTTTCCAGAAAATTTTGCTGAAATTTTCAGAAAAAAATATAAAACAAAAAATTTCCATTTTTTTTAATGAAAAAAATGTATCAAATTTCGAGTTCAGGAAACATTGTATGTTGTACCTTATGGACTCATATTCCATTTCACGCCGATTTTTAAAAAATGAGCAAGTTTTCTCTAAATCTCTCATTTTCCAACACTATTTCTCATCCCAGGGCTCGAAAATTAGGCCTAGAATTTTTTCCAACAGAAAAAAAGTGAAAATTTCATAAATATGTTTGTTGAACCACTTGACAAATGTTTCTATTTATAAATACTTGTAACGACGACGAAAACTTTTATACTTTGGTTTTTGTTTTGTTATCAGAAAAAAAAACGAAAAAAGTTTCGTGTAAGAGGATTAAACCTTAATGGAACTCGTAGAAATCAAAAAATATGGGTCACGTGAAAAAATAATAATTTTTGAATTTTGTGGCGCCAAAAATATTTTTTTCAAAATTTATGTTTTTGGCGCGAAATCAAAATTTCAAAAACTACAGTAATCTGGCAATTTTTAGCGCCAGAAATTTTTTGGGTGATCTCAAACTTCTGAAAACTACAGTAATCTTTCAAATTTATTTAAAAAAATCCGGAAAAATTGATTTTTTGCATTTTTTGGCGCCAAAAAATCAAAATTTCAAAAACTACAGTAATATTGAAAATTTAAAAAATCGAAAAATAGAAATTTTGGCGCCAATTTTTTTTCGAAAATATTGAAAAAAAAATACAGTAATACTCTAAGTTTTGTAATTCAAAGAAAATCCAGAATTTTCAGTCCCAAAAAATTTCGGGTTTGAATTCAAAATCTCTACTTTTGGCGCCAAAACAAAATTTTGAAAACTACAGTAGTATTCAAAATTTTGGCGCGAAAAATAAAAATTATAGAAAAAAACAATAGATTTTTAAAAAAATGGCGCGATTAAAAGAAACTACAGTAATCTTTAAACTGTTTTGGTCCTCAACTTTGCAACATTTTCCCCGCTCCATTTCTTATCATTTTCATTTCAAAAAAAGTGTGAAATCTCATAAAAACATTGTTATCAACACCATAATAAAAAAATCTAACCTGTTGTCTTTGTCGAAGTCGAACACTTCTTCGATTATTAACAAGCATACAAAACAGAGTGATGACCACTGAAACAATTGCAATTGCAGCAATTATCAAAATCTGAAATCAACACACAATAGATTTTCATTATGTTCCTTTAAACCTACAGTAAGCGCTCCATTTGGAATACCATTTTTTGACGATGTAGTTGGTTCATCTTGATATTCTAGTGGCATTTCTTTTCGAGTTCTGAAAAAAAGCAATTAAAAAATTTTGACGAGGTTGGGGTTCGAACTCGTGGGGCAGAGATTGTAACGCGCGCGCGCAACCAACTGAGCTATACAGCGCTGTGCAAAAGCGGGAAGGTAATTGTACTTTTGAAGCGCTAATCAAATTGAAAAGAAAATATATCGGATTACCTAGGATTAGAGGAAAAACGAAAAATTGTATTGTTTTCGATGAGCTGGAGGAAAATCTATTTTTTTTGCTCATAGAAAAAAAACCAATAAAATTGAATAAATATACCAAAATTGCTGTGTAAATAGCAATTTTTGTATACATCAAAATTGGTTGAAAATAAAAAAATGAAAAATTATCGAAAAGACAAGAAAAATGTGAAACGAAAATGTTTGCCAACGAAAAATGCCAAAGTAACTACAAAAAGGAGGAGCAATATAACCAGTCATGCAAAAAAAAAGAATCTATTTAAAGATTACTCTACAAAACTCCGACAGCAAAGAGTTCAAATAGAACAAACCAAACATTGTGTGTAGTTCTTTTGGACAAGTGAAAATCATTTTTTTGTTTTTTTGGTAGTTTTTTCCGGCGGAAATTTGGAAAAAAATGATTTGTTATCAGTTTTCAACTAATATCATGGAAGAAAAAATAAACAGAGTTGTGTAAATATGAGAAAAGAGTAAAGAGAAAAAAATATTGTGAAATTGGAGAAGTGTGGGTTACTTACATATGTAAGCAGCGAAAAAAAATTATATTTGGTAAACGAAAAAAAATGAGAAAAGTTTCGGGTTTCTTGTGAGAATTCTAGAAAAAATAATTGTTTATGGCCTAGGAACCGACACTTCGGCCATGACGTTTTTTTTTCGAAAAAAACACTTTTTTTGTCAATTTTTCTAGTTTCGTGGGCATTTGTGCGGTAGAGCGAATTTCGCTTTCTCTGGATCTCTAAAGTTTTAGTTATATTTTTCTCTGCGTCTCTCTCTCTCCCTCTCCCTCTCTTTTTCGAAAAAAGGTGAAAACACAAAATCTTTTTTGAAAAAAATGATCATGGTGGCCTAGAAACCGACACTTCGGTCACAATTTTTTTCCGAATTTTTTTTTTCAAATTTTCCAGTTTCGCTGACATTAGTGCGGTTGGGCGAGTTTTCTCATATCGAAAAAATAGTACGTGAAAAAGAGAGAATCAGACATTTTCTAGTTTTATCAATAGAGCGTACATGCTCTTTCACAATATTAAAAACAAATTTTTTTCTCAAAAATGAAAAAACTTATCGGGAAAAAAAGGAAAAAGTTATTTATGGCCTAGAAACCGACACATCGGCCAAGATATTTTTTGGAAAAAAATTTTTTTTTTCAAATTTTCCCAATTTTCCAAAAATTCTTACAAAAAAAAACGCTAAAATTCTCAGAAAATGTTAATTTTGCTATTCATCTCAAAAAAAATGAAAAAGTTTTCCCAACTTTTTTCAAACCTCCAAAAAGTGGCCCATACTCACCGTTCGATTTTTTATTGATGACAAAAAATATTTTTTCGAGAAAAATTTGACAAACAGAAAAATGGCTGGCACACTGAACAAAAGTGAATCCTCTCTATCTACAGTAACCTCTTTCCAGAGATGATGGTAGGAAATAGTGTGGTGATGAGAGAGACGCAGACAATGTTTGAAGAAGAAAAGTAAATATGACCCTTCGTTTTTTTTTTTGATTTTATGTTTCGGCAGAAAAAAAAAATGTTGGAGTTTGTGTAGCTTTGGAGTGCAAAAACATCTGACTCCAAAAATTAATCGTTTTTCAAATATTTGGGGTTTTGGCCAAAAATGAGATCAAAATCCGAACTATTTTGAAAAACTACAGTAATCCTCGAAATTTTGGTGAAAATAGAAATTCGAAAATTTTAGTTTTGGCGCCAAACATCAAACTTTGAAAAACTACAGTAATCTTCTGATTTTCGGCGCCATAAAACCAAAAATTCAAAAAGTACAGTAATCGTGAAAATAATTGAACTCGAATTTCGAAAATATTTTGAAGCTAAAATTTTTTTGTGAAAATTTTGAAAAACTACAGTAATTTTGAAAATAAATAACTCGAAAATTTGGCGCCAAAATTTTTGTCCTCATTTTTGCGCGAAAACTTCAAAATTTTGAAATATGAATAATTGGCGGAACCCGGAAATTTCCCGCCAAAAAACGAAATTCAACAACTACCGTAATCTTCAAAATCTTAACTCCAAAACCATATTTTTGAAAGAAAAAATGTTGAAAAAAATGTTTGGAAAAAAAACCGCAGAAAAAAAGTTATGAAACAAAAAATTTCCCTTTTTTGGATGACAAAAAATGTATCAAATTTCGAGTTCAGGAAACATTGTATGTTGTACCTCATGGACTCGTATTCTATTTCACGCCGATTTTTAAAAAATGAGCAAAAAAACCAAAAAACCAAAAGTTTGGAGTTTGCTCTAAATCTCTCACTCCCCAACACTATTTCTTATTGGAGAGGTGTAACTCAAATTTTGAAAAATAGAAATTTTGGCGCCAATTTTTTGCACAATATTTCAAAATTCTGAAAACTACAGTAATCTTCCTTGGAAAAATGGAACAAAACTCAAAAAATTTTTGGCGCAAAAAATTTTTCTGCCCAAATTTATTTTTTTTTTCAAAAACTACAGTAATCTTCAAGTTTGAAAATTGAAACTCAATTTTTGAAAACCCGTGTATTTTGGCGCCAAAGAGTCAACTTTTCTGAAACTACAGTAATCTTCAAATTTTGAAAATTCTTCGATTCAAAATCTTCATTTTTGGCAGAAAATCAAAATTTAAAAAAAAACTACAGTAACCTTCGAAATTGTTTGCAAAAAAGATTTGGCGCAGAATCAAAATTTCAAAAACTACAGTAATAAAATTTTTGGCGCCCAAATTGATTTTTCTCTAAATCTCTCATTTCCCAATACTATTTTTTTTTGCAAAAAAGACCAAATTTCGAACTACATTTTTTTTGTTGAATGGTATCATCATGTGTCTTCTACATTTTGTCACGGAAAAAACCGGTTTTTATTCCTTTTTTATCAGAGATGATATTGGTTGCGCATTCATTTTCTCATTTTCGAATCGAAGATCTGTTGCGATGAAGTCAAAAATCAATACAACGTATGAAGCGGAAGGAAAAACGTATCGAAATTATGATCAGAAGGCCGAGGATCCGATTCAGATGCGAGTTCGCAATCATTATTTCACACAACATCGTCAGCAGACTGTCGAGTTTGTTCAGAAAATGGTGAGAAAGACTGGTGAAAAATGTCCTGAGCCTAAAAATTTTGGGTCTGAAAAAAAGTAATTTTTCCTAACCCAAACTTTTGCAGGTTGGCCTTCAGACTCAAGTTTTGGGTCCGATTTTTACCGAAATTTTTCTACTTTTGGCCCGATTTTTGGGCTTGAATTTTAGGCCAGTCTGGGCTTTGGCTTCAAGTTTTGAGCCCAATTTTTAGACCCGACTTTAGTAAGCTCAATTTTTGAGTTCAATTCGATAGGCCCGATGTTTGGCCCAGATTTAGTATGAGGCTAATTTTCAGGTCCGATTATTTGGGCTCAAGTTTTGGGTCCAAGTTTTTGGGCCAGGCCCGATTTTCCCCAATTTAACAACAATTTTTTTTCGATTTCATGTTTCCCAAAAAAATGTTCTCCAAAAATTTTGCGACAAAAAATGAGATCTAATCTAAAATTTTTTTGAAAACTACAGTAATCTTCTAAATTTTGAACCAAAATCAAATTTGAAAAGTCGTTATTTTGGCGCCAACTCGAAATTCTGAAAACTACAGTAACCTTTGAATTTTTGACGCCAAAATTTTTTTGAAAATTTTTTGGATTTGAATCCAAATCGATATTTTTGGCGCGAAAACAAAATTTGAAAAACTACAGTACCCAAAAAACTCTCTTTGAAAATTTGTTGATTTTGCGTAAAATTTTTGCCGCCAAAAATTCTGTGTTTTTTTTTGTCAAAATTTTTGAAGACTACTGTAGTTTTTGAGTTGGCCCCAAAACATTTTTTTTGACATTCAAATCTAATTATTCCCGAGATTACTGTAGTTTTTGAAATTTTCATTTCGCGCCAAAATAAAGACAACCAATATTTGGCTAATTTTTTCCCTAATTTTTTGGCGCCAAAAATTCTGTGTTTTTTGTCAAAAAATGTTCAGATTACTGTAGTTTTCACATTTTTGTTGTCACGCGGAAATTTTTCAAAAAATGAGATTTTTGGCACCAAAAACTGGAAGTTTGAAATCTTTGAATCGAGAGGTGACGGGTTCGATTCCTCACCTCTGCATTTTTTCAAAAAAATTTTTTTTTTCAAATTTCCAGCACAAAAAGTGGCTATCCTTTAACCACGCCTCAATGCCAATCCTGGAATGTCTCGACATGCTCGCCAGTTTTCTCGACGAATCCGATCCGGACGTCGACGAGGCCAATCTGATGCACGCCTACCAGACCGCCGAACGTTTGCGCCGCGCATTTCCCAACAAACCGTGGATGCATCTCGCCGGTCTCGTACACGATTTGGGCAAAATCATGAGTGTTTGGGGTGAGGAACAGTGGGCGGTGACGGGCGATACGTACCCGGTCGGGTGTGCGCCCGCCCCCGATGTTGTTTATGGCCCGACGAGTTTTGACGGCAATCCGGATTTGGTGGACAGTGTCTACAGGTTTGTTGTCGCATGCAAACAACGTGGCGTAGCTCAACAGGTTGCGCGTTTGATCTTGGATCAAGAGGTCACGTGTTCGATTCCCCTTGTCGTCGCATTTTTTTATCTTTTCAAAACTAACAAATTTCCAGCACCAAAAACGGCATCTACCAGGAAAAATGTGGAATTGAGAATTTGTTGATGACGTGGAGCCACGATGAATACATGTATCAGGTGTTGGTCAATCACAACACAACACTTCCCGACGAAGCACTTTATGCTATTCGTTTTCACTCGTTTTATCCCTATCATTCGCACAACAATTATGTTCAATTTGAGAGCGAACGAGATGCTCAAATGAAGCCGGCGATTATGATGTTGAAGTGGGTTGGGGTTTCGGGCCGGCCCGGTTTTTTTTCGGGTCGGAACCACAGACTTCTTAGAATTTCAACGAGACGCAGGGAAAAACTCAATTTTTTTGCGCTAAATTTGAAAAATCAACACCGCACATTTTTGTGGGCGGAGCCTAAATTGGCAAAAGATCATTGAGAAAAGAGAGACGCAGACAGAAAAAAACGTGAAATTTGTTCGATTTTTTCTGCGCCAAAAAAACGTTTAGAGAAAATAAATTTTTTTGCGCGAAATTTTAAAAAATCACCATCGCACAGTTTTGTGGGCGGAGCCTAAATCGACAAAAGATTATTGAGAAGAGAGAGACGCAGAGGAAATTCTCAGATTTTTGGCACCAAGAAATTCAAAATTTTTTTAAATTTCATTCAAAAATTTGGCAAACTTTTCAGAAAATATTTTTCGCGCGAAATTTCAAAATTCAATATCACACAGTTTTGTGGGCGGAGACTATATATTTATCAATAGAGAAAACATGATCGCCTAGTTTTCTTCCTTGTCTGCGTCTCGTACTCTCTCAAAATGAGCTGCGCTTTTTTTCTCTAAACTCTCTCACTATCTCGCAAATTGCTCCGTCTTTTCAGCAACTGCGATTTGTATTCGAAAAACGACGAAACACCGGATATTGAAACATTGAAACCTTATTATCAATCGTTAATCGACAAGTATATACCAGGAAATGTGGCGTGGTGAAGGGGTCGAAAAAAAGAAGAAAAAAGGAAAAAAAGAGATGAAATAAAATAAAAAATGATTTTTGTGTGATAAAATAATAAATAATTAGAAACGTGAATGAAGATCTTGCAAGTCTTCCTCCGACAAATCCGATGCTGAAAAAAAATAGTTTTTGAAAATTTTTAGCAGAAAAAGTGAATTTTTTTGCCAAATTACAAGTTAAAAATGTGTGATTTTTGGCCATAAGACGAAGCTACAGTACCCCTGAGTCAAAAATAGGAGGCTTGTTGGTCTTAAAAATCAAACTACAGTACTCTTGAATCAAAAATAGATGGTTTCCGGCATTGAAATTCAAACTACAGTACTCTCGATTGTGAAAAATTACTTTTTGGTTCAAAAATCCAAACTACAGTACCCTGGGAGGTCAAAAAAAGTCAATTTTTAGTTCTAGGATCTAAACTACAGTACCCCCAGCGTGCAAAACTATCCGTGGTTCAACTACAGTAATCCTGGCTCAAAATTTTTTTTGGATGACTAGATTCATTTGAGTACAGTAATCCAGAAATCAGAAAAATTGGATTTTCTGAAATTTTCGGTTCCAAAATCCAAACTACAGTACACCGGGGTCAACAAAACAATTTGTGGCCAGAAATCGAAATTTCTGGGCTAAAAAGTTGGATTTTTGCCTATTTTCCGGCTCGAAAATCCTAACTACAGTACCCCTCTGGATGAATTTCCTCGAATTTTCTGTTTTTTTTTACCATATTGTCCACAATCGGGAAGTTGTTTATCAACACGCGACTGATCGAACTCTCTTCCATATCTGTCAACACACCAACATTGTCCCGAATGGCATTGTTCCGGTTGATAGAATCCCTCCAAATCGCAACGTGGCAAAAAGACACCTGCGAAAATGGTTAATTTTCTATGGGCGTAACAAATTTTGGCGTGGAAATGAGAAAAATTGGCCTTACGTGGATTTTTAGAAGAATTTTCTTATTTTGACACCAATTTTTCACGTTTTTTTTTATTGAAATTAAAAAAAAAACACGAGACGTATGTTTTTACGTGCGCTGCGCCGCGTTGCGTGTTTTCCATTTTTTTCTAAATTTGTAATGAAAAAATTCAAAAAAAGTAATCCTGGTGCATTTGAAAAATGCATTGGTCTTTTTTTTTTAGAAATAAGTTCAATTTTTTTCTTTTTCAACGAAAAAAGTGTCAAAACGGAGTGTCGTATCATCAAATTGAAAACAAATGCCAAAAACTAAATAAAATTTTATAGCCGTGAAGAGAATTTGCAAAGAAAATTATGTTTTCAGACGCGTCGCGTGTCTTTTTTCTCTGTCGTCTCTTATAAACCGCACGCAACGCGGCGCAGCGCATCTAAAAACATAATTTTTCCAGCGAAAATTAATCTGTGTGTACAGAAACACCACAAAAAGTGGAGAGATATAGAGAAAAGTGTGAACACCACGACGAGCAAATGCACAAAATGTTATCAGTGTGACTTTTTTGAACATAACTGAAAAAGTATCGTTGACTTACCCAACAAATGTGGATCGACTTGATGTTTCGCCTTGTGACATGGTGGTTCGTTTCGCAAATTGTCGGCGAACGAGAAACAATCACACCATTCGTCGATCGAGATCTTGCCATCGATGATGATATCGTCTGAAAATTCAGGAATTTTTTGAGTTTTTCAGTGGCCTAGGCCTAAACCAGTGTTTCGCGGATTGGGTTTTTTGAAAAGTCGGAAGTCGGAATTCCGCACAACTCTGGCCAAAACCCACAAAATTATGAGACTTAAGCCTAGGCTTAAATGACCCGGCGAGTCTTCTATAGTATTATAGTATCGGTTATTTTGAAAGTATTCGCCATTTTAAGACATATGTGAGTGAAGAAACAGTCTAAAATAACGTATAGCGAAAACTACAGCACAAAAAAGAACAGAAAACAAATCATAGAGTTGGATTAATCGCGCAAACGCGCTCTACTGCTTCATTAGGATTCGAAATTTTGATCCAACTTTATTTTTATTTATTGTTCTTTTTTGTCGTCTAACTTTTGTTTCTTAAGTTTTTGAACTGTGTTTTAACTCGTATATGTCTTAAAATGATGAATACTTTCAATTTAAACGAATACTCTCGATGAGTCGCCGGGTCATTTAAGCTCAAACCGGGATATTTTTTGACATACTAATTTAATATTTTTGAATTTTCTAAAATTTTGAGCTACGAATTTTTTCCGTGAATTTACGGTCTAAAAGGAAACTAAAACTTTTTAAAAAACTTAAAAAAAAACCAATAAAATGTTAAAAATTCGTATTTTTTCAATAAACTCTAATTTTTCGACCAACAAATGTCACTTTTAGGTCAGATTTTTTGCCAAAATCAATATTTCCAAAATCTCCTCCTCACCGCACATATCGATAAATTCCTTGACACACTTCTCGTTTCCACCTCGTTCTATTGGACCCAATTCTCTCTTGCTCAAATGCCCATTATTGTTGCCATCCCATTGGGCAAACATCCACGCCACTTCTGGACGACATTGAATTGTGTGCGATTTGAGCACACGATCGGTTCCGGCCGTTTCTTTGTGCACATCGGCGAACCATTTCAGAAGACGACCTCCCATTTGATGCAAGTCCGAACGGGTGCATTCTGGGGGGAAAAACATGAATTTAAATATTTTCACGTTTTTGTTTTTTTTTTCATTTTTAAAGTTTAGAATACAAAAACAAAAAAAATTGCATAGATGAGGGATCGAACCCTTGACTTCTCACTCTATAAACAAACGCTTAACCTGTTGGACCACCTTGCCACATTTTTTCAGTTCAATTATTTTAATAAAAAACACTCACGATTCTCGCTATGTTGGCTTTTTTTGGTGGCAACTCCATTTTTCTTGACATAATCCTTAAGTTCTTTTTGATCAACACATTCAGCTTTCTTGTTAGCCTTATCGACAACACACATTTGACTATCCGAACATTTTGCCTGTTCGCAAAGGGTGTTTTCAGCGTCATTTGGAAGAATGATAAAGTTGGCTGCTACCACATGACAAATTAGCAATACTTTTAAGACGAACCACATCGTTTTGTGGCGGAGAAACACAAAATGATGATGATGAAGAAGAAATAAACTTTACGAATGTTGTGAAGAGGGAAGAAGAACAAGAAGAAAAAGCATATAGTGTTGCTCGTCTCTGATTTTTACACAATCTTTTCATTTGACAACTGTTGGACATCTGGATCGACGAGAAATGAGGCCAAATTGTAGATTGATTGAAAAAATGGTGACTGGTGCAACGTCTGGAAAGGTCAACATCATCAAAAAAATTAATAAAAAAATAAATAAATCTTCAAAATTTGAATTAGCGGGCACACATGAGACTGACGCATGTTGTTTGGTGTTGACGCATGTTTGCTTGGCGCCAATTTTGCCATTTTTCGTTTTTAGGGGACAACGCGTTTGCATTGTTTGTCTTTGTGGTTTCGCATTTTTTGTTGGTTGAAGAGTAAATTTAATCTAAAACTTTTTTTTGTTAATTAAACCTGTAATGAATCTAGGTTACATCACGTTTATCTCATTTTTCAATCCTAAAATATTTAACATTTCGAAAATGTTTGATTTTTTTTGTTTGTCGACGAAATAAGTGTGTTTTCGCAACTATTAAACTTGTTTCACTTGCAACGACCTTTTTTTTTCTTTCATGCTTCATTTTATCGTTTTTTTTTCAGACATGCCGAAGGTTACAAGCGTTAAAGATGATGGCAAAATCAAAAAGACTACTAAGAAAACGAAAGATCCCAATGCACCAAAACGACCACTCTCAGCTTATTTCTTATGGTAAGTATTTTGATTTCGCCTGTTTTTTCTTAATTTTTACTGTTTAGGCTTAATGAAAACCGACCACGTTTGACGAAACCGGGTATGTCTGTCGCACAAGTCGCCAAGGTGAGTGAACAATTTTTAAAATTTCCATTCAAAAATACCTATTCAGGCTGGTGGTGCTGAATGGAGAGAAGTCGGAGACAAATCAAAGTGGGAAAAGTTGGCCGCTCAGGAGAAGGCCAAATACGAAAAAGCAATTGAAGCTTATAAAAATTCCGGATCTGCATAAATCTCTTCCCCCTACCCCCCTCCTAAAAACCGCTCAAGTAAAACTGTAAGATCTGATCTCATTTTATCTTTTCTCTAAACTCTGTCAAAATAATTTCACGAGTGAAACGATTACATTTACAATAAACGCTTTCAACAATTGTTTCGTCGCCCTGTTCAAATTTTCCCATTTTGTTGACAAACATAATAAAACGTCAAAGATAATTAGTGTTGATTTGTTTTGAGGTGGCGGAGAGAAATTCCGAGAAAGGATTAAGGTGTTCCTTCCCGAAGTTAATATTTGTTTTTCATTTTTCCCAAATATTTTCAGCAAATCGATCAATACACTGCAGTTGTGTCATTCTCTCTTTCATTCTTTTTTTTGTCCTCGTTCTACGCCCCGCCCACTCATTATTTCGGGTCTCCTGCTGTTTTTTTCTTGGTATTTCGTTTAATTTAACGAAACAATATTTCATTTTTCTAACCCTTTGATACAAAACGAGGAATACAACGCCGACACTGTTTGTTATCGATTTTCGGATCATTTTAATAGATTTTATCGTCCAATTTTATGGTGACTAACATCATTTGTTGTTTTTTCGTTTCACTTCTCCATTCATTTGTTGACCCTTTCCAGATGTATCCTAGATCAATGACAAATGGCCTAGCTGCAAGTCTACTCTTCTTCATTTTTCTCCTATTCCTTGCCAGGTAGAATAAGATTAATTGGTGGGAAACTAGACGATTTGAATTTAGACATATTCGAAATTTGGATTGGCGAAGTGAAGAGGACAATCTGGATGAGTTAGAGGCTGGAAAATTGCCACCGGCGTATAAGGAAATACCATCAAGTCCACCGCCAACTTATCAGGTATCGCATTTTTGATTTTGAAAATTTAAAAACGTCCAGAACTTCGTGAAAAATGAAAACTTTTTTGTTGAAAAATACCAAATTTTGCACGAAAATCAGTGAAATTCTTGGAAAACTGAGAATTCTCAGATATTTACAACAGAAAAAACATCTGTTCTCTAAATCTCTCAAAAAAATTAATCACAAAAATGAGGAAAATATTTTTGTGGCCAAAAATTCACGAAAATTTGAAAACTGTTTTTTTTGTTGAATTTTTTTCATTTTTTCGTTTTTCAAATATATTTTCCCAAGATTCTCAGTGACAAAGTTTTCGTGGTGAGACCCATACAATTTTCCCGCTTTAAAAATGCCAAAATTAATATTTTTTGTCGTAGAGAAAAGTGCTGGCGAATTTTTAATCAAATTTTCTCATGAAAACTTTGTGGAGAGTTCTAACCAGGCTTGGTCGGAATATTTTTTCATTTTTTCCAAAAAAAAAGATCAGAATTTTTATTTTGAATAAAAGTTTTGAACTTCGAAAACCATTTTTTACGCTGGGATTTTTTTTTCAAAAATAATTTTCTGTTTTTCGAAAAACTCGGAAATTCCGAGTTCTTCGATTCCCATCAAAATTCCAAAACAAAAGTAAAATGTCGGAAATTTGAAAAATTTTATAGTTACAAGTTTTCGTGGCGTGACCCGGACATTTTTATTGAAGAATTTCACGTTAAAAATTATCGTTTTTTGCATCTTGGACCAGAAATTTCCGACCATTTTCGGAATTTTTTTTCGGTAAATCGGAAAAACGCAAATATGATTTTGATTTCATTTTTTCATTTCCAGCGAAAAATTCAACAAAGTTATCATTTCACATCTCAAAAAATAGATACATTATTTTAAATATTTTCTGACAAGAATGTCTAACTGTTCAGGAATTTGAACGTTTGGCTTGAAAGTTCCGAAATTTCCAGTTTTTTCGAAAAAAGTTGGAAAATAGTTCCGGCTCAGCCCAAGCCTAGTACTTGCCCTTCCAATTTTTCCGAAAAAACAAGAGTCTTCTCTCATTTTTCCCTCTCATATGAGCTAGATGTTATCTTTCGACCTTCTCACAGCCCTCGTTTTTTGGCGTAATTGATTTGTTTAATAGAATGAGAAGGAATCAATTTGAAAAGATAATTGAACCGTGAAATCGCTTTATGCGTTTTATTTTTCCGTTGCTTCTTCTTCTTTTCTTTTCGTTTAAAATGTGAAGAAGAACAACAAAACATGTTTTGATATTATTGAGAAGACACCTTGTTGTTTTTTCTCAGAGCTAGTCTGGAAAAAAAAACAAAAACAAAAATTGTTCAGAATATGGATGATCTCTGTTTTTGAAAAAAATCCTGGAAAAAAAAAGTTTTTTTGACCGAAAAAATCGGAAATTTCGGATTTTTCAGGCTTTCAAAAACACTTTACGCTTCCAATTTTTCTATGGCTGAAATTTTTTTTCTCACAAAAAGTGAAAAAAAAATTGGGACAAAATTTTCGGGCCCAAAAAGTTCGTCAGTTTTTTTGTTGAAAAATTGGACCAAAAAATATGATTTTGGGTTTTCCCGATTTTTTCATCTAAAAATTTCGAGATCAAAAAAAGTCTAATGCGATGTGCAAAGTAAGAAAAAATGCGAAAAATCGGCAAAAAATATCGCGCAAAGTAAAAGTGATTTTTCCCGATATATGCGGAATGGAACATTTTATTCCAAAAATAATTATGGGAAAGTGTGTAAAATTGAAAGAAAGTCATATTCCAACATGCAGATTTTCAAATTTCTCGGAAACAATACTGTTTTTTTCAATTCCCATTTTTTGCAAATTTTTGCCCGTTTTTTTCTTTGCACATCGCATAAATTTTTTTTTTTGAAATTTGGGGGGAAAAAATCAAAAATCGGGTCAACATTTTTTTGTGAAATATGGGAATTTTTCTGTCAAAACCAAAAAAAAAACGAAAAATCCGGAAAAACAGTGAAAGAACACAGCTTATATCAAACTTTTTGACTCCAACGTCAATTTCAAAAAACTTTCTGTTTTTTATCGAGCAAAAAAAATGAAAAAAACTTTGCCCCGGAGAGGAATCGAACCCTCGACCTCACAATCTATAAACAAACGCCTAACCTGTTGAACTGTCACGCCTCACCTGTTCGAGTGCTAAATTTCTTTAAATTAAACCGAGAAGTTGAATTTTCCCCCATTTTCCTTTAAAAATATACATTTTTTCAGGAAGCCGTTGCGATGAAGTTCTAATCCACTTCTTCTTCTCCTTCACATTATTCATCTACGGGTCGGATTATTTACATTTCGGGTTTCTTATTCTTCTCCAAAAAAGTATGGTAATAAATCTTGCTTCTTTTTTTTTTTTGGGTGGTCTATTTGAAGTATCGTAAATCTTCCAATTAGATACGGGCGGTATCATTACAAGAAAATTTTTGGGGGCAAAAATAGAGAAAAAGTGGTACTGTAGGCGATAATATTTCAAATGAAATTTGTAGTCTGAAAAATGTGGCATGGCAGTTCAACAGGTTAGGCGTTTGACTTATAGCAAAAAGGTCAAGGGTTCGATTCCTCACCTCGGCAATTTTTCTCTTTTTTTTATGGATTCAAAATCGGTGGCCCGGAAACGTATTTATCTTGGGGAGAGGCGGTTCAGATGAGCTCGATCGTCGATTCGCCGGTCACTGTCTTGTCACCAATCTTGACAATTTGCCAATCGACATTACTCAAACAACTGATACGTTTGCCGTTCATTCGAGTCGTTTGATCGTGGAATATCTGCAGAAAAGGGTACTGTAGTTTGGGTTTGGCGGCAAAAATTCTGATTTGAATTCATTTTGTTGTTGAAAAATTGGGTTTTCAGCTTGGGTTACTGTAGTTTTGTCAGGGTCGAAAATTTTTAAGTTTTAAAAGTTCCTAAAATTGGAAAAAAAATTGGCCCGCAAAATTTTTGGTTCTCAAAAGTTACTTATTTTTTTGAAACAGCGAAAAAAATTTTCCAGGTTTTTCAATAAAATTACGGGCTCCAAAGAAAGTGAGAAATTTTGAAATTTTAACAATCGGGTCTAAAATTTTGAGGTTCTGACAAAAAAACTTTAAAAAAAGAAAATTTTTCGAAAAATCTCAAAAATTTCGGCCAAAAAAAAATGAAAAATGAAGTAAATGATTTTCAGGTTTTTTCGGGTTTCAAAACATAACTAAAATTTGGCCCGAAAATTTCAGATTTTTCCTCCAAAAAATCTCATAAAACTATATTTACCTGGCCTAACAGGGTCCCACAATTTCTCTAAAATTCTGTCAGAAATTTTCAGAAAAAAAAAGCTGAAAAAATTCTGAAGTTTCGTTTTTTGGGCCGAGAATTTTTATTTTAAAGTTTTTTCTGGGTTCGAAAACTGAACTGAATCTCAGCCCGAGATAATTTTCAAAAAAAAAAGAGAAAACTCATCAAACCTGCAAAAAATAGGGCGACATCAACAAATCAGTTCCGCACAATCGATTAAACGGATTGTAGACGAGCACTTTTTTGAGAATCTCGACCGAATCACTCATATCTTTCGGCTGAATCGAGCTGTTGAACAGGGCGGTTCGTCGTTCTCGCATCGTTTGATTTGTCGGATTTGTCATGAATTGAAAGTTCGGAAATGGACCCTTCGCTTCGTTCTCATAACCATTCCAAAGATCCGAGAATTTCGACTCGTTGATTCGCATCGAAGCCAAGTCGTCGGCGCTCGGTTGACCTACAAAAATATTGACTTTTTTTTCAAAGCATCTTATATGGTATCTCGTGTACCGACATCTAACTGGTTACGAGGCGGGCCATATCTCTCGTTTGAGTGGGCAGAGCTAATCAGTTCGAAAATTATACGATCACTCACTGTTTTCTAGCGAGTTTTCACTCTTCTTTTTCAAACCTTTTCTGGTCAGAATCAGAAGAGGTTTTTTTGAGCTCAAAAGCGGCCAGTTTTCAGTTTTTGGCCCACATCTTGTGTAGAAAAAAAAACAAAAAATTTTGCCCGCGAGAGGAATCGAACCCTCGACCTTTCGATTTATAATTAAACGCCTAACCTGTTAAACTAACACGCCACATTTCTCGACGTGAGAATTTTCATTTAAATACTTCTGCCCCCCGCGCCAAACAAACCTAGCAAATCAAAAATCTGTTCAGCCTGATTGTTGGTGTTTCGACCGGCCATAAAGACGGCTCCTTTGAGCAGTTCACCGAATATACATCCACACGACCACACGTCAATTTCGCATCCATAACTTTTGGAGCCCATCAGCAATTCGGGCGGTCTGTAGTATCGTGTGACGTGGTAGCTGGGTTGCGGCGTTTTTCGCGCTTCGAATGCCGATGATCCGAAATCCGAGATTTTCAACAAACCCGTATCGGCGTTGAACAAAAGATTTTGGGGTTTTAGATCGCGGTGACAAATTTCCATCTGAAAAAAACGACAAAAATTCGAGGCGAGAGAGTACGAGACGCAGAGTGTTTTTTTTTCGAAAAATAGCAATAAAATTTATAGTATATGGATTGGCATAATCCGGAAATTGTTCGCAATATTTTTTTTTTAAAAATAACGTTTTTCAATATTTCAAAAACTGTTTTTTTTTGTCACAAAAGTTGAAGTCCCGCACAGTTTTGTGGGCGGAGCTCATTTTTTCAAAAAAAGGGGAATTTTTTTCAAACTTTTTGAAAATTTGAACAATTCAACTTTTTTGATGTCCGCACACTTTTGTGGGCGGGGCTTATTTTTTTCTAATAAAACTGGAAAAAAATACAAAAAAATCAAAATTTTTTACCAAAATTTCTCAAAAGTATTACATTTTGTTGCAATACCGCATGGTTTTGTGGGCGGAGCTTATTTTTCAAAAATTCTCCGATTTAACCGTTTTTTAAACTAGTTTTTTGTTACCATTTCAAAAATTGGAAATCCAAATTTTCGGCACACTTTTATGGGCGGGGCTTATATTTTTTAAAAACTCGTCTCGGGCCAACATTTTTGGACCGGATTTCAAAAACTTTGAAAGTGGTAAAACAAAATATCATTGCAAACAATTCCCAGGTTTTCGATTTTCTCTGTGTCTCTTTCTCTCTTCTCCCCGCTCACTCTTTGTAGATGATGCTGTCCTCTGAACAATTGCCACGTGATCAATTTGACCTCAACAATATCGATTTTTCTGGTCAAACCCTTCAAATATTGATGCAAATTCAGTGGTAGATATTCGAAAATCAGCGCCAAACATATTTTTCCATCGTGATCCTTTTGATAGCTATACAGTAGTCGTACAATATTCTTGTGTTTCAGCCGATTCAGCTTGCCCAAAATCCTCACTTCCAACGGACTTCCTTTTTGTCTTGGCCACGTTTTTTTGATGACAATTTCCTGTAAAAAAAAGAAAAAAAAGTTACGCGAGCCCGGAATCGAACTCAACCCCTCACGCGTTTTCCGCAATAGCCTACCCGCCTGAGCCACACGCGACACGCTGGTGTTTCAGGAAAAACTGAAAAGACAAACCTGTTGTTTGGCGCCCTCATCCACCGATATCGCAACTCCTCGATACACATTGCTAAACGCTCCCGATGCGAACAGATTCATATTTTCCAAGTGTAATTTTGTTTGTTTTCCGTCTTCCAGTCGAGACGCAACAATTTCATCAGTAGTACGATAGAAATTTGGCATTTTTCACAATTTCCCCTTTTCTGGCGGGTTTTTTGCTGTTTGAGTGGTTGTCAAGTAGTAGAAATAACTGATTTCAACGCGAAAATATCGCCAATTCATCGGGTCACGTCGCGAAAATCGAAAAATTCACCTTGTTTTAGTCCCCTTATAGGAGGGACAAGTGAGAGAGGTAGACGCAGAAATGAAAGAAAAAAAATAGAAATGTAACGTGAGAGTTGCAGACAAAATAAACAGGTCTCACGGCGAATACTTTTTATTTCCGGGAATTTTTAATGGTTCAATAGAGCGAACATTCCTCTTTTGTCAGCGTCAACTCTCTCGTTTGTCCGCCCTAAAACAAGGTGAATTGCCAATTTTCGGATCCAAAAAAAAAAGAAAAAAATAAAGAGTGCATTTGTTCGTCGAGGTGTACACACTTTTCTCTCGCTCTCTCCACTTTTTGTGTTGTTTCTCGCAGGCTAAAAAAATATTTATGCGATGTGCAAAGTAAAAAACGGGCAAAAAATTGGCAAAAAATGGGAATTGAAAAAAACAGTATTTTTTCCGAGAAATTTGAAAATCAGCATGTTGGAATATGACTTTCTTTCAATTTTACAAACTTTCCCATTATTATTTTTGGAATAAAATGTTCCATTCCTCAAATATCAGGAAAAATCACTTTTACTTTGCGCGATATTTTTTGCAGATTTTTTGCATTTTTCCTTACTTTGCACATCGCATTATTAAAAACAACTAAAAACAAGAATAAATCAGATCTGACTCATACATCATTGGGTGAATTGGACGACAGTTTTTTGTCATGATCAGCTATTTCGTCCATTTTTCCAATTTTCGAGTATTTATACAGCAAAAATGTGAAAATCAAATAACTAATGAGGAGAAGCACAAGAAGAGTGAGGTGAAAAAGAGAAATTTTGAACGGGTATTCGAGCTGATTGCAAACTGAATGACCAATTTCGATGTATTTATCAATGAGAGGACCACATGAAAAATCACTGTCGACGATTTGTTTCTGGTAAATTGAAAATTGGAAATTTCCAGACAAACGTCCAAAATCATGAAAAATTAGACATTTGTCAGAATATTGAAGCTGTGAAATGATAAATTTTTGGATTTTTAGCTGGTAAAGAAAAAGTGAAAAAAAATGATAGCTCCGTTATCTGATTTACTGAAACTCGAAATGGTTGAAAGTTCGAAACTTTCTCAAGACCGTTGAGGATGTTGAAAATGAAAAAAATACGTGGGAAAAATAAAAACTGAAATTATTTCGGTTCATTTTTTCGTTTTTCTCTAAACTTTTGAGAGTTTTTGATAACCTCTTGCTTGTAACAGGTATGAGCCCGACAATTTTTTCTGAAAATCTTTATTTTTTGGTTACGGCTCTCAAATCTGATTCAATATTTCATTTTTCATTTCAATTTCATAACACAACTCACTTGCAGCGGAATGTAAATCCTTTTCAAAATTTGATCAATCATTTCCCTATACCGTTGATCCAATGCGTTATTAATAACGGGGAGCGGATTTGCAACAAACTGATTGAAACGAACCAACAATTTATCAAAACGTTTTTGCTCGTCGAGCACATGTTTGCAAGCATCTCGATATTCGCCAAATTTCTGCTGATCCGTCCCATTGAAGCAATTCGCCTCGTATATCGAAACGAATCGTCCGTATTTTTCATCGAGATCCTTCACGTAAAACGTATACTTTTCATGCAAATGAATCTCTACCAGAATATTCAGCATTTCTTTTCGAAAGATGTCTTTGTATTTCTCAATTTTGAAACCTTTCGCAATATTTTCGGCGATTGACAGATTCTCCTCCTTCAGATCGGAGAAAAACGTCGAATTTCGAGTACGACACACGGCATGATTTTTATTACGTTTTCCCGTTCGCGGAATTTATGAGAGAAACAGAGAAAAAAAGGAAAAAGACAATGGAAAAAGAAGAGACGCAGGCATGGTCTCGCAACGAAGAGCTGTTCTTTTTGACTATTTCGCGTTTTACGTAGCAATGGGGAAGCGTTAAAAAAATCATGTCGTGGACAAATTTTCACAGCGTCCTGTCCATTCTCAGGTGGTGGAGATGACAAAAAGTTTTTTGCGCCAAAATTTGACTCGATTGAGGCGCATTTTTCGAGCAAATCCAATGAGATTATGATCACTATCAAACCAACAACAATTGTGAAAAATCCGGGAATATGAATCAAAATCAAAGATTGAACGAAACTATGTTTTTGGTCGACAAACTTCGGTCCAAAAACGATGAAAATGATGGATGTAATCGATAAGATGATGAGAATTGAGCATGACACAATTATAACCGTTTTGGAAAGCAAATGTTTGTCCGGCAATTTCTTCGACATCTCTCCAACCAATTGACGTCTAATCGTTTGTGTATTGTTGACGTCAGATTCGAAATTTTCCAGCATTTTCTGAAATAGTATTGAATAAGAGGTTAAAATATAAAAATAATGAAAAATCAAAAAAAAAAAAGTGGTTTTGTCTTTTTTCCGACATTATTGCGATGTGCAAAGTAAGGAAAAATGCAAAAAATCGGCAAAAAATATCGCGCAAAGTAAAAGTGATTTTTCCCGATATTTGCGGAATGGAACATTTTATTCCAAAAATAATTATGGGAAAGTGTGTAAAATTGAAAGAAAGTCATATTCCAACATGCAGATTTTCAAATTTCTCGGAAACAATACTGTTTTTTTCAATTCCCATTTTTTGCAAATTTTTGCCCGTTTTTTACTTTGCACATCGCATATTATTGGGAAAAACCGAAAAATGTTTTTGCCAAAATTTAAGATAATGAAAATGATTTTTCCAAAAAATTTCCGGAAAAACTTCGAAAATAAATTCGGAAAAAAATTCCGACTGAAAAAAATCTCCGAAATGTTCCTCACTATTTTTGAGCTAGAAAAGTATTCAAACGTAAATTTACAAAATTCATACCTTTTTCATACGTCGGCCATTTTCAATCTGTGTTTTCCCATAGTTCAATGCCATCTGTTCGGCCGCTTGATGATTCAATCGCATTTCCATTGTGTCTAATGCGTCTCCCATCCGGTTTAGTCCGCCATGCCTGTACACATCTAGTTGTATACTCAAATGATGCAATGGTGGCTCAAGATCTTCATATCGCACAACCATTCCACCGCCAACTGTGCATGGTCCGAATGGAAGATTTCGAAACCATGTCTTGAGCGAATTCCACTTTTTGTCTCCTTTATCAATTGTATTCTCAAACCCGTTGTAACTTTCCTGTAATGATATTTTACTTGTTTTTATGCACTAGGTGGAAGGATTGGTTTTTTTACTCACTGTCGCGAACGCGCGACGAAAATTCACCTTTTGCGCCTAAAATAGTCATAATTTGCACAAAGGTAGTGTAAAATGAGAGAAAACCACTTCCAAAATTGTCCTAGAGCCGCGCTTTTCGTACGATTCGCCAAAGACAGCTTGGCTGTGGCAAACTATTGCAGATTTACAAACAATTGAACGTTTGTGTGGCGATTTCCGCATAAATTCAAACAAGATAGGCATGCGCGCTCTATGGACAATGGCGGCAAACAAGATTCAAATGTCTCGAATTGTTTCTTCGAAAGTTTCGGCTTGACCTGCCGCGCGAGCGGGATGTTTATTGTTTCATGTTGTGCCCTATTGTTTGCTTGCCCATTTCCCAAACTAGTTTTATAGACTTTATATGTTTTTGATAGTGCTATGAGTTCTGTAGTTTTCATATAGTCTTGATAGTTTATATCCTCAATGTTTTATGTTATTAGTTTGTCATGTTTTTGCCGTAGTTAGTAATTTGACGGTCATACACCTTGTTGTGTTTGATACACACTGTTAGGTTGTTGGCGTGAGCCAACAACAAGTTATCCTTTTGTTCCCATTTTATACTAATTGTTACTTACTTCTAATCAATTGTTTTATCCTTTATACATTATTCGCTACTATTTGCATGTTATTCTAAATAAATTAGTAGTTAAATACACAAGCGTTTAATATGTTCTAGTTTCCTCGTTTCGGTTGGATTAATCCGACATTTGCCTCTTTAACGTCTTTGCGCTACTTCTAATCCTGAACCACCGGGAGTAGCGCTGGTTCAAAAAGGCGCTTAGAGGGTGCAATTGTCGACATGGTGCATCGACCAGACGCGGGCGCTTGTGTATTAGTTACATGCAAATGTATTTAAGTTTTCTAACATTAGGTTGTATTTAATTGTTTCGCTCCGTTTTTTATGCGTGTCGCAGGTTGTCTTCGGGATTGTATGCTGCCAGAGGTCTTGCGACCGCGGTGAGGCGCATTCAAAGAAGACAAAACTCGTTGCAACTTACGCTCGCTTACGTGTTTTACGCTCGCTTACGTGTTTTATGCTCGCTTACGCGTTTCATGCTCGCTTACGTGTTTCGCTCAGTGGAAGAAGGCAGAAGTATCCTAATCCGAAGAGTCGATTGAAGGTTTGTATCTTCAACTTGACGGTTTCGCAGGGGAACAAGCAGAAATCTTCTGAGCGCAAAAAAGTTCGATAAGAGTACTAGCGCTTGAGAACCCAGTGTTGGTGGCAATGCAAAGACAAGTCATTTGTATGGTTTGTTGCAACGCCTTTCTCGCGACACCTAGTATTTCGGAATCGCTTTGAGAATTGTTCGAAAGAGTAGAGACAGTAGTGTACTGGTTGAGAAGTTGCTCAGAAGGTTGAATCCTTTTTGGGAACGAGCCTGCAACGGATACCGCTGAATACTAACGGAGTCGAAAGGGAGCTTTCAGCTGAAATGTATGAGCCGTCATTGAAAATGTGTACAACTCGTGGCGCTGAGAGGGTCCAGATGGGGACTGCCCTGAGAGCTCGTCGGTCAGGAAGTGCAAGTGTCGCTCGCGATTGGAATGATCGGTAGATTTTTACTGATGCGAGGCGCGGTGGTAATGGTAAGAGAAGACGGCTCTCAGGTGCAACTCGGTCGACACGACAGCAGGACGAGATTGTCACAAAATCTAAGCACTAACCGAATTTGTCAGTCCCATTTGATGGGTGAAGTCGTTGATCCGACGTTAAAGAACTAACCTGTTGTTTTGAAAATTGTTTTGATTTGTTGTTGCAAATTGGTGCGAAGTGTAGTCGAGGGATCGACTTGATAAATAAATTCCGAATCGACTACCGTTTAGGAGGGCCTACGGGTACCGGCGGTAGGGGCTCCCGAGTTATGCCTAACGAGGGAAAGAGTAGTCGAGGGATCGACTTGATAAATAAATTCCGACTACCGTTCAGGAGGGCCTACGGGTACTGGCGGTAGGGGCTTCCGAGTCATGCCAGACAAGGGAAAGAATCCGTAGGGATTGGTGGCCAGGCCGACTGAAAGAGCTCTTCAGTTGGGGCGGCCGGTTACTGGATGTCGTAAAGGAACGACGTGTAACCTGACGAGGTGGCGTTACCACAAGTAAAAAGGGAGCGTATCGGATTCACCGGCCGATTCTTCGTTCTTGTTGGTTTTATCGTTTTCCGTATCTTATATCATCCGGATTATTGAGATACGTATGACCAACTGTTTTTCGTATCAGGAGTGTTGTCGCGAGCGCTCAGACGAAAAAACTCAGAAACGATAAAAGCAGACGAGAACCAGTGGAATCGTGGGGGATCAGGTACAATCCCTATTGTTGAAAGATTGTTTCGCAATGCGCTAGCAAAAAGAGTCGTGAAAATGGACTGAGAGGCGAACGTGTACGCAGAAAAAGATCCAGAGATTCATCGGGGAATTGGATGAGTTGGATAAGCGGACGAAAGTAGTGGCTATGGCGATGGTATATGGCAGCAAAGTAGTGAAGCGGGTGTAGACGCGCTAATTGACGACTTGCGTATAGCTGCGGGAAGTATTGAGCAGACTCACCAGCGCTCACAAGTTTACTTGAAAGGCGGTAACTTGTCGGAGAGTGACAGAGCGATTATCAGAGACGAGCTGGTGAAAGTCGGGTGAACAGTAGGTGTGACGAAGAGCGCAGCGTGGTTGAACAGTCTTCGGAGCATGGAGCGAAAAGACGGGATCCATAGGTGGATTCGGACATAGTAGCGGAATGTGAGAAGATTGTGACGGAAAGTGGTGAAAGTTCGGTTTGATGGTACCAGTGGCAGTGGGACTCAGAATCTATCCGAAAGATACCGCAGAGCAGCGAAGCGCGTTTTTTGACAATATTCCACGAGTAGTATGAGAACTGGAAGTGAGTCACAGGTTTCGGGTGGCAGTCGAAACGGTCTGGAGGCTCGAAACAGCACGTTCGGAACAAAAGAGGCGAGTACGCAGAACGGCGCTGAAAATGCAAGTTCAGGCGGAAACGCGGAACTACTGTTGGAGGTGAGATACTTGAGACAGTTACTGAACGAAAGGTATGCGTTGTTGGCAGAGGCACATCGTCACAAAAACAGTTCGCGCTCGTTGAGAGAAACGGTCAAAGAAGTGCAGGCAGAGTTCTCCAATAAGATTTTGTCGAAATTCCAAAAGTTGGATCAGCAATGAGATACTGATAGAAATGAGTTGAAGGAATTGAGGTCACGGACAGCGCTGAGGGCCAGATCAGACGCTCGAGGTCGCCCTAAAGTGCACATGGGAGCGGCTAGACGAGTGGTCGAAGTCGGGCGGATCAGGATCCTGTCGACCTCTTCCTTTCAAGTTTCGGTCAGGAAAGTACAGATAGTGGACCGAACATGGAGCCAGTCAGAATTGATGGAAATTAGTTGGAGTATGAGAAGTTCATTCACGTATTCAGGGCCACCATTGACTGCGACGTGTTTTTGAAATCGACGACAGAATTGGAAAAACTGCACGTGTTACTATCGGGTCCGGCTTTAGAGCTGCTAAGCCATTTAGTGTTGAAAAAGTTAGCCTATGAGAGAGCGCTTGAAAGTCTGGAGAAAACGGTACATACATAGGTTATGATTGTTGGAGCAAGAGTTGTTGGCAATGACCGGTGATCATGGCGATCGGAAAAGTATGGCGGAGTCGTTGCAGAAAACTGTTGCAGCGTGTTTTGGATGAAGGACAAAGGCCAGGTCATTGACAACGATGGGTTGAACCAAAGAATTCTGGAAAAGTTTCCGGAAGATTTGGAAAACAAGAAAAAGCAAGAAATGTACCAAAACAAGAGACTATTCACAGCGCTGGAAATCGCGGAAAAGCTAGAGGAGAGAGTTTGCTGCATGGTAATTAGTACGGATGCAAGGACAGCAAACCTCAGCGCACCGTAAAGCGAGAGACAGCAATTGATCAACGTAAACGCTGCCAAGAGACGTAGGGGCAGCGCTGAGATGTCTAACTCAGGGCCCAAATAGACAGACAAGAAACCAGGTCAAGGAAAGACTGGTTGGTGTGACAAACCGTGTGATTCACGGAAGAGAACATAAGAGAAAGGACTGCACAGCTACCGAAGAGGAACTATGGAAGGTAGTCAAGGAGAAGAAGTTGTGCAGTGTGTGTGAAAAGTCAGGTCACGGACCGGAAGACTGTGGTGGAAAGAGTTGTTGGAAGTGTGAACGAGCACACACAGTCAGACCGTGGCGGAGGAGTTAACCGCAGAAATTGTATTTTTGTAAATGATTCTAACGAGAGTACTAATGGTACTAACACAATTGCGGTGGAACAAGGTGAATGGGTTGTTGCAACCATTCTGAACGCTCAGACATTGGCCTAGCTAATGGCGGCAAAAATGGAGATTGAGAGGTGCGTTGTGTTCGCTGGTGTTGATTCAGGAGATCGATCACATCTCAGGCGCTGACGGAAGAACTGGGGCTGGAGGCAGTCGGAAGAATGGAGGTTGTTGTCGTCGGAATCAGTAGATTTCGGAGGAAAATTGAAACTGAAAGTTACAATTTATGAATATCTCTGAAGTTTCTGAAAACGACGGAGGAGGCAAAATCCATTGCAATACCGCTGTTTCGAGCGCCAAAGGAGGTCTAACAGTTGTGTGAAACGGACAGTTTGGTGCTGGACTGAGTCCGGGCCGGAGATATCGTAGAGGTTTTGAGAAACAGAGAGGTTGGACCGGAATTGTTGATTGACACTGATTGTCTTGGAACACTTCTGCGCTAAATGAAGTTGGTGTGGTTGAGCAGTGGCGAAGTTGACAAGATTGAGTCACATCCTGCCGGAAAGTTCGAGCGCGCCAGGTGGCGAGGCTGTGAGAACTTTCGTCGTGAGATTGTAAGAACTGCTTGATCGGTCGGTTCATCGTTGGTGGAACACTGTCGAATCATGTTGGTTTGTGGAACTGAAGAAGAGTGGCTCAGAGATCTGGCGACATGCGCTCGAGGTTGTTGATTCTGGAAGCCATAAGACGCTATAACGGTACAAAGAGCTTGTTCGGAAGAGACGGTGAATCTCGGGAGTTTGTTACAATTTCCAAGGAGGTTCGGGGCCGATCCGGAAGAATCACACACCGCTAATACGTTTGACGTAGGACAAATGAGAAGACATGGTGGTTGTCAAACCATAAGGGTTTGGTTCAAATCCAATCTCAAAGCGAGTCATTGTGTCGTCGGTTTTTTTCGCTGTACTCAGACCACTGTCACCAAATTTAGTGAGAGTAGGGTTGGTTGTGGAAGAGTTGAAGCGTAGAAAAGTTGATTGAGCAAGGCCACGGTGATTGTCCAACCATAGGGAATTGGCGCAGAAACAATCACAAAGCGAGTCATTGTGTCGTACTACTCGTCGGTTTTCGCTGTACTCGGACCATCGTCACCAAATTTTAGTGAGAGTAAAGTTGGTGATGGAAGAGTTGAAGCGTAGAAAACTCGACTGAGGCGAACCCATTCCACAAGAATTCCACACGGTCGAAAATGTTGGTGGTATCGAACAGTAGATTAGCTCCGATAAGACTGTTGAACACTCCAAAAATTGAGTGCTGGCGACGTTGGTCGGTATCAAACGTTTTTGCGAAGAATTGTTTCAAGATGAGAAACAACTTGAACTCGCTGGAAAACGGTTCGGAGATGGCGCGTCACTGCGTCTACACCAAGAGATAGCCAGTGGAGATTGAAACGTTAGGTGAACTGAAGGAATCGGCAGCGTGAATTCACGGACCGAAGTTGTGTAAGGAGAAATGGCCGGATACGAAGCTGGATTTCGGTGACACCGAAAGATAGCTAGGTTGAGGTAGTTGTCAGTGTTTCTAGGATGTCGACGGTCCGGAAGAGTCGTGGTTTGTTGTCGACAAGTTCGGTTGAGCGCCGCCAGGATGTGCTCAGGTTGTTGAGAGATCTCGTGAAGAAACAGAGCACGCAAGGATAGATCGAAAAGATCGGCAAAGCAAGAACGTTCAAGAAGGAACGTGACGTGGCGATGAACGCGGTGGTGGCAGCACATTACGCGGGATAGCCGAGAACGAATCGTTCAGTGTGCGTGTACGCAGACGATGTTATCCGTTGTCCGGAAAATACCTGACGAGCTCAGGCTGGCGAGTCACGAGGCGCCGGTGCTCATCTTCGGAGAACATCGGTCCATAAAGAAATTGATACGGAACATACATCAGGGTATTGCTCATGTCGAGTCCAGAATGATAAAGTCGGATTCGTTCCGAAGAATTATGCTGGATTGCATGGATCCGTGTTGTAGTGTGAGAGTCTGGGTCTGCCGGTGTACGTGTTTGGTATCTCGGACAGTACAGTTGGAGCCAGCGATGAACAAGTCAGTCATTGGGTTCGTGTGCGTAGTCAGAAAAGTGTGTGGCTTGTAGAGGTGTTTCTGAATGGATCGTGTAAGATGACGGGCCTAGTTCGCGCTGTGACTTGATCGTTTGAAAAAGGAAGAAACGGAAAGACGGCGAGGATCTATCTCGACTCACGGCGAAGAAGAACGCTGGGACAGAGCACAAAGTACTATTGGCGCCAGTGTGGGCGGTTGTTTGTGAAAGAAAGATGTTCCAAAAGTCAGGAAATTGAAGTGCGGTTAACAGCAGATTGCACGCATGCGGTCCGGCTCGGTCGGAGGCGTCAGAGTCGCGTTTGTGAAACCGGTGGAGTTCTAGAGAAGTCCGGGCGTATTTTTTCGCTGGTCAGTTCGCTGTGAGGCCGGAGGGTCGGGATGAACCCGACTGCAAAATAAACCTCGAGATATCAACCAAGGCCAGCACGGAAAAGTATTCCGAGGAGTTCGACGCACTGTCGAAAACGTTGGCAGACGGTTCACCGAATGAGTGTTGCGCCGAGGCGAGCGGGTGGTTCCGGACTCGGCAGGAGGAGAGATGAGAAAAAGACGCTGACGTTCGGTGAGGTGATTTGATCGCGGAGGAAAAGATGCCATGAAACGGACGAAAAAGGGGCGGATCGCCAGAGTAGACAAGACGAAGAACGAGAGATTCTGAACCAGTGACTTGTGAACGGAAAATAAGTGTTTACGGCGATCCACTTGAGATCAGACAAGAGACGGAGTTCGGTGATTTGCCAAGAGCGCTGAGTGGTTGGGAGGAACAACCAGAAAGTGCGGCAGCTGAAACCGTCGAATTAGGGTCGAATCTGATTCATTCTGGCAGGATGTCAGAGGTGATAGTTGAGCCGCCAAGAAACATTTGCGATAGAGTGTCGATCAATATCAGATTGTTGGCAAGAAATCAAGACCAGAAGAGGGAAAGCAGCGATTGCAGTCGCGGAAACCCGAAAGAGACTAACCAAGAAACCTTGTGAACTTTGACCATCGGAACCAATTGTTTCAGTTGTGACAGATCTGAAAGGAACAGGACTGGGGAAAAGTTGCTGGACCAGGGGGGCGATGGGAAGATGGATCTGGACGGAAAAGCTGTTGCCGGACTGTGGATAGTGCTGTGTAAATCGCAACGTCGTGACGCCGACAACACTCGAGAAATGGCCGACCAAGTCGCTGCCAGTTGTATGATCATTCAACAAGGCGCAGCACATCCAAACCACCAGAAAGCTGATGTTCCGCTTGTCGTTTTGGACAACGGAAATTTCGAATGGAGAAAAGTGGACCGGGCTTTCCGAACTGAAATACGACTGCAGATTGTCGAATCGGCGTTTCGTCACCATCGGAGACAGTTATGCTCAAAATGTCCAACGCCCATTGGTTATTGCAAATCGCCGAATCCAAGCCAGCTCACCACATGATCAACCGTCTGCAACAATTGGCGCTTCATCGACCCAAATTGCCGATTCTGATCGACGTCCCTTGGTCCCAGAGCAACTGAGCAGTAAAAGTTCGAGATGTGTCGCAGGTGAACATTTGGAAATCGAGAAGTTGAGGAAAAAGGTGGGTAAAGGGAAAACGGCGGACTCGGGAGCCTGACGATTTTAGTAGGGTGAATCACACGGCGTAACGTAGTCAAAATTCTGAGTCTTCGGACGAAGAAAATGCGCTTGTGAGCCACGTGCTTGGACCATGTCCGGGGAGAACAGCGCGGGCTATGCGTTTCAAGCTACTTGATGTAGAGAAATTGGTTAGCGTGTGGTTCCCCGGAGACGGAAATCAGTATTGGAAAGAGTCACTGTGTTTGAGCCCCGCCCAAGTCCCTTTCGCAATTGAGACCTCGTATCTGAAAAGTTGGAAATTTCAAGTTCATGAAATTGGTTCAGTTGGTCTATAGAGTTTTAATTGGTTAAATGGGGTCGTCGAAAATTGTGTCGTTGGAAAGAATTGGAAGTGGTGATGAGTCAGGACTTTGTCGGCCGGAGGGGGGAATGTCGCGAACGCGCGACGAAAATTCACCTTTTGCGCCTAAAATAGTCATAATTTGCACAAAGGTAGTGTAAAATGAGAGAAAACCACTTCCAAAATTGTCCTAGAGCCGCGCTTTTCGTACGATTCGCCAAAGACAGCTTGGCTGTGGCAAACTATTGCAGATTTACAAACAATTGAACGTTTGTGTGGCGATTTCCGCATAAATTCAAACAAGATAGGCATGCGCGCTCTATGGACAATGGCGGCAAACAAGATTCAAATGTCTCGAATTGTTTCTTCGAAAGTTTCGGCTTGACCTGCCGCGCGAGCGGGATGTTTATTGTTTCATGTTGTGCCCTATTGTTTGCTTGCCCATTTCCCAAACTAGTTTTATAGACTTTATATGTTTTTGATAGTGCTATGAGTTCTGTAGTTTTCATATAGTCTTGATAGTTTATATCCTCAATGTTTTATGTTATTAGTTTGTCATGTTTTTGCCGTAGTTAGTAATTTGACGGTCATACACCTTGTTGTGTTTGATACACACTGTTAGGTTGTTGGCGTGAGCCAACAACAAGTTATCCTTTTGTTCCCATTTTATACTAATTGTTACTTACTTCTAATCAATTGTTTTATCCTTTATACATTATTCGCTACTATTTGCATGTTATTCTAAATAAATTAGTAGTTAAATACACAAGCGTTTAATATGTTCTAGTTTCCTCGTTTCGGTTGGATTAATCCGACATTTGCCTCTTTAACGTCTTTGCGCTACTTCTAATCCTGAACCACCGGGAGTAGCGCTGGTTCAAAAAGGCGCTTAGAGGGTGCAATTGTCGACACTCACCCAATCAACTGTCTCATAGCCGCTGTCATTTTTTACTTTATCGATGAACAATGTTTTAACCGACATTACTTCATCTAAGAACGACATAGAAAAAATATCGATAGCATCTAACTTTTTTCGAGTACTCACAATCGTCGAGAGACTTTCTGAATAATCCAAAAAGTGGTCTAAATTATTTGAAACCTCACCTGACACAAAGTTATCCAAATTCTCTTCGCCTGTTTCGTATTTGACTGCAACTACTACTCCAATCAAGCCAATTGATAACAAGATCAGCACTACAAAAGGAATCGTCCATGCTAAAGAGAGTTTGCCGTTTTGTATTTTCAACTTTCGGAAAAATAGAAACACAGAAATTGAGACAGCCAAAACAATGGAAATTCCCGATACACTAATAGGCAGTATATTAGGCACTTCCATGTTAGAGCAAAAACAAGAACTGCGGTCAGAGAAGAGTCTGCGTGAAATAGATCTATGTGATAAAAAATGTCACGGCGATTAATCAAAATTTAATCAATTTCAACACGCTGATTTATTTTAATGGTGTTATTTAAGCGATGTGCAAAGTAAAAAACGGGCAAAAAATCGGCAAAAAATGGGAATTGAGAAAAACAGTATTTTTTCCGAAAAATATGGAAATCTGATTGTTGGAATATGACTTTCTTCCAATTTTACACACTTTCACATAATCATCTTTGAACGAAAATGATTCATTCCGCCAACATTGTGAAAAATCACTTACTTTGCGCGATATTTTTTGCAGGTTTTTTTTTGCATTTTTCCTTACTTTGCACATCGCACTATATAAAATAATACCTGGAATACACGGGAAATAAATGAATCTGAACAGAGAATTCTTTTTGTAAAAAAAAAAATTAAATTTTTGAATTCTGCAATTGAGCGTCGCAGTGTGAGCACAAAGTTGCTTACCGTACACCACGCATTTGTTCAAATATTTCCGGAGAGAATTATCTAAATGACGCAGACACGCGCGCAAATATGAGTTCGAATAAAAATTGAGCTAAGTTTAAAACATATTTCTGATAAGTGTAGAGTTATTTACAGATCATCGGTGCTAAGCCAAAGTATTTCATGGTGAAACAACAAAACGAATCAGGCGGAGGAAAACGTGTGTCAATTCATTGTTTCGCCGTGAGTTATCAATGTTTCGATGATTATTTGTTTCTATTGAATTTATCTAATTAAATTCGAGAAAAACCCTCAACAAGTATTGGATAAAATAGAAGAAGCATAAAATGTCAAAGACATAAATAAAACAACCAAATGATTAGAAAACATGATTATCTAGACGACGATTTCGACGGTGTCGACGGCGTCTGACTACTTCGACGGTTGGTTCTGGCGATTGTTCCTGGTTTTCTTTTTTCTTTCTTTCGATGTTCCACAAGAAGACACAACGGAACACGAGCACATTCAAGCCCAAGAGAATCCAAGTAGCAACCAAAAGAAGAATGAGAAGAAACCAATGATGGTTCAATGGAATATTCAACTCCTGACACATCAATTGGCGACCCTTTTCGAATTTCTTCTCGATTGTTTTACACGGTAAATCCGCCGAGCTGATAATCATCTACAAAAAGGAAGTTTTATGAGCTGTATTCCAGGTGAAGCTTTACAAGAATTCTAAAATTCCCCAAAAGTTGTAACTCTCAGAATTTGAAACAATATTTTTTGTTTCTGCGAATCGAAAAATCAAAAAAAAAATTAGTTTTCAAATTTTCGTGGCATGGCCTATACATTTACGTAAAGAATGTCACTGTGAATTCTTCCCTCTTTGATAAGAAACGTGTGAAACCAGAAAAAAAATGTTTTCTCAACTAACCACAACTTTATCCATTTGTGCTGTGAGTTGAAGTTGAGTTTCAGCAACAAAATCTTCGAATTGTGTTTCAAACATAGTTTTTCCAGCATCAACTTGATCGTTCCAGTTTGCAATAGACTTTTCCACCTTCTCTACTTCATCGATGTATTTTGACAAATAATCGATATACTCCGAGATCTTTGATGCGGCTGACACTTCAACACATTCTTGTTTGACGATGAGCTTCAATTTGTGAACGATGTTCTTCAATTCGCCGATTTGTTTGGTGAGATCTTCAGTATTGCCTTTGAAATTCTCAATTTTTACCAAGAATTGCTCGTAATCATCTTTGATGTGGTTCGAAATGTCATCCTTGACAATCAAATGAGATACTTCGTGAACTGCGAATAGAGTGTTAATGTTCGGGCCGCAGATTTCCATTGGAGTTTCGAACGTCGCGGGTTTCCACTTTGAAATGAACTTCGCATGACCAATGGTGTTGACTTCTTCTGGACAATCCAGCGATCCTATCCAGATGATAAAAGCGGCGACGAATAATCCATTCAATGCTGACAGAGGAATCGAGACCGAACTGAGACGAATCGTACCCCGAATTCCAACACGATCAAACCGACCAAAGCTGACATAGGCGAGCATTGAGATGGCGAGTGTTACAAAGATTTCAATGAAGGTAAATATTCTCAAAAGCCAAAACTTGTCCAATGTCTTCTTTTCAAAATTTTTCACGATTTCTAGCCGCATCGATTCAATTTCGGCCATATCTCCTTTCAGATGGAGCAACAATTCCTTAAATTGAAAAAATCATCAAGAGTGAGGTTTTTAAGAGACCTCACCTTTTTCAAACTCAAATCTTTCTCAATTTTCATTCTTCCCAGAAGTGAAATCTTTTCAGAACTGAAAACGTCAATGAATTTGTTGGATAATGTGTCCAATTCTTCTTTCTCCGGGGCAAAATTGTGCATTTTTTTGATTGATGTAACAACATCTTCCAATCGGTTTCCGAGCTCGATTTTCGTGACATTTTTCACTCCATTGCATTTGTCAGGAATTACAGTATCAAAGATTTGAACAAACTGGTCAGTCACTTCGACAGCTTTTTTATTGATCGCGGTTTGTGCTTTGAACGTCTGAAATGGTTAGTATTCAAAAAATGAGCGATGAAAATATATTTTTTTTCAGATTTCAGCTTTGGGTATAATATCGAAAAAAATCGGGTCTGAAAACAAATTGGTGAGTTTTTTTTTTCTGTGATAGAAATTACATCTATCCGATCCGATTATCCAACGAAAAAAAGTCTACCACAAAAATTCGAAGAACAAAAATGTAAAAATGAGAGATTCAGACGGTAGATAATTTTCTTGTTGGATGATAACTGAATTGACAACATGCTTTTTTCCGAACAAATTTTTCGGAAAACCCGAAAATTTCGTCACTTTCCAGGCAAACGACCGAAGTCATGAAAAATTAGACATTTTCGCCAAGATTTAAAATAATTTTTTGAAAATATGTTCCGAAATGATTTCGCAAACATTTCCGAAAAAGTTTCGAAAATGAGTTCGGTTCCGCCTGAAAAAAAACGTTCCGAAGTGGTCGGAAATTTCCGAATTTCTTTCTCCTGTTTTTTTTTTCCAGCACTTCACGAAAAACTCACGGCATGATAACTGTTCAAGTCGAGCTTCTCCTTCACTTTATCGTCCAAATTATTGTGATTTATAGTGAAAATGGGGGCGGGCAGTGTGAACGGTGGCATTTCGTCGAGAAGGCTTTCTGATCTTGAGATCATTCTTGTCATGCCTAGAAAATGAGTCAAAATATACGCATGTTTCTCGAATAACCAACCTTTTTCGATTTCATCGAATTTGAACCGCGGTTTGTGCACTTCCATTTTCCACGCACCGTACCATACATATACAAGACCATAATGGATTAAAACATATGACCAAAAGCCGAGTGGCACCCAGTACTGAGGACGGTCGGCGAATTTTCTTCGGGTTGGCTCAAACTTTTTCAATAGATGACAAATCGTGCAAACTAGCGCCAGCGGAATTGTCAAAACCGCCAAAGTCGTCGAAAAGATTTGAAGAAGATCCATTTTGAAATTCGGATAAACGCGTGCGATTGGTGCGTTTTTGTAAAAATAATGAAATCCAGGCGGCTCGTTGATGATTGCCTGTGCCACGTCATGACCTCGATATATAGGTCACGTTTTATTAAATTTATTCTTTTTCACGTTTTTATTTTTCAAAATTTCGAAAAGAATCTTTCATAGAAACTTCATTTCATTTCAAATAAAAAAAGGACAAAAAAATCAGTCGAAAAACTTTTTGAGGATAAAAAAGGAGAGAGAGAGAGAGAGTGTGGGAGAAAGAGAGACACGAGAAAAATGCTCTGTGTTTTGGTTTTCCACAGGAAAACATTGATGATTTTCGGGGGGATTCTTAAGTAATATTTCAGATATTATTACGCTTTTTCTTCTTCTTATTATTGTTGGATGTGATATAGAAAATATTGTGGATTGGGATGGGATGGGACACAAAGCTGAAAGTAGCGGGAAGAAAATATAATACTGTATCGAATGAAAAAAAAAGTAGAGAAAGAGAAAGAAAAATTGATTTTGACCTAGAACAAGATAAAAAAGGCGAAAATGTTCAGAAAAAACACCGGAATTTGTTTTGTAGAAAAAAAAGGAAAAAAAGCACGACGACGATAAAATGGGGGAAAAGTTATCAGAGGTTGTTGGTTTCTTTGATATTTCCTCGGGACGATGAGCGAGCTGAAAAAACCGGGATTTTTCAGTTATGAAAATGGATTAAAAATTGAGAAAACCCTAAAAGTTTGAAAACTCCACGGAGAGCTATCAAGATTCGAAAAACTTTTCAAAACTACAGTAACCCAGAAAATGTCATAGTTCTTATTTGAGGCCGTGAATCTTTTTACAAATTCGAAAAAATCGTAAACTTTCAAAACTAATATTTTAGACCAAAAATTTTTTCTCTAAGTTTGAGACAAAAATTTCTAAAATCTTGAAAATGTCACATTTTTCTCCGGCGAGAGAGCATGTCAGACTAAGAGATTCAGACAATCGATAAAGTTCATATTGACAATGAATTTTTCAATTTTTTTTCGAAACAAAAATTTTGGTATCAAAAATTAAATTACTACAGTAATCCTTAAAACCACACTTTTGGTCCAATTTTTGGTTTAAAAAAATTTGGACGAAACTACAGTAATTCTTGCAGGTTTGAAAAAACTGAAACTGTTTAAAAAAAACCAAGATATCGGAATAATTTTCAGATTTTTTTTCCGACGAGAGAGCATGTCAAACCGATATGGCTAAAACTTTTTTTTTACAAACTAAACATTTTGGTAACAATTTTGAGATACGTTTTGGAGCAATTTTTTTCTGAATTTTTCACAAGAAAGATTCAATTTAAAAAAAATTCAGAAAATGAGGAAAAACTCGAAATTTTCGGGTCGATTTTTCAACAAAAAATTTCGCATAAAGTTTATGTTGAAAATCATTTTTAGACATTTTTTTCGAAAAAAAAAATGTTCTACAAACATTCAAAATCGAAAATCTAAAAATCCCAGTTTTTTACTCAACTTTTCAGCAAAAAACTTTTTGAAAAGATGAAACTCAGGTTGAAAATAATTTTTAGATTTTTTTTGAACAAAAAGTTCTAAAATAATGAAAGAATCGAAAATTTGGGGGAAAAACACCAATTTTTCAACAAAAAACGTGAAATTGTCTCAACCGTACCTCTATTCTCACTATCAACTTGCAATCTAAGTTGTCTACTAATCTCTCGAAGTCTAGCCGCCGATTGTCCCGTCAAACTCGGCTCACGTCGATCCAATCCCGCCTGGAACGCCTTCACCACTCGAATCTGCAACAAAATTCATTTTATTCCAATTTTTTTCAAAAAATCATCTTTCAACTGAAAAAAAAAACTGATTAGAACAGAAATAAAACATATTACGATGAGAAGGAGAAGCTTCAAAATACATTTTTCGTTTTCATTTTTTTTTTCAGAAATTTTAAAAATTTTCGGTAGAAGTTGTTAGAAAAAAAACTTCGGAGTGGGAAGGGATTGAAAGAGCATAACACAACACGCACACACAAAAAAACACAATTTTGTGATTTTGTTATTATTAATACCACTATCATTCTCTGCTGATGCTTTTTTGTGGTTAGCGGGGATTTTAAAGGGACAGGCAAAATTTTAATTTCTGAGAATTTAAATTTTGGAAAATTTCGAAGAATCTAAATTTTCAGAAAATTCGAAAAAAAAACATAAAAATCAACATTTTCAGAAATTTTCTAAAAAAAAATGACAAAAAATGTCTTTTTATTTATTCTCAGATTTTTTCAAAAATTGAAGATTTTTTTGAAAAACTTCCACATTTTTTTGGAAAATTCTCAAATTTTCAGAGCTCAGAAAAATTTTCAAAAACTTCCGAACTTTTCAAAATTGTTATTTTTTTGGAATTTTCAGAAGTTTCTCGAAAAAAATCCATAGTTTTTTGGAAAATTTCCAAAATCTCAATTCTCTGAATTTCAGAATTTCCCAAAAACTTTCACATTTTTCCTTTTTTTCTAATTTTCGAAAAAAAATAAATTTTCTCCCTCTCCTGTCCCTTTAAAAACTCTCCATTCCACATTCAAAAAAGCAAAAACATGACTAAACAAAATTTCCAAAAAAAACCACCACCACCACTAAATATCACAACACTACGACTATTCCAATGGACCTATCAAAAATTTTTTAGAAAAAAAAATTTTTTCATCACAAAAAGGTCCATAACAACACCGAAAAACCACAACTCAACAACAACAACTAGACTCTAGTTTGATTGTTGTCGTCGTCGTTTGTTTTTTTGTCTATATATATTCTTACTGCTTGATCTGTAGGTGCACTGCTTAGTGGAACCGGAATCAGATGATCCGACCGTTCACCTCCAATAACCTGTAAACCTTTTCATGGAGTTTCTTGTTTTTTTTTTTCGTTTTTTTGACTTGGTTGAGGGTAGGAACAATTCTCAAAGTGGCGGGGAAAAATGCGAATGAAGAAAAAGGATGGTTTTGGTGCGAGATTTTTTTTGGGTCTTGGAACTGAGCCAAGATTCTGACCAAATTTTTCGATCCTGTTTTTAGGGCCGAGTTAAATTTTTTTTGCAGAATTTCAGATTTTTTTCTCAAATTTTATTGTATTGTGAATCCAGCCAGATCATCCAACGAGAAATTGATCTACCGTCTGAATCTCTCATTTTTACATGCTCTTTCATCGCATTTTTGTGGTAGATCACTTTTTTCCGTTGGATGATCTGACCGGATTGACAATAACTTTCTGAAATTTTCACATTTTTGTTTCGGCCCGAATGGATTTTTTCTTACGAAAAAAAATTGAGATCAAATTTTCCGTGCCGGTCTGATTTTTTGACCAAATTTAGAAAACGGTTCAATTTTCGGGCTAAATGAATTTTTCTCCAAAAAAATTAAGCTTCTCAATTTTCGGGTCGGGCCTGAAAAATTCGAAAAAAAATTTCAACAAAAAATTTTACGCGCCGGCCTGATTTTCTGACAACTTTTCGAGATTTAGAGGAAAAAAGGTCAAAAAAATGATTTTTTTTCTGCGAAAAAAATTCTAAAAAATTTCCAGACCAAAAAATATCGCATTTTTCGAGCCAACATCTGATTTTTTATTTCAATTTTTCAAGCTCGGTCCAAAAATTATGACATCAATCAGGATGGTCAGAAAAATATCTCATTTTTCGGGCCCAAAAAATTTCCAGTCAGAAAATTGTGTAGATTTCGGGCCGGGCCGAAATTTTGAGGGTCAGACCCAAAAAAATCTCCTCGCCAAAACCACCACAGAGAAAAAAGGAAACTTGCATGAAAAATCACTATATAATACATGGGGAGGGAATAGATAACGTGGTGAATAAAGAATATGTGTGTGTGTGTGTGTGTGTATAAAACTACAGTAGGACAACTTTTTACACTTTCCAACATGCAACACAAAACAAAACGCGCAAAAAACATTTAGCGAAAAAAAATTAAAATCATTTTATTGTTAAACATTTTCAATCAAAATAGGACAAAGAAGAAAAAAAAACAGATGTTAATAACACTAAAACTGACGAAAAAAATCAAAAAAAAAATCGATAGGGAGGGAGTATTTTGAATCCTAAAGCGGCTAAAAATGCACAAAAAAGTGAGTTTGATGAAAAAACAAAAAAAAATGAAATCGAAAGAACTCTTCTCTTTGAAAAATGGGGAAAAAAATATTATGGAGCTATTTGTGACCAAATTTTTTTTTCCAAAAAAAAAATTTGTTCACAAAATAGGTCCAGGTTGAAAAAAAGTTTACTACCAGTAGAACAACATTTTCTAATGATTATTTAAATTTCGAAAAAAAAACATTTTGTTGGGTGGGAAAATGAGCATTTTTCATGTCAAAAAATGGGGATTTTTTGCACCTTTTGAGGTGTTCATAAAGCCGAAGAAAAAATATATTAGAAAAATAGATAAAACAAAATATTAGGCAAAATAGAAAATTCCAACATATTACACGTGAGCAACCGACACCGGTGTGTCCAATGACATACTCTTATTGATACTCCTTTGAGTTTGTGTGTAGGATGAATTGGTGTCCGGTGACCATTGTTGCACCAGCGGCACTTTTTCCATCTTTCCATTGTTTGCGGAGGAAGGCGGTGCTGCCGCATTTCCGCCTCCTGCCGTCGCCGCAGCCGCTCCCGCAGAATTGCCATTCTCCACAACAATATGCGGTTGCGGCGATGGTGTTCGCGGTTGTTGATGATGATAGTAGGGATAGGGTTGCGGCGATTGGCGATGCGCCAAACCGGCCATTCCGCCGCTTCGTTGCGCGGCCGGATCAGGCGATGCGGCGGTTGTTGTGTGTCGTCCGCTTCCGCTCCAATAACCGCCGCCGCGCATCGATTGGACCGAATGTGTGGAGGCGATCGAACGACGTTCGTCGAAATCTTCGAGCGATGAGCGGAACGCTTTGACGACGCGCAGCTGCAAACGGAGGTTAGTAGACGGGAGCGGTGGAGAGGGATGAGAGAATGAAAAAACAACCAAAAATTTAGGGTTAATATCGGTGATTTTGTCACATTTCACACCCGTCGCTAAATTTCAAGTTTATAATAGTAACCAAAAAAAAAATCGAAAAAGTTTTCATTTTTTCAAAACTTCAGTATCCTGGAGAAATTTGGAGTCTGAAAATTCTTGAATTAATTTAGAATATTAGCGGGACAAAAAATAATCATTGCAGACCGGCCCAGGAATTCTGATTCTCAAAAACTACGCAAAAAAACGGGAATTATAGAGTTTTTTTTTTTCAAAAATTGAAGCTTGGAGATGGCTCGAATTTTTCAGACCGGCCTGGAATTTTCTGTTTTTTACAACTTAATTTAAAAAAAAAAGTTTGTTTGAAATGAATTTTGGAGCCGGCCCTAAATTTTTTCCTGTTAAAAATTTTGAAGTTCAGAATTTTTAGGGTGTCAAAAAAAAGTGTATAATTTCGGACCGACCCGAGAATTTTCGGTTTTTCGAAATTTACAGAAAAAAAAACAACTTTTCAAAATTTCCTGGTGAAAATGTGACAAAACCTCCGTTATCAAAAAAACTCTCAAAATTGGATGATGTCAATTCAAAAAAATTAAAAGTAAAACAAATACCCTCAATACTCAAAAAAAAAAAAAACAAAAAATGAAAAACAATGAGCAACACTCTCTCTCTTCTTCATTTTTTCTCGAAAAATTTCCAAAAAATCAGATTTCAGATGCGACCTCGACGTATAACGGAGTTGGTGGTTGTGTGCCGTTTTTTCGAAAAAAGAACAAAAAATCATTTTTGTTTCGGTTTTTTGTTAGTTAATCAATGATTAATCAATCAGTTAGTACCTATCTCAGAGACAAGCTAAAGCAAACAAAACTAACCAAAACTAAACAACTCACTTGTTAATAAATCATAAATGTTAATTAGCAAAATAGAATATATATAAATATCGAAATATGAATAGTCACTACAGTACGTGAAGCATGCGGAAATATATGAATATATATGAAAACTTCTAAAAAATATCGATTTGTGTGTTTTTATTTATTTCAGAAAAAAAAAGAAGTTAGAGGCTTCTCGATTTTTAAATTTTTTCTCAAATCACACCACATTTCGCAATTTTGCCAAGCTTTTCATGCTCAAAGCATATACACTTTCTGTTGGAAGGTTTCCTTCGTGAAAATTTCGAGCCTAAAAAAGTTTGGGCCCCGATTTTAAGATTTTTCTGAAATTTTGAAAAAAAAAGGCTCAGGATTTTGAGATTTCAAAATTTGGTTCGAAAACTTTGGCTCTGGATTTTTCAGAAAAAAAGGAAGGTTTTTTTCTAAAAATGAAAACCTGTAAAAAAATTTTTGCTTTTTTTTCGATTTCTTGAGTTTGAAAAGTAAAACCTGAAATTTTCGAAAATTATTTTTCATAGTTTTTTCTTCAAAATTTTGGCCTGGCTCAGAACCATAAAATAGCTGAAATTTTTCGGGTCCGGAAAATTTGAGGTCAAAATGATTTTGGACCTAGATTTTTGAAAATCTGGTTAGATTTTTCCGACAGAAAACAACAAAAAATTAAAACCAGAAATCTCGGGCCTGGAAATTTCGTATGATTATTTTTCAAAAAAAAAACAGGACATTTTTGAGGCTTTGAACATTGAAAAAAATTGGACTCAAAAATTTCGGTCCTAGTTCAAAACATCAACGAAAAATTCCAGATTTTTCAAAATCGGGCTTAATTTTTTTCTCAGAAAAAAACAGGGCAAAAAATCCAAAACTCTCAAGCCAAAATCATTTCAAAAATCATCATCACACAAGGAGGTTGGGTAAATTTCGGTGGTGGAAAAATCTCAGCAGGTTAGGGTGAAAAAAAGCATTGTTATTATTATTCATCAAGAGCGAAGGCTGAAGAAGAAAAATCACACCAGTGAAGAGAAAAAAACACACGCGGGTGGGGAGGGGAGGGTGATTTTTCATATTTTTCCAAAAAAAAAATCAAATCAAAAAACTACACACGTCTTGTCGATACACATTTCGGGGTCGCATCTTCATCATTTTTTTAAATTGCCCGTGAGAAAAAAAAACCGGTGACAAACGAGAGAAAAAACAAGAGAGAAGGGAGTGTTTCTTGTGCTTGCTCTGCTCGAAAAAAAGGGCTCAAAAAATCGCTGCAAAGTACCATATTTTTTCGTCGAAAAAAAAAACACACAAAGACTTTCAGGACACAACAAGGGACAAAACAGAGAGAAAAAAAAAGAACTTTTTTTTGAATTCGTTTCGAAACATTCACACAACATCACGAAAAAAAGACACAAACTGAAAAATGAAAAAAAAAAATCTCGATAAAAAGAACTTCTCATGAAAATACTACATGCTTTTCCAATTTTCCTTTCTAATTTTATCCGAAAAATAAAAAAGTCAAAACTAAGAACACACACACAATCCTTTATTCACCTAACCTAGATTTCAAATTTTTAGGAGATCAAAAAATATGTCAAAATTCTTTTTTTTTTTTAGCTTGGACACATCAACCATAAACTCCGCACGCAACATTAAAGAATCGAGAGGGGGCAGCTCAACATTTTTCATTTCTTGTTTGTTTTTTTGCATCTGTCTCGTTTCTCTGCGTCTCTCTCACTCTCCTACATATTCAAATCTTCCTAACAAACCCAAAAAAAGAAGAGAAATAGAAGAAGCAAACTAAGGCTATCATTTTTTCGCGGCTTTTTTTCTTGGGTAATATATATATATATCGAGGAATCTGTTGTTGTGTGAATCGGGGCGGAATGAGAATCGAGAGAGATTTTTTGGATGATGACATACCTGAGTTTGAAGTCGAGTCAGTCCGCGAACCCACAAAATTTGTCCCGAACGTTTCTCGTGTGTGTCCGAATCTTCGTAGTCTGGCATCAATGGATCGTTGTCGGGTGCTTCGCCGGATCCGATTGTCATGTTGGCTGGCAACGATCCAGTTGGAATCGATGTGACAATCTGTAGAAAATCGATTTTTTTTTGCATTTTTTTGCCTTATTTTTTCAAAAAAATTGCACCATTTTTTTTTCAGAAAAAAAGTCAAAAGTGTATTCTTAATTTTTGTACGTTTTCCACATGAAAAAAAAAACTAGAATTATATTTTTCACATAATTTCTCACAATTTTGCTTAAAATTAAAAAGTATCATTAAATTTGTCAAAAGCTATATTTTTTTGTCTTTTCTGCGCACCGTAGAAAAAAATTTTGAAAAAATCAACTTTTTTTGGTTGAAAACTTCAACGTGGAAAAAAATGAAAAAAAAAATGTGACCTTATTTTTTTTTCTCAAAAAGCATTAAAATTTTTTTAAAATGTTTTTGGCCCAAAATGGAAAAAAAGTACCATAACACTTTTTCGGTCGAAAAATTCAGGTACTTTTCAAGAAAAGCGTATAGGTCACGCCACGAAATTTTGAAAGTGATTTTTTTTTCAAATTTTTGATAATTTCAACCATTTTTCTGTGACAAGATTTTTTTTTTTGAAAAAAATGGGGAAAATTTGAAACTTTACGGAAAAACCAAAATTCCTCCTAAAAAATCACGATTTTGTCACTTCAAGATATTCTTGTCTAATTCTCTCGCTTTTGTCTAATATTTCTCTCGGTGGTTCAAAATTTTCGACGAAAAAATCACAAAAATTCCAATTTTTCTGCAAAAAAAGGGTCAAATTTCAGCGTTTTTTTATTTTTATCCCAAACAAAATCAAAAACAAAACCAACCTGTCCCCAGAGAAGTGTTCCAACACCAAACGCCAAACACCACAGCCATTGATTCAAATCCAGAGCGGCCGTGCTGAACCATCTTCCACCGTATTGAACAATGATGACTTGCGAGATGAACGTGGCAATCCAGATGACATAGTAGATCGGATTCGAGAAGAGTCCCTTGAAAATGTTGCGTTCGCCGTGAATTTTTCGCGCATTAATCTCGTTGAACAACGTCATCATGACGAACGTGTTGAAGACGATGGTGAAGTGTTGCGACGGGGCCGAGTGAAGTGGCGCGTAACGTCCACTTTTGATGCCGAAGAAGTGCTCACCGTAGAAAATCAAAGTGAACAACAGGACCAATTGATAGAGAGCGTGTCCGAGAATGTTTTTGCTCATTGTTCGCGAGATGAGCGGCGATGTACGTCCGTAGGGTTTGCGTTTCAACAACTCTTCGGTTGGCATTTCGGTGGCGAGAGCCAGCGAAGCTAATGTGTCCATGATCAGATTGACCCACAACATTTGGACGGCTTTGAGTGGAGTGTCTTGGATGGCGCAAGCGCCGACGAACGCGACGACAACGGCGACAACGTTGACGGTAAGTTGGAATTGCAAGAATTTCGCAATCGAATCGTACACATTACGTCCCCACATAACAGCCTGAAATGTGTTGGATTATTTTTGGGAGATTTTCATCTTCAAAAATTACGAAAAAAAAAATTGAATTTTTGAATTTTTTTAAAAATCCAAATCCCGATCCGGTTCGAATTTTTCTGTTTTTCAGAAATTACTAAAAAAAGGAATTAAAAAAAAATAAACTTGGAGATTGTCCTATTTCTTAAGTCCTAAAACTTTTTCAATTTACAATTTTTAGCATGACAAAAAATCCGGAAATATTCTGTTTTCTCCAAAAATCAGAAAAAAAACTTCAATTTTTTGAAGCTCTATTCTTTCGAGGTTGAAAAATTTAAAAATGATATTTTTCTCTGCGTCTCTTCCACACTCATAAAGAACATAAACTGTTTTGTTTGTTTTTTTTTTAAATTTAGACTGATTTTTGACAAAATTTCTGTTTTGTTTTCGGTGACAATTTTTTTGGGATAATTTTTTGTAAAATTTTGGAATTTTATAGAAATTATTTTTGTTTGGCTTTTTCTGACTAGAATTCTAAAAATACGCCAAAAATTATTATTTTTTTAAACAAGTTTTTAGAAACTTCCCCCAACCATACCTTGACAATCGATGTGAAGTTATCATCAGTGAGAATAATATCCGAAGCCTCTTTAGCCACATCAGTTCCAGCAATACCCATAGCAAATCCAACATCGGCTTTTTTGAGAGCCGGTCCATCGTTGGTTCCGTCTCCGGTAACAGCGACAACTTCACGCGATTCAGTGACACGCGAATCGATGATACCCTTGACCAATGTGTATTTGTCCGATGGTTGTGCGCGAGCCAAAACTCGCAATTTCGGCCAAATCAAGTCGAGTTTCTCTTGCGAAACTTCACCATTTTCATCACGAATTCTTGCGTTGAAATCTTTACCCTCCAGGGCGATAAAATCTTCGCCCGCTTTCAAAATTCCGCAAGCAGTGGCAATCGATCGAGCCGTATTGATGTTGTCACCGGTGACCATGCGAACAGTGATACCCGCCTCTTGACAACGAGTAATCGCAGCCGGCACTTCCGGTCGGACCGGATCTTGAATTCCGAGAATCGCGATAGCCGTCATGTCGCCAACAACTTGCTCCTCATTCTCCCAATCCGGTTCACTTGTGTAGACGATTTGATTGTCGGACGTTTTCTTGTTGGCCGGCACATAGTCTTTGTAGGCCACACAGATGGTACGAAGACCGTCGGAGGCCATCGGTTCGATGACGTCGCGCACAAGATTCTCTTGATCTTTTGGCGAGAATTTGACAATGTTTCCGTTTTTGCCGAGGAAATGTTTGCAGCGTTTGGTGACGATTTCGGACGCTCCTTTCGAGAACACACGATAACCGCCGTCGGGCAAATTGACTACTGTTGACATGCTTTTACGAACTGAGTTGAAAGTGTAGACCTGGAACAATAAATTCGGATTTTAAACGATTTCAACGCTTTTTCAGGTCGTTGATTATCGAAAAAAACGATTACGAGGCTTGGGCGGAACTAAAACCGGAAATTTTCGGAATTTTTTTGCCGGCTAGACGTTTTCCGAGATTTTTTTCGAAGCTTTTGCCCGTCGAAACTTCTTTCAGATTTTTAGCCGGAAATTTTTCGATAAAACGGAAGAACGCATTTATGGTGTTGATTCTACTTTTCCGTTTTTTGCAGAAAATCCGAAAAATTACAATTTTAAAGCTTCTAAAACTAATAACCAAATTTTAAAAAAGGTTTTTAAAATGTTTCTAACTTTTTTTCCCCCCCCCGTAAAATTAGAACAAGAGCTGGGCCTGAAAATCACGGACCGGTTCCACTTTTTTTTTTATTTTTCGGAACGTCAAAAAAAGCCCACCTTGGCGAAAATGGCCTAAATACAACTCCAATTTCAAAAAGTAGGGTCAGAATTTCATTTTTTTTTTCCAACTTGAAATTTTCAAAAAATCCGCCAATTTTGGATCAAGTTTTTCAAAATTTCAACATTGTCAAAAATTCTCACTTTTGGAATTCCATCTTCCGGATTTTTGTCTCGAATCTCCTGATAACTTTTACCCAACGCCAACACGAATCCCAACATTCCACACTCGGTCTTGTTACCCAACTGTGTCGCCTGTTCGCCCAACTGTTTTGGCGGAATGACTTGGGATGAATAACTCGAATTGATCGAGATGCACTCCAACAACACTTTCAACGTGTTCGCATCCAATTGTTCGATTTTCGGCGTATCTTTGTAGTGCACATCGTTGATGTACGATTGGACGACCGTCATTCGATTGGTTGTCAGGGTTCCCGTTTTGTCGGAACAAATCGATGTGGCGTTACCCATTGTTTCGCAAGCGTCCAAATGTCTTACCAAATTGTTGTCCTTCATCATTTTCTTCACCGAATAGGCCAATGAAAGTGTGACAGCCAATGGTAATCCTTCAGGTACGGCGACGACCAAAACAGTGACACCAATAATGAGGAAATTGATAAAGTATTGGAAATCGGCCAATTTGAAATTGTCACCAGCGATCGCATATTTCGAGATACAGAATCTAATGATGAGAATGAGCACAGTACATCCAGCCACAAACGATCCAGCATAACCGATTTGAATTGCCAATCGGGTGAGTTTTGCCTGCAGGACGGATCGCTCCTTTTTGCCATCAGCTTCGGCGGCGGCTCCAACTTTTCCATTTGCCAATGCTTCTTCGTTCTTCGATTCTGTAATTAATTTCTTTCCTCTCTGCTCGCTTGCTCGAACTATTTCAATTTCCTCTTTTTTTTTCGAGATCAGAAAACGGGCTCCGGGACATTTCGAAACTGCATTAAATTATTGAAAAATTTCGCAGTTTTTTCTCTTAAAAAATTGTTTTCCAATAAATCTGTGTGCCGACATCTCGCGGGTTTCGGTAGACAGTCTGTTTTCTCTTCACAGCCTATCTTCAAATGTGTCATGGCGTCCATAATCAAGAAAATAACAAAAAAAGAGAGAAAAATTACGTCCAATTTCGGAAAAAGCAAACACAGTACCCATTTAAAGGAACACAACGTTTTTTCATTGGAAAATTTACTTTTAGCACAAACTGCGTATCTAACTCAACATTTTTTTTCCGTTCTAGAACATTCTTTTGCGAAATAATAATTGAGTTAGATACGCAGATTGTGCTAAAAGTAAATTTTTCAATAAAAAAAACCATTGTGCTCCTTTAATTGAGTACTGTTTCTTTTTTTTTCGAAATTGGACGTGAGTTTTCTCTTTTTTTTTGTTTTGTTCCTAATTTTGGAAGCCACATAGTAAATTTTCACACTGACACATTCAAAGATGAGCTGTAAAGAGAAAGCATACTGTCTTCCGAAACCCGCGAGATGTCCGCACACAGATTTGTTGAAAAACCAGCAAAAAAATTTCTTGCGGTTTCGAAATTTCCCAGAGCCAAAAAATGTAGAGAGAGAGAGAGAGTAAGATAACAACATAAAAGCTTTGTCTAATCTATATGAATCAACAACATCCATATATCATCATTTCAATTCCATTTCCATTTTCGATCCAAATTCCAGACAAAAAACCAACTTACCAAGAAGCGCTTGGGCGGTTCCTTCTTCGGCTCCACTTGCTCCATCACCTCCTAAAAAATATAATCATTCCAAAACTATCAAGGATTAGATATTCACATTTATATATAACACGGAGATAGAAGAGAGAGAAGTTTTTCTGCGAGGGTAAAAAATCACTTGAAACCAAATAATCATTACACATTTCTCTCTTCATTTCTCATTTTGATCATAATTTTTTTTTTCGTTTTTTTATTGAGATTGTTCATGGGGACCAAACCACAGAACAAATGTGAGGGTGATGTAAAAATAAAAGACAACCATCATGTGCCGCAACACAACGATCATTCAAAGAGGAAAGAAAAAAAACCAACAAAAAATGCTCGTTTTTATGACTCATTTTGGCCGGAAATCAACAGAAACAGATAGATTTGAGAAGTAGAAGAAGAAGAGAAAGAGATTAGAAAAAAGGTTTTTTTTTCTGTTTTAACATGCTATCTCGGGTGATTTCAAGAGAATTTTTTGACTGTCAACATTTCAGGAAAATTATCAAAAAAAAAAAAACTAGGAAAAGGTTCCATTTTTTATGATTTTTGGATCGAAAAAATGTCAAAGAATATTTAAATTACTCATGAATAAAAGAGAAAGACAATTTGGACCGGAAATTTTCTAAATTTCCCATTTTTGGGCTAAAAACATATTTGTCACAAGAGGTAAAAAGTTGCAAATCAAAAATTTAGAGTAACTTTTGATTACCGTTCCTTGGTCACATCACGGAAACTGGAAGACTACCATGTCTCTTTAAATTCAGATAGATCATCTTGGCTTTTTTTCTAATTTTTTTGATGAAAAATTTAAGTCATGACAAGACCAAAATTTTCGAAAATATGCGTTTTGAAACTTTTCTCACTAGACAGGTTTTTTTTTGCAAAAAAAAACTAGACCAACTTTGCAATCTTTCCACAATTTGAGCCGGAAAAGGTTGAAATTTCACAAATTTGAAAACCCTAAACTCAAAATTTGCCACTTTTCGGGCCGAAAAACAATTTTTCCTTAATTCAAAAATCCGAGAATTTAGTCGTTGAAACCCAGTCAAAAACTAGAAATTCTGGGACCAAAAATCCCCATTTTTGGTCTGGTGAAAAAATACAGTTAGGAGTACTGTAGTTTTAGAATGTCAAGGTCTAAAAAATTGTCATTTGGACAGTTTTTAGACCGAAAATTCAATTTTTGTTTCAAAAATCTGAAAAAAAAAACTAGAACACATTTTTGGGACTGATAAATCAAAAAATACTGTGTTTTTTCGGCCCATTTCCACCCGATATAAAAATGAGAAGAAGTAGAAGAAGAGGAAAAAACGGATAGAGTAGAAGTAAACATCTCAACAACCACAATATTCACGAGAATGAATAGCAAAAAAAGATACCATGATTATTGTGGTTTTGTTGTTGATGATGGGATTTGATTGAAGAACGAGAACGACGGTCTGAAGAATAAGAGAGACAAAAATCACCTCCCCCACTTTATTAGAATTTTCTCTCTCAATTTTTCAATATTTTCTACATGTTCATAAATGACGATCAAGCTCGTGCGGGGGGTCCTTGTTTCTCGCTATGACAAAAAAATCGAAAAAACAAAAATACCTTCACGTTTGGCAGTTTTACGTTCCTCTTCAGCCACAGTTTTGGCAGCTCCGAGAAGTGTCATGATGATACCAGTTTGCGAATTGACACCAACAGCAGTAACCAACATCTAAAAAAACATTTTTCTTGTTTTTTTTTTCTCTCGCAGAAAATGTAGACCCACTTTTCCAGATCCTTCCATAACATGGGTTCCCGACAACAGGATCGGGTCATGTTCGGGGCTTTTGCGAATTTGATCCGATTCTCCGGTCAACGAGGATTCGTCGATTTTCAAATCGTTCGATTGGATCAAAACACCGTCGGTTGGCAACAAATCTCCGTATTTGATTTGGGCAATGTCACCAACGACCAGCTCGTTGACAACAACTTGAATCGATTGTCCGCCACGAATTACGAAGAAACGGTGTTCGGTTTCGATTTTCGCTTGTAGACCTGAAAACATTAACAATTTTAGAAACTAAATTTTAATTTCTCATCATTTTTGAATTTGAAACCTCCACCAAAACGTGGATCTTCGGGGAGAACAAAACTTGCAAGATTTTTTGTGTGAACGATTACAGTAGACCTTTCCAAAATGGAGGGAATTTCCACGTTTTTGACCAAACTTTGTAGATTTGTTTTCACGTTTTTTTTTTTTTGATTTTCGCCTTTTTCAAAACTCTTTCTCTGTGAACTTCGACACGAAATGTTCTGAATTTTTGATTTTTAAACTGTTTTGTGTGAAATTTTGCGATTTAGCCGTAATATGAATTTTTTAACAGGAAAATCACGATTTTTCGTGAATTTTTGGATAGAAAATCGCAATGTTTACTCTAGAATCAAAATTTTTTCGGGATTTTCGAGATTTTTCAGCTAACAAAATTGGTCTCGACACGATTTTTTTCCAAAATTTTTAACACTTTTTTGGTTTTTGAAAAGAAAAAGTGGCTATTTGCTACATTTTTCGATATTTTTTCGGGATTTTCAAGAGGAAGAAAATTTCTGAAGAAATTTTTAGAATCCAATACTTTTTTTGAACTCCAAATATTCTATATAAAACTTGTCAGACTTTGAAAAAAAAATGTTCAAGTTACAAAAAGATCGATTGATTTTTCGGAAATTTTTAGTGTTCAACCCCCGCTTCAAAATTTGTGGCCCCCAAAAACCAAGGAAAAAACCACAAATAAATCTCAAAACCCATAATTTTCCAGCTCATAAAAATTTGGGGGACAAAAAAATCAAGATAAGCTCCAACAAAATTTAACGATCAGTTCAATCACCCAATTCAATTTTATTATGTTTTATGATGAATCTCGAAACAACACACAATTATTTCTGGTTCGAAAAATCAGCGAAAACAACCAACCTCTGAATTGACGCTCTTTGGTGTAATCATTCAACGCGGTGACCAATACAACAACAACTACCGAAATCAGAATAGCAACTCCTTCAATCCATCCAGCATCGTGTTCTCCATCGTCCGCACCGGCCGTATTCTCATCCGGTGGCCGATAAAACGACAAAGCTAATGATATGATGGCCGAGACGAGGAGGATAACAAGAGTCACATCCTGCAATAAAATAAAATCCACATAAATTTCCAATTTTTTCCAAGAAACCTGTCATTTATTCCATCTCCCCTTTTAATAACACCTTCCATGGTAGTCATAACTTTTATTGGTTTTTTTTTCGAAATTTTTTAATTCCCACTTCTTCCTACTGTATCAGAGGACAAAAACCTAATCCAAAAAAAAAAATCATTTCAATTTTTTTTATTCTTCGTGCAAAAGAAAAGTAGCCACCCACTCATGCATATTCAATGATTTTTCCTTTTTTTGAGGGCTCCAAAAACTCTTTTTTTTCCTTCTACTTTGCGAAGAAAAGAAGTGAGTGAGTGAGTGAATAGAGATTAGTGATGAAAAAAACGAGAAAAAAATTCGGGCAGGATGGAGCGACAAAACCCATGGGAACACTTTGAAGACGGCTCTTCGAACCAACCAACAAAAAAAACCAATTTATCATTTTTGCAATGTTTATTTTTCCGGGTCTCACCAAAAAAAAAACTACCACCCTGGATCAGAAAATGACTAGACTCACCTGTAACGCTTCCCAGACAAGTTGCAGAAAACACTTTGGTGGGTGTGGTGGAATCTCGTTGGCACCGAATGCGTTCCGCCGATTTTCAAGTTCTGAGTCCGAGTTTGGTAAACCTGGAAAATTTGAGAATTTCCGGTCTGCAAATGTCGAAATCTCTCATTTTCACACAATTTTTCACACTCTCGGTGAATTATAATTCGAAAACGTTACAAAAAAATTAACCACAAAAACGTTTTCTTTATTTTTTTTCACTAAAATTTTTACAGTGACAATATTTTTTCAGAAAATCAGGGCCAGCTGATTTCATTCATACTAGGCCAAATTCTAAAAAATTTCAAAATTATTGAAAAATTCGAAAAAATATTTCTGTCACTGTGAATGATGACTCAAATAGAAAAGAGCAACTCAGAGAAGCCAAAAACTGTCTAAATTAAAAGGAACATGACAAATTTCTCAGTTTTCGTTATAAGACCCACATTTATCAAAATATGTGACAGTTTTTTTTTAAACCTCTCGTGACAGAATGTTTGATTTTTAGAAGAAAAAAAAAACATTTTTGGTTGAAAATCTCCTATTTTTTGAATTAAAAAACCTCCAAATTTCCCATATTTTCAGAACAAAAAAAAAGAAGAAACTAACCATTATTTGGATCTGTCTTCAACTTTTCACAAAGTCCATTCATTCCTCCATAATCATTTTCAATCTTCTCCTTTGCTTCCGCTCCTCGATATTCCATGAGAGCGCGAAGCTCTTCGAGCGTTGCGCCATATTGCGGCATTGTGCTGTAAACAATATTTCATGTATTTTTGTGTGTGTGTGTGGCCAGGCGCGAAACAACAAAAATACACAAATTTCACACGCTTTTGTCTTCATGATAACAACCCAAAAAAAAGAGAATATTGATTTGTGAGTGACTAATATCGAAAATAATATTATTATTATATTGTGGGACAACGGCCAGAAGAAAAAAAACGTCGTAGGAAGGAAAGTGATTCACTTATAAATATTCTAATGTGACTTTTCTTTCATTTTGACGCCCTAAAATCTTCGTGGGATAAAATTGTTTGATGTTCTTCAAGTTGGCGAGAAATGTTTCGTTTTTTTATTTATCAACAAGAAGAACAGAAGAAGCGGGGGAGTTTTCGTTTATCGCTGGGAAAAAAATGAAACTTTCTATAAAAAATTCAAAAGCGAAATCATTTTGGTACAAAAAAACTAATAACCACAGTTTTTTATCTTAATATAATTCTCAAAAAAAAATGAGAATTATATTAAGATAAAAAAAAACAACTAACCTAAAAGAAATGAGCAGAAAAGTAACTGTAGAAGAAAAGAGGACGCTAAAAAGAGGCAGAGACAATAAATGACTCATTCAGAATGAGTACCGGAAGAGGTGCCAATTTTTGCACCAAGCTCCGCCCATTTTTGTATGCGGCATGTATTCTTTGATATTTTTTGTTCACTGTGAGTGGCAATCAAGATAACAAAAAAGGGCTAGAAAATGTCAAAAATCATAATTTCAGACTTTCGTGGCGTGACCTCTACACTTTTTTGAAAAATCTCACTGTAAATTTTTGGCCAAAAAAAATTTACAGAACTTTTTCCCCCTTCGGTCACGTATGCCGGAGAGGAAAAAAGTGCCGCGAACGGAGAGTAAAAAGTTTTTTGGTCAAAAATTTCAGTGAAATTTGTCGAGAAAAATGTATAGGTCTCGCCACGAAAGCTTGAAAACTATGATTTTTTTTTCAGATTTTTGACTTTTTTTTTGAAAAAAGTTTAGTGATTTTTTTGCCGAAAAAAATACAGCAACATTTTTCGACTAAAGTTTTCCGCGAATTTTGAGTACAAAGAGTTTGAGAACTTTTTAATGAGAAATGTTAGAAAATATTTTGGGCCTATTTCGGCATCAAAAATTTCCCAAACAACTGTGAAAAAAAAACACACACATTGCGCATTACAGTTGTACCGTTCTTTACACTTTCAAAAAACGTCTATATCAAACAAACATGTACAGAAAACAGTTTGATACGAGGAAAAAGACCGCTTATCAATGTTTAAGAGCCAATGCATTGTCGTCATAGTAGCCGAGGAGAAGAAAATTGAAACTGGTTTCGAAAAAAAAAAATTACCGAATCCATGAGAAAATCAATAAAACAATTTTACAACACCACAAAAAAAAATGAATTTAATAGGATTAGTCGTTCTTCGAGATGACAAATGAGAGAAAAACATTATAAATAACAACAAGACACATGTATTTAAAAAGTATATGATGAAGAAGAGAGAAAACACGAAAAAAAAACGAGAAGAGCTCAATAATATAGAAAAAGGCTCTTTTTACGCCTCACCAAACACATAAAACAATTTAGCATTCTTCTGTTTTTTTTTCGGGTTTTGGTTTTGGAAGAGGAGGAGGAGAAGGAGCAAAATGAGGAGAAAGGAGATTTTGTAGGAAAATTGAAATGGCTATCTGTCAGGCTTAATTTTGAAACGTATATGCACATTGAAACAAAAAACGAACAAAATAGTGTGTGATGGGGCAGTATATGCACATTGAAACAAAAAACGAACAAAATAGTGTGTGACGAATAAATTGCATGTTTCAATTTTTTCTCAATACCAAATGTCACATTTGATTCGTTTTCCGAATTAAAAACGGTGTGTTCAATCAAAAAAAAAATCTTCACCTAAAATAAGGTGTCATGAATTTCCGATTCTTTTTTTTTTGTTGAAAAATATAAGCTCCTCCTTCTTTGGACAATTTTTTCGGGCAACGAGACTCCGCCTTTTTTTCGGGTAAACTCATGTCCGAAGTGTCACTATAATTGCACATGTGCGACAAAACTGATGAAAACTACAACAAAACGAAAAGGTCGAGAAAATTGCATGTTTTGCTCCTTTGAACATAGGCTAATTTTTTGTGTTGAAATTTTGGCACATTTTCAGAGAACTGTGAATAGACGGCGTAAACCGGGAACGAGGCAGAAATTAAACTGAACAAAGATTGCGAAAAGATGCAAACTTTTTAACCTAAAACTTTACAGTGACTCAAACATACCTAACCTAAAACGAGCTTAAGCCATACCTCGGCCAAAAACGTGGAAATCCTCATTTTCAACATGTCCCCCGTGATTTTTCACACAAAATTTTTTGAGAAATTATGGGTTGCCTGAATTACTGAAGGATTTACGAGTTTTGAAATTGTGACACGTGGAATTCCACTTTTTCGCCGAGGTATGCCTAAAGCACCGTGACATTTTTTTTGGTCAAAAACTCCAAAAGATTTTCAGTAAACGTGAAAATCTTCGAGGAAAATTTCAAAACACAAATTGTTTGTGTGAAAAATCCCAGAGAAAACACTGAAAATGACGAGTTCCACATTTTTTGCTGAGCTGGAAATGCCGTGATTCACAACTTCTAAATGAGAATAGTCACAATATCAAAAAGGGGCGGAGTCAATAAATGTGTGCCATTGTTTGCAAGAAAAATAGGCTCCGCTCTAATTTCTGTGCGGATGTTTGCAAACAACTTCGGTATTTAGTGACATGCACACTTTTTGCCAAGAAAAATCATAAAATTTTGGAAGAAAATTATAGTGTTCAAGTTTTTCTGACGTGACCTATACATTTTTCTTGAAAAAATTCACGGTACTTTTCTGTTTTCAGTCAGGTATGAATGGCAAAATTTTCATTTATTGTACATTGACAACACACTAACAAGAATAAAGCAGGTTCGAAGTTTCGTGGAAAACTGAAATTTCAGTCGATAAACTTGCGATAATTACACCTGTCACTTTTCATTTTAATGATAACTTATGATAACAGAATTCTCTTGACATTAAATTCAAAATTTCAAACTCGATCCAACCAACATTTCAAATTTAGGAGCAAAAAAAAACAACTTCCATCATTAGAGGCTAGAATCATTTTCTAATCATTTTCGTTCCAAATTGCTCAACAAAACCGTATACATCCTCTCTCGTCCAATGTCAGAGAAGAGACGAGAGAAAATTCATTGAAAAACAAGTAAATAAATGAACATGTGTTGTTTTTGCAGACCTCGTTTTTTTTCTTTCTCCCCCCCTCTCTCTTTCGATATTTTGTTGTTCTTTTTTTATTCATCCCACTGTGCGATAATCGCAAGTGAGACAGCCAGTGGAGCAAAATAGCTATATTGGATGGATGAAGATGGCAACAAAAATATATAGATATATACAGATATTTATATACATAAATAAATACGCTTATTTATTTATACAGAGCTAAATATCAATTTATGAGTTGAGCCCATTTTGGAGAATTTGATTTTTTTTTCTCTCTCCTGCTCTTGCACAGAAAAAAAAAACAATTGGTGGCAAAACAAAACCCTTTGATTGTATACGCGATAAATAATAATACTACACAGCTTGTTAAAAACAATACATAATTTTTATGTGTGTGAAATTTATGGGTTTTCTCATGGATAGGAAAATTGGAAAACGCGGAAAAAAACCTACATGTTCTAGTAGACGAGTCGCGCCAACCAAGCAACCGAAAAAAAAATCCGTGTTAGTTCTTCAAAACTCTTAGTAGTCTGAAAAAAAATGATTTTTTTTTGAGAAAAAGTGAACTTTTTTAACGAGAGACATAAGAAAAAAAACTTATTGAGCTGCTTTCATTTCAACTGCTCTACTTTTGCTTATTTCAAAGAAACCAGCTATGCGATTAAATTTCGTTTCTTTTCAGTAGATCGCTCTTCTATTGAACAATTTTTTGGTAAAAGTGCAACAGCCAAAAAACATATTTTTGTAATTTTACGCTTCAGAATTACAATTTAGCGCCAAAAAAATGGAAAATAAAGTCACAATTTTTCTTGGAAATTTCCATAGCGACAACAACCACAGCTATTTATAAAACAACGTTAAATAATACAAATTTTGTTAATGCAGGTGGTGAAAATACTGGCTAGAAAACTCTTTTTTCCCCTAAATTTTAATTATTTATATGGACTGGCCACTTTAGTGGTGAGACAATTCAGAGTTTCTATTGTTTTTTATTCGTTTTTTTTTGTTTCTAAAGAACAAAGACTCTGAAAATATGTGGCTCTTACGTTTTAACTTTTCGAAACAGAGAGAAATGAGCAAACTCTATCTAGAAACACAGAAAAACAACGTTTGGGAAAAACTTTGGGAAAAACTGAAAAGAAAAGTAAAAATGGAAGTTCGCTCTATTGCCAATGATCCTTTAAAAGTGTTACTGTATGATGCAGACGGTGTTTGCGGACTGACTTTTTATTTTTGATTTTTTCATCTTTTTTTCATCGAAAACCTTGAAATCTTGGCCACTCACCTTATGTAATATATTGAATACGTCAAATGAGCATATTATTGAATATAAAATCTACAATACACTAGGTTTGGTGGTCCCAAATTGAGTTCCACTACTTCCTCCACTCCTTGTATTGAGTAAAACTGTAATGATCTCTTTTAGTATTCATAAAAAAGAACCGCAAAAAGGCAACAAAAAAACGACAATTGAATGGGCACAATTGAAGACGTCGGAAAAGGGAGGGAAAAGAGAAGAGGAGAAAAAGCGAAAAAAAAAACGGACGGAAAAATCGAATTTGCTCGTATATGTGCACAGCTTTCACTTATTTATCGGGTAGAGGTAAGGCTTTAAAGATAAATCTATCTTGTTCAGAAAATGAACTCGATAAAATATAAATATAAATGTTTTATATATAAATATTTGGGCAATGTTTAGAAGTATACCGCGCACGCACATTGGTATGACAGTTTGAATGTTTACTTTTTAACATTGATTTTTGTATTTGTGTGAAGCGCAAAAATTTAAAATCATCGCAAAAAATGAATTGTTGGCTGGGATACGTTTTCTGTGCGACGATATTAGAAACAGATGGATATTTCGTCAATAATTCAAAACGAAAAAATCCATGTGTTATTGGTTTCTCAAACATCAAAAAAAGCTATAAAACAAGAATCGAAAAATTTGTTAGTCATAATTATTTGTGTGAAAGAACGAGGGGCTTCACACAAAAAATTTTGTCTACAAAAAAAAATAAATATTCCGAGAAACTGCACAAACTTTGAGATAAAGTGAGTGAGACCATCGGTCAGAAAAAAATGTTGGCCCATAAATCATATTCAAATTCAGATTTCCAAGCCTCCCAAAAAAAAAGTTTGAGGCATGCAAAAAATCGAAAAAAAAAGTATGTATGCGTATGGCCCTGGTCGGAGCCTCTTTCTCTCTTCGCCATCAGAAATAGTGTCTAAAACTCGGAGAGTCGCTGAGAACACAGAGAAAAGAACACAAAAACAAGTTTATTGTCAAGAAGAAGAAGAAGCAGAAGAAAAAGAAGAAAGAGCAGATGAAGAAAAAGAAAGACGATGAAGCAGAAGATGCCACTTTACACAACTTTTCTTTTTCTCCAGAAGAAGAAGAAGAAAATAAATATATATCTCACATTTTTGCCGTATGTATTAATTATTTTTCGGCACCGAACACACGAAAAAAACAACACACAAAAAACGATGGAAAAATGCCAGCAGCAAATTGGCTGGATTTCTTTTGAGGGTTCGAATACAAACTGACAAATCAGCTGGGACCATTTTTCGAAGAAAAAAAGAAGGCAGAACGAAAAAAAAGTGAAATGTTGACTTTTCATAGTATCTCAAATGTACAACTCAGACACTCAGACAAGTGATATTTTCAAGTGGTGGTGAAAAAAAAGAAAAGACAAATAAATAAACAAAAAACAAAAGGGAACATTTGAGAACGGGAAAAACACGGCAAATTTGATAAGAACGGAAATTCGCGCAGAGAAAAAACGACGACGACGACAAAATTGAATTGGCACAAAATTCTGATGGATATTATTGTTGACATTGGTCTTACAGATCAACTGGGGAGCAATAATACTGGAACATTCAAGGATCAAATATTCCGTAGTTTAGATGATTCACGCAGGAAAAAATAACAATTCCGATGAATCAGTACACAATGACTCACACAGTGGTAAAAAAAACAGTGGATGATGAAATTTGAAATTGTTTCAAAAATCACGGAGTGACTTTTTGAAACTTGTGATTCACATAAAAATATTTGAAAGGCAGATTTGAAAATTGCGCAGCGGAGCGTGTAAAAAGTGAAATACAGTTACAACCAGGGGTGAGATTATAGCCCGGGGGCCCGAGATACCGGCCCGTTTTCACCGGGCCGGGGTTTTTCATTTCGGGTTTTTTTCGAAAAAGCCCGACCCGGCCCGAAAAAGCCACTTGCCTCACGACTTTTCGTAATTTTGAGAATTTTCCGAGAGGTCATTCAATCGAGTGACCGACAACAGAACGGGATAGGCGAGGCGCTATACACAAAGTACACACAAAGTATAGCGCCTCGCGTCCGCCGTGTGTTGTCGGTCACTCGATTTAATGACCTCTCGGCAAATTCTCAAAATTTGCCATTTGAGAGAGAGCAAAGACGCTCTAGCGAACTCTCATCGATTCCCTTCTGGAAGGTGTAAAGCCCGAAAAATGGCACACATTTATTAGACCCGCCCCTTTTTCCTAAAACTTCTCTGGGCTGATTGCTGCTACCAATATCTAAAACAATTTTAGCAATAACTAACTAAACATGAACGGAATATCAAAAAGGGGCGGGGCCAATAAATGTGTGCCAGTGTTTGCAAGAAAAAATTAGGCTCCGGCTTAATTTGTGTGCGGCTTTTTGCATTCATTGTTGGTAATGAAATACACACTGTAAATAGTGGTGTGGAATTCAGCACAGCTACTAAAAATCTCTGAATTGCTGTGAATTTCAAAAAACTTGATCAAAGTATATTTTTTAGATAAAATTATAATGACCTTTAAATATGACCCTCATTTCTCGCGTTTTTTTTTTTTGTCTATTTAATCAGAGAACAAAATCTTTTTGACAGATTCTCTCGGCAACAACACAAAAAAAACCCTCAGAGAAAAAGATAGGATAGCGGCCATTTGGAATAGACTGCAGACGGACGGCAAAGAACCGCCCGTTTTTATCTGTCCCAGACATGTTCCTCAGGGCGGGCTGGCCCCAGCCTGACCTGGCCGGCCTTATGAAATAAGCCTAGGGCCGCGGCCCGGGCCAACGTATAGAAGCCGGGGCTGAAGCCCGCCCGGCCTGTCCGGCCTCAGGCCGGCCTTTTTTTTTGCAGTTTTTTGCGACATTATCAATTTTGAAACAATTTTTATAAAAACACCAGGAGAAGCTTTCATTCATTAGAAATAGCCAAAAAAATGTTCGTTCACTAAATTAATATAACAAACTAGGAAAAATAGGATAAAACTTGGCATAACAGGTAAAACATGATACCCAAAAAAATAAAACAAGACTAGGCTCTATAAAATTACAAACAAAAGTTTACAAAGTTATACATGGAAAATGTGTGTAAATCATACATGAATAATGTATACAACGGCGAAAAATCAGAATTAAAACGATCAATTAATCTTTTTCTAACGAACTTAACTCGTAACATAAAAGCAATTTTTCAAGGAATGGAATTTCCAAGTTTAGTCTGTTTTTTCGATAAACGTTTTTTATTAGAGAAAACGTTCGCTCCGTTGACGCTTCGGAACTCAAACAGCCAAGAACTTTTCGAGCAATTTTGTATAAACCAGGGAAATTACTGACGTTTGATGGCCAAAAGCGTTTCACCGGCAAAGAAGTGGCCACGCATTTATACTGTTGAAATTCGGTCGTAATTGATCGTTGATTAATTGTTGGTTGAAGACAATTTTGAATGAATCCTTTGGACGGTTTCTGGATTCCTGACTGCGGCAACGAATCTTTATCAAGGTTTAAACATTTCGATAATTCTTCCAGATAACTTTCTGCCATAGCGTTGATGTTCAAATTTACCTAAAGATTTATTTTTATTCTGAATGCTTTTGAAAAAATAAAAACACTCACATTAAGGTCATCCAGACATTTTTGAATATTTGGATCACGAAGAGGATCCAAGACGTAGGAAAGGCAGTGTACTTTACCTATGTCTCTGAAATTGAAGCGAACCGCCTCCTCTGCGGAAATCGAAAGAGCACGAAGATCAGGATTTTTTGATTTGCGCATATCGTTGAAAGTTACCAGAAGTTTGGTCATTATTGGCAGTATTGTTTGTATAATCACATCGTCCGACTAAAATTTTGATAAAGGAATAAAACATAATTGTATGCAAACCTGTGTATATAAACAAAAATCTTCGAATGGAGTCAACACTTCAATCATTGCAGCCATAGCCGATCTCGACTCGGATCGGTTCAAATCGTCGATGATTTGCTGTCCTTCGGCATCAAAATAGCTTTTGTTTCCAACGATCACATCGATATTGTTCAAAACACCACGAACAATTTTCAAGTTTTGAAGCCATCTTGTTTCCGCCCGAATAAAAACTTGATGTTGAAGAATCTTGCGAACCTGGAACGTCATTTTCAATACCATAGATGAACAAACTTCGAAAAAAAAAGTTTACCGCTGGTTTTTTTAGAATGAGTTTTGATATGTTGTTGCAACGATCCAGTACACTTCGAAACTCTCTCAATTTGTCCACGACATCCGTCGGCAAATTGGACGAATTATATGGATTCAACACGCGCTGAGACATGATTTGGGCGAGATGAGAAGAACAACGAACATCTGTAACAGTATTTCATCTCAGTAAATTGACCCAAACTCACAAGTCTCAAAATTATCGTTTCCTGCTTTACGCATGTACGCCGCACCATCGCCGACGAAAGCGTAATCTTTCAAATTGACGTCGTTCAACCCGAAAACGTCTAATTCGTCTTGAATCAGTTTGGTGACCTGGATTAACAACATTTAAATTTTATTCGGTTTAATCAACTACCATGTCGGAATTTTTTGATTGTTCAGTCACTACTTTGACTGCCATCGGTAACACTAGCATCCGCCACGTTTTGTTTCCTTCTTCGTCGTCTTCGGTCACCAAAAAACTGCCTTTTAGACAAAACATGTCTTCGTATATGTTTCCAACATCAGAAGAGAAGCTCAATGATTTTGAAGCAACTTCGGCTACCATCTTAAATAAAAACAATGTTAAAGAAATTTAATAAAAACCTACTACTTCTCTCATAGACTCGATAGCCAATTTCATCACTTCTTGCATATCATTACGAATGGCTTTTCTTTTAGGAATTTTCAAATCATCTTCACTAATCAAATTATCAAGTTTGAAATTGACTAGCCCCAACACAAGTTTTCTGAATGCTGTCGATTCGCAGAAAAATATCGAAACGCCAGATTCCATGATGAATGTGCTTATAGTTCTAGTAAGATTTACTCGCAATTCAATTGACTTTGGCATGACCAGAGGCGTGGGCGATCGACTTTTTGCTTCGCATTTCCTTTGATGTCTCCTATAAAAGTTTTGTAGTGAGGTTTTTGCCATTATACTCTGAAACTCACTTCAAATGTCCGCCATTTTTTGTGTAAATCTCTGAGCAAACTGAACACATGACATATGAAGGAGTTTGTTCGTCTCGTGAAGACGCAATGGTGAATCCATGCCAAAATTCGTCTGTAGAAGACGGGAAAGTTCTACTCTGTAAATATAACTATTTTTCATTAACTATAACATCTACCTTACAAGAACATAACCATTGAGGTTGCTTCCTCTCACGACGGCCTGAATTTGATGTTTGGAGAAGTGTTCGTATTGTAGAGCATAATCGCCGTTGTCATCCGAATTTCCATCAAAAACGACATAATCTTCAGGAGACAAACTGACATTATCCTCCATTTTGGTTAACTGTACACTGTACACAACAAAATACACAAATAATGTGGCGAACTCACACAATGCAAGAATAATTTATTAAAAAAAAAACTCGCGCGTTTTTGTTTGAAACCACTCGGCACACAATTTTGCAACTGCCGCACACACTTAAAAATATTTAAATAAAAATATAAAAAATAAAAGCCTGATGGGCAGCCTGGGCTGCCCGGGCTAGAGCCTGGCCTCATCGTCATATTTAATCGAAGGCCGAGGCCGGGCCGCGGCCCTAGCGAAAAAGCCTTCGGCCGGCCGCGGCCGGCCAAGGAACATGTCTGATCTGTCCTAATCGACATCGGCAAATGATGTCACGAATGAAGAAGCAAGAGAAGGATAAGAAGAAGATGGAGAAGAAAAAGAAACGACGACGGAAGAGGTTGGCATTTTTAATTTTCTTTCAATTTTTTTCGAGCTCAAAGAGGCAAAAAATAGGTAGCCCCCCAATTTGATTGAGAAAAATGGATTTTCATTTCGTCGTCGACAATAATATATTTTTATGGCTGTAAATGGTTGATGGTACTTGAAATTGGCCATGTGGATTAATTAAATATATTCGGTTGATAGTTTCGGCCAAGAATGAATGAAAAATGACTGTGAAATTGAAAAGACGATGGACTTTTTTTTCGAGGTGGAAAAATCACAGAAAATAGAGAAAAGAGGAGAAAATTATGGAACTTCCGGAAAATTTTGAGCAACAATTAGATATCACTCAAAGAATTTTCCATGGAATGATAATGTTCTATGGATTATTGCTAAAAATGGGACAAGAAGATAGATACATTTTTCGATTTTCGAAAAACAGTCGGAAAAAATTTTCCGGAAAACTTTCGAGAATAAGTTCTGAAAATCGACGGTTTTGCCCAAAAATCCACAGCAGACTTGGGCGGAACCTTTCGGAACCGAAATTATTTTCCAAAAAAACAGTCGGAAAAAATGGTCTCGACATTATTTTTCGGAAAAATCGGAAATTTCGGAACTTTTCAGTCAAACCTCCAAAACCATGAAAAGTTGAACATTTTTGCCAGAATATAGAATTATTTATTTATTTTTGGTATTTCGTTTTGGGAACTGTGAGATGATGATTTTTTGGAATTTTTCGCTGGAAATGAAAAAGTGAAATGAAAATCATATTTGCATTTCTCCGATTTACCGAAAAAATTTCGGAATAAAAAAATTCCGGAAAAGTTTAGAAAATAACTTCGGAAGAAGTTCCGTCATGAAAAACTCACGAAAAAAATTTCGATAAGTCTCGAAAAAATTAGTCAAAATTTTTCACATCAGGTTTGGTCAGAAAATACCGTTCGGAAATTATTTTCAACAATTATGGTTGGACATTTTTTCCGAGATCATTTTTTCTGTGATAATCTGTCAGAAATTTACCGAAAAAACATAGAAATTTGAAATTCAAAAATCAGAAATGAAATTTTTCTGTCGAAAAACAGCAGTAAAATGTAGAAAATTATGAAAAATCGAAAATTCCATTTCCACCCAAGTCTGATCCACAGATCTCACACATTAAGCCCCGCCCACAAAAATGTGTCTGGTCTCAAAAACTGTGAGAACGTCTGGAGATATCTAATTACAATCAAAAGACTGATTTTATTTTTTAAATTTAGTCTTTGTGCATGGTCAACAAATAAACAAAAAAAGGATTATACTCGTTCGAAGTAAACGTCTTCATGAATATTTAAGAATTTACCTTTTTTGTGCCGATTTGGCTTTATTTATTCATACCTTCTTCAAAATTCGTAAAGCTCACAGAGAAGAAGAAGAAGAAAAAAACCAATGATTTGTACATACAACAATAACGTATATTTTGTGGTTTGGGAGGAAAAAAAATGAAGGTGGAAGAGGGTGTTAAAACCCACAAATCGGTTTAGTGGATTATTCAAAAATGTTGGTAAACCACTCATAAAACAGAGGAAAAATGGTCAGTTTTTCGTTGAAAAACATATTTCTATCGTCAAACAAAAAAAATTTGATCACATTGTTTACTCTACGTTGACTGGAACAACACAATATTCGAATAACCTTGAAAATGCATTTTTTTTTCGGTCGGCGAGAAAGAAATTGATCGACCGACTAACAAAACATTTGCAAAATGAGCCGACCGAGCCCAAGACAAAAAAAAAGAGTCATTGGGTCAAGTGACACTTGTAGAAGAACCTCTACTCAATCATTATCGGAGAAACATATATGAACAAAATAAATAAATAATAAATGGAAACAAAATGATAAGATATCAATAAAGTTACAACACATTTTTGGAGAACAGAAAAGTACAATTGTTCAAATGTAAATAAAAATGTGATAGCGATGGAGAAAATGAAAAAATATAATAGAAAGCAAAAATGCAGATATTTGAGTATTCGTATAGCAAAAAGAGACCTATGTCAAAAATGGAGAAAATTACAAAACCTAATTTTTTAGACAGCTCCACAAGTCTGGCTCGAAAACCGATCAGGAAAAAAAAGTTGTGAGAATTTAACATTTTCAAAGTCTAGGCTTAGGCCCAGTTGAGAAAATATACGGTTCACAGAAAAAAAATTCGCCCAAAACGTGGAATTTCACGGAGCACAATTTCAAAACACAAAAATCTATACAGTAATTCAGACAGCACAAAATTTTCACGATTTTTGTGGAAAAAGTGAGAACGGTGAGAACATTCTGAACGCAAGTTTTGCGAGAAGTATGTTTGATCCGAAAATACCGTACATTTTTTCAAATTTTATAGAAAACCCCGGGCCGGTCCGAAACAGAGCAATTCACAAAAAAAAATCGGCGAAATTTGGAGTTTTCAAAATTTTCCAAATCTGAATTTTTTTGGGAGAAACAACAAAAATTTCTATTTCACTTGTAGAAAATTTTTTTCTCCAAAGTGTGAAAAATCGGAGAGGACATTTTGAACGTAAGTTTTTTACGTTTTTTGTTGAGGTATGCGAAAAAGTGTTTCAAAATACTGTACATTTTTCAAAGAAAATCCCGGGCCGGTCCGAAACAGAGCAATTTAAGAAAAAAATCGGCGAAACTCCCAGTTTTCAAAATTTCTTAAAATCTAAAATTTTTTGGGAGAAACAACGAAAGTTTCTATTTCACTAGTAGATCTTCGGAACAAACTACATTCATTTTTTCTCCAAAATTTCAACAAAAATAAAATCAAAGTTATTTTTAGTATACCTCGGTCAAAACAGTCAAAGCACAATTTCAAAACACAAATTTTATACTGTAATTTATAGATTTTTCGTGTGAAAAATCACAGAAAATTCTAAAAAATATGGATTTCCAGGTCGTGCTATTTTTCTAGGCAAAAAAAAATTGGCAAACTTCCTCAACCTCGAAGAAAAAAGATGAAACAAAAGAGAAGGTTCGAAAAAAAAAACCCAGTCATTTCGTCATTCATCTTAAACCGAAGACAAAACGAGAACTAGAGTAGCGGTAGAAATGGAGGGAGGGGTCAAAACAGCTTAGCTCTTCTCTTCTCCTTCTTCTCTCTGTGTTTTTTTTTGCCTCGTCACCGTAGGGGCCTGCCTTCTTCCTCAACACAATAAACGTCGACATCGTCGTCGTCGTCGTCCTCATTCGCCAGTGGCACGTATACACAACAACAATCAGAGAGACGCAGACAAGTGTCTAATGTCTCTCAAGGCGTAACACTGTCTCGTCTGATCGATAAAGAACAACAACTGCTGCCGACGACGACGACGACGACGATGAAGAAGAAGAAGAAGAAGAAGAAGGCGCGCGGAGCAGTAGTTTTTTTTTTTGAAAAAGAGAGGAAGAAAAGCTGGGGACTCTGGGGAAAATATCGAGTGATATATGAGCCGGCAAGTCAGTGTGTGTGTTGCCATTTTTTTTTGTCGAGTATCATATAGATATACACATACAAATAACAAACAACTATGAGAATTTAGAAAAGTGCACAAGATTTTCTCGGAAAAAATGGAAAATAACAAAACTTCCGGGTTCAACTCAATTAAGTTGGATGGAATTTTTTTTTCAAAACAACGAGGCAAACGCGCCAAAATCTTGGATCAGGCCGATTTTTGGGTCCAGGCCCATTTCCAAAACAAAAAAAAATTTGCTCTTTTTTTTGCCACAAAATTTAGTGAATAATCTGAAAAATAAATCTCAAACAGAAAAAAACAACGAAAAAAAATCAACATAAAAAAATACGGTAGCAATGGTCTCGAAGCGAAGCTGTTGATTTTTATACCATTTTTTGGCTCACGTTTGAATATTTTTTCGAGCTCACGTCAAGCTCATTTTTGTTCGAATTTTGTTATTTTAAAAATTTTGGGACTTGAGCATTTGGGCTACTGTAGTTTTATAAAATCTGGGAAATTTTTTTGGTTCAGAATTACTATAGTTTTGAAAATTAAGAGTTTTGAATTTGTGGAAGTTTTTCCGGGTTACTGTAGTTATTCAAAAGTCGATTTTTGTTTTGGGATTACTGTAGTTTTGAAATTTAGAATTTTTGAAAAATTTTCGGGTCACTAGTTTTACAAAATCTGGGAAATATTTTTTGGCTCAGGATTACTGTAGTTTTGAAATTTTCAAAAATTTTCGGGTCACTTCAAATAGTTTTAAAAAATCTGGGAAATTTTTTTGGTTCAAGAATACTGTAGTTTTGAATTTGTAGAAACTTTTTCGGGTTACTGTTCACGGTATTTCAAAACCTTCAGGAGGCTGCCAAACGATAGGAAAATCTGATAATTTGAAAATTAGCGCTTGTGATCTACAAAAATTGAACTTGTGGGTCTGGAATTTCGTGTGCAAATAACACTATTATTAGAACTCATTTTCGGTAACTTTTTATCTCGAAAATTCTTAAGTTAGTTGTGGAATATGTTGAGAATTTTCATGACATTGAAAAAGAGAAATCTCGTCGAAAAACAAAATTCGAAATTTCAGACCCGCAATTTTTACTCTCCGCCTTGAAAGCACCTTTGATCTTTTTCGTCTGTTCTCTCTTTTTTCGATGGCACCCCTGAACTACCGTGTGTTTCACGAAATCTCGTAAATATTATTTTGGTTCAGAATTACTGTAGTTTCAAAACTACAGTAATCACTTTAGAACTCTTCTTGTCGGAAACCGGGTAAAATTATTTTGAACTTGTAAAAAAAAATTCTGGTTTACTGCAGTAATTCAAAAGTCGATTTTTTTGGTCCAGGATTACTGTAGTTTTGAAAACTTCAGAATTCTTCCCAAGTTACTGTAGTTCGCCGAAAATCGTTAACTTTCGAAAACATGCTTGCTAAGTTGTCTCAAAAGTTGGCACATTTCGTTGTTTTTGTTGTTACCTCGATGTTTTGTTGTCTCTCTAGTTATCTCCTCTCCTCTTCTCCTCACAATTCTAGGAATAATATGATGTTATGCTAATTTGCCGCCATATTTTTTGTTGAAATGAGATCAAAATGGAGGAAAAACAAACAAATATTCTTTTTTTTTTTGAATGCAAATCATTTCACGTCATAAATAATATATATTTCGGAAAGAAAAGTAATCCTGAACACACTTTTGATGTTAGTCAGAGCGTAGAAATGAAATGAAATGAAATGTGTGTGTGTGTGCGGTTTCGAATTTCGATATTTTCCCACACAACTCAAAGTCATCGGATATCGTTGTTTGATTGAAATTAGCCGTGTATCTATCATTGAAACCAGAGAAAAAAGTTGCTTTTTTTCTTTGAAAAACTCGTCTAACTACGTAAATAAGTACGGTTTTTGATAAAAATAGCATGTTATCAATCAAATTTCGACGTAAGATGCAAGAGTTTAACTTTTAAATATGCGTCATTGAAAAAAAGCCTGAAATATGATAAAAAGTTTTAAAAATCACTAGAAATCATAAGTGGGATTGTATTGCAAACAATTCACGGGATTAGGAAAGGGTTATTTAATTTTGAGCACAAATTTAGTTTGTACTGAACTACAATAACTTGGGAAGAGTTCTAAAGTTCCAAACTACCGTAATCCTAAAACAAAAACAATACTTTTCCAGGTTCAGTAAAACTACAGTAACCCGAAAATGTTTCAAATTCATATTTTTCAAAACTACAGTAATCCTAAACCAAAATAAAGTCCAAAATTTTGTAAAACTATAGTTACCCGGAAATTTTTCAAAAATTCACAATTTCAAAACTACAGTAATCGTTAATCAAAAAAATATATTTCCCAGATTTTGTAAAACTACAGTAAGCCGGAAATGTTTTTACAAGTTCAAAAATTCGTATTTTTAAAAAATATTTCCAGAATTTTTTGTAAAACTACAGTAACCCAAAGGTCCAAGTCCTAAAAATTTAATGGTTTAAAAAATTGCACAGCTTCGCTTGAAGACCAAAAATACTACAGTAATCCAAATGTTCATGCCCCAAATTTCCAAATTTCTTCGGAATATTTCTCCAGATTTTTGCTCAAAAAATGTTTGCTGTGTTTTTCCGTTCTCAAAAATCAACAAAATTCGAAAAACCTTTCGAGCACCAAAAAGTCGGAGTACTGTAGTTTTTGAAAAAATAAAAAAAACGAAGAATAATTTCATTTCAGCAACGAAGAGATCTCAACCACCAAGCCTTCGACTCTTTTTCCTCTTCTTTTTCTCCTCCTTCAACAGTTGGCACAACAAACACCGTACTATCCTTAATCACCACTTCACTTTTTGCCGCCTCATTCGACGGTCCGGCATGATAAAAGACAGACGAGACAAAGTGTTTGCCATTCTGAACCTCTTCAACCTCTTTCATCACCAATTCCTTTTCCAACTTTTTACGAATCGACGCAACAGTCAAATGTCCTTGTCGAACAGATGGGATTTGTTCAATTGTCGGATTTTCGATAACAGTTATGATTCCGGAGTTTGAAGAAAGTGAGTTTTCTTCTTCGGCGGTTGCTTCAACAGCTGGTGAGATTGCCAAAGAAGTGTCAGGCTCGGCAATTTTTGTTGGCACCGCCCGTTTGATCATTGTATGCGCGCCAATAATTGCAGAACTCCATTTTGCAATCGAATCATCTTTCACAAACAAATGCACATTTCCATAATCGAGTCGAATTTTAATATGGCATCGTTTATAGGTCAAACGTGCGCCTTTAAACGTGTCCGAATTGGTGATAACACTGCGCGCTTTTCTCAAATCGACAACAATTCCGCGATCGGCAACCTCGTATAGAATCAGAAAACCGTGACAGGTGACGGTGGCGAGGCGCATTTTGAGACTTGTCAAATCGTCGGGCCAGAAACGATTCTTGGTTCGAGTGTAGGAGGCGATTCGGCCGTGTGCCAACACATCAATATCGTTGACTCGCCATTTTTGAGCGTCGGGAAGGTCGATGAACTGAAAATCAATTATTTTTCACACAAAAGTTGGGTATTGTACCTTGTAGAGTTTCTTGGCAATTGGAAGTGTTTCTCTTCTCTCTCGTAATTGTTGTTGCACCATGATTGGTTAGTAAATTTGGTTAGTAAGCAAAGCGAGTAGTTAGTAGAAGACCTCAAGTGGTTAATGATCTGTATTGGACATTTTTCTCGTCGCATTGACTTTTTGCCACGTTGGATTACGTGATGATAACAGATGGGTTAGTGTTACACGTTTGAAATCACGCAAAACCATCTTTATTTATTTATCTCACATTGAAAAGCTCCATTGAATCAGGTACTGTAGTTCGCGATTTTATTGGGTGTACGGTATGCAAATTCTGCAAACACAGCGGTGCCAAAATTGCAGACAAATTTTTTCTTTTTGTTTTTTTTTCGGTGAAAAAGATTTTGGGCCACAACACCGGTGAGAAAGGGCTTATTCACAAGAAAAAAATTATGTCAAAAAACAATGAATAACAAAAATTGGTTATTCACCGGATTTGTGTGTAAAAATATGTCGAAAAACGTCGAGAAATCTCGAAAAAATGGGGGTTTCTCAACATTTTTCGACATTAGTGAATAAACTGTTCGTATTTTTATTTGTTTTTTACTTTGTTTTTTTTTCTTGTGAATAAGCCCATTATTTTTGTGAACTCATATGCTTGAAGGGTAGATTCTGAATTGTTGCAAAGCTCACGAACTTCTAGGAAGTTACAGGCTTGGTTAATTCGATGAGTTCATTTAAAAACTTCAACCACCACACAGGTTGGGCCTAATTCTCTTTTCGTGACATTAATTATTTCGAATCTCACCTATCTAGTTTATTATCCGAATGTTGCTGATTCTTTAAATTCAATGTAACTTGATAAAGTTCTTGTTTTCCGGTTTTTTCCTTAGGTTTTTCAGTAAAAAGTCCCCTGGGGTTTTACTACTCTGAGGGTACTGATCATTTCATAAACAACTTCATTATTCGCCCCCCTTAATCTGTTGAAAATAGAATTAAACAATTTTTCAAACATTCAAAACTTCAAGCAAAACACAAACACACATGTGCGCTCTACTAAACTTTCCAAGCATTTTTTATTTCACACTTTTATTTCTCTTTAGGCTCAATTGTCCACATTTTCGCTTCATGAACTATTTAAACTTGCATTTTTCAGGCAATCAATAAATCTCAAAAGTTGATGCTTAAAAATGGGTAAAGAACAATTTCGTGAAGCCGATATGGCTTTGAAAGTGTGAGTTTTCTTTTTCTAAATAATTTTATTTAGAAACGAAGGTATTATTTTTAGTGTTGGGGTAAAGTTTGCGCCTGGTGATTGTGAATTTATGAGACAGACGGCGCATGTTTCCGTTTTTAACAATAAATTGTATGAAGATGTTTCTGGAAAACTTCAACCGGCAGCTTACGGACCACTTGATCCCAAAATGGGTGTTTCGACAAAAACTGGAATTTGTGCAACGTGTGGTTTAGGATTGACCGATTGTGTTGGTCATTTTGGTTACATGGATCTTGATTTCCCTGTTTTTCATGTCGGATTCTTCAAGCTAACCATCCAACTGTTGCAATGTATTTGCAAGGTAAATTCATACTTCGATTAGCTTTTTAACCAATGATTTTTCATCTTAGAATTGTTCCTCAATTCTCCTCTCCCCGGAACAACACCGCATTTTTTCTCGCCAAGTTATGGATCCAAGAATTGATTATTTGCATCGAAAAGTGTTGCACAAGCGAATTGTGGCGACATGTAAGAAAAATTCGACTTGTCCAAATTGTGGACTGAAAAATGGAACTGTGAAAAAAGCGGTGGGAGCTGTTATGAAAATCGCATTTGCTAGCCCTGTTCCAATCGATGAAGTTGGAAAGTACGCGACAATGTGTGCAGCAAATGTTGAGATGAGTGATCTTATGAAGAAAATGAAGTTCACTTTGTTGAATCCGTTGTATGTGCAAAAGTTGTTTGCAAACATCAAAGAAGCGGTGAGTTTGGACAAAACTGGGCTGTTTGAATGGAAATTAGGATTCTTGGGAATCTGCGAGATCAATCATGTTTCGCTTTTCAAACTCGAAAATTACTCCGAAAAATGGCTAGTCAATCAGAAATTTTTCACCGAGATTCTAAGAAAAAAATGTTTTTGAAAAGTATTCTGTAGAAAACCTTAAAATTTTCAGATTTTGACATTTTTTCCGTGGAACTTTGGAGAAAAAGTTCTGATTTTCTGGGCTAACAACGGAGTGATTTTTGATATTGAGGAGCGAAATCTGATTGAATTTTAGCTTTCCAGAAAACCCACACACAAATATAAAATTTTCTGCTTTTTTGAGAAAAAAAGTATTTTTCAGGACATTCCTGTTCTAATGGTTCGATCTGGAGAAGAGAAGCATCCAAATGATCTATTGTTGACTAGACTTCCAGTTCCACCAGTTTGTATTCGCCCATCAGTTGTGTCCGAAGTCAAATCGGGTACAACCGAGGATGATGTTACAATGAAACTCATGGAGATCATGTTGACCAACGATGTTTTGCGAAAACACAAACGCGACGGAGCACCGGCCAAAACACTTTTCGAAACATGGGAACATTTGCAAATCCAATGTGCACTTTATATCAACAGCGAAATGTCCGGTCTTCCACCTGATCTTCAACCAAAAAGAGTTGGCTTTAATTCTTGTTAATTTTTGAAATATTGAATTTTTCCAGGCGATGCGAGCATTCACGCAACGTTTGAAAGGAAAACAAGGTCGTTTTCGTGGTAATTTGTGTGGAAAACGTGTCGATTTCTCTGGAAGAACAGTCATCTCACCTGATCCAAATCTTCGAATTGATCAAGTTGGTGTTCCGATTCATGTCGCAATGACACTCACATTCCCTGAAATTGTCAACAGTTCGAACATTGAACGAATGCGCAAATTGGTTATCAATGGAAGTGATGTTCATCCGGGTGCAAATTATTTGGTCGATAAAAAGACGGGAAACAAGCGATTGTTAAAGTATGGAAAACGAGAGGATTTGGCGAAAAATTTGCGAATGGGTGATACGATCGAACGACACTTGGATGATAATGATGTTGTTTTGTTCAATCGACAACCGTCGCTTCACAAAATTTCGATTATGAGTCATAGAGCTAAAGTTGTGCCAGGAAGAACATTCAGGTAATTTAAAGGTTCAAAGCGAATCGATCGGTACCATTCGCTCTCAGGATGACACACGCGACGCACAAAAGTGAGTGGTCGACAATTTTTCTTTCCCCACTTTGTGCGGTGGGGCGCGGTTTATCGATTAGCAAACTACACAAGTTGTAAACATATGGCATCAACATTCGGCACCTTCCCAATAATGTGAGGATGTCGCACCTTTTGTTAAGCAGAGAACAAATCAATAACAGCACATAGTTTTCTCACTATCTACATAACATATGGTGCAACATCCTCCCACTTTGGTTGATGCCATATGTTTACAACTTGTGTAGTTTGCTAATCGATAAAACGCGCCCCATCACACAGAGGGGAAAAGAAAATTGTCGACCACTCACATTTGTGCGTCGCGTGTGTTATCATTAGAGCGAGTGGTACCGATCGACAATTGGACGATGAGAGGGGAAAAAGTATCGGGGCATTTTTCAAGAAAAAATGTATAGGCCACGTTACGAAAATCACAGAGACAAGAATATGTTTGCCCTAGATTTTCACAGTGTCAAACATTTTGAGAAAAAAAACTGAAAAATTTAGAAATCCATTTGTCACAATTTTTAAGAATTTTGTTCTGGATATCTTTGCTTCTGAAATTTCAATTTTTTGGATTTTTACGATTTTCCCTAGACAAGGAAAAAATCCACTGAAAAGTTTTTAAAATTCAAAAAAGTAAGTAACAATTTTGCAGATTCAACGAGTGTGCTTGCACTCCTTACAATGCCGATTTCGATGGTGACGAGATGAATCTCCATCTGCCACAAACCTATGAAGCAAAAGCGGAAGCCAGCGAGTTGATGAACGTCAAAAACAACTTGATCACCCCACGATCCGGTGAACCTCTCATCGCCGCCATCCAAGATTTCATCACCGGTGGCTACCTGCTAACACACAAAGATACGTTCTTGCCAAAAGCCGAAGTTTATCGTTTCGCCGCTGCGCTCATCGATGCATCGTCGAAGAAGCAGGCAAAGATACGTATTCCGCCGCCGGCGATCAGAAAACCCGTCGAATTGTGGACCGGCAAACAATTGATCGAGCTCATCATCCGACCCGATCAAGGATCACAAGTCTCGTTGAATTTGACCGCCAAAAACAAGAGTTATTCGGGAAATTTGGAACTTTGCGCAAAAGATTCGTACGTAATCATTCGGAACAGTGTTCTCCTTTGCGGTGTTCTCGACAAATCTCTGTTGGGAAGTTCGTCGAAAACCAACATTTTCTACATGTTGATGAGAGATTATGGAGAAGATGCGGCTGTTGATGCAATGTGGCGATTGGCCAGAATGGCACCGGTATTCTTATCGAATCGAGGATTTTCGATTGGAATTGGCGATGTTCGACCCAGTGAAAGATTGTTGCAGGAAAAAGGGCAACTTGTTGATAAAGGTTGGTCGATTTTTGGACAAAAATATCGTTGAAAACTCGGAAATTGATTTTCGAGTCAAAAATTGGACAGTTCTCTCAAATTTTGAATTTCTTTCGGCGTCCGAAATTCGCTAAAAAATTCAGGACATTTCGAAACATTTCAATAAATGTGTGTACCGACATTCCACGGGATGAGCCATATTGTCTATCCGGTAAGATCATCCAACGGAAAAAGTGATCTACCACAAAAATTCGATGAAAGAGCATGTAAAAATGAGAGATTCAGACGGTAGATCAATTTTTCATTGGATGATCTGGCTGGATTGACAATACAATAACCCAAACAAACATTTCTTCCTCCTTTTCTTTTAAATTTGGTGCGATTTTCTAATCGTAAAAATCGGAGACGAACTTCTTGACGAATAAAAAAAACAGAACAATTACTAAAAATGTCAAAAATTGAAATGAAAATCCTAGTTCATAATTTTTGGGGCGTCACCTACACGTTTTTCTTGAAAAATGTCACGTATAAGACAAAGGCAAAACAAAAATGTTTTTTCTCAACCCCGAATGATCATTTTCAGGTTACGAGACTTGTGCACAATACATTCGAGAATTGGAAGAAGGTCGTCTCAAAGCACAACCAGGTTGTACCGAAGAAGAAACTCTCGAATCGATCATTCTTCGCGAACTCTCAACCATTCGTGATCACGCCGGACAGGTTTGCCTTCGCAATTTGAGCAAATACAACGCCCCACTGACCATGGCGGTTTGCGGTTCGAAAGGTTCATTCATCAACATTTCACAAATGATTGCGTGTGTCGGACAGCAGGCCATTTCGGGACATCGACCACCCGACGGATTCGAGGAACGATCGTTGCCACACTTTGAGCGAAAGAAAAAGACGCCGGAGGCGAAAGGTTTCGTCGCCAACAGTTTCTATTCGGGTCTCACGCCGACCGAATTCTTCTTCCACACAATGGGTGGTCGTGAAGGTTTGGTTGATACGGCTGTCAAAACTGCGGAGACTGGATATATGCAGAGAAGATTGGTCAAATGTTTGGAGGTTTGTGGTTTTTTGTTGTTGTAAAAATTAGGCGGAAATTGGGCCAAAACACAAAATGTTGACCTTGTTCCGAAGTATCACACGAACCGGAGATGCCCAAGGTTTCATCATTTTTTCTTTATTTTTTGAGAAACCACCATTCAAATTCTGGCCACATTTTGACATGTCCAAAAAAACATTGATTTTTGCAGGATCTATGTGCTAGTTATGATGGAACTGTTCGATCGTCGACGGGTGATGTCATCGAGTTCACATTCGGAGAAGATGGTCTTGATCCGGCTATGATGGAAGCTAAAGATGGAAGTGTTGTTGATTTCACCCATGTCCTTGAGCACTCGAAAAATACGTTTAACGAAAAGGAGAAACCACTGAGTATCGATGAAATGGAGGATGCTTTGAAAGTGGAAATTAAGAAACACTTCAAAGGAGAACATGCTCATTTCACGAAAAAATTGGAAGAATTCATCAATCAGGAATTGGAGAGAAGTCGAAAGTTGCAAAAGATTGCCGAAAGTTGTGAACAGCACGCTGATGAGGCGAATAAAAAATGTGTGAAATGCTCGAATCGTGCGGCCTACAAGAAATTGATGCTCGAAAACTGCGCACTAACTCGAGGACAACTCGCATCGTTCGCCAAATTGTGCGCCTATAAAGTTGCTCGAGCTGTCACTGAACCCGGAACGGCTGTTGGCGCAATCGCCGCCACCAGTATCGGTGAACCGTCGACGCAGATGACGCTCAAAACATTCCATTTCGCCGGTGTCGCCTCGATGAACATCACGCAGGGAGTGCCGAGAATCAAGGAGATTATCAATGCGGTCAAAACGATTTCGACGCCCATCATCACCGCCAGTCTACTCGATCCCTATGATCAAACGTTGGCGAGAAGAGTGAAGGCGAGAATTGAAAAGACGACGCTCGGAGAGATTTGTGATTATATCGAAGAAGTCTATCTGCCGGATGATCATTTTCTGCTGGTTAAATTGAACTCGAAACGTATCAGATTGTTGCAGTTGGAGGTGAGCAATTTGAAATGAAAGAATACTATTTTTTTAGCAAAAAAAAAACAGGAAAAAATGCGAAAACATTGCAAGTTTTTCGGTCGTAAAAAATTTCCGAAATCATAACTCGGTTAGAAAAGTGGTTTTCAGAATGTCCTCTGACGTAAATTATTTAATTATAAATTTGGTGTTTCAAAATTTAGCTCCCAAAAAAAACAAAATTTAAAGGGTCTCTATCTCTTTTTTCCTATCCTTTAGAGTTACTAGTAACCGGGTTGTAGCCTTTTCTAGGTCACCATATGGCACATTAGGTTTCACACCTTTTATGGCATACCTGTTGTTATAAACAAAACATAACAACATATGGTGACCTAGAGAAAGTCAAAAGGAAGAAATATGTGTGCATAGGAAGGGAGGGCTAAGTGAAATGAGAGACCAGAAAAAATAGGTCCGAAAAAATGTTAGGGGGTATAACTTTGAGCCTCTGTCAGCTATCCCAAATATGTCTTTGACACTGAAATCTCTAAATGTTAATTCGGTATTTCAAAATTTAGCTCCGAAAAACAGAATTTTGAGCCGAAACATGATTCAAAATCTCACACCGAAAAATGAAAATCAAAAGGTTTCTATCTCTGATTGTTTTAGGTGAGCATGAACACAATAGCAAGCGCCATCATCACGTCAAAAGTGTGTCCATTGATGAAAGGATGCAAAATCGTGGCACATGGCAAAACTATGATGGTTGTAAGACCTCCAGGAACATCGAAATTGAGTCCAACTATGACTATGCAAATGCTCAAGTACTCATTGTCGAATGTTGTTGTCAAAGGTTTGATTTTGCCTTGTTTCTTGTTAGCTCAACTTGATATTTGTAAAGGTATCTCGTCTGTTAATCGATGTGTGATTCATGCTGATGAGAAGAAGGGAGACTATTACTCGTTGTTGGTTGAAGGAACTGACTTTTTGAGTGTTTTGTCGTCGGTTGGTGTTGATCCCACCAGGACGAACTTCAATAACGCGCTTGTTGTTGCGGATGTTTTGGGAATTGAGGCGGCCAGAAGTTGCATTATTAATGAGATTATTGCGACGATGGATGCTCATGGAATTGGATTGGATAGAAGACATGTTATGTTGCTTGCTGATGTTATGACCTATAGGTTGGTGAAAAAATTCTTGAAGTCAGAATTTTTTCGAAAAATGTTCATGCGACGTGAAACGTAGAAAAAAATGCAAAAAACTGTGCAACGTGACCTTTTTTACCAAAAAGTTAGCTTTTTTTCCATTTTTTCTACGTTACACATCCCATTACACCAAAAAAGACTTTTGCTTTCCGAAAATTTCACAAAAGATTGTTTTTGAACTTCTTTGTTCAAGATTATCAGATAAAAGAGTCCGCAAAAGTGCGTCGAGGTGTATGTGTATAAAGTTATTTCAATTTTTATGAACAAAAACAGTTCGCTAGAGCGCGAATGACCCGTCGTTTAAAAATGACTATATTTTAATCTTTTACTTTTAAGAGGAGAAGTCCTTGGAATCACTCGTAATGGTTTGGTCAAAATGAAAGATTCGGTTCTACTTCTCGCCTCTTTCGAAAAAACTATGGATCATTTGTTTGAAGCTGCGTTCTTCTCACAACGAGATGTGGTATGTTTATTTCTCAAAAATTTTGAAATTCGAAATTTATTATTTTTTTTTTTGTGAAGTTTCAAAAAAACATTTTTCCAGATTCACGGTGTTTCTGAGTGCATCATCATGGGAACCCCAATGACTGTTGGTACTGGAACATTCAAATTGTTGCAAAAATATGAAAAGAAGGCGGAAATCAAGAAATTGTCGCCGATATTCGAAAAAGCTGGCCTCATCGCCTAGAATCGTCTTGTTGTGTTAGTTTATTTTTGTTTTTTTTTTTCTACTTTATTGTTTGTTAGCAGGGCTGCCGGAGGAAGGGGAGTGGGGGGCTACATATAGAAAGTTACAGGAAAATACAGGGGAAAAATAGGCTCTGTTTCTCTAACGTCTCTGACCCTCTCATCTTTTTCTTCCTTTTTTCTCTATTTTTCTTTGGAATTTTCTATCTAGGCCAGATTTGGGAGGAACCGAAGTTTAGTTCCGAAAAAAATCGCCAGAAAAAAAGCTAGGAAAATAATTTTAAATTTTGGAAAATCTGAAATTTCTAATTTCTGTTCCTCCCAAAATTGTGGTCTAGACTTTTTGAGCCAACTTTTCCACCCCATTCCGACAACCCTAATTGTTATGATGATGGTTTTGTTAAATATATATTTAAATGATAACTCGTAAGCTCATATTGATTTTGGCACGTCAAGGAGCATCAGAAAAGTTTTATCGATTTTTCACGATGACAAAATTTGGAAAAAAATAGATTTTAGGGAAAATTTAGCGTTTTCCGATGGTTGTCGATGGTCGACTTCGAGATCGACGTTGAAGAGATGTTGGTCGACTCTTGACAGTTCGCACTCCTTGTGCAGATCTCATAAATTGTCTAGGAACCATGTTACTTGGTGGGATCCACGGTGTTGGAGGTGGTTGAATAAGCACTAGATCTGCCATCAAATCTCGTTCCTGATCTTTCATCTCTAGCCACGTTTCGTAGGCCTCTTGTGCCATTAGTTTTCGATATAACTTTGTCTCCTCGTCCTCCTCTTCTGAACCTTTTTCGATTTTGATTTGTGATTTTTTGGCGAGCCATGATTCGAAAGCGGCGTTTGCCTCGCGCTGTTTTTCCACGAGTTCTAGCTCTTTTTTCTTGATTTTTGAATTTTCGAGATCTTCCTGTTTCTTCCGCAAATCTCCAATTGATTTAGATCGTTCTTTTTTCCACATTTCAAAGTTTTTCTGAGCCTCAACTTTTTTTCGCTCTTTCTCCTCAGTTTGTTGTTGTTTTTTGGCTTTTTCGGCGTCTCGCCGTTTTTCTTTTTCGATTCTCTGTTTTTCGTCATGATCCGCTTTCCAACGTTCGAACAACTTGGCCGAGTTTTCGCGTCGCTCTTTCTCGGCCTCCTTTTTTCGCTCCATTTCTTGCTGCTTTTTTTGTTTCTCGATTTTTTGTTGCTCCAATTTTTTACGCAACCATTTTTCGTGATGCGATGATGTTGATGCTTCGGTGTTTCTGAGAAAAATGCTTTTTGAGCGTGAAAAAATTGAATTTTTTTCACGTTTCAATTTGGCAGTCTTCATGTAAAATAGATGACCTCATTTGATATCATAAAAATTGAAAACTACAGTAATCTGAGTTTGCAAAAATTTTTGATTTCCAGAAAAAATCTTGCTCCGCCCATTTTTATCTGCGACGTGGTTTTTTTTCTGAAATTTTTGGATTTTTTTGGAAAATGTTCTGAATTTAAAACATTTTCCAAAAAAACCCCCTTAAATTTTTAGAAAAAAACCATGTCGCATACAAAAATGGGCGGAGCAAGAAATCAAAAATTTTTTGCAAACTCAAAATACTGTAGTTGTGAATTTTTTCTGATTTCAAATGGGGTCATCTATTCTACGAGCAGGCTGCCAAATTGAAACGTGAAAAAAAAATTTTTTGTTGAAAAATTATTGACCCCTAAAATTTCTGATATTTTTTCCCAAAAAAAAATGGAAACTCACAACATTGATCGCATTATTGGTGGAGGAGATGATTTTTTGGGTTTTTCGGGTTCCGCGTCAACTCGAAATGTTAGGCTGGGACTGGTGGTCTGCAAAAAACAGGCTGTGGAAAACCAATTTGGCAAATTTTGAGATTTTTCAGAATTACAGTACCCTCAAAAATATTCTGAAGAAAATTGATTTTTTGAAAAAAAAATAGGTTGAAATTTTTTGAAAAAATTTTTTTTCTATGCAGTAGGAAATTTTAGGATTTTTATAAAGAAAAATAGTTTAAAAAATAGAGTACTGTAGTTTTTGAAACATCTACATATTTTAAAAAAATTTGCGGTTTCGAAAAAGTTACAAACTTTTTGCCTCAAAATTTGGAGAAAATTTTGAGAAAAAAAGAGAAAAATACTGTAGTTTTTGCAAAATCTATTTTCGAGAAATTCTCTAAACTTTTTTCCGCAACCCAAAAAACACCCATCCTAACCCCATGAACTTCTTCAACTTCCTCATGAATCGGAAGTCGAGATGATGACGGTGTTTCGACGATTTTCGGCGGCGCTGTTGTTGTTGTTGATGTCAATTCCATCGACACCAGACTACGACGACGAATCTCGTTTCTGAAAAAAAGTGGAAATTTTTTGGAGGAAAAATTTTGAAACTCACAATTTTTTGAGAAACTCATCATCTTCGTCGTTTTCCGGTTTTCGAGGCGGTTTTCGATTTGTGGAAACGTCGTTGATTGGGTTCTGGAAAACATTTTTGAAAATAGTTAGTGAAAATGAGAGAACTAGACATTTGTAAGAAAAAAATACTGTAGTTTAAAGGGGTTGGAAATTTTACGACCTTTTTTTTTCAAAAGTTAATGCGGCTGCGAAACGTCCGGCTGCGAAATGTCTGGCTGCGAAATGTCTGGCTGCGAAATGTCCGGCTGCGAAATGTCCGGCTGCGAAACGTCTGGCTGCGAAATGTCCCGGAGCCGTTTTTTCGAACGGAAATTTTCCGAAAAAATTGGTCAGAATTTTTTGTTATGCGATAAATTTTTTTCCGAAAGAAAAACTGGGAATTTGAAAAAACAGAAAATTGCGATTTTTCTTGGAAGTTTTCCGATGCAAAATTTTTTTGCTGAATTATTTTTTTGGAAAATCTGACGAATTTTTTTTCCGAAATGAAAAATCAACAAAAAATCTGGAAAAAAGAAAAAAATTTCTGAAGTGTAATTTTTTCAGTTATTGAAAAAATGGTCCCGCCCGAAATATATCATAAATTTAGATTTTTCGGAAAGTTCCCACCGAGAAAAAAAATTTAAAAAATTTCGAAAGCCCAGGAAAACTTGAAAAAACTCCTGAACTTTTCATGAAATTTTTCTTTCCGAGAAAAAAATTGGTCGGAATCTTTTTTGTCATAAAATTTCCGATTTTTCCGAATTTTCAGTTTTATGAAAAGTTTCAGCTCTTGAAAAAATGTTTTTTTTTTCCCAAAATCCAGTTCACTTACCTTGTTCTCCTCATTACTATTCGACGAATCTCTTCCATGTCGAGTTGGTGGTCGAATCGGTGAATTGACCGAATTGTTGATTGTCGATGTGCTCGATGATGATACTGTTTCTCTTTTCGTTGTTGTTGTATCAAATCCAAGAATTTCGTCAAGAGTTTGATGAACTGTTAGATTACGAGATTGGTGGTGATTCATTCTGCAAATTTATAGAGTCTTTCTAGAAAATTTTGTGGCTATAAATCTGACCTGAAAAGTCAAAAAAAATTGGTCTAAAAATTCACGTGACAAAAAATAGCACGGGAAACTTTGGGAGTTTTTGAGAAAAATCTGGAAATTCAAAATTTTTCACTTGGAACAAAAAAAGACGCCAAAAAAGAAGAATTTCGCAGAAAGTTTTTGAAAAAAAGTGAAATTTAAAATTTCCCGCCAAAAATCGAGAATTCGGGTTGATTCCAAAAAAAAAAAAATTTGAAATCTTTTTTGGCCGAGTTTTCGCTAGTCAGAAATTTTTGGGCCGAAAAACCAATTTTCTCGAGAAAAATATGAATTTTTCTAAAATTCAGAATTTTCGGGGCGGTCTGAAAAAAACTCTTTCATGCCAAAAATTTTGCGGACGAGATATTCTAGAATATTTGAAACGTATTTTTCACGGGCTTTAGAAAAATTTAAATTTTTAAAAATTATCAACTAAAAAAAACTAACTCTTTATTCTCCTGAAATTGCCGAAAAATTTTGTAGTAACAAAAAAAAGAGGAGAGGAAGGAAAAATAGAAAGTAGTGGTCAGTTAAAAAGGTATCTTTCTTTTTCTCTTTTTCTTGCTTTGCTCATGTTGCTATGGTGATTTAGAAGAAAAAAGGGGGAGGGAAGAAAAATAGAGAATAATTAGATAGGAAGAAAAGGGGGGGGGGAAAGAAGCCGGCAGCTGATAAATATAATAAATATACTACTTTTAGGACAACTTACAAAAGAAGTGAGGTGTGAGATTCGGGCGGGGCTTAGGTGTGTTTTCTTGGGAGGTCAGAAAAACTGCCCCTTTTTTTGTTGAAAAAATGTGGGAGAAGAATGAAAGTACAGTACCTTATTGAAAAATGTTGTCTTGAAAATTTCGGTGAAGTTTTGACACTTTTCGAACAAAATTTGAAAAAAATATGATTTTTTTTTAGAAAATTCGGAATTTTTCCAAAATTCAGAATTTTCGGGCCGATCTGAGAAATTTTGACAAGATTAAGCGCATAAAATTTCCGTATCAGAATTTATAGAATTGAAACGTATTTTTGCCGGGTTTTCTAAAAATTTCGAACATTTTATTTTTCAGAATTTTCGAGCCGGTCTGAAAACTTATTTTTTTGGCTGAAAAAGTTTCCGACCAGCGCATTAAAAACATATTTTCCCAAGATTTTCAAGAAATTTTTTTTCGGGTTTTCTGAAAATTTTGAATTTTTGGGCCGGTCTGAAAATTTTGGTTTTTTATTTTCATGACTCTCATGACAAACAGAACACTTATTTTTTTTGCATACATATTTTTGGGGGTTTTTTTATTTCAGAATTTTACGAATAAATTCTGGTCCCGGAGTTTTTGATCCACAAATGTGAACATTTTTGAGACCGGCCCGAAAATTTTGAAGTTCGGATTTTTGGCTCAAAACTCTAAATTTCATGAAAATTTTCTGGTCTACAAATTTTTGACCAAATATTTTTCAGATTGGCCCGAAAATCTTTGGGTCTGAAATCTCTGAAACTTAGGAAAAAAATTCCGACTTTTTTTTCTGGTAAAGTTCGGATCAAAAAGATTCTCAGAATTTTTCAAATTTTCTAAAAGCCCGGTCAAAATACGTGTCAAACATTTGACCAAAAAAAAATGTCGAAAATTTTCAGACCGACCCGAAAAATTCAAAAAATTTGAAACTTTCCAAAAAACCCGGGAAAAATACGTTTCAAATATTCTAGAAATTTTGATCTAGGCGCAAAAAACTGTTTTTCAATTTCTCGAAAATCTTTTCCAGATGTTTTTCTTGAAAAACCTCCCAAGATTCAAAAACCAAAACTTTTCCCTTTTTTTTCGTCTCGCCACAAAAATGTAAAGTTACACCGTACGGACGTATTAATCGTCATCCACCAAAAAAAAGTGGAAAAGTTTTTTTCTGTATAATTACTTCTTCTCCTTGAGAAAATCATCACAGAAAAAGAGGAGAAAATGAGAAAAATCGTTCGATCCACCACTCTGTCCGTTTTCAAGTGTCTATTTCAATTTCGAATAATATAAAAGGAGATTGTTCTCTTTCATCTTCTCCTCATTTTTATCGGTCACAGAAAAATGCCATCGGCACATACAGCTGGTATCACAGCTTGTGCTTGTTCGGCTGGCGCCATTTTGGTGTGCCTGTTTTATGTGCCAGCGTTGGTTAACAAGATTCAGAATATTAATGATATGGTGAGTCGAGTTTTTAATTTTTTTTTGACAAAAAGAAAATCCAAAATTTCGAGCCGGTCTCAAAGTTTTCGACATTTTTTGAGACAAAAGTTTGAAACGTACTTTTTCCGGGTTTCTAGAAAATTTTAAAATTTCTGACAATATTTTTGGTCGGAAATTTACCAGAAAAATGAATTTTGTCCGAAAATTTTTGATAGTTTTTTTTCCAAATTTCAGAATTTTTGGGCCGGTCTGAAAATTTTCGACATTTTTTTTGGGTCAAAAATTTCCAAGAAAACTTCGGTTAGGAATAGTTTTTAGAAATTTTTGGAAAAATTTTTTTCAAGAAACTGGTTAGAAGTTTTGAGAATTAAAAATTCAAAAATTCTTTCAGAATTCAGTAAGATATTTCGGCCCGGTCTGAAAATTTGCAACATTTTTCTTGGGCCAAATGTTTGACACGGTCTTTTAAAAAAATATGAATTTTTCCAAATTCAGAAGCCTGAAAAAGTTTCGAATCAACTCAGCGCCAAACATTTCCGGACCAGAATTTATAGAAAATTTGAAACGTATTTTTACCGGGTTTCTGGAAAAGTTGAGAAATTTCAGAATTTTCGGGCCGGCCTGAAAAATAGTTGGCACATTTTTTGCCAAAACTTTTCGAATAGAAGTTGAAAAAATGTGAAAACTTTTTGGAAACTTTCGATCAAAAAAAAATCCAATTTTTGTTGTGTTTCTAGCTCAAAGTAGACAGTGAAGAATTCCGTTCAATGGCCGATTACACATGGAGTGAACTCGTCACAATGCGACGTGGAAAACGTCAAGCTTACGGAGAGACGCCCAAAAAAACGTATCCGTTGCATACGGCCTACGTTAAACAGGATGCGTTTGTTGAGAGCGGCGGAAGTTGTAGTTGTAATCAGAATAATGGATGTCCGGCTGGTCCGGCTGGCGCACCCGGAAAACCGGGTTTGGATGGCGAACCCGGACAACCCGGTGAACCTGGATCACCCGGTTTGGCTGGTATCGCACCGCCCGTCACTATTGATCCGGTTAGTAGATTTTTTGAACTCTGGTTTTTTCGCGCCAAAATTTGCAAAAAAAAAATAGAAAAAATCGTACCATTACAAAGGGACACAACGAAGTTGACGCAAAAAAAAAGAAATAGTGCAGAGAACAAGGAGAGTGTAGAGAGTTAGACAGTTTTTGTTCGGTACTTTTTTCTTAGCAATTGGACGTCGCAAAACAAGTTTGAAAAATCGCTGAAATTATAGTTTTCAAAGTTTTCGCGCCAAAATTGTTTTACAGAAAATATTATTCAAGTTTTCGTGTAATTTTTGAAACAGATTTTCAAAATTTCAAGTTTTGGCGCCAATTTCTGATGTTTTGAATTTTCGCGCGCAAAAAATTCAAAACTGAAATTCTACATTTTGGCGCCAAAACAAACATGTTCAAATTTTCAAGAGAAATTTTTCCAACTCTTTTTTTTTGCTGAAATTTTTTGAAAACTCCAATTTTTAATTTTTATTGACGCCAAAATGAAATTTTCAATTTTCGCGCAAAAAAAAAATTCAAACAAATTTTGGCTCTAAGATAAAATGTTCAACTTTTGGCGCCAGTTTTTTGAGTTCAAAACTCAGCAAAAAAATTGAAAAATTTCCCCAAAAAAATCCCAAATTTTCCAGACGAAGGGATGTCGTGTGTGCCCATCTGGTCCACGCGGGCCACCCGGTGCACCCGGTGAACCAGGTCCAGCCGGTCCAGAAGGTCAACCCGGTAATCCGGGTCGACTCGGCGAGCACGGTCGCGAAGGATACACCGGTCAACAGGGAATTCCCGGCGAACCGGGAAAATCGGGAAAAATCGGCGAGCAAGGACTACCCGGTCGCAATGGTGTTCGTGGAACGAAGGGTCCGATGGGTCCGAAAGGTGAGCCCGGACCGCCCGGACAAAAGGGCCCGGCCGGTTATCCGGGACGAGATGGACAACGTGGAAGTGACGGTGAGGCCGGGCCAAGCGGGCCACCGGGACAAACTGGAATGCCCGGAGAGGTGGGACAAATCGGAATGGTCGGAGCGCCGGGAGCACCCGGGCAAGACGCCAGCTATTGCAAGTGTCCGGAGAGAAATGCGGCGGTTCAGAAGTTCGAAGCACCCGCCATCGAACAACCGGCTTATCAACCAGAACCGGTTAGTTTTCATCTTTTTTGGGGATGTCATTTAAAACAAATTTGCACACGGGAAAAATGTGGTGTGGTAGTTCAACAGGTAGAGGTTTATTTATAGAGTGAGGGGTCAAGGTTCGATTCCTCGCCTCGGCAAAATCTTGTTTTATTTTTTCTATTTTTTGGGGCTATTCAGTTTTTTTTCTCAACCGACAAAACAGTTAAGAAACCGTATTTTTTAGCACCCACCCCTTCCAGATGAGACCAACAGGAAAGTGATGTGTACCTTTAAAGTTTTAGCTCTTAAAATGGTGTTTACGAATTCAGAAAGCGCTAAATTTTTGTATTCTCATTTTCAAAATCTTCAGAAAGCCAAGAAGCACATTTTTTTTTTTGTCATTTTTTTTCACCTAATCAGATCGAAAAAACATATTTTTTTGGTTGAGAAATGATTTGGATAGTCTATTACAAAAAAAGTCTGATGTTCTCAATATTTTTTTTAAATTAAATTTTTCAGCCAGCAACGTATGCTCCTCCTGCTGATGCTGCTGTCGAAGCTGCTCGTTCACCATACAGAAAGTGGAAATGGTTACAATAGAAAAATTGAATGGCGAAAATTAAATTTTTTGCCATTTTTATCAATGTTTTATCACAAGAACATGTTTCACAGTTTTCCCGATGCATACAAATAAATAAATTATGCTAGATTTCTCTTTTATACAGTTTGTTGGAACAAATTTGCGGCCGCTTGTTGTTGTTGTGGTTGTGATCGTCGGAGAACGTTCAAAAATGCCCATTTCGAAAAATAGCTGGTCATTTGTTCAGTGTTACTCCAACGACATCTCAAGTAGCCGTACAGATTGGCCAAATTCATCATGGCTCCGAGAAGAGCCACAATCATCCATTCGAATTTGAAAGTTAGGAAGGCGGTGATGACGAAAAACACCCAGGCAAGTGGTCCGGCCACAAGACCTAACCAGAATACACGACGATCCATGGCTGGGAAACGAGAATTATCCTGAAGTTCTTATTTTATTTATTTTATTTTTTTAGAGCAAAAAACTCACTTTTGCACTTTCAAACTTCCAATGATTATTGCCATCAGAATCGACAAAATTCCACCATCTCAAACCGACTAATAATCGACCGGTGATATTTTTCACCGTCCAAAAATCCATGGATAATAATGTTAAAATAGTCAAAAATTGAACGATAAAACTATTGGTGAAGAAATTGGCGAAAAAATAAAAAAACAACGCTGCACCTTTGAATGAGACATGTGCTAGTACGATTGTTGGTTTGCCAAACATTTGCAAACTGAATCCTTGTGAATTTGACTGCGTTTGAGAGCCGCTGCCGATATTTAGGTCACCGTCAAAGCCGGACATTTTGAATTATTATATTTTCTGTAAAAATTACTTGTTTCTAAATGCTTTTTGGTCAATTTCGCAACCCTAACGTTTCAGAAGTAAAAAAAAAGAAAAAAAAATCGAATATAAATTTCGACGGTGTTTGCACAAACCACCATTGCGGACTTGCATACCGTACTCCTCATAAAACCGCGAAGCGGGTGCGAGGCGGTCTTTTCTCACATTTTTTCAGTTTTTTTCAGTGTTTTGTGTGAAGCTGATCGAAATTAAGCGTCTAGAAATGATGCCAATGTATAGAGCTTGTCAATAACTATCAGATTTTAATTAAAATATCTTTCGAAATACAAAAAACATGGAACTTTCTCGATTATTCGAAAAAAATCGAATCGATTGTGAAATCCAAAAAAAAAACACTTACGTAATACGAAATTTGGTTGATTTCCCAGATGGTTTGTTATTCAAAAATGACAATTCTTCGTATGCCAGTTCATTTTTTTGTTTTCACGTTATCAACTCCAAAAATCACTTTTTTCGAATTTTCGTTTTTTGCTCATTCCGAAAAATGAGGCAGTTTATTTTTGTATCAAAAAATGCTCAACATCGATTTCAAAAGGATTTTTATTCGTCATTCGAAAGATAACAGATTTCCAAGAATGATGTAACCTTCCGGCTTGACAAACTTTTTGCTGTATGTTTTTTTTTCAAATCCGTTTTATAGTAGATTAATTGGAAAATAGTTTAATCGAATTACTATTATAATTGGAAAGTCTAAATTATGCGGAAAAGTGCATGCGTAGGATTGAACTTTGGCACAACATCAAAAATCAGCTAAGTTCACAGGAAAAATGCCTTATCTCCGTGATTTGATTGAAGAAATCATTTTGTTTCATTTGCCCCGTTTGTTTGTTCTTCTCAGTTTTTCAATCGCATCAAAATCTATTTTCAATATTAGTACTTTTTTCACAATCTGCGTTGTTTTTCAATCTTTGTAGTCAAATCAGGTTTCCAGGCAGAAATCGTGTATTTATTTTTCGTTGTTAGAAAAGTTGATGTGCAATTTATTATGCGAGGAAATTATTTTTCGAAAAAAAGATCTATTTTCCAAAAGTGACTTCTTTATATTCATAAACCATTTTCACCTCTTTTCTTTCTTTTCATTCCATTTTTTTTGCCTCCCGCTCTATGTCTCTATCCAATCTAGTCATGCCTAGTCAATACACTTCTCTACCGTCTCTCTTGTTTCGTCGTTTCTTTTTTCTCGGCGCGCAATGGTGGCAGCAGCACGACGAAGCTGAATCAGCTGATGATGTAGAAAGAGGACTGCTTGTCTGGGTGTTCCCTTGGCTTGTGTTGCTTTCATACTTGAAGAAGGCTTGTTTTTTTTCGCCTGCCTCCAGCAATTCGTAAAGTAGCGTGTTTTTATCATCAAATATTTTAAATAATAATACTTTAAAGTTGTTGAGAACTATTGATTGGTTTTTTCCCGTTTTTTCTTTTGTCTCTCCTTCTGGTCACTTTTCTATTTTTCTTTCGAATCAATAGTTTTGAACAGAGGGTCGTTGTTTGCAGATTGATGATGATATAACGACTTTTCAGAAGGTTCCAGATTTTTGAAGCTTGGCAAAAAATTCATGATGTAAAACGAAAAATGCGAAAAAAAAATGCAATTTGACCTCGTTTTTTCCAAAAATTGTAAAATTTTCCAAGTTTTCTCTAATTCTCATGAGAATTTCGCGAAGTACAGGTACAAATTCAGTTACATTTCTCGCTAATCGTTGTTATTTTTCTTTTTTTCTTCTTCGATTTCCCAACAAATACTATTTCCAGGTTTGGGGTAACCAATATAATATTCATATAAAGTCTTGTGTATTGGAAAAAAAAAATTGTGATCAAACCTATAATATCATTTCGTTGAAAACAAGTAGAAATGGATGGAATCGATCCAGAGGTGCTACTTGAATGGCTTCAAACGGGTATCGGCGATGAACGGGATCTTCAGGTGATCAAATTTTTCAAAAATTATATTTTCACAGACAAGTTCTTTTTCAGTTAATGGCATTAGAACAGCTTTGTATGCTTCTATTGATGGCAGACAACATTGACAGATGTTTCGAATCGTGTCCGCCGCGAACTTTTATTCCGGCACTCTGTAAAATATTCTTGGACGAAACAGCGCCGGATAATGTGTTGGAAGTTACGGCGCGTGCCATCACTTATTATTTGGATGTGTCGAATGAGTGTACGCGAAGAATAACACAAGTGGAAGGTGCAGTTAAAGCGATTTGCACAAGATTGGCTGCTGCTGAAATGAGCGATCGTGCCAGTAAAGATTTGGGTGAGTTTTATTTTGGAGGCATACATTATTTCGTGAAAGAAGTTCTTGTTCGCTGAAAATTTTTACCAATTTCATGAGACCGTTCAACTGCTTAAACTTAAAAATGCACTATTAAAACCTTTCCAGATAACTAAAAACGGAATAGAAAAGAGAAAAAAAAAACAAAAATGATATAAATATGTGAATAATAAAGTTGTGACTAGGGAGAGGGAGAGAGAGGGCATACCTGGCCTAACAGGGTACCAAAAAATCCTTAAAATTTTGTCCTTGTGAAAATCTTGAGAAAATATTTTTGTCACTGTGTATGACAACCAAAAAAACGGAGCAAATTAGCTGAAAATTTCAAAAATTTTACAGAGAATCATATATTTTTTATTGAATTAATAAATTGAAAATTACGTAAAAGTTCATACTTTTATCAAGAAAAGCAGTTCTTCATTTTTTTAAAGTGAGTTTTGGCTCTTTGGATAATTTCCGGCTCCGATCAAGCCTGTTGTCCAGTAATCCAGGCGGCCCAAAGAAAGTTCAAATTTTATGAGGTGTGAAAAAGGTCTAATTAGGTCACATCTGTTGTTATTGTGGTGTTGATAACATCGTGAACAACAACAACAGGTGTGACCTTTTCTCCAATGCTTGACCAATTATTTTTGATCAAAAAATGTCACATAAGGACAGAAATAAGAAAATAGAAAAAAATAGCTGAAAAATTTAGAGAACATCATATTTCTCTAAAAAATGTCACTGTGAGTTTTCGAACAAAAAAATGTCACGGTACTTTTCTCCTCTTAGGCCGGGTGTGTTCATTTTCCCGAAATATAATCAAAAAATAAAATTTACCAGAAAAAACTTTGTGCGTTGTTTTCCATAGACTCTGAAATTTTTTTCAATGCAACAATTTTCAGCCGAACAATGTGTAAAACTGCTCGAACATGTTTGTCAACGCGAAACAATGGCTGTTTATGAATCTGGTGGAATAAATGCAATGTTGACACTAGTCCGACAACATGGAGCACATGTGCACAAAGATACAATGCATTCAGCAATGTCGGTTGTAACAAGATTATGCGGAAAAATGGAGCCGACCGACAGTGAATTGGCAAAATGTGCAGAAAGTCTGGGCGCGTTGTTGGAACACGATGATGCGAAAGTTTCGGAGAGTTCTCTCCGATGTTTTGCCGCGTTGACAGATCGATTTATTCGAAAAATGATGGATCCAGCTGAACTGGCAATGCACAGTAATCTTGTTGAGCATTTACTTCTCGCCTTGGCGACGAGCGGAGATGAAAACTCGCAAGTTTCCGCCAACTTTCTATCAATTGTTCTTTCACTACTGAGTAATTTGTGTAGAGGATCGAGTTTTGTCACCGAAAAAGTGTTGACATCACAGAATATGATAAAAGGATTATCTGCGGTGTTGACCAACAAAGAGGAACGAGTTGTTACCGATGGTCTTCGATTAGCTGACTTGCTTCTGGTTCTATTGTGTGAGGGACGATCCGCGTTACCAATGCCGGCGATCGTATCCGGAGAGAATATTGTTGCGGGAGCTGCGCAAGCCGCAACAGTTGCTGCGGCTGCCGCAGGAAGTGTCGACAGAGTACACAGACATTTGATTGACTCGATTCGAAAGAAGGATTTGAGTGCATTGGTTGAAGCAGTTGAGACGGGACAGGTAAATTGATTAATTAATCTCATTCTTGTCACAAGAGAGGCTAAAAATTCTCAAGAAAGTAACTTTGTCTGACGACCAAAAATTCTTAATTCTCGTGACGAGACTCAACCACATTTGTCAAAAAATGTCACTGGGAATTTTTGTCTGAAAAAATTTTGCGGTTATTTTTTCTATCTCTAACAAGTAAGAATGATATCTCCATAATTGGGATAGAAACAACTACAGGGGTTATAAAATTTTGAATTATGGGAAAAGAGAAGAAAGTATAAATCATACATCAAATGTGGGCCAGACCTCTGGGAAGGGGTCCTAACCTCGGGAAAAATAAAGGAAGGGGACTATTAACTTTTGAATTTTTTTTGATTTTGGGCAGGTAATGTGCTTTTTTCTCTATAATTTTTTCGCATGCTACTTTGTTCTTATAAATATAGATTTTTCACTATAAATGCTTCCCAAATTTTTGTGCGAAATTGTTTTTTAAAAATGCAAATACAACAAGAAGAAAAAAGAAACAAAACGACAAGAGAAAAAAACTATATTAGGAAACTGAGCTAAAGATGAAGAGTGAATGAATGAATGAACGAACACAAGAGAGACACATAGATTGTCGACTCCGCCCCTTCTTGTATGCGGCGCATACTGTAAAAGAAGGGGGCGGAGTCGACAATCTGTGTCTTCCTGTGCTCATTCATTCGTTCATTTGTTCTTCACCTTTCTCTTAGTTTCTTAATATTGTTTTCTTTTATTCTTGTCTCGTTCTTTTTTATTTTTTCTTCTTTTGTTTTTTTCGCCCTTGTAACTTTTGATAGAGGGTGCACCTAGTAACTTATAACTTTAGTCCAAAATCATCCCAAGCATGATATCTCTGAGAGAAAAACGTTTTCGTTTTGTAGGCCGATGTCAATTATACTGATGATGTTGGTCAATCTCTTTGCAATTGGGCGTCTGCCTTCGGGAGCATTGAAATGGTTCAATATTTGAGCGATAAAGGAGCCGACGTAAACAAGGGACACAAAAGTAGTTCACTTCATTATGCCGCTTGTTTTGGTCGTCCAGACGTGAGTTTTTAGCACCCTCTTGTGACACGTAGATGATTCTTCTCTCAAACCTCATAAAAATATAACATATTTTCCAGATTGTCAAACTGTTACTGAAACGTGGTGCTAACCCCGATTTGCGAGATGAAGACGGAAAAACTGCATTGGACAAGGCGAGAGAAAGAAGCGATGATGATCACAATCAAGTTGCCAACATTTTGGAGAGTCCGACGGTCTACATGCATTTGAAAGTGGACGACGGAAAATCGAAAAATTTGTCAAACAATCAGAACGAAGGTGGATCTAGCAGTTCAGAACTTCCGAATCCGGAACTCGTCAACAAAGTTCTCCACCAATTATTGCCGATTTTCTGCGATATCTTCCAAAAGTCCCTGAACTCGAGTGTTCGAAGAACATCGCTATCGTTGATTCGCAAAATTGTTGAGAGTATGGGTGATTTGAGAGAGCCGAGTGTGCCTGGACAAAAGGAACCACTTTCGAGAAAAATGTCGGCCGACGTAACAGCTGGAGCGGAAAGTTTGGTGGCGGTTGTTGTATCAGTTTTGGATCAAGAAGACGATCACGAAGGACACGAACAAGTTTTGTTGATATTGCAATCGTTGTTGCAGAAAGATGCCGAATTGTGGGTGACGGAATTCATCCGACTTGGCGTTTTCGAACGTGTTGAAGCGATGGCCAAAGAACCGCCAAAGGGATTGGAACAAATTCTAGCCGAAACTGTTGCTGAGGGAACTATTGTTAAAGCAAGGTGGGTTTTCGAACAAGGCTCGGGCGGAACCGAAACTTAGCTTCAGATTTATGATAACTTCTCTAATTTTTTTGAAACACCAGAGATGCGTTTTTCCAAGTTACCAACAAAAATCCGGAAAATGTTGACAATTCAAATTTCTTTCTTTCTAGAACCAGTTCTACGTCGGCAATGGAAATCGACTCGGACACGCCGAAAATTGAAGAACAACTCAATGTTGCTGTTGACGCAAAAGATGATTTCATGTACGCCACCCAAACACCACCACCAAGTATCGAAATCGGTGAATCGTCGGAATCCTCGAGTAAACGAGGTTCTACACCGTCGTCTGCTTCATCGGCGATTCTTCACGTTGTTTCGAAACTTAGCGGAAGTGTTGGATCTGGTGACAAGACATCGGAAAAGAAGGTGAGAAATGATTTTTTGTCGGAAGAGTTTGATTGAAAAATTGTGATTTTTCAGCCCACCAAAACGACACTCAACACCGGTTACCCATATCGATGGAAAGAGTGGAGAATTGTTCGTGGAAACACTGCATTGTTCATCTGGAGTGACGTACTTCTCATCGAACTACCATTCCACTCGAATGGTTGGTTCAGATATTTGGCTGATAACGATTCGCATGTTCAATTCCTATCCGGCATGGCGAGTGTTGAGCAACAAATGAGTGAAGACGAAAAAATGAAGGAGAGAAAAGGAATGGTTTCGAGATGGAAGGCGGTCAAAAGTGTTTTCGACGACGATTCCGCCAGTGTTCCGGCGTCGGTGTTGGGAATACCGAGCAACTCGAAAAAACTCGAAGTTCCGGCCTGGGAAATTTGGTCGACAAAAAGTTCCGAAATTCAATTCAAGTTCACATCATCCACATCATCGTCAGCTGATGGTCAAACGAACAACATGACCACAACCATCAAAGATGAATCGGGTGGTTTCATTTTCGAATCGAATCCCAACGGACGACGTGTTGCTGTGATGCCGGAAATGGCGTTGCCGTCCGATTTTCACAGTGGCTGGAGCACGCACGGAGTTTCGGCGAGAAAAATCAAGTTCAAAGTCGATATTCAGAAGAGAAAAGTTCAAGAATTGGCGTGGAAATTGTGGAATGATCATTTGAAAGAGGCGCATGCTAAACCGAGAGAGGCACTTGTTCGATTGGAAAAGGCTGCGGTCACGATAGAGGTAACCCTTTTTTTCAAAGTTTTGAGACTAGACAATGTGTCACGCTCTCTGAAAAGTTAATAACATTATCAAAAATCGTCAAATTTCGATGAAAATCATGCATTTTTTGTGAATTTAGATTACTGTAATTTTTAATTTTTCCCAAGGCTTTTTCACGAGTAGGGTACCAAATTGAAATCTGAAAGAAATTCCAGTTTTATTTGCAAAATAATTTTGACCCCAGAAATTTCCAAACGTTCTGAAATGTTTTTTTTTTGTTTAAATCAAAAAGTAGGCCAATTTGTTTTATGTTTGAGATAAATCCAATTTTAAATTGTTCAGAATGCTGTTCGAACTGCAAAAGCGATGCATGTCAGCAAACACAAGAATGCCAAACAACCAAGAATCGAACGAGTTCAAGATCTTGTATCAGCAATGCGAGTTGTCCACGAATCAATTGTCAACGATCGTCTCTTGAGCACATTCGAATTCTCCGTCTCCGGAATTGTTCCCGCTCTCTATAGCCTTTTCTCGCTCATCGACTCGTATCCGGAAAGTTATCCAACAAGCATCTTCAAAGAGACGTTCTCATCCGGCGACGCTTTGCAACAATTGGCATTGAAAATGGTGGCAGTTTTGGAGGCCAACGAGAAATTCCCGCAATATCTGTACGACACGCCGGGCGGTTCATCATTCGGCTTGCAATTGTTGTCAAGACGTGTACGAGCAAAATTGGAGTTGAGTAAAAACGAGGAGATTGAGAGCAACGATACGTTGTTGAACAAGTCGGGAAAAGTGATGAAGTGTGAACCGTTGGCATCGGTCGGACAAATCAAGCAATTCCTCATGAAAATGGTGGCCAAACAATGGCACGATCGAGAACGTGTCAACTATCGATTTGTGAAAATGATTCAAGACGCAAAGAAACGCAACGAACCGCTGACTTTTAGCTATACCAGCGATTTTGATGATCAAGGAATTGTTTATTGGATCGGAACGAATGGAAAAAGTTTGTCGGACTGGACAAATCCAGCATCTGTGAATATTATTCGAATCGATTGTTCTGATTCGCGTCAACCGTTCGGAAAACCAGAAGATGTTGTGAGTCGAGATGTCAATCCGATCAATTGTCATTCAAGTGATGATAAAAACGCGCACTTTACCCTGGATCTTGGTTTATTGCTAGTCCCGTCGAGTTATTCATTGAGACATGCACGTGGATATGGAAGATCGGCTCTCAGAAATTGGTTGCTTCAGGTGAGCTGAAAAAGGTTGAAAAAATACAAGAAAATGTTTAGGGATCGAAAGATAAACAAGTTTGGGATGTGTTACACGCTCATGCTGACGATCAAAGTCTTGGCGAGCCGGGAAGCACGGCAACGTGGCATTTGAGCGATGTTCCGAAAGACAAGTCGTATCGATACTTTAGAATTGCGCAAAACGGACGAAACTCGTCTGGTCAAACGTATTATTTAAGTGTTTCTGGTTTCGAAATCTATGGTGACATCGTTGATGTTGTTGTCGAATCGTTGGGTCCGGATGAGACGAAAAAGAGTGCGGAAGCCGGATCGTCGTCGGCAACGTCTAGTGGTTCAGCGAATATTACTGCTCTCAACATTTTGGATGTGAGTTTTGTTTTCAAAATCTGAAAAAAAGGAAAAATTGTACAATGGTCACACAAAAATAGCGAAAAAGTCAAATTGGCAAATTGCCTGACGTTCGAAAATGTGTGTAATTTTCTTTTCAACTTTGGAATTTTTTCCTAGTTTGTCTGCTCCGAGTAGTTTTGAAACTGGTTATTTTGCACCGAAAAGAAAATGAATAAAAAGTGCTTGTTGGCTTACCGTATGACGCATCCTGTGGGATGTCGGTGCACACATTTTTGAAAGGGCGAGAAAAAACATGTTTTCTTGAGTATTTTCATAATAATTTCATGCGATTTTGAGATGTCGCGGTTTTGAAACACCTCGGAGCCGTTTTTCCAGTTTCAGAATCATTACATAGAGCACAGAAAAATCTCAAAATTAATTTACAGAACATTCCAAGCGGCGAGAACAATAACAAACTGAAGGCCGGATTGTCTGCTGAAACGATTGCTGCAATTCAGCAAAGAGCGCGCACTCGAATGAACCGAATGAAAAACAATGATACGAAGGGTGCCAAAGTTATTCGTGGAAAAGATTGGAGATGGGATGATCAAGATGGTGGCGCTGGAAAAATTGTGAGTCCTTGCTTCCTCCTTTCGAATTTCATAAAATTTGTTTTTTTCAGGGAAGAATTGTTCGAGGACCGGAAAGTGGATGGGTTGATGTTGTTTGGGAGAATGGAACATCGAACTCTTATCGATATGGCGCAAATGGTCATTTTGATGTGGAACGCGTCAGCAGTTCGGCGACATCCGCTTCGAACACATTCACAAACCTACCGGCTACTTCGTCAAGTGTTCCATCGTCGGTTATCGATGCTGTTCGAACGAGAAGTCGCGGTCTTATCGCAAAGAATACACGTTCTGGTGAGTTTTTTTTGCGCCGCCTAAATTGTTCTAACCGTGTTGTTACCCCTCCTAGGAGCTTTGTCCTCTTTTGCATCTGGTCTAGCTTCTGGTTTGAATAGGCGTAAATCGCATAACGTGACAGGTATTTGTGAAGTTATCGATGTTGTTTTGTGCTTCTTTTTTTCGTGAACTTTGAAATCTGCTGTGCGCAGCATAAACTATCAATTTTTTCAACTTCTATCCCTGTCTCTTGTGAATTTTTCAACAAAAAATTTTCAATATTTCAGCGACTTCTGCTGCCTCTACACCTCTTTCACGATTTGCAAACACTCGAAATTCGACAACCCCACAAGGAAGTAGTCAGGGAACATCATCGACGAATCAAGGTGGAGCTATCGGAAAGAAATCAATGTCGACGACGAATCTTGTTGACGAAAGATCAAAGAATACCGGACCGTCAGTCGCTTCAACAGGTCAAGCAGCCAGTGCCGAATCGTTGCAACATCAAACACCGTCGCTGGAAAATCTGCTCGCACGAGCCAATCCACATCAATTCGGACGAATCGCCGAAAATCAGGAAGACGAACCGATGGGAGGTGAGGAGAGCGATTCTGCCGCCAGCATGCGATCAGCAGCATCATCCAATTCGCAAATGTCAATGTCATCGTTGAATTCGACATCTGTTGCGCCACAATCGGATGCGACAACTACGCCACGCGATGCGCCGGGAACGCCAAAAGATGAGAAATTGAACAGTTTATCGGTTAGCGCTCCTGATTTGGCAGCCGCCCGACAACGACAACAAAGTTCGGAAAAGGTGACAACGATGGAAGAGGAAGACGAAGAAGAGGATGAAACATTGGATGATGAGGAAGATGACGATGAGGATGAAGAAGATGAGGAGGAAGACGAGGAGAATGAAAATGATAATGAGAAAGAGGGTGGAAAAATGGGCGATATTATGGATAGAGGAGGCATTTTCGACAAGTTGAGAGAAGTTATTGGAAGAGAAACGAACTTTGAATCGGTTGTTGCCTCATCATCGAATGCTACCAATACACCGACACCCACTTCAGTTGTACAAAGATCAAATGAGGGTTAGTTTATTTTTTCTCGTCAGAAAATTTGAGAAAAATGGAATTTCAGTGAAAAATGTGACACTTCGTGCTGGAAAATCGAAAAAGACAGTCAAACAGAAGCTGTCAAGCTATGCAGAAGTTCTCAAAGGGCTTATGGCGACTGTAAGAGTGAGGAGAGATTCAATAATTAGTTTATTTCGTTTATTTTTTGCAGATGATGGATCCATCTACTCCATCACTCGAAATGGACGATATGATGGATGATGATGACTATTATGACTATTCGGAAGGAAATGAAGAAGAGACTGAAGAGGAAATCGCTGCACAACTTGGCATTCCTGCCGACTCGTTCGCCTCAATGTTGGCACAAAAACCAATCAACTGGAAACAATTCTCACAGTTGATGATGAGTTCGGCGTCGAGAGATCGGGTCGCGTCGAGAGGTGGCTCGTCGAACACATCGAATTCCGGACATCGAACCGGAACGTGTCCACAATGGGACGAGGAGTTGGTTGTCAAGTGCAGTTTCGAGGCGTTAATTCCGGCGTTCGATCCAAGACCGGGTAGATCGAATGTGAATCAGACTTTGGAAGTCGAACTGCCGGCTGTTGTCAATGAGACGTTTATGAGTTTGAAAAATTTTAATGTAAGTTTTATCTCAGGCTTGGGAGCAACCGATTCTTCGAAACTTTTGGAAAACCTGGAACTTTTTAGGCCATGAAAAATTGTATCTAGGACAGAAAATAATTTTCTACTTTTTTGGCATGCAGTCAAAAAAGCGGTAAAATGATAACTTTCTAGAAATGAACATTTTTCGGGAAAAATTCCGGAAATCCTGGAGATTTCCGGTTCCCCTCTAGCCTGATTAATCTTTTTTTTTCTCTTCAAATTATGCTATCATTTTTTCACAGGATGGAGAGCAAAAATTGCGGCTATTTTTACGAGGTCCAAATATGAGCGGTGTTGATAATGTAACGGTTGAAATGAACAATGATGATTCGTCACTTTTCAAATACATGCAATTGATCAACAACAATGTGAATTGGGCTACGGTAAGTCGAACAAAAGTCCCCTTCTCATCAAGACTAGTTTAATTTGTAGAAAAACGACAAGGCGAGAAGAATCTGGGAGCCAACATACACTTTGTTGTATTGTGATGCGAACGAGACGAGTTGCGTCGAAGCGACGAAAATCGCGTCCGAAGAAGAATCGACACCACTTCAAGTGAATCAATGTTTGGAAGTCATCGGATTGTTGGCAAAAATCCAGGAACTTTTGCCGGAAGCTGCTATCACTCCGAACGTGTTTATCAGCGACAAATTGACGTTGAAATTGACGCAAGTTTTATCGGACGCGTTGGTTGTTGCGGCCAGATCGTTGCCGGAATGGTGCTCGCGACTTGTTTATAAATATCCATGTTTGTTCACTGTTGAGACGAGAAATATGTACATGCAGGTGAGATTTTATAGTATATTACCAGGATGAAATATGTGTTTTGTTAGGCGACCGCGTTCGGTGTTTCTCGAACTGTTGTTTGGTTGCAATCGCGAAGAGATGCGGCGTTGGATCGAACTCGTGGTAGTGCTCAGGCTGGTGGAAGTAATGCTAATCGGCCGCATGATAGATATCATGAATATCGTGTTGGTAGATTGAGACATGAACGAGTCAAAGTGACAAGATCGGAAGAGCTTTTGCTCGATCAAGCCGTTCGACTTATGCGATTCCATGCTGCGCGAAAAGCTGTCCTCGAAATCGAATACACCAACGAAGAGGGAACCGGTCTCGGACCGACTTTGGAGTTCTACGCTCTTGTCGCCGCCGAGCTACAACGAAAAGCATTGGCGATCTGGGTGTGCGATGATGATGACAGTCAACCGAAACACGAGGAAAAAGAAATTGACCTGGGAGAAGGTAAAAAACCGGCCGGCTACTATGTTCGACGCGAAGGTGGACTATTCCCGGCGCCTCTGCCACCACACACTGAAGAAGTGAAACGAGCGGCCGATATGTTCCGAGTTTTGGGTGTTTTCTTGGCCAAAGTGCTACAAGACGGACGGCTGGTTGATTTGCCGTTGTCACGACCGTTCCTCAAACTATTGGTGCATCCACAAGTGAGCGATTTGCACGGAAATGTCAACTTGCGAAAAGTGTTGACGTTGGACGATTTTGAAGAAGTCAATCCGGTGAAAGGAAACTTTTTGAAAGAACTTCGAGCATTGGCTCAACGAAAAAGAGCAATCGAAAATGAGCCGAATTTGGATCAGTCGGCGAAACGAAGAAAGATTGGAGAGTTGAAGTTGATGATGAAAGGAACCACGTGCAGAGTGGAAGATTTGGCGTTGTTCTTTACGTAAGTTTTGAAACGTCATGAAAAAGCGCATCTCGAATGACCGTACCAAAAATTGTGAAAATTTCAGGAAAAAGTTGCTAAGTTAGTAGCCCTACATGTCGTAGAAAAAATGGGCGGGGCTAGTTTCACGCCAAAGTTTTAAAACAATAAAATCGAAATTTGTAGAAAAAAAAAACCGGAAAAAAACGCTATTTTTTGGTTTGAAAGTACCCCAAAAATGTTCGAATTTTCTTAAATTTGTTTCTGAAAACGGCCGTAATATTAGGGACCAAAAAAATGCTTGATTTTCAGTGTGAATCCACCATCAAAAGTATTCCAATACGCCGAAATGGAATTGGTCGAAGGCGGAGCTGACATCGACGTAACCATGGACAATGTCGAACAATACGTTGAGAAATGCGAAGAGTTCTACCTGAACACCGGTATCGCGCATCAAATGAGAGCGTTCCGCGAAGGTTTCGATCACGTCTTCCCGTTGCGCGCACTTCGCGCCTATTCGCCCGAAGAGGTTCAACGACTATTGTCCGGCGAACAGTGTCCGGAGTGGACGCGCGAAGACATTCTCAACTATACCGAGCCGAAACTGGGCTATACGAAAGAGTCGCCGGGCTTCTTGCGATTCGTCGATGTTATGCACGGATTGTCGCCGCAAGAGAGAAAGAACTTTTTGCAATTTGCTACTGGATGCTCTAGTTTGCCACCAGGTGAGGGGTTTTTGGAAAACGGGACATACCTGTCTGAAAAAAGGTAAAAAAAAATTGTTCAGAAAAATTGAGAAAGTTTTTTTTTTAATTGATAGAAGTGTCAAAAATTTGAGGGAAAATCATGATTTTTAAATTTTCGAAGCGTGACCTAAATCTTTCTGAAACCGAAATTTTATTCCAAACAAAAAATTCGGGAAAAAAATGGTGTCGACATTTGTTCAGACATTATTCTTCGGAAAATCCGGAAATTTCAGAAATTTTCAGGCAAACGGCCGAAATCATGAAAAAGTATACATTTTTGCCAAAATTTTAAAAAAAAATCGGAAAAAGTTTCGACTGAAAAAATCTCTGAAATTTTTTTTTCGAAAAAAGTTCCGTCAAAATTTTTCGGACAAGGTCCCCCTGAAAAAACGTTCTGAAAATGGTCGAAAATTCCGGAAATTTTCTATTTTCCGTAAAAAAATCCCTAAAAAAAATATCAAAACATGTTCATTATTCAGGTGGCCTTGCCAATCTTCATCCTCGTCTCACAATTGTTCGAAAAGTTGAAAGTGGTGACGGATCGTATCCATCGGTGAACACATGTGTCCACTATCTCAAAATGCCCGAATACTCATCAGCCGAGATCCTTCGAGAACGTCTCTTGACAGCAATCAATGAAAAGGGTTTCCATTTGAATTAAACAAAACCGATATTGTGTATTATTATTATTATTGTCATTAATCTCTCCCTCCTTCCCTCTCTCTTATCCTCTGCATTTTTTCAATATCCGGACCTTTTTTTTTCGAAAAACATCTTTTTTGATGTGCTTTATTACCGGTGAGATTCATCTTCTGATTTATTGTGTTCCCCCTTTTCCCTATTCATTTTCTATTTTTTTTTGTCCATCCCAGCAATATGTTTGTACCGAAAAATCCCTTCAAAATGAGTAAAGTAGCGTTTTTTTATCAAATTTTGAATGCAAAAATAAAGTAGATTTCTGAAAAATTCAATAACTCATTTTTTTTGGTTGGTTGAATTTGAGTTGAGGTAACTCTCTAGAATATATATATTTTTTTTTGAAAATTTTGATATTGAAAATTAAAATTTGAATTTGTTCAGGAAATGTCAATTGCTAGCGTTGTCAAAGAAGTTACATTGGTCGGAGAGCAGTTGTTTGATCATTCAGGAGTGGTGAGTTTTTGAAAAAAAATGCCTGAAATTTAGAACATTTTTTCAGGTGCGAAATGAGATTGAGAAATTTGTTGATCGATTCGAAAAGAATGAACGGCATCGGGAATTTGATGGAATTCTACGGGCTAGTCATGCGGTTTGTTTTTTGAATTTTTAAGTGACGTAGAAAAAAAAAAATGAAATTTGACCTTATTTTTCAAAAAAATTTATCTTTTTTCATTTCTATTTATTTTCCACGAAAAAAAATGTTGCAAAAAAAGCGAAATGTCTCAAAAGTTCGATTTCAGCTAGTGGAAGCAACTGAAACACCTGTCGAAGCGCTTTTTGAGATGGAGAAAATGGGAAAATTGACGGCTGATGTGGAGGATTTGGTGCAGAAAATCAATAATTTGACGAATCCACAATTTAAAGAGGTTGGTTTTGGCTTACAAGGGAACCACAAGTAGGTGTTAACGGGTTTTTACAAGAGACATATGTCACCCGATACAGTTTTTCATGCTGATCATCATGCCGTAGCTAACTTTTGCAAAGCTCCACACAGAAAGCTGAAAATCGAGCTCAAAGTTTGAGCACAAAAATTGAAATATCTTGTTCAATTTGAATTATTTTAGTGATGAGAGACTACCAAAGGGTTATTTGGCATGCTAGGAACGATAGGAGCATTTAAAAACCTCGAAATTGTAGTTGTAACGCTGAAAAAATGAGCCCGAAACTTTTTATAAAAAAGGTAGATCAAAAAAACGTGAAGAATAAAAAAAATTGCATTGAAAAACGTGAAAATGACTAAATTTTGAAGATTGTTTTCTGATTTTTCATGTTTTTTCGAAAAAACACACCTTTTTCATTATTTTTTCGGAACTTCAAAATCACCATCGTGTAGAGAATTAAATTTCCTATCAGATCCATTAGTTTATTCTTGTAAATGTATAATTTTGAAAAAGTTAGGAGGAATTTTAAATTTTCAAATTTATCACAAAAATGTTATTTTCAGCTTTCTGGCTGAAGCTTTGCAAAAGTTAGCTACGGGATGATGTTGAGCATGAAAAACTCTATCGGGTCACATACATCCCATCTCAGAGTCCGTTAACACCTATATGTAGTTCCCTTGTTAGGCGGAAATTTTCCTCACAAGACCCCAAAAATAAAAAAATAGCTGAAAATGTCAAAAATTTGAAGAAAAATCGTATTTTTTTTTTCAAAATTTTCGTGGCGTGACCTATAAATTTGTTCTTGAAAGGGTCACGGGGATTTTTAGTCAAAAATGTCACGGTATAAGGTAGAAACCGCAAAATTTTCAAAAATGTATGTCCCGACATCACACTGTATTTCAAATGTCCGGTTTTTCCTTCTTTATTAAACTAATCTCGTTTCTAACTTTAAATTTTACGAAAAAAAAAAATTTTTTTTTTTTGAAACCGTACCTGACCTAAGAGAGTACCGAAATTTCTCAAAAACTTTGTCACTTTGAAAAAAACTGAGAAAAATGACTGACAATTTTGAAAAATTGAGAAAAAACGTAGTTTCTTTTAATTTTCGTGTCGTGACCTATACATTTTTTTGAAGATGTCACTGTGAATTTTCGAACAAAAAAATGTCTCTTGGGTAAAAAAAAATGAAGAAAATCCCTGGCTGTTCGAAAACTTCAAATCCAAAAATATTTCAGCATCATGAAAAGTACCTTGAAACAATTGAAAAAGAGCAGAAGAAATACGTGGATGCTTGTCGAGAGACAGCTCTCATGAAAATGAGAAGTATGGTGCCAAATCACTAATTTTGGCTAATTTTTTGCACATTTTTGGAGCGTTCACTTAACCTATTCTAGTCATAATATATTTAATTAATAAATTATTTCGATTCATTTTTGTTGTTGTTGAAAATAGTTTTTTAGTTGGTTAATCTTAGCCTAAAAGTTATCTAGAATTATTCATGATGATGAAGAATGATGGAAAATAGGCAGAAAATGGCACCGTCCACGAATGATCAAGCACCGTTTGTTGTTTTGGAGACCAGGTGATTTTTTTCTGTTGTTTAATTTTATGAAAACATGTTTTAGCATGGGCAAAGTGACATTGGAATTGTATTGGAATCATGCGCCGCGAACTTGCCAGAATTTTTCGCAACTCGCCAAACGCGGATATTATAATGGTACGATTTTTCATCGGATTATTGCTGGATTTATGATACAAGGAGGAGATCCGACTGGAACAGGTTTGTCGTTTTTTTTTCGCTGAAAAAGAACTGATCGAAAAATCTATGCGCCTTTGAAAAATGCATTGATTACCTACATTGAATGCAAACAACCGCACAGAAATTAGGGCGGAGCTTATTTTTTATTGCAAACACTGGCACACATTATTTGGCCCTGCCCCTTTTAGGCAAAAAAAAAAACGGCTGAAGTTTTAACTTTTTTCCTTGCTTCAAAGAAATTTCAGTTAAAAATGTTTTTCAAAAATCAAAATATTCAGCTGAAATTACAGTACTCTTCTGATTTTATGACAAATATTTTTCAGCCCAAAAATTTTGGTGATTTTTCGAAATTTTTTTTGTCACTGTGAATGACGAACAAAAACACGGAAAAAAACAAGAAAAAACGTCAAAATTTTGAAAAAAAATTAAGATTTCGTGGCGTGACCTATATTTTCATTTTTTCTGGCGATTTGTTTCTTTCTGAAAAATTCCAAAAAAAAATCACAGCATTTTTTAAAACAAATACTTCTGAGCGAAAAAAAACCATAATTCCTTAAAAAAATGTTGACGTTCTGGAAAAAGGTATCTTGTCACTGTGAATGACGGCAAAAAACAGACAAAAAACTTGAAAAAAAAAGAAAAAAAGTATTGTAGAATTTTTTTATGGGAAAAATTTACACGTGAAGCGCCTCTCATTTCCAAAAAAAATCAATTTTTCTCAGGACGTGGTGGTGCGTCGATTTACGGCGATCGATTCGCCGACGAACTCGACGAACGTCTCAAACACACCGGTGCCGGAATTCTATCAATGGCCAACGCCGGCCCGAACACAAATGGCTCACAATTCTTCGTAACTCTTGCTCCAACTCAACATCTTGATGGTAAACATACAATCTTTGGACGCGTCTCGTCTGGAATGAAGGTTAGTGGTTTATTGATTTTTTTTTAAAGAAAATGAGACTTTGGTATAGGTGATCTCGAATATCGGACGGGTGGATGTTGACAATCATGATAGGCCAAAAATGGATGTGAAAATTGTGAAAGCTTATCCATCTGATGATATTTTGTCAGCTTGAGCAGAAAAACGCACAAAATTTGATCTCTATTTTGTTATTTTTGCCAACTAAATTATTATTTTTTTCAATGACGTTTTTTTCGTAGAAAACTTGATAAGTTAAGCGAAGACCAGACAGAAACTATCACATGGGAAAGATCATCGGCCAAGCCCTTTTTTCCTATATGAACCACGATTTTCTTATCATTTTTCGTCGAAAAAATGACGATTTCTACAGTAGTTTCTCTCATATTCTTCTTGGTCACACTCGACACTGTTTTGGGACAATGTAAGATTTTTTCAACCCATGCCTGGCACAAGGGGTTTGGCGTCAAATTTTTGAAAAAATTTCAACTTCGGCGCCAAACTTTACGCAAAAATGCACAGTGTTTTTTGCACTACCCTCTTGTGTCAGGTCAGATTTTCCCCCGATAGTTTTTTCGTTGAAAATCTGATATTTTTTAGTCGGTTGGGGTGGACCACCACCCGGCCCTTGGGGTGGTCGATTTGGGCCGTGGGGTGGGCGGCGGGGATGGTGGGGACCGAGAGAAGGTGGATGGGGAGATGGCGGGATGTCGGGAGGCCGCGCGGGGAATGTTGGGTGGGGTGAGAATGGCGGAGAATGGGGCGGAAACGGCAACAATGCGAGAAGTAGAGGAGGTGGCGGTGGAAATTCTGGATGGAACGGCAACAATGCGGGAGGTGGCGGAAGTTCTGGATGGGGAAACAATGGTGGCGGATGGAGCGGCAACAATGGGGAAAATAGAGGAGGTGGCGGCGGAAACGGCGATTGGGGAAGCGTCAACAATGCGGGAAATAGTGGCGGATGGAACGGCAACAATGCGGAAAGTGGTGCTGGAAATTCTGGATGGGGCGGCAACAGTGCGGCAGAGGGTGGAGGAGGTGAGCAACTTTTTTTTGGAATTTTGAAAAAATTTGAAATTTGAAAAACGAAACAAAAAATTGCCAAGATTAAAACACGAATCTTTCCAGCTACTGGAAAACAATTTTGAGACCTATAAATTTGGGAAAATAAATTTTTTTTTCATTGAAAAAACAGTTTTTTTTCTAAATTTCAATTTTTTGATAGTTTAAAAGGGTTTTTTCCAACACCAATTTTTCTGGTTTTTTATCCATGATTCAATAGAAAAAAAATTTTGCAGTTTTGCGGCACACAGTTTCCTCTGGTGAAAAAAACTGTGCGCTAAACGATTTCTGTGTGTCCAAAAATCAATAATTTTTTTGCAGGAGGAGGTGGAGGAGGACATCGAGAAGGACGTGGACCACCGGGATCGAATAGAGGTTGATTTTCAATTTTTGGAAAATGTTTGTTTTTTTGCGGGTGATTTGTATAATAAAATGAATTTACGTAGTGATGTGGTGTGATGTGATGTGTTGAACGGTCGCTTGTGCCAGTTATTTTATGTGTTTTTGATTTTGTCATGCTCAAATGATCAAAGTTGAGCCAAAAAAAAATATTTGAAAAATGTCGAAACGTGCAATTGCTCGTCGTGGTGTTCACACATTTTCTAGCGACACTCCATTTTGCCATTTGTTTAGCGCACGTGTAAAAGCGGAGTGTTGTAGGGTGGAAATTCAATTTTTCAAATTGAAAAGTTTTTTGGGTTCAAAAATGATTGTATTTCCAATATGTGATCAGTTTTTGCGTTTTACTAAAAATTTTATCAAAAGAGACGCAGAGAAAAATGAGAAATTTGAGTTCGAGAGGTCACGTTTTTATTATTTTCACGTACAATTTTTTTTTCATGATAGGAAAATTTCAGTTTTGGAAATTTTTCTTCTTGACTTTCCGAGAAAGAGAAATGCGACTTTTAAGATGTATGGTGTGAGCACCACAACGAGAAAATGCACAAAAACTCAAAACGACAGTTGGTTTAGATGCGTGATCGATTGTTCGAACTTCAATCATTGGCGCGTGTCGACGAGACGCAACGACAACGACAACAAAACACGTCTCGCGCGTCGTCGGCAAAACCGCTACTCGATCAATCCACCAACAACAACAACGATTCATTCGAACAATTTCTGACAAAAATCGACAATATTCGACATGTCATCACAACAATGTCGAACGATCGCGCAGTCATTCGACGTATGCAAAACGACATTCTGAAAAGTGGCAACGATTCGACGAAATGTCGAGAGCTCAACGAGCATGTCGATCGATTCATTCAGCGAGGAAGGTTTTTGAGAGAGAGGTTGGAGGCGATGACGAATGATTTGAATCAACACTATCCGGAGGGAAGGAGTGGAAGCGCCAGGGCTAGACATGAACAGGTTGGCATTTTCATAAATACGAAAAAAAATACAAAAGGAAAGAAAAAACGTCACCACGTGTTTTCGAAAAAAAAAATGGTGAAAGTGGGCGGGTTTAAGGTTTTGCAGTTTTGGCCGCACACAGTTCGAGAGAAAAGAAATGGAAAAATTTAATTTTAGCAATAAAACTGTGCCCTACAGTTGCAAAAAAGTAAATATTGCTACGTATTTCACGAAATATTCAAAGGTACACACTGAAAATCAGCTCCTCGTTGCAAGACCCTTTCTGCGTCTCTCCTTTTCCCATAATCTTTTCTTGTTCTCAGAAATTCCGTAGAAAAAAAATAGAAAAAAACATCTAGAAATGAAATCTAAAAAAAAAACAGAAAAAGTTCCAAATCTCAACTATATTTAAAGGAACATGGTAGGTTTTTAGTTTTCGTGATGAGACCCAGATACAAATGTCAAAAATGTCGCGCAACTTTTTTAGAATTTTTTTTAAAAGGAATCTTTCTCTTGAAAAGTTTAGTGCAAAAAGTTGGTTTTTTTAAATAAAAAATACCGTTACCAAATTGTGATGTTCCTTTAAATTGTCACGGATTTTCCTAGCTTTTTTTTCCTGGAAAAACTGATTTTTTTACTGATCGACAAAAAACAACTTTTTCAAAATAAATTTCTTGAAAAACTCAAAAAAAAGCAAAAATACAGTAATTTGTATTCTTCAATTTTCGTGACAAGACCCAGCCACAAAATGGAATGCAAATATTGGCCCTAAGCTCCTAAAAGGGTATGAAAATTTATCAAACAATTTTGTCACTGTAAAAATCTTTGGAAAACATTTCTATCACTTCGAATGACGACAAAAAATTCCTGAAGATATTAAAAATTTGAAGAAAAATCGTAGTTTTTAAATTTCGTGGCGTGACCCACATTTTTGTGCATTTTTTCCAGGTCAATGTTCTTCACCTGACATTCGAAACAATGATGACAACATTCAGCGAAGATCAAATGATATATCGCGAAAAATCGGCGCAAAAAATCAAAGACTACCTAAAAATGCAGAACATTGAAGTGACCGATTCGCAAATCGACGAGGCCATCGAAAATGGCAATCTTCAGACGTTGACGTTGAACGGACATTTGGGAATTCAGCAGAGAAAAATGTTGTATGCTGATGTGAAACAACGAACTGATGATATTTTGGTGTTGGAGAAACAGATTCGAGAAATTGCCGAACTTTTTCAAGATATGAACATGTTGGTCAATCATCAGAGTGGGTTTTTTTTAAATATTCAAATAGTACTGTAGTTTTTGTGGAAAAGTCCAAATTTCCAGAACCAAATTTCGAGGAAAATCCTGATTTCTAGGCCCAAAAATTGCATAATTGTACTGAGATTACTGTAGTTTTCGAGATCGAGGATAAATTTAGGGCCCAAAAAAAAGAAAAAACAAATGGAAAATCTCAAAAATCTGAATTTTCGGCCCAGAAAAATATGAAAATCCCGAATTTTCAGACCGGAAAAATCTGAAATTCCAAATTTTTCGGGCTCAAAAAAGTATGAAAACCCAAAACGTTCTGGACCCGAAAAATTCCATATAGCAAATATCAAAAATCGGGAATTTTCAGGCTCAAAAATCAGAATCTCCAAATTTTTCTGGACCCAAAAAAATCTCATAAAAAATCTTAGAAATCCAAATTTTCTGGGGATCAGAAAATATGAAAACCCTGAATGTTCAGGCCCGAAAAAATCCAGATTGTAAAACAAGAAAAAATCTTTAAATTTCCGTTAAAACTCAAAAACAGGGCAAAATTCGGGCTTCAAACATAAGTTTTTTTTTCATTTTCTGAAAATTAAAAAAAAAACATTCGAAATATCACAAATTTTTGGAAAAAAATTCCCGCACTCTCAAAAGTTCTATAACTTTCAGAGTCGATTTTTGTGAGCTTCGGGACATTTCGAAACTTAATGAAAATTTTTTTCGAAATGTCCCGGAGCCCACAAAACTGTGTCTGATCTAGAAAAATGTTGAGATTCCAAAAATTGGTCTCCAATTTCCAGGCGAGACCATCAATCGAATCGAGTCGAGCGTTTTGAGCGCCGAAAATTTTGCCGAAAAAGCGGCGGTCAACGTGAAATCGGCCATCGAAATGCGCCGACGAAACACGAAAATGAAAATAGTTTGCCTTATAATCTCGGTCATTCTCATCATCATCACCTTAATCTTTCTCCAATCAGTCATATGTATTTATACACCAATTTGTTGAATATGGGTTGTGTTTCAGATCTCACAAAATAAAAATAAATTATTTTTCTTGATTTTTTGGCTGAAAATTTGTTGAAAAAAAAACGTTTTGAAATCGAGAAACTATTTCGTTACTTGAAAATATTTTTAATTTTTTTTTAGAATGTTACGGTTATTATTTACAAGAAGATTTGGCGCATATTTACCCAGGCGACCAATCGAACCTGAACCGGGACTTTGTTGTGATGAAGGATGTGAAAGTTGTGTTTGGTTAGTTTATGCAAATGAGCTGGTCGATTATTATAGTGAGCACATTTTTCCAATTTCTTTTTTTGCTTACTTTTAGTTCTACAGGAATGAAATCGCCCAACGACTCACTTGAAAAAGTGAAAGCCGAAATTGTTGATAAAATCGAATCACCCAATGTTAAGGCGTTTGTGATCGGAGAAATCGAAATGGCAGAAAAACAGCGGCAGGATTTGGCAAAGTTGCGGAAAAAGTGAATGGTTTTTTTATTTACAGAAATTTGTTAGATAAATTGCTTGAATATTTGGGGAAAAAATGACAGGAAAATTTTTTTAGAGCTGGAGGAAAATTCGAAAATATTTTTGAACTTTGAAATTCCTGTTATAGAAAAAAACAAAACAGTGGTTCTAAAGTGCGCGCACTTTAGAACCACGTGCGATGAAAGTGCTCAAAATGTGTGCGGCGGTCGGCTAAAGTGGGAGGAGCCTAAATTGTGTACACACTTCAAGGAAAAAAGCTTTTATTGTTTTGCTGTGCGGATGCTCGCATTTTTATATTATTTGTTTCATTGTTTCTTTACTTACTCAGTATTTTAAATACATTTTTGCAGTATGAGCTTGCAAGATGATCCTCGAATTCAACACTTTCTGCAGAAAGAGACGATCGAAAAGCTACTCACGCTATACGTTAAATGACCCGGCGACTCTTCTATAGTATTCGGTTATTTTGAAAGTATTCGCCATTTTAAGACATATGTGAGTGAAAAAACAGTCTAAAACAACGTATAGCAAAAACTACAGCACAACAAAGAACAGAAAATAAATCATAGAGTTGGATTAATCGTGCAAACGCGCTCTACTGCTTCATTAGAATTTGAAATTTTGATCCAACTTTATTTTTATTTATTGTTCTTTTTTGTCGTCTAACTTTTGTTTCTTATGTTTTTGAACTGTGTTTTAACTCGTATATGTCTTAAAATGATAAATACTTTCAATTTAAACGAATACTCTCGATGAGTCGCCGGGTCATTTAAGTGTATATACACACGTATATATGAAGAAGAAGAGATCTGGTTTATTGAAAGAACAATGAAATCACGACTGGAGAAATATAAATATAGAAAAGAAAAACTATTTGAGGTTGGTTGATTTGTATGTTACTAATATATCGTACATTTCAGATTTTTTTGCAAAATGATGAAATGAAGCCGTTTCTGGAAGAATGTTTAAATGCTCTTTATGAAGTGAGTTTTAATAACGCTATTAGTCTCAGGTATACGGTACGCAAAAAGTGCGTACACCGTGACGTGAAAATGCACAACTACAGTATTTTTTTATCAATGAAGTTTATAGAAGTCGCTAAAAGTCGGAAGATTGGGACTTTCTTGTTTTCTAAACTAGAGTTTTCCCTAGAAGAAGGCACGCTGATTATAATGGTATGCTTCCTTTTGCATAAAAGTGGGTGGTTTGTCACGGCCTACAGGCTATAAAAAAATTTGTCAATTAAAAGAGACGCAGAGAAAAATACGAAATTTGCAGTTCAAAAGGTCACGTTTGTATTATTTTCACGTTATTTCTTTTTTACCATGGAAAATATCTCAAAACTGACATTTTTCTGGAAATGAACAAAATATAAAGGTCACGTCAGTAATAAAAAGTTGTGTTGAACCGCAAAAAAATATTTTGCGGTTCAACTTTTTTTTATGAGAAACGAAACATACAATTAAATTCAGCAAGCCTTCTTCTAGGGAAAACCCTATTTCACAACCTCTAAAATCTGAGAACAGCGAAGTTATCCGGCTTTTTTGTCGAATTTAGGAGGACGGAAATACTATATTACTTGTCCTACATGTTTGGCGGGAATTCAAATGTTTGTTTTTTTTTTTCTTTTTTTCGCTGTTTGTTTTTTTTCGGTTGGATAAGTGAATATTGAATGAAAAGAAGCAGTTTTTGAGTGATATCAGTTGAAAGAAGTAATTTTAGTAAAAAAGTTGATATGAAATAGTTTCCGAAGAAATCTCGAATGAGAATTTGAGTTGTTGTAATGGATTTTCGATATGATGTAGATCAGCCAAAATTCAGTTTCTATTTTGCTGAAAATTAACTTCCGGAATATTTTGGCCGGGAACAAAAATTCCCGAATGTCGAAAGTGCCGAAAAGCGCGGAATTCGAAATTATGCGCAAACTCTGATAGGTACCACGAGCCCTAATGATAATATCATGCAGGAATGAAATTGTATCCTGAAGGCCCGGCCCGAAAATCACGAACCGACCGGGCTTTTCCGTTTTCCGATCGGCCAAAAAAAGCCCGGCCAGGGCTAGCCGATATAATCGTGCATCCGGCGGGCCTAACATAAGAGAGACCGAATCTCACTCCTGATAATCCATGTACTATGTTCAAAAAAATTTTTCTGGGTATCTTATGTCAGCATCTGATTCTACGTGTCTAAAAAGTCAGAAAATTTACTTGTCACACTTTTGAAGAATTTTTTTTTATATTTTCGCTGCTGAAATCTCAATCTACAGTCACAATTGTAAGTCGGACCAGACTTTTTCGATTAGGCAAAAAATAAAAACCCTGGCCCGGCCCGACCCGACCCATAAACTTCGCGCAGGGCGAAGTTCATGAGCCGAAAATTATTATCAACCAGGAACCGGTACGGGATATTTCCAACCCAATTTTTTTCGAAGAGTTTTTGCCAAAAAAAATTTCGGGAGTGAATTCAGTTCAGTTCCACCCAAGCCAGACAGATTATAATTTGGACCTGTGCCCGATGAAAAGTTAAACAGTGGAATATAGTATTGCAGACCATGATTGAGCGGAACCGGAACCGGAAATTTCCGACTATTTTCAGAAATTTTTCCTGGCGGAATGATTTCCGAATTTATTTTCGAAACTTCCGATAATTTTTCGGAAAAACGACAAAAAACGGATCTATGATGTTCACTTTACTGTTTCGTTTTGAGCAATAGTTCCTATTTAGAAAGTTATAATTTCAAATCCTCTCTAACTGAATACCAAAAAGTAATAAATTAATCAATACTCTTACAAATGTTTTCTATTTCTCATAATTTTGGGGTTAGTCTGAAAGTTCTGAAATTTCCGGTTTTTCCAAAAAATAAAGTCGGAATAAAAGCCGGAACCATTTTTTTCCGAGTAATTTTTTCGGAACTAACATAAACTTCGGTCCTGTTGCAGACGTAGTCCTTTTTTGCCCATTAAAAAAAACTCGGACACAGAAAAGTTTTTAAATGTCCAATTCTCAGAGGAAAATGTATGTTTTTGGTATTTAAGTAGCGAGCAATAGCTATAGCTACTTTTCCAAAGTATCGGGCGCGTTGCGGCAAATTTTTTGAGAGATACTATTTAACAAACTCGGGATAATTGTAAACAGTGGATCAAAGTTATTCCCGATTTTTTGAAAATCACCTGTAACCAGGCTTGATCGGAAATTCCAACTTTTTTTTGGAAAATCTTTCGACTTTAAAAGTCGGAAAAAAATCTCGTCAGAAAAACTGCCGTAGAAAACTCGGCATGAGAAATTTCAAAAAAGCACTTCCGCGCAACTCTGGTACCGATGTGTGAATTTTTCGACATGAATGCCGAAGAAAAGTCGGCATTCTCAAAATTTCAATGCCGATCAGCCCTGATTGGGACCAAGTTTGAGACTACCGGATAAACTCCATCTTCTTTGACATCAACTTGAACCTATCGTTGTCTTCTCCCAAATTCTACAGTTGTGAAATTTTTCCTGCTCACATTCTCTCGAGAATTTGAGCTCCCATCCCCCTTTGATGGGAATTGGTTTAAAACTACGAAACTCATCATAGGAATTTTTCAATGGCTGGTTAATTTTTCTTTGTTACATTGAAGAAAACATCCTCGCGTCAAAAAGTGAGGAAGGATCCAACTTCACGGAATTATTTCGAAATATAGGTGAAATACAGGAGTTCACTAACACAAATGTATAATTTGAAAGAGTTTCCTTTATTTTGTCATCTTTCGTGACATTACTAGGTTATTTTCATCATATTCTTTTTCTACTTATTACCAGAAAAATCAACATCATATCGAAAATCCATTACAACAACTCAAATTCTCATTCGAGATTTCTTCGGAAACTATTTCATATCAACTTTTTTACTAAAATTACTTCTTTCAACTGATATCACTCAAAAACTGCTTCTTTTCATTCAATATTCACTTATCCAACCGAAAAAAAACAAACAGCGAAAAAAAGAAAAAAAAAACAAACATTTGAATTCCCGCCAAACATGTAGGACAAGTAATATAGTATTTCCGTCCTCCTCCGGCTTTTATTCCGACTTTATTTTTTGGAAAAACCGGAAATTTCAGAACTTTCAGACTAACCCCAAAATTATGAGAAATAGAAAACATTTGTAAGAGTATTGATTAATTTATTACTTTTTGGTATTCAGTTAGAGAGGATTTGAAATTATAACTTTCTAAATAGGAACTATTGCTCAAAACGAAACAGTAAAGTGAACATCATAGATCCGTTTTTTGTCGTTTTTCCGAAAAATTATCGGAAGTTTCGAAAATAAATTCGGAAATCATTCCGCCAGGAAAAATTTCTGAAAATAGTCGGAAATTTCCGGTTCCGGTTCCGCTCAATCATGGTCTGCAATACTATATTCCACTGTTTAACTTTTCATCGGGCACAGGTCCAAATTATAATCTGTCTGGCTTGGGTGGAACTGAACTGAATTCACTCCCGAAATTTTTTTTGGCAAAAACTCTTCGAAAAAAATTGGGTTGGAAATATCCCGTACCGGTTCCTGGTTGATAATAATTTTCGGCTCATGAACTTCGCCCTGCGCGAAGTTTATGGGTCGGGTCGGGCCGGGCCAGGGTTTTTATTTTTTGCCTAATCGAAAAAGTCTGGTCCGACTTACAATTGTGACTGTAGATTGAGATTTCAGCAGCGAAAATATAAAAAAAAATTCTTCAAAAGTGTGACAAGTAAATTTTCTGACTTTTTAGACACGTAGAATCAGATGCTGACATAAGATACCCAGAAAAATTTTTTTGAACATAGTACATGGATTATCAGGAGTGAGATTCGGTCTCTCTTATGTTAGGCCCGCCGGATGCACGATTATATCGGCTAGCCCTGGCCGGGCTTTTTTTGGCCGATCGGAAAACGGAAAAGCCCGGTCGGTTCGTGATTTTCGGGCCGGGCCTTCAGGATACAATTTCATTCCTGCATGATATTATCATTAGGGCTCGTGGTACCTATCAGAGTTTGCGCATAATTTCGAATTCCGCGCTTTTCGGCACTTTCGACATTCGGGAATTTTTGTTCCCGGCCAAAATATTCCGGAAGTTAATTTTCAGCAAAATAGAAACTGAATTTTGGCTGATCTACATCATATCGAAAATCCATTACAACAACTCAAATTCTCATTCGAGATTTCTTCGGAAACTATTTCATATCAACTTTTTTACTAAAATTACTTCTTTCAACTGATATCACTCAAAAACTGCTTCTTTTCATTCAATATTCACTTATCCAACCGAAAAAAAACAAACAGCGAAAAAAAGAAAAAAAAAAACAAACATTTGAATTCCCGCCAAACATGTAGGACAAGTAATATAGTATTTCCGTCCTCCTAAAAGCCGGAACCATTTTTTTCCGAGTAATTTTTTCGGAACTAACATAAACTTCGGTCCTGTTGCAGACGTAGTCCTTTTTTGCCCATTAAAAAAAAACTCGGACACAGAAAAGTTTTTAAATGTCCAATTCTCAGAGGAAAATGTATGTTTTTGGTATTTAAGTAGCGAGCAATAGCTATAGCTACTTTTCCAAAGTATCGGGCGCGTTGCGGCAAATTTTTTGAGAGATACTATTTAACAAACTCGGGATAATTGTAAACAGTGGATCAAAGTTATTCCCGATTTTTTGAAAATCACCTGTAACCAGGCTTGATCGGAAATTCCAACTTTTTTTTGGAAAATCTTTCGACTTTAAAAGTCGGAAAAAAATCTCGTCAGAAAAACTGCCGTAGAAAACTCGGCATGAGAAATTTCAAAAAAGCACTTCCGCGCAACTCTGGTACCGATGTGTGAATTTTTCGACATGAATGCCGAAGAAAAGTCGGCATTCTCAAAATTTCAATGCCGATCAGCCCTGATTGGGACCAAGTTTGAGACTACCGGATAAACTCCATCTTCTTTGACATCAACTTGAACCTATCGTTGTCTTCTCCCAAATTCTACAGTTGTGAAATTTTTCCTGCTCACATTCTCTCGAGAATTTGAGCTCCCATCCCCCTTTGATGGGAATTGGTTTAAAACTACGAAACTCATCATAGGAATTTTTCAATGGCTGGTTAATTTTTCTTTGTTACATTGAAGAAAACATCCTCGCGTCAAAAAGTGAGGAAGGATCCAACTTCACGGAATTATTTCGAAATATAGGTGAAATACAGGAGTTCACTAACACAAATGTATAATTTGAAAGAGTTTCCTTTATTTTGTCATCTTTCGTGACATTACTAGGTTATTTTCATCATATTCTTTTTCTACTTATTACCAGAAAAATCAACATCATATCGAAAATCCATTACAACAACTCAAATTCTCATTCGAGATTTCTTCGGAAACTATTTCATATCAACTTTTTTACTAAAATTACTTCTTTCAACTGATATCACTCAAAAACTGCTTCTTTTCATTCAATATTCACTTATCCAACCGAAAAAAAACAAACAGCGAAAAAAAGAAAAAAAAAAACAAACATTTGAATTCCCGCCAAACATGTAGGACAAGTAATATAGTATTTCCGTCCTCCTGTCGAATTTTTAGAAAAAAATACGGTTTCTGTGCATTTTCATGTCACGGTGTTTGCACAGTTGCATACCGTACACCTGTTTTTCAATTTCTTCTCTCACGTGGGATCACAGTGGTTTTGAACCCTTTTAAATCAGTAAATAATTTAGTAGCTTTATAATATTATTTCAAAAGACGTCAAACCGTGAAAAGCCCTACACGCCTAAAAGTCTTCTGGTGCTGTCGAAGTTTTTTTCTCAAACTTGGCGATTTTCGAGTTGCAAGGGAAACGTTATGGGGCTGGGCATTACTCACAGTACAGCGTAAATTTCATTTCTGAATACTTTTTTTGAAGGTACTTGTTTTAAGGATTTTTAACGGATCGTGGTCTCAAAGTCAAGCTTGGTTCATATACTTCGTACAGACTTTTCGCATTAGCCCTTTCCTCGGATATATCACTTCGATTTAGTGCGTTCGAGAGGTATGTGCAAAGTTCTGGGTCATTTTTCAAACTATTTGTTTTAGGTGTCACATTGCCTTTCAAACCGACAGTTTTAGATTGGAAGTAGATCAAGCTATCATGCACACGGACAAGTTTATCGAAGAGCTCCGCGATTACGAATTAACAGCCGAGAAAAAAATATATTTGGAGAAAACTAATTTCTTTGAAGAAGAAGATAGTTCTGATGAATGATCATAAAATCGAATCACCCAATGTTAAGGCGTTTGTGATCGGAGAAATCGAAATGGCAAAAACAGCGGCAGGATTTGGCGAAATTGCGGAAAAAGTGAATGAACGGTTTTATTTACAAAAATTTGTTAGATAAATTGCTTGAAAATTTCGGGGAAAAAATGGCAGGAAATGTTTTTAGAGCTGGATGGAACGGGTGTAGTCGTATTCGATGGTTGGAATGACGGCCTGAAATTTGGAGAGTACTGTAGGTTTTTATGTCATTACAGGAAAACTTGAAAATATTTTTGAATTAGGAACTCGATTTCAAAAAATCCCGACACGTGACCTAAAAAACGTTCTGAGATAAAAATAAAATTTAACGTTTTTTTTTAAATTTTTGTCCGAACTGATTGTTGAGAGAGTACGAAACGCAGAGAAAAAATACTACAGTTTTTATATCACTGTGAAAACTTTGAAATTAAAAAAATAGGAATTTATTTTTTTTTTTCAACTTTCGTGACGAGACCTGTAGAATTTTCGGAGAAAAATGTTACGGTACTTTTTTGTAAAGAATCCAATCAAGAGAAATCGAGTTTCGAGAGAGTACGAGACGCAGAGAAAAAACTTTTTTCTCTGACATCTCTCACTATCTCAAGCCAAATTTATGATTCAGATATATTTGTTTTTTCCCGGAAAACTAAAAAATTTTAAACCGGGCGGTTTTTTTTTGGCCTCAAAAAAAATTGCCATACCCATAAAAACCAAACAACAAACCTGAACAAATTTCAAGAAAAGCAACAAATACTCGTGAACGCCCAAATCTTTTCCGTTCTCCGAATATTGTGTGATGAGACGTTTCATCATTTCGGCGTGTTTACATGGATGAACTGTTGGCATATCACAATCCAGCGAAGTGTGCGCTTCAACGGTGATTGTCTTGTTGGCGTGGTCCTGAAAATTTGAATAAAAATGATGATTTTTTGGATCCTGGCACGATCTGATCGGAAAAAAAAACTATGCGTCTTGAAGTCGCCAGTTTGTTTTTTTTTTCTATATTTTCATGATTTTTAGGTCTCCAAGTTTCAAAAAGTAATATTCGTGACCTTTTCTCTAAATCTCTCAATTTTAAATCATCTTTCTTCGGTTCAGCAAAATCTAAAAACCGGCTGATTTTTCCAGAAAAATTGTGAAATTTCCTCACCGCCGAAAAATCTTCATAAGTTTGTTCAATGGTCAATGGTTTACGATTCTCGTCATAACCCATCAAATAGACTCTTGGAACTTGATAATACTTGTCATAACAAATATGAAGATCGTATGTTCGCGGATGTTCGATTTCGCCTTGAAGCAGAAGATTTTGATTAGGTTGAGCGATGAAACGATTCGGATCGCCTTCTTCGTCAAGACTCTCTAGAAGATCATCTAAATCGATCGCTTCCTCATTATCATCTCCTTGATCTTGAGCTTCTTGACTTGTCGCTTCGTCAAGATCAATAATTTGTTCTTCTTTTGGTTTTGCGAAATGATGTGTGTCAACCCATCCGGAATCATCTTCCTCGATGTTTTGAAATTCGTCAGAATCTGCTGATTCGTTAATAATCTTCTCCAAATTCTCGTCATATTCCATTTGTTTACATCTCTTGTGACAAGGAACATTGCGAGTGATTAAATATTGCTTATCGGCTGGTAAATATGGCCGAATTCTGGATGGATCTGAAGCCGGCGCCCATTTCCATGTTGGACAATGATGCACTAAATGATCGCCGGCGATCACATATTCTTCTGGTGTCAAAACACCGGTTTCTCTGGAAAAAAAAATCTTTTTTTTGTTTCAAAATGCAAAACTACCTGAATTTACTTTCTCGTAGAACTGGAGTCAATTTTTCGCCGATATTCAACGCTACACTTTTCACATTATTCACTAGGCTTTGAATATCCATGATCAACCCTAACCTAGCTGTAAAACGAGAAGAATGATGATTTTACAGTAGGAAAAAATGAAAAAAAAAACCAGCTGACTTGAAAGTCTGCAAACACTGTGTGTGCAATTGTTCGTCATTTCCAGGGTTTTTATTTATTTATTTTTGTTTTTGCCAGTTTCACCTTGTTTTAGTCCCCTTATAGGAGGGACAAATGAGAGAGGTAGACGCAGAAATGGAAGAAAAAAAAATAGAAATGTAACGTGAGAGTTGCAGACAAAATAAACAGGTCTCACGACGAATACTTTTTATTTCCGGGAATTTTTAATGATTCAATAGAGCGAACATTCCTCTTTTGTCAGCGTCAAATCTCTCGTTTGTCCGCCCTAAAACAAGGTGGTTTTTCAGGCAAAAATGGACGACTCATTCAAAGTTGATTATTTCAAGGTGAAAGCAATTGAATGTACATGAAAATAGTTGATTTTTCAGACAAAGAAAATCACATTCGGACCGATTGAATATACCATTGTCACACAAAATGCAAATGGACCTTGTCCACTATTGGCGCTGATCAATGTGTTAGTTCTCAAGGGAAAGGTTCAATTAGACATTGTTGAGCCGCAAATTGGGAGTGATCAACTTGTACAAATCTTATCAAATGTTTTGTTAATTCCACCAAGAGATGAGAAAGAATTGGAAATTTATGAGGCAAATCTGCAAGATGTTCTTCCAATCATATCGAAATTGAACAAAGGGCTCGATGTGAATGTGAAATTTTCGACGATCAGCGATTTCGAGTTTACCTCAGCGCTTTCACTTTTCGATTTATTGAAAGTCAGTTTGTATCATGTTTGGTTGCCTGATCCACAATTGGGACCAATCTATGAATCGGTCAAAAATATCACTTATAATGAATTGGTTGTTCGGATTTTTGATGAGAATGATGGAGAATATCAGTTTCTGAAGGATTTTTATGAGGAGACTCAAAGTCAAATCACATTTCATGGTTTGATGAAGTTGTGCGAGAAAATGAAGGATGGCGAAATTGCGGTTCTATTTCGCAACAATCATTTTCACACTATTCTAAAACGTCGGGTAAGAAAAATTGTTTTTTTTGTTGGTAAAATGGTAAGAGTACAACCAGATGGAAAAATCTCAACATTTTTTGAGAAAAATGAATTGGTCACGCCACGAAAATTTGAAAATATCTATTTTTGGTCGTCACAGTGACCAAAAAAGTTAATTTTTTTCTGGTTTTCCTGAAATTCAGATTTTCAGCATTTTTTCCGAATTTTTTGCATTTTTTTTCTTCCAAAAAATCAAAGTTTTCGAAATTAAAAAAAAAGCTTTTTTTGGGGTTATTCAGTTGAAAAAAAATATGTAAAAAAACTGTTTAAAAATTAAAAATAACACAAAAAACTCAATTTTTTGTAAAATTTATCATATTTTTACATATTTTTTTTCAACTGAATAACCCAAAAAAAATTCCACATTTTCGCTCAAAAAATTTTTGATTTTTTCATTTTCAAAAAATTTGAAGACGTTTCTACTTTTTAAATCATATTTCTCCGATATTTTCGCACATTTTTCTAGATCAGGCACAGTTTTGTGGGCGTGGCCTAAATTGGAGAAATATGACTTAGAAATTCAAAATTTTGAAAATAAAAATTTTTTATTTTTTGCTTTAAATTCCGAAAAAATTCACAAAAATGGGAAAAATCTGAATTTGAGGAAAATCAGAAAAAAATGATTGGTGAGAAAAAAATATTTTTGTCACTAAATTTCGTGGCGTGACCTGTAGATTTATTTTGAAAAATGTCACCATTTTTTTTCACAAAAACTGTGCTACAAGTAAATTTTCCCATGAAAAACTAGGTGTTCCTTCAAATGGGTACTGTATTTGTTTTTTCTCAATTTTGGAAATGTTATTTGCAGGACGAAATTTTCACATTGGTCACCGATGAAGGATTCTACAATGAAAAAAACGTCATCTGGGAATCGTTAAGTTCGGTTGATGGTGATTCGTTTTTCGTCGACTCACAATTCCACACCTACAAGTGAGCGCAGTTTTTTTTTCACTAAAAATTTTAGGCGCCGCCCATTTTGCTTGCAATTGCAGCGCACAGTTTTTTCGAACTGTGTACCGCAAGACTGCAAAAACTAAACCCCGCCCATTTTCGCATGTGTGCATAGATTTTTGTTTCAGAGAAGTTGTGACACCGGAAACAGTTCCTACAGTAACCCCGACACAAACTCCTGCTGCGCCTTCAACACCGCCTACTGTATCGCCAACACATTCGGCAAGATCGAAGAGACGAGAGGATAATGATAAGGTAAAATTATATTTTTATCTCAAAAAATGTTCAAAATTCTGGAATATGTCTGGGTCTCGTCACGAAAACAATGTTTAAATTTTTTTTTAATACCTAGGTTCTACAGTATTTTTCTCAAAAATTTAGGTTCTAGAGTACTTTTGTCAGAAAAGTTTTTTTTCGAAACATTTAAATTCTACAGTACTCTATTTTTCTCAAAAAATTGAATTTTTTTCTCTTTAAAAAACTGAGTACTTCTACAGTAATTTTTCAAAAAAAAAATGTAATCTACAGTACTTTTTTCGAAAAAATCCAATTTCTACAGTACTCTTTTTCTCAAAGTTCAGTTTTTACAGTAATTTTCTCGAAACTATCTACATTGCTTTTTTTTCAAAAATTACCGTTTTTTGATTGCAAAAAATTCAGTTTTTACAGTACTCTTTTTTTTCAAAAAATTAATTTGTTTCGAAATTTTGATTCTACAGTAGTTTTTTTCAGAAAAAAATTTATTTTTTCATAAAATTCGGTATCTACAGTACTCTTTTTTCAGTGCAACATCCTGTAACCAATCAATCAACACATCTCACCAACATATCTAATCATTTTTACCACATTTTTTGTCAGGTTCCCAAAAAAAGTAGCTCATTTACGGTTAATAAATACTCATACAAAAGTTCCCATATTTTTTCTTGTAAAAAATTGAAGTTTCAAACTTTCCCTATATTTTTTCGAATTTCAAAAAACGCCGATTTTCCCATTTTTTCAGATTTCTAAAAAATGTCAACTTTTGTAAATAGTTTAACTAGAAAATTAGCCAAGATTACTGTAGGAACGTGTAGTATTTTCACGTTTTTCGATATTGTTGGATATCCGGCGCAGGTTATCGGTGAGTACTGTAGTTTTTTTCTGACGGGGGTACTGTAGGACAATATTTTCAGGTTTATCAATGTATCCAACATTACAAGGAGATGATTCGAAATGGTGGAATAGGGATTTTGTGTGGTTGTCGACGTGGAATTTGCATAATTGTAGTCGAGGAACTATTTTGACGTTTACGTGGGTTTTTGAGAGAGAGTGAGAGACGCAGAGAAAAATAGAAAATTCTAATTTCATCGAATTTTTGACTAAAAATTCTGGAAATTTCAGGATTTAATAAAGTTTTCCGATTTTTAAGAGAAATTGATGAATATTGAGAGACGCAGAGAAAAACAAACGAAATTTTCGGAAATTTTCAAAAAAACTGAAAATTCAAATTTCATAATTTTTTAGAAATTCCAGGGTTATCATTTTTGAGAGATTGAGAGACGCAGAGAAAATTGTTTCGAAAACAAATTTTCAAAATTTTATAATTTTTTTTTCGGTTTCAAAACAAATTTTTGGATAAATAAACATGAAAATTCATATTTTTGTAAATTCTACGAAAAGTTTGACGTTTACGTGAGTTTTTGTTTATTCTGAGAGAGATTGAGAGACGCAGAGAATTTAAAAATATAAAAAAATCAAAAATTTATTCGAAATTGAAAACAAAAACGTGGAAAATCTGATTTTATCGAATTTTCAAATAAAAATTTGAGAAAAATGAGAGACGCAGAGAAAAATTAGCAAACCCGCGATTTGTTTGCAATAACTAGAATTTTTGTAGAAAATCTGCAAAAAAAATTTATCGAATTTTTACGAGTTTTTAAATCAAAATTTGAAAAAAAACTGAAAATCTGAAATTTGCTCAATTTTTTCTGGCTGAAAAAATATTTTCAAGAAAAATTCAAAAGTTTCTGTATTTCCAGCTGCCCTCGCGATCCAACAACAATCCACATCAAACGTCTCACCGCCACCGAAGGACAATTTGTTCGGCCCGAAAAACGCGAAGTTCTCCAAGAAATTCCGAAAGGACACTACTGGATGGAGGCCGACAATCCGCAAGCGCGCAATGATAGCAATATTTATGGACCGGTTGCGAGTGGCCTGATAAAGGGCCGAGCTACGCATGTTATTTGGCCGCCGAGTCGTTGGCAATCACTTGAATAATGAGAGTTATGAATTTGATTTTTTGAAGGTTTTTTGAAAATGAAAGTAGAGAGAAAAAGGCTTAAACTTTTTTCAAAAAAAAAAAAAAAAAAAAAATTTTGAGACCCGATTTTGGCCTGCTTTTTGAGCTTTCTCGAGAAAGTGGTATAGCACATCTTGTAGAGCTCGAGAAGAGCTACAAAATGCGCTACATCAATTTTCTGAGAAGGTCCAAAAAATAGGTCAAAACCGGCCCCAAAAATTTTTTGAAAATTCAAAAAAAAAACGATTTTTGGACCGAAAAATTCTGCAAATTTTGAGGCCCGATTTTGGCCCGGTTTTTGGGCTTTGTCAAGAAAACGGCATAGCACATTTTGTAGAGCTTGAAATGGGGTACAATATGTGCTTAAATCTTTTTCAAAATAGTTTCAGAAAAGCTCCGAACCTGTCCCCACAAAAGTTTTATTCTCCAACAATTTTTCTCGGGAAACATCTCAATGACGAAACATTATGATTAACTACTTTTTCTCTCTTTTCAGGTGTATGAATATATTTTTTTCTTTTTTTTTTTGCTCACCCACCGTCTCATCTTATGAAGTAATAGTGTGCGTGTCAGGAATAGCTAAGTGTGACATCAAAAAAGAAAAACATGATCATCGTCATACTCCTCCAAAATATTTCGACACACCACAAACTTTTTATTTACTATATACTTTTTCTGAAAAATGGTGAGTTTTTGAGATTTGTTGAAAAAAGCGGCAAAGCGGAGTGTCGTTTACAGCGTTTTGGAAGAGTAGGGAAAAATTATTTGGAAATTTTTGGATTTTTCCAGGCTCAAGAATTCAAGGCTCGAAAATTTTCAGGGTTTTTTCTACAGTAGGATTGAAATTTTGAAAGTTTTTAGACCCGAAAATTTTAGAGCTTGTGAAACATCGAAAATTTTTGGATTTTTTCCAGGCCCGAAAATTTAAGGTTTTTTTGAAAACCCTAAAGTTTTGTATTTTTCACGTCCTGAAAAAATTTGGTTTTTTCCCAGGCTCGAAATTTCAAGGCCCAAAAATTTTCAGGGTTTTTTCTACAGTAGGCCTGAAAATTTTATAACTTTTTGAACCCGAAAACTTTTAGATTTTTCCAGGCCCGAAAATTCTGATTTTTAGGGCCAAAAATGTTTGGCCAGGCCGGAAATGGTCCCTAAGTTTATCTGAAATTTTTGGTTTTTGTCCAGGCTCAAGAATTTTAGGTCCGAAAAAACCTGGATATTTTCACGGTCTGAAATTTTTTGAACCGGTAATTTTTTAGTCATTTTGGGCCGGCCCGGAAATTTTTGGATGTTTAGGCTCAAAATGTTTAGGCTCTGTTCAGGGTTTTTTCTAGGGTCGAAAATATTTGGTTATAATTTTTTGGGCTCGAAAATTTTAGAACTTTTTCACGTCAAAAAATTCGCATTTTTTAACGGCCTGAAAATGTTCGGTTTTGTTTTTGAAAACCCTAGTTTTGGATTTTTCAAGGCCCTTTTTCTACAGTAGTCCCGATAATTTCAGAATTTTTTGAACCTGAAAATTTTTGGATTTTTTAGGCCCGAAAATTTTAGAACTTTTTCACGTCAAAGTTTTTCGAATTTTTGTCACGGCCTGAAAATTTTAGGTCATTTTAACCCATGGGCCTGAAAAACCTCAAAAATTTCCTTGATTTTCTCCCAAATTTTGTGTTATTTTTTTCTTGCTCAGATCGGTTGGACGCATCTATGTGTGACGACGTTGATTCGTCGAAAATACGGCGAAGAAGTGTTGGCGGAGATTTTGCGAAAAGCCGGTTTCACCGAAGACAGTCAATTCGAGGTGCAAACGTACTACGACGATACGGAGACGATGCGCATTTTCCGCGTCGCCGCAACAGTTCTCGGCCTTTCGGTTGATGATATGTGGGAGATGTATGGCGAGTTTTTGATCACGTACGCTTGCGAAACTGGTTGGCAGAAAATGTTGTTTGCGATGGCCAATAATTTGCAGGTAACATCACTATTTTCGTGCTCTGAACTTTGAAAATAACTAAAAAAAAAAATTTTAAAAAAAATTAATAAAAAATTAAAAAAAATGGCCAAGAAGTGGAGTCGAACCCTCGACGTCTCAATCTATAAGCAAACGCGTAACCTGTTGAACTACCATGCCACATTTTTAACACTTGCAAATTTCATTTAAAACCTAGGGAGATGAGAAATTTTGAAGATTAAAATGTTGATAAAAATTTAAAAAAAAACTTTTTTCAGGAATTCTTGAACAACCTGAACAGTATGCATTATTTCATCGATCAAATTGCATTCAAATCCGAGATGAAAGGTCCGACTTTTCAGTGCGAACCTTTCGGAGAATCTGGCCTCAAGTTGCACTATTTCTCATTTCGTCAAGGTCTCTTTCCAATTGTCAAGGGGTTGACGAGAAAAACGGCGAGAACATTGTTCGAAATGGATGTTAAGGTAAAATCGAAAAGTTGTCCGAGAGAACTACAAAACTCGAAAATTTCAGAAAAAAAATCTGCACAGAATTTTAGCAAAAAGCTGTGTCAGAGAATCGAAGAAATTCTTGTAAACTAACAACAATTTCCTATCAGATCCATTAGTTTATTTTTGTAAATGTATAATTTTGAAAAAGTTAGGAGGAATTTTAAATTTTCAAATTTATCACAAAAATGTGATTTTCAGCTTTCTGGCTGAAGCTTTGCAAAAGTTAGCTACGGGATGATGTTCAGCATGAAAAACTCTATCGGGTCACATACATCTCATCTCAAAGTCCGTTAACACCTATATGTAGTTCCCTTGTAAGAAAGACAACTTGTCCGAGAGAACTACACAATCTTTAAAGATATGTTTTCATTGAATTTTGTGCATAACTTTGATAAATTGTAAAAAAAGTCTTTTATCGAGATTGTGAGAGACGCAGAGAAACCGATTTTACGTGGCAAAAATTATCCGAGCTCACGTGTGACACGTGAAAAACTCTGCGTCTCTCGATCTCACGCGGGTACACTACCTGGCGAGACCCGTGAATTGTCGGCACATTATTTTCTCGCAAAAAATTCGTGCATATTTTTCTCTCTCCATCAATAGTATTGAAAACACTTTCCGGGTTTTGCCCCTCGGTATATTTTGAGTGAAAGAGACGCAGAGAAACGCAGTAATTTTCCGAATTTTTTGGCGCCAAATAACTTCTCCGCACATCTTTGTGGGCGGAGCCTATATCAAGAGATTTAGAGAAAAATCGATAATTAACAGGTTCAAGTGTTGGAGCGAAATCAAGAGCGTCGAAAAAGTGGAATGGTGGAACATGTGATTTTCTCAGTCGAACCGGATGACAATCACAAAAAGGGTAAACGTTTGGCGCACAAATTTCGAAACCTCAAAAACTTGGACAACCTTCAAATGCACGAATCGACAACATCGATGCCTATTGGACTTCGCGACTTCAAGACCATTTTTCCGTATCATGTTTGTTTCAATAAACAGATGGTCATCGAACATCTAGGTAAGACGAATTATTTATCAACTTTAATACGTCATTGCTGTGTTTTTGCTTTTTTCGTGGTGTTCTGGGAAAAAATTCCAAAAAAAAAAAAAAATTCCCACGGGGGGTTCGAACCCGGGTCAACAAAACCCCCACACAACTTGAACGCGCGCGCGTTCCCGTCTGCGCCACACGAGCAGATATCAAATGATATGTTGTGTGCCCTTAAAACCCACTTACAGGGCTGTACCTTCTGCGCGAATATGGCCTGGAAAACAAGAAGACGTTGAAAGTCAGCGATTTGCTGCAACTCATCCAACCCAGCGACATTCAATTGACCTATAAAAATGTGCTGTCCTATTTGAATACGTTATTCATTTTTCAAGTCAAATTGGAGAGCAACAGAAATACTCACAATGAGTCGAGCAGTTTGCAAGCACCTCTTGTTTTGAAGGGCGAAATGATGCCGTTGAAAGATGGAAATTCGATTATATTCATTTGCTCACCTCATGTGACTACTGTAGGTTTAACTCAATTTGCTAAGAGAGAGAGAGAGAGAGAGAGAGAGAGAGAGAGAGAGAGAGAGAGACGCAGAGAAAAACAAGAAATTTGCAGTTCAAAAAGTCACGTTTGTATAAATTTCAATTTTTTAATGAAAAAATTTAGGCGGGACTGAAATTTTTGATAAATGACTGCAAATTAAAGTTTTTTTTCAATTTTGAAAAAAATTACGGTATTTTTGCTCTGACATTTTCAGCCCGGCCCGGAAATTCTCAAAAAAAAATCCGGGCGGTTCGAAAAAACACCAAAAAAAAAATGATGATAGAGGGGGAGAGAGAGAGAGAGACATAGAGAAAGAGAGAGAGAAAGAAAGAGAGACGTAGAGAGGAGAGAAACACAGAGAGAAATGAGGGAAGATAAGAAAAAGAAAAGAGTAAGAGCGAGAGAAGGGGAAGGAGAAAGAGACGCAGAGAATTTCAGAGATGAATTGATAAGAGCCACAAGCACAGAATGTCTGCGTCTCTCACTATCTCATTTCAGGTTCGAGATATTCTCGATCACAAATTGTTCATATCGGACATGCCGATGCATGATGCAACTCGCGATCTTGTCATGTTGAACCAATCGAGAATTTGTCAAATGGAGTTAAAGTTTGTCTCTTGTTGAAACCCCAAAAAATGACAAGTTTTTCAGCAAAAAATTGGAGGAAACTGTGAAAAAGATGAAAATAATGACGGATGAATTGGAGACGAAGAAACAGCAGACCGATCGATTGTTGTTCGAGTTTGTACCGCCCATTATTGCCGAGGCTTTGCGCTCTGCCAAACAGGTTCCGGCACGTTAGTAGCGGGCTTGGACACTTCAAAATTTGGAAAAAAATGCTCATGTTCCTTTAAAGTACAGTACTTATACTTTTTTCAAAAATAATGTTTTGTCAAAACTTCACACCTCAAAATGATAATGATACTTTGAATTTAAATTGAAAAAAAAATGTTATTTTATGTTCCTTTAAAATACAGTATATACAGTAACTTAAAGGAAGATCGAAACAAATTTTTTTTTGGAAATTTTTACTGTTTCAAAAATAATATTTAATCTGAAAATGTTTGGGAAATTTTGAACATTTCAAACGTCGAATTTTCAAAACTTTCAAAATATGTTCCTTTAAAGTACAGTAATCTCAATAATTAGAAAAAACTATATTTTCAAATTTCTCGTGGTCCTTTAAAGTACTGTACTTATACAGTAACTTAAAGGAACATCGAAACAAATTTTTTTTGGAAATTTTTACTGTTTCAAAAAGTTGATTTAATCAAAACCCCAATAATCACTTTATTACATGGAATTAAAATACAATAACACACAAAACATAGCACATGGCTCTTCCCGTGAAATGTTTGCAACACATACAATTTTGCAGAGGAGTTCACCGATTGCTCAGTGGTTTTCACAGATATCCCCGATTTTTTCACAATTTCTGTCAATTGTTCTCCGAATCAAATCATCACAGTTGTCACTGATCTTTTCCACCGTTTTGATCGAATTATCGAAAAACACAAAGGATACAAAGTTTTGTCGTTGATGGACTCGTATTTGATTGTTGGCGGCGTGCCAAACGCCAATCAATATCACTGTGAAGACAGTCTCAATTTGGCGTTGGGTTTGTTGTTTGAAGCGCGACAGGTGAGCAAGCTCCGCCCATTTTTCTATGCGGCTTTTGAAAAAAAAATTTCGAAGTTTTGACGATTTTTGGTGCACTTTTTCTCTAGCGCGCTCTCCTCTTTTTGTGTTATCTTTAGAATTCGGTGCACGACACTCCGCTTTTACACTTTTGTTAAACAAGAGGCAGAGCGGAGTATCGTAGGTGAATTGGTTCATCGAGGTAATCACACTTTTTCTCTCGCGCTCCCCTCTTTTTGTGTTCTCTCTAACAAGGGGTGTATGACGCTCCGCTTTCACACTTGTGTTAAACAAGAGGCAGAGCGGAGTGTCGTAGGGGAAAATTTGAAAAGCTAGTCGAGGTTTTCACACTTTTTCTCTATCGCTCTCCTCTTTTTGTGTTATCTCTAACATGTAGTGTACGACACTCCGCTCTTACACTTCTGTTAAACAAGAGGCGAAGCGGAGTGTCGTTGTGTTCTAAATCATAAGTTTTTGCAATTGTAGCGCACAGTTTTTTTGCAGGTAAAAGTGCCGAAATTAGATCAATACGTGCGGCTGCGTTGCGGCATTCATTGCGGACCGGTTGTCGCCGGTATTGTCAGCCAGCAAAAACCGCGATTCTGTGTTTTGGGCAACACTGTGAATATCACCAAATCGCTCTGTTCACAGAGTTTACCCGGCAAGGCGCTTGTCAGCAATACAGTCAGAACGTGAGTTTTCTCTAAATCTCTCATTTTTGAACAATCTCTCTGCGTCTCCTCGTCCACCCGAAATTCTATTGCAAACAATTTCCGGGTTTTTGCAGAATGACAACCAAACATCTCAAAAGCATTTTCGTGTTCACTTCAAATGGATACACCGATTTACCAAGTGGCAAAGTGCTCACACATTATTTGGACAAAAATGAAAAAATGAGCATTTACGACATCGTGGGACGAGAAAAAAGTGAGTTTCGGGCCAAGCCTGAGCCTCACTTCCGGCCCACTGACGTAATAGACGAGAATTTGTAGCGAAAAGTACATTTTTTGTATCTAGACGAGAAAATATTTTCCAAAAATAGATTTTCTCCGACAAAAACTACCAATTTTTCGGGTTAGCCCGATCAGAATGGCAGTTTTTGAGAGAGTACGAGACGCAGAGAAGGTCAAATGTTTTCTCTGCGTCTCGGTGCTCTCTTTTCTGAATGTGGCATAAAACAGGGAGATATAATTGGAAAATGAGAGATTTAGAGAAATGAAATCTCAAAATTTGGAGTTTAATTTAAAGAATAGTAGCGGGATGAAAATGTGGCATGCTAGTTCAACAGGTTAGGCGTTTTGTTATAGCGCGAGAGGTCGAGGGTTCAATTCCTCACCTCGCATTTTTTTTTCTACTCAACAAAAACAGTTTTTTCTAACATAAAATTACGGGGTGTGTGTCATTGGCGACCGCATCGCCGACACGCAACGCAGGCGACAAAACTGGTCGAGTATCATTATCCCACGAATTCATAAAACGTTTGATTTTCAATCCATTTTTGAGATCTAGGAGTACTGTAGTGTGCGATAGAGCGCATTTGCAAAAAAAATCAATATTTTTTGCAGCGGCAAACGAGAGTATCGACGGATATCGTGAGCTGCACAGCGAAGACGGGCATGATGAGTGGAACGAGGCTACCGTATCAGCGTATCGTGTGATGTCGGTTGTCGAAGCGTTGGATACGACCAAACCGAGTCGCACCAAAAAAGCGCTCCGACGTTTACAATCCGTCAAAAAACGCTTCCGCACCGCGCAAAGTAATGATAGCGGTGTTTCGATGAGCGAACCGGCTGAGGTCGAGTCAACAGTTTGCACAATTTGTTGATTCATCTATATATATATAGTTTTTTCTTTGATTTCACATAAATATTTTTGAGAAAACTTCCCATACGTATCTGGTTTCACTCAAAAAAAAAAAACAAAACAAAACAAAAAAAAATTTTCACCGTGACGGAATCGAACCCTTGGGTGCAAAACTCGCAGTCTATGATGCTAACCACTAGGCCATGCGCACCGATGCGAACGTTGTTGATGATTTCAATGAATAGAAAACAAGAAAAAAATCCATTAGGAACACTCACATGAGCACAAAAAAGGAGGGAGAAGCTTTTTAGCACCTTTCTTTGTTTCCTCTTATTCATCTCTCATCTCAACCAAAAACACATACACACAACAAATCAATCACGGATTAAACCAGGGCAAATTTCTGTGCCGCTTCTATAGAGAGCCTCCTCCCCGCCCCGTTTTTCTTTTTCAGCAAATCGACGCTCCGCCCACACGCCCCCCAAATTCAACTCCTCAACAACGTTCGTCTTCTTTTTTTCTGTTTTCTTGTTTTTTTTTCGTGTTTTTTTTTGGCCGGTGAACAAGGGATATCGTGGCAAATGGGTACAAGTCAATCAACATCGAGAGCTGCCAAGTTTAGTGGAAATTCGGCGACGAGAAGAAGTGTTAGAGTCACTAAAAGTGGTAAGTTTCAGGAAAAAAAGAAAAAAAATTAAAAATTTGAAATTTATCTCGCGGATGTGTGTGTCGCTGCGAGACCATCGGCCAGAAAACTGCATGTTTCTTTTATTTTTTTAATTTAATTTTTTTATTTTTCATTTATTTTTTATTGAGGTCTCGCAACGACACACATAATTTATATATTAAATTTTTTAAGGAACACATTTTCTTAAATTTAACTTTTTCGAATTTTTTTTCTGTTTTTGAAGATGGTCTCGCAGCGACACACAAACTTTATGAAATCAAATTTTCATTTTTCTCTAAACAAAAAAAAAACATCGCACACTTTTGTGGGCGGAGCCTAAATCAACGAGATAGCATTGATAATGAGGAGATTTAGAGAAAAAACAATTAGAGACGCAGACATGAAAACACTCCTTTTCCCGTGAGTTGTTTGCAATAAAATTATTTTTTTTAATAATGTCTGCACCCTCTCTCACTCTCAACGTTAAATGGATGTAAATTACATGATGTTCCTTTCAGCTACTGTAGAATATTAAACTTTTTGTAGGCGGAGTCAAAATCAACGAAATAGCATGTAGTATGGAGACATGGAGAAAAACAAAAAATTTTTTGACGTTCCTTTAAACTACTGTACTTATTTCGCGCGTCTTTAGCAGTATTTTAAAGGAATATATTTTTAAAAGATTCTTTTTCTCTATATGTTCCTTGAAACTACTGTACTTGCCCATTTTTCTCCAAAAATCTTAATAACATGGAATTTTCCTCAAAAAAAAAGCACAGACACAGACACACGCGAAGAAGATGAATAGATCCTTGTTCGAAATGGCTTCAATTCAATTTCCTCCCATTTTTTCCTTTTTTTCAGCCTGTTTTTTCCTCAAAACCAAACATGTTTCATTAGTAGTATCATCATCAAAAAACGACAGAAAAAAAGATTATCCGATTTTGTTTTTTATTTTTCAGCGCCGTCAACTGATCCGACGATAAGAAGGACAACGTCGGTGAGGAATACCAATCGAAACGTCAAAGAGTTTTCCAAATTTTGGTCGGATGGTTAGTGAAGAGAGTACGAGACGCAGAGTTTTTTTTTCTCTGCGTCTCGTAGTCTGACTTCTCTGAGAGTGAACTGAATCGACGAGATATTATTGGAATATGAGAGATTTAGAGACAAGGTCACGAAATTTAATTTTAGAGTTTTCGAGATCTCAAAATTTGGGGAAGCAGGGAGGAAAAAGTACAGTACTTTTTTGTTCGAAAAAAAATTGATAATTAGATATTTTGAGAGAGTACGAGACGCAGAGAAATTTTTTTTTTTGACCGGTGATGAAAATTCGGTCCGAAAAAAACCCTAAAATTCTGAGAATTTTTAACTTTTTTTTCAATTTCGATTTTTTCCCTCAAAAATTTTAAAAAAGTGAGCCGGGCGCGATTTTTCGGACTTGAAAAATTCTGAAAAATCGAACGAATTTTAGTCCATAAAAAGAACGAAAAAAATTATACCCGGTCTGATTTTTAGGCCCGAAAAATTCTGAAAAAAACTGAAAATTTCGAGAGACGCAGAAGTAATACTTTTCATTCTTCTCTGCGCTCTCTCTCTCTCTCTCACAGTCTCTAGTTTTCTGTGCTTCTCTAATCACCCGTTATATCAAGCCACTGACAAATGATAGAGTGAGAGACGAAGATAGTTTTTCTCTGCGTCTCTCATACTCTCACAATTTGCTCGTTTTTTAGGAGGAAATGTGACACGTTCCAAACAATCAGCAACACGTTCATCGACACGTCGAAGTAGCACAAAAGTGAAAAATGGCACAAATTCAACAAAACGGAATAGATGTTGGTTTTTTTTTCAATTTTGAAAAGAAAAAATTCCAAAAACATCAAGTGCGCTCTAGCGAAACTGTGTTTTGAATTGCATTTTTTTGGCGGTAAAATTTGGAAAAAAACATTTTTAGCGCAGTTTTTTGTCTGAAAAATCAAATTTTTTCACATTTGGAGCACAAAAAACAATTTCTCACCTTACGACACTCTGCTTCAACACTTGTGTTAAACACAGGGCAACGCGGAGTGTCGTACAAACCGCCTGCAAACCGCCAATTTATTTTTTCAGCCGAAAATTTGGAAAAAATATTTTTAGCGCAATTTTTGTCTGAAAAAACCAAAGAAAACTACATTTTCAAGAAATGTGAAAAATATTGATTTTGGCGTCAAATTTTTTCTTGTTCAAACGACACTCCCCTTTTACACTTGTGTTAAACACAGGACAAAGCGGAGTGTCGTACAAACCGCATGTGAGGATGCTTTAATCACATGCAGGAGTTGCTTTAACTTTTCAAAATTCAAATTTCATTTTTTTGTTCCAAAGTAATTTTGCAGCCGTTGATCAACTAAGCAACGCAGCCGGCAGTCAATCATCAACATCGACACGTCGAGCAAGTCATTGTACACCGGGTCAGATGACGGTTAAGCGTGAAAGGGTAAGGCTTAGCAGGGTACCAAAATTTTGTCAAAATTTTTGAAAAAAAAATCATAGTTTTTTTGTGTCAAATTTTCAAGCGTGACCTATAAACTTTGTCACTATGAATTTTCGACCAAAAAAAAATGTCACGCTTTTTTTTCCCGTCTGATTAGGTGTTGAATGACAATGAATGCCACTCAATTATGCACCTCTTCTTGTCGTGTTCTAAATTGAATAAATTAGAATGAGAGAGCTGAATGACAAGGAAAAAAGGAGAAGAAAAAACAATTTTCAGACAAAAAAATAGGGGATACTTTTTGATTTTTCGCGAAAAGTTTCTTTAACGAAAATGTACTGTATTTGGCAATTTTTTCAGGGCGAGAACGATGAAAATTGGCCCAGAAACATTTTTTTTTTGTTGAAAAATATGTTTATGACAAAAAAAAATCAGGACCCAGCGAAAATCTCGGCAAAACACCGGAAAATTATTTTTTCGAGAAATTTCGGTACCTTTTTAAAGGGTCTTGTTCAGTTTTCTACAGTAATCTTTTTTTTCCGAAAATGAATACTGCAATTTTTGAAAATCTGAGAATTTTCCAATTTTCATCAAAATAGTTTCCTCTAATTTTTTAATGAAGCAGGTAGAGAGAGTGAGACGCAGAGAAAACCAAAAAATGTGTCAAACTCTGCGTCTCTCTCTCTCTCTCTCTAAACTTTTTTGGCCAAATATTCAATAAAAATTTCTACAGACAGCCTCTCGAAAACGTGGCGGCAGTGTTCGACAATCGCCATCACCACGCTACAGTGATCCACAACCAACACCTCGTTCAACCGTCCAAACACCAGATGTAAGTGTTAAAGCAACTCCTACAAACTATGTGAAAAAAGATGAAAAATGAGCTAATTTGAGCAATAAACCAACACCGATGGTGTGTACGACACTCCGCTTTTACACTTGTGTTAAACAAGGGGCAGAGCGGAGTGTCGTAGGTGGAAATTTGAAAAACTCAATTTTGTTCGTCGAGGAGTTCGCTTTTCTTTTTGTTATTTCTAACTTGCGGTGTACGACACTTCGCTCTGCCCCTTCTTTAGCACATGTGTAAAAGCGGAGTTTCGTTAGGTGGAAATTTGAAAAGATGGAATCGCGCATGTTCACCTTTTCTCTAGCTCACTCTCCTCTTTTGTCTTGTCCCTCACAGGCGGTGTGTACGACACTCCGCTCTGCCCCTTGTTTAACACATGAGGCAAAGCGGAGTGTCGTAGATGGAAATTCTCTTTTTTCAGCTAAATCAAGCAGCGAATCGTCTGAAACGTCTGAGTCTAACACCCAACACCTACTATCAAACCTATCAAGATTCACCGGAAACTGCAATTTACTGAAATTTGAATAAAAAAGTTTTTTTTTGCTATTTAAAATATAATTTATTATTTGAGAAAAAAGGGAGAAACAAATACCCAACACGAAACTTAAAGCTACAAAATATGCTTTGGAAGAAAATGCATGATGATGATGATGATTTATATACAAACAAATACCGATCGAGGAGGAAAATACTGTTTTTTTTTTTGTTTTTATCGAAGCATAAGGCGAGAAGGCGTCTGCAAAATTTCCATTTTTTTTCTGGGAAAACTAAAGAAAAAAACACCGTCTGGGTTGGAAATTTTTTCGAAATAGTTTTTTGTCCGAAAAAATCGGAATTTTTTTCTGACGGGAATCTCTCGACAGAAATATTTTAAAGAATTTTCCCCGACGTATTTTGAAAAAAAAATCTGTCAGAAATGTTTTCCTGAAAATCTTTCCGAAATAGTTTTTTGTCCAAAAAATTCCGAATTTTTTGAAAAAAAAAATAGGATTTTTTTGTCGAAATTTTTTCCGAAAGTTTTTTGTCTAAAATTTTCTAGTTTTTCCGAAAATCCCAAAAATTCGGGTTGAAAATTTTTCGAAAAAAACTATTTTCGAAATAAAAAATCGGATTTTTATCTGAAAAATATTTTCGCAGGTGCCTAGAATCGAACTTTCGACCTTTCGATTTGAACAAAACACATCACAACATTTCAAAACTTACCAACTAACTGTTTCATTTTTTCAAATCTCCACATTAATCTGTGAATTTTAGATGAGTCAACGAATCGAATTTACGAAAAATAAAAAAAGAAGAAAAGAAAAACTAACCGTGGCTTCCGAATCATCAAAAAACTGTCGTTCCCAGTCCAATCTATCAGGCCCCGGATTGTCAAGCCCATTAGTCAACGGCTGTTGCTGCTGATTCAGTGCTCGATTCGATCGGCCTCCCATTGGCAGATAAGTGGCGCCGGTTTGCCCAGGATTTGCCGAATTCGACGACGCTGATGAGGCGGAAATGCGCCATCGAGCAGTTCCGCCAATCAAATCGGCTCTTCTGCAGAGAAAAGGAGAGAAAATGTGACGTTTTTTGTTTATTGGTCAGTGCACTTTTTCGTCTGACTTTTTTTCTAATGACAAAAAAGTCAATTAATTCACCTTTTTTTGCCCAAAAAAAGGTCTCTCGTCAAGAAAATTGACGAAAAATGTTGTATTATAGGGTTGAAAAAATAAAAAAAATGGAGGAGAACCAATATGGCCTAGAAAACCAAATGGGCGGGGCTCAATAAAGTACATTTTCTCACGTTTTTATATTTATATCGTTCTCTAAATTTTTCGTGCTGACAAAATCTGATATTCGATTTGATAAAGAACAGAAAATCCTTGATTTTCAAAACTTGGCAAGAAAAAAAACTCACTTTTTCCTGTGACTAACAACAATTTTGACAATCAACGAAACGGCCACAATAAACACAACCAATGAAATGAACGCGATTGATGTTGGCGAATGACCATCATTTTCTGGCACTGGTGTAGCTGCAAAAACAGGTTGGAAAATTATTTTCAAAATTTCAGGGGCGTTTTTTCCAAAGTCTGTATTGCTCTTGATTTCATACCTGATCTATGAAAGTCCGTGAAAAAAAGATTAAACATAAAGAGAAAAAAATGAGCAAGTTTTGAAATTTTTTTACATGATTTTTTTTCGAAAAAGTCAAACCTTACTCCGCCCATTTTTGAAGGCCGCGTGGTTTTTCTTCTAAACTTACAAATTTTAGAAGTAAAACAAACTCCGCCCATTTTTGTGTGCGGCTTTTTTCTTGCGAAGCTTTGACATCTCTTGGTGAGGTGACCAACTTTCCAGAGAGAGTAAAGCGCCCGAAAAGTTTCGCGCCATTTTTAATGAATTTGTCTGGGTCTCGTCACGAAAAGGGACTGTAGTTTAAAGATTTTTTTCTAGGGGTACTGTACTTTCACGATCTTTGGGGTTAAAAATCTCGAAAAAAACCTACATTTAATATATTCCGATGTAGTACTACTCAAAATTCGACTAGTAGTTGTTGTAATTACTGTAGGTACAGTACTCGTTGTAGTTGTTGTTGTTGATGGCAACATTGTCGTCGTACTCGTAGTAGTACTGTTGCTCGTAGTAGTTATAATTCCAGTCGTATTTTCCACCAAAATCGTTGTGACATTAGTGAGCATCGTCGAATTGCCCAACAACATCTCTGCCATTCTGAAATTCTGCGCTTTTAAATAAATGAAAAAAGAAAGAAATAAAATATTCGAGGGTATTCAAATAACCCAATTAGGAAGAGCCATCAATTCACAAAAAGACACAAAAAATAGATACATATATATAAGCTGCAAAAAATAAAAATAGGAAAATAGTGGTGTTTTTGTTGAAATACATGTAGAAATATTATGGTGTAAAGCAACAAAAAAGGCGGGTTTTGGTGTATATTTTAAAGGGGGAGAGGCGAAAATTCGAAGAAAAATAATAAATATATTCAGTGATGAGAGGCGCCACATTTTACTTCATTTCTTGTCCAATTCTATAAGTGTGTGCCTGGAAAAAAAAACATTGAATGTTTGTTTGAAATGTGGCAAACAGCAAGGAATCGATAATTTTTTTCGAGGCGAGAAAAAAATGAAAATGGATTTTTGGCGACTTTTTTCAATAAGATTTTTTTCGGAGAAAAAAAGATTGATTGGTTTTTCGAAGGGCAAGAACGTTGAAAATTCAGCACGAAACTTGTCGAATTTTTTGCGTGAAAATTTGGACATTTCGAAACCGCATGAAATTATCACGAAAATATCCAAGAAATTTTTTTTCGCGCTTTCAATAAAATTGTGTACCGACATTTTACTGGTTGCGCCATACGGAATTTCGTGCGGTTTCAAAACATCCCGGAACCATAGTTAGAATTTTTGAAAATAAAAATTTTTTTTGGTTTTTGGCGATGATTTTTTCAGAAAAAAATCGATTTTTTGGAATTTTTTCAGTTTTAAGTTTGAAAATTTTGGTTGTCAAAAAATTCCGAAATGAGGAGAGAAATGGGTCACGCCTCGAGTTTTTGACATTTTTTCTTGGGTTGTAGTTGTCAGTCAAGGTTAAAAACTTTTTGATAACAATTTCATGGCAAATACAAAACTACAGTACTTTCTCGACAAAATTTTGACACCCCCCAAAAAATCGGCCAACCTTATTCCAATCCATTTTCGCTCGTGTCACTGGCAATTGTCGCCGAAGTGCTCTAAACGTGTGCTCGCTCATGTTCGAATAATTCTCCAACAGGCTCTTCTGATATTTGTTCTCCTCGTCGCTGATTACACGGAAAACTTCTTGGGCGGTTTTGTCGAAGTCGGCCGAAACGGCCACTTTGACGACTGGTTCTTTGCTCGAGAACAATTGAACGTTGCCATCTTCGTAGTAGTGAACGTGCGAGTGAATTGAACCCTTCAAATCTTGTTGACCCGATTTTCCGTCGCCAACTGGTATTGTCCATTCGGATCGAATTCGGCCGTTGCTGCAAAAACAATTTTTAGGAAAAAAATAGATGACCTAGAAAATTCGAAAACTAGTCCCTGGTAGAAAAATTCAACGATTTTTCACTGAAAAGTTAACCCTAGTTTTTTAAATTTCTAGGTTCGAAACTTTTTTTTCGCTGGGGGGGGGGGGGGTGGTTCGAAACTTTTTTTTTAGGTTCGAAACTTTTTTTTTCAAAATTTCTCACTGAAAAATTGATTTTTTTTGCGGCTTTTGAAGTTCGAAATAATTAAATCCCGCACTTTTCGAATTTTCATCTTTTTAAAACTTTTTTGCATTGAAAAATGACCCGAAAAATATGGATTTTTTAATTTTTGTTGGCCTAGAAAATCGGAAACTAGTCCCTGAAGAAAAATCCCGCATTTTTTCACTGAAAAATTGATTTTTCCCTCACTTCTCGCATTTTCAGGCGAGAAAAACTTTTTTTTTGCACTGAAAACTTTTTTAACTTTTTAAAAATTTCCCAAACTCACGTATAATTCTTGGGTTGAAATTGATGCGATTCAATACAAACCGTGAATACACCATTCTTCACAAACACCACACCAGTTCCCGTTTTCGAATAATAGCTCTCAACATAGGTGTCCAACTCCTTTTGCAACGCGACTCGCCATTGTTCGACAATGTTGTTGGTGTCGGCCGAATGTGGTTGTAAATCGCTGGCCTCTTTTCGAACATGATCATATTTGAAGCTCTTTTTCGACACCTCGTCGTAGAATCGGCCGTTTCCCAAATCGTTGTGCGGTGTGATGAGCGTCTGTTTTTGGACGCCGTCCAATTTGACGGGCACAAATTGTCCAATGTTGTATTGAGCTATCGCGGTCACACATTTGTCTTTGAGCAATTCGTCGTTTTTGAGCAACATACGAACAGAGTTGAACACCTGAAAAACAACAACATTTTGGACTAAATTTGAAGAAGTATGGTAGTTTTCAGTTTTCGTGACGAGACCCAGATTAATTTTTGTGTTTTTTTAAATTCTTGTGCCATACCTCGAAAACTCCCCATGAATCTAAAATCTGAACAATTTTAAAAGTCAAAAAGATGAGAGAGAGAGAGAGGATGTGAGGTGGAGACGCAGACAATTTCATTTCCACGTTTTTATTCGTATCCAGAAAGAAACGGGAATTTGTTGTTTTTTTTTGTTGGAAATGAAGAACAACTTTTGATAAACATTTTTGCGTCTCTCGACCTAGCGAAATAGTGCGTGAAAATGAGAGAATCAGGTTTTCACTAAAAACTTTTTCTCGAACTCCGGGAGCAAAGTTTTCCCAGCGGATGACGACCAAGACGGCTTTTGCCCTTTTTTTATTTTTTCAAAATGTGCTGGAATATCAAACTTGTCCAAATTTCTCACGAAAACAAAACAAACCGACCTCATTAAACTCTCCCGGCGGTGCATGCTTGATGAAATCCGAAGCGATTCGAACCTTCTCAGCATCACTAATCTCCGACATTCTGAAAAATAATATAATAAAATATAGAATGAAGGCGAAATCGAAAAAGGATGAGTAAGTGACGAACGAGAGAAATGCGACCAATGAAGAAAACGAGAAAACAAGACATTGATTTTGTCAACAGAGCATTGTTGCTCACTCTGCGTCTCTTCTCTCCAACATTGTTTATTTTTCGTTTTTTTTGTTGAGCAAATCAAGTGGAGATTTGATTAATAAGAATAGAAAATGGAACAGGGTTTATTGAAAACCACATATTCAATAGAATCTCCCCCATAAATTAGAAAAGGACGCATTACTCTTTCTGGAATGTTAGTGACCTTCCCAAAACTGTGAAAATTCTTGGAAAAAATGTGTTTTTGACCCTACACGTCGCAGACAAAAATAAGCGGGGCTTGTTTTAGGCTAATGTGAAATGTTTGTGAAACAAGGAATTTCTCAATAAGAACTTTCAAAGAAAAATCCGAAAAAACCTGAAAATTGCAATTTTCCGTCAAAAAGTTGGTGAAGTTGTGACCTCCGCATTAAAATGCGGCAAATATGATGTATGCTTATAATTATAGGCATTCAATCTCAGCAAAATAAGGTGATCATATGAGTTTGTTCTTTAGAAAATTGAAAGAAAAAAATGACCTAGAATTCGTCAGTCGGCGGCTAGGCCACGATGTCGTGTACTTCTTCCGGAGTAGTGAGAAAATTAATTTTGCAAAAATTTGGCTTTCAAGAAACATTTAAATGATCTTACTTGTCCTTTCTCAGTGCACAAAAACCATCAAATTGCATTTTTTCAGATTTTGTGAAAAACCATTCCCTTTTAAAGAATTTTGTGGTCTTCAGGCGAGATTGATTTTTTCTCATCGTAAGTTTTTATAAAAAAATGTTTTCCTAATTTTGCAAAAAGTTGATTTCTCAAAATTTTTTGAATCCATTTATTACTCAACTCTTTATTCAATCAAGAAATAGAACATAAACACTAAAATTTTGGAAACGACAATTGTCGCGACGAAAATAAAATAAAAATCTATACTTGAGAAAAAAAACCTAAAAAAGGTGAGCGTCAAGGCGACGCAAACGACGCGGACGATTTCTACGGACAACACGACTCTGCTCGACTGGCGTACGTTGAATTTGACCAAATGTTTCTATTTCCCATAAACAAAGAGTTCGATAGACAATGCAATCGAGAACGAAGAGACTGACGAGAAAAACCATAAGAATATCCAGAATGACCCAGTTCTCACGCAAGTCAACATCGAGCTCTTTGCAGAGCACATTTTTGCATGATTTTACTTTCCAATTGATCGAATGACAGGATAAATCAGCGGATTGAATTTTAGCCTGAAACGAGTTGTGTAAACATTAAAAAGTTAAACATTTTCAGAAACACTCACTTCAATTTCTTGGATTGATATTTCCATGGATTTCTGAACATCCATTAAAATCGAGTCGATCATCGAGTCCAGGTTTGCATTTCCGCCGGCGAGTTTCTCATTCAATTCAACTCTCTTTATCTCCAATTTCTCTCCAATTTTCAGAAATTCTTCGATCACATCAAGTGACTCCGTCAATTTCGAGGCAGCCGCTTCTGAACAATTTACTCGGATAACATTCTTGGCTTGGAGCATGTATTTCCGCATCTCGATCAATTCATTCTTCAACTTTTCGTCGTCCAACTTGAGAAGTGCGATGCCATTTCCGATTTGGTCGAATTCGCTCATCAAGTGGCTGGCAACAATGTCCTTATCTAGCGAAAATGTGTCGTTGAATGCCGAGAAAACCGTCAGAAGACCAGGTTGACAAATTCGGATCGGTGCCAAATGAGAATTTGTTGGTTTCCATTCGGTTGTCAGTTGAGGTAGACCAATCTTTTCAACTTCAGCTGGACACGAAAAACGTGAAATCAACAACACAAAAGTCGCCAGAAAAAGAACATTGGCAGCTGACAACGATGCGGCGATTGAACAAAGCCGTGCCGACCACTTGTGGTGCATCAGTTTTTCGAAACGACCAAAGCCCAAATAGACCAGAAAAGATGTGAACAAAGACCCAAAAATTTCGTAAAATGTCACATTTTGAATCCATTTGGTCTTGTCGGTGGTGTGTGGCTTCAATTTGCTGATTATCAGTGGTCTTTTTTCATCAATGCTCGCCATATCCAGTTCGAAGTTTTGCAACAGTCCCTGAAAATATACGATAAAATGACCAGGAACAAATCCGAAATCTTACCTTTCTCATTTCGAGCTTCTTTCCAATCAAATTTTCATATTCGGCAGGCAATGTGGCGGTTTCAGCGGATTCAATCAATTTTCTGCCAAAAATGATGAGTTCGTCTCGAATTGTGAACGCGTTTTCTTTGATAGATTGAATACCTGGAGCCATTATTTGAATTTGGGTTTTAATCGAATCGAAGGAGGTGGAGAATTCGGCGACGCACACTTCGTTTTTATTGCTCGCAATCCAAACATTGAACAAGTCGATTGAGTTTCTAGTCGTTTCAAATTCCGATTTGAATTGAGAATAGGTCTGAAATTTTTACGTTAGAAAAACTTTATCAAAGCTTTAGAATCTGATAAGTACGATAGCGTTTCAGCTGATTTAACTAGATATATTCCTTTATTATTGGCAGTTTAACAAAAACAAAATCTGGTCCCGCCACTTTCTATATCGGTTATTTCAAAAAAAAAATCACTTTCGATTTTTGAAGTCCCAATTCCCATTTCTCTTGATTCAAGAGTCTTGAAAAAATTATTTTCGCCAATGCTTTACTATGAAAAAATAAAGATTATTTTATTTTCTTTTGAGAGGAATTTATTCTAATTGACATTTTCATTTTTCAACTCACTTCGGTGAAAATAACCCATCCAACTTGTCCGACTATATGGTTTCCAGCATCTTTGCCATTCATTGTTATTGTCGGCTTGCTGAAGGGTACTTTTTGAAATTCTTCCAATTGATGAATAGAATTCCGAGCCATCTTCATCGCACCTGAAAAAACCTTTTTACAGTAATCCAAAAAAATTCAGACTTTGATACCTCTCCCAATTGTGTTGAAATTGTAGCCGGAGTCGTGGGGAGTCAAATTTGTTGTTGCGCGGTAGACATAAACCGACGCATAATGAATTCCAACAAAGCTCCAAAAACCGAGAAATACGAAAATTTCAGGGCGGTCCCGAAAACGTCTTCGATCGGGCCGGAGCTTCTTCGACCATAGAAGACCCAATCCAAAAATGGAGATTATTGCCGCCAAAGCGGAGAGCGATAACGATACCTCCTTCAGCATAATTGCAAATTATCTGAAAAAATATAGTTTTATTTTTAAAACCAAGAGATAACTAAACCTTTCCAGAGAGAAGAGGGCAAAATGAATGACTAAACGGGCGTCGCACATCCATCGTCGTGTTTGTCACGTCACACACGTGGCATCAATATCTAGGTCACGTTTATTTTATTTATTTTGTGTTCATTCTTTTTTTTTCAGGATACACAATTATTTTTTTCCAATAAAAAAAATTAATTTTTACTTCGTTTTTTTTTAGAGATTTTAGTAGTTTTACACTTGCGTTTTTACCATTTGAGGCTTTTTTTGAAAAAAATAGTTTTGTAATGAGTTTTATGTGGCTGGGTTCTAAAATCTTGCTTTTGGCTGCAAATTTTTAAACATTTTGTATAGATATCGCGTAAATAGATACAATTATTTGTTTTAAAAAGAATTTTCAATTTGAAAAAATTATCAAATCAAGAAAGAAAACGTCGCTCGAGCTCGACATTCTTCGTATTTGATCGTCGATTCAACACTCGACCTGTAAAATAATTTTTAAACTTTAGGATGCGGGGGATTTTCTGAGCAGTATTTTTTTTTTGAGAATTATTTGTATATTCTCATATTCTTCTAGGAAATGTGTTGTATTACTTGTAGTTGAAATTACTGTCGTTTCTGACCAAAAAACATTTATTGTGCATATTTGCGTCACGGTGTTTACACTTCATTCTTTCCAGATTCATGGCCATATATTATTCGTCGTCGACGCGTCATTCAAAATATGCAACGTTGCAACTGATACTATGCTAATAAATCGGGTAACACAAAAATGTGCGCAAATTGTTGAAATATTCAAATGAGAGTATCGGTAAATTCAACGGTCAGTTCCATTTTCAAAAGTTCAAAAACAATTGTCATTTTTGTACAAAAATGAAATCACCGAGTTTAAAGAATTAAGTTTAGAATGAGAATCAGAATTATTTATTACGATAATCAATAATAAGCTGTTAAACACAAATGAAAACTGAATTTTTGAAAATTCATACTATGGAGATTGGGAAGATTGTTTGTTTCCAGAACCGGCTATTCCATTGTTTCTTTCAAAATTCGAGTATTTCAACATCAACGCGTTGAGTATCAATTGACAAATAAAGCTGACAACAACAACTGTAAGATAAATATGGAAAATATCGACTGGAATATCGACTTGATGACAGATTGAACGGCCAGTTTTAGAAAATTTGTCGATGAGAAGGTTGCAGGAGAAATCAGCTGCTACGACCTCATTCTGAAAAATGAGAAATTTAAAAGGTAAATTGTTTCATGGGAAGTTTTACCTGAGTTGGGTCAATCGAATGGTCTTTCAAAAGAGCATAAATTCTCGTGTAATACCAATCAAAAAGGTTGTCAATAGTTTGATTACGATGTTCGAAAAACTCATTAAATTGATCAACCATCGGTTGCATCACTACACTTCCATCGACGATTCCTGCCACCAAATCTCGATAATCGCAAGTTTTTTTGACGTAATTTGGAAAGCATTTATTTTTGCACATCAAATCCAACTTTTCAAACCTTGTATTGAGATCATCCAATGTTTTATTATATTCTTCCGTAAGAACCAGCTTGTGCAATTGAACATATATTTCCGAGTGATGCACTTCTTTACGTTTCTTAATTTCAAAAACTCTTTCCAAATCTTCAAAAAGTATCATAGTGTCGTTTCCCAAACCGCCATAAAATGACGAATCTCGAGCAAGACAAACTGAACTTGGCTCATTTCCAGGGCTAGTTGTAAGAAAGTCTTTGACACCAAAGTTTTGTTCATTCAAAGAACATTTCTCAATTACATCTAACGATAGAACAATGACGGCCACACTAGTCACAAGTGAACAAAATCCAGTAATGCAAATCAGCAACGATGTTCCTTTCAAAAATTTGTCATGATGAAGAAACTTGTGGCCAAAAACAATGATTATGATGGACATGGTTGATAGAAGAATTGAGATTGAACACAATCCAATAACAGCTGTTTTGAAGATTTTCTGTCTATTTGGAAGTTTTTCGATCTGCTCTTCAACCAATTTTCTTCTTGTTGTCGGTGCATTGTTGATATCCAACTCGAGATTGTCAAGCATTTTCTAAAATATTTACTCTGAGTTCAAGTTTATCTAATGGATGTACCTTTCTAACATTCAAACCGTTTTCGACTTTCCATTTTCCATAATTTGTCTTAATGGTTGTTTTCAATTCTTTCGTGAGTTTTAGGAAATAGTTGTTCGTAAACGACCAAATCGGGTCAGCATGATAACGGAAAAAATCGGAAAGTGCTCTAAGGTATGCGTATGTATCAGGTGTCATCATTTTGTGCTCTGCAACCATTTGTTTTTGTGAGCACGGATTCAGTTGAAGTTGTTCGGCCCATGATTTGAAGTCTGTGCTAACCGTATCATCCATTTGAACTTTCACCTTGTATCCAAGTGAGACCTGTAAAATGTTACACCTGAATGGAATCTGTCCATTAATACATCTGTAAAAGTTCGACTCACATCTTTAATCAAACCAACTTTGAGGTCGGCATCGATCTTCAAACGCAAGTCACGAATTATATCATACAACGAAATATACTCGTCGTATCTGCTGATTCTAACCGCACCCAATCGTTGTCGAGCATTAGTGATTATCAGATTGCTCTCTTTAAAAAATAAACATTCACTCTGTTTTTACTTTTGGTGTTCAACTTACCGCTTACAATATCATCCATGTTTCCTTCTTTACCAATTTCTTTATTCGTTCCAATTGCTGCTCCAATCAAACTAATCGATATCAATGTCAGAATCACGAATGGAACGGTCCATAACAATGATATTTTCCCATCTTGTTCTGTTTTCTGCTTGAGTTTCCGAAGAAAAAGAAGAGCGAGCACAGAAACAGTGACAATGATCGAAACGACAGATGTTCCGGTCGAGAGAATTGCCGCCAGTTTCATTTCAGAGTAATGTTCAGAAATGATTCCAAAAAATAAATCCACAAATCATGCCTTTTTTTCGAAGGTCACGGGAATGTATTTTTTTGGCGTTTTTGAGATAGAGTTTTTTTCCGAGTGGTTCACCAAATATTTGTTTACGTAAATTTGAACCTGAAAAATTCTATGTATTGTTGAAAAGTTAGTGACATCAAAATACATTTAAAATATTTTGGAATTTTTTTCAAAAATGAGCGCATTAAAAAGCGCCAAATTTATTGAACAAAAAAGGGAAAAAATATTAATCTTTGATAACTTTAGCGAGCTCAATTTCGTATAGATAATCGAACCCGATTTTTGGCCGTATTCCAACATAGACACTACAAAAAACCGATGGATCCAAAAATTCTGAGGCATTGATATGCGCTTTAGGATCATTGTAGTCGATTTGAATAACAGCTATCGCCCAATCATTGATCACAGTATTCTGAATATCTTGGGCGACAATTGAAGGTTGATTACTTTTTAGGGCCGATTCGATAACCTGTAAGAATTGTGTTTTATCAGGTGGAATGTGAGTCGGGCTCAGAGGTATACCCTTTTTCTCTTGAATTTTCAGATATTTTTTCCGTTTTTTTTGTCGTTATCCACAATGACAAATAGTATCGCTCAATTGTCGATTGGTATCACTCGCTCTAATAACAACACACGCGACGCACAAATGTGAGTGGTCGACAATGTTTCTTTTCCCCTCTTTGTGCGATAGGGCGCGTTTTATCGATTAGCAAACTACACAAGTTGTAAACATATGGCATCAAACATAACCTTCCCAAAAATGGGAAGATGTCTCATCTTTTTTTTTAATGTAGGATAATCAATCAATAACTTATATTTTGGGAAGGTTATGGTTGATGCCATATGTTTACAACTTGTGTAGTTTTTAGCTGGCTAATCGATAAAACGCGCCCCATCGCACAAAAAGGAAAAAAAAAATGTCAACCACTCACGACTATGCGTCGCGGTATTTGCACGCAACAAATAATTTTCAAACTAACATCATATTGCATAGTTTCGTTGAAGCACATCGCAAAACAGTATACAACTCGAGTATTATTGTTAACACAACCATTTTGTTCATTTCGAAAATCGGGGCGATTGAACGTCATTTTTGATTGATCATAACTCGATAGATCAATGTGAAAATCAACTTGAACAGTTTTAGCAGCACGATCACCCTGAACATGAATTTTGCAACGAAAAAAATGGATTCCGACTTACCTGGATACAAAAATTAGTGCCATTTGTAGACACGCCACTAGTCGCCCAGTCACTTATACCACTTCCATTCGTGCTCAACCAACTGGCAGGCGGTGTTGACAAGTCACACCTTCCAATGCCATTTGAAACACCAACAAGTAGAAAAAGAAGAAAAATCGGTGAGAAGCCAATCATTAATGAATTGGGTCGTTGTTTTATCAAACTAAGCTTCTTAGCAAAAATATTTGACACGTCCAAGTGTCGTTTTAACGAATTGATCGATCAGAGAATTCTCATCTTCCGAATAAACACACAAATCAGAGCATTCAACAGTGCCAATTTCATCGGTAAACTCTATAATTTTTTGTTACAATAACCTAAAAAAAACTCGAAACTCTCACCAATTTCTTCAAACTGAATCGGCACATCATAGGGAATAAGATCCGCCCAAATTTGGCACAATTCAGCACTCCAAAATACATCCTCGTTTTCATGAATGCTCTTCACTTTCATTTGAACACAAAACGGTCGTTGAGAGGAATGACTGGAGACAAATTTTTGATCGCATTTTTTTCACTCCTAAACTCACACAAGATTGAGCCTATGAAGTTGTCGAAGTTTGACATGAGTCGTTCCACCAACATCCAAAAATCTGACACGAACCGTTTCGTTTTGAATGCCAAGAATTTCGACTCGTTGCCAAGTTGCGTTGTTTTTCGTGCTGCTCGAGCAAATTGCAAATGTTCGAGAATTTTCCAGAGATTCGGTTCTGCAAAAAAAAAATCAGTGGTTTTGTCGTTGTTTGCAAGGAGATAATGTTTGATAGTTTTTCATACATCATCCCAGACTTAGAAAAAAAATTTTGACAATTTTTCACCAGAAAAAGTCAGACCTGGCATAAGAGGAGAAAAAGCACCGTGACATTTTCTAGAAAAAACATGATTTTCTCTCAAAATTTCAGCTATGTTTCTTTATTTTTTTTTTTATTTTTGTCCTTATGTGACATTTTTTTGATCAAAAATAATTGGTCAAGCACTGGAGAAAAGGTCCCACCTGTTGTTGTTATTTATGATGTTATCAATACTACAATAACAACAGATGTGACCTAATTAGACCTTTTTCACACCTCATAAAATTTGAACTTTCTTTGTGCCGCATGGATTACTGTACAACAGGCTTGGTCGGAGCCGGGAATTCTCCGAAGAGCCAAAACTCACTTTACAAAAAAATGAAAAACTGCTTTTTTTGATAAAAGTATGAATTTTTACCGTAATTTTCAATTTATTAATTCAATTTAAAAAAGTATGATTTTCTGTAAAATGTTTAAAGACACCCTATCCCTCATAAACAGTTTTTTCGAGTTCATAAAAATCTCAAAATTGAAAACTTCAAATTTCGATGTATTTGGTTCAAAAACCCAAAAAATGTTTGAAAGAAAAAACAAAAAAAAATTTTCCGTGGGTTACTGTACCCGCACACACACACAAACGGTGTTTGCGGCCGCCTATCTTCCTGAGAACGAATTCAAAAACAGTTTTTTTCTTTTTTTTTCGACCTCACAAAGTACTTTTTTCAATTTTTGAATTTCACACATCGAAAGTTGAAGTCTTCAATATTGAGATTCTGATAAACACGAGAAATTAATTTCTGAGTGACAAGGAGTCTTTAAATTTTTTCAGCTAATTTGCTCCATTTTAATTGGTTGTCCACAGTGACAAAATTTTAAGAATTTTTTGCTACCCTGTTAGGTCAGGTATGGTTTTTGTCATTCACATTAGCAAAACTGTTTGAGGTATGACAAAAGTAACAAATAATGCAACTCACATTTCGTCAAAACTCAACGGCCGCTGATTATTAACATCTCGATAAAAATCATCCAAACTTTGCGCGAATTCGACCACTTTCTCATACTCTTCGATCAACCAATCATCATTCATATAACTCTGATCATCGCTTTTTTCAATAACTCTAACATACATTTCATACGGTGAAATCGTTGACGTACAATCGACGTAGCCAATCAGATTGGAAGTGTCGTCGGTCTCGAAATTCGAGATAATTCGCATTTCCCATTCATCAGCTTCATCTTTCAGAACGCGCGATTTTTCAAATTGCCAATTGAACGGTAAACTCGAGCGCACCGGATCAATATAAATCTCTTCACTCTTCTCTTTTTCGGAGCATAATTCAACTTTCTAGAAATTCAATCAATAAATCAATTTTTAAAAATTCGAAATCTTACTGTATAATTGCTGGGAAATATTGTTTTACAAACAAAAGGACACGTCGATGCGAATATATCCTCAATGCTAACACTTTCATCACCATCAATTGGAATGCCAAAAAGGTTGACCTGAAAAATAGAATTTCTCAGAAATATGGTAGTGTTTAGAAACTTTCAGAAAAAAAACAATGCCACATTGCAAATCAAAATTTCGTGCCAGTTTCAAATACTGTGATTAAAAATTTTGAAAGTCATAAATGTTAAACTTGAAAAAATTCAATTTTTTCAAAATATGTGTGCAATGTTGCGTCATTTGTAGTGTAGTCAAATATTTGTGTGTACTTTTTTGAATTTATAATAATTCAATAGAGTATACATGAAATATTTTTGTCAATTTTTCAAGGTGGCAAAAAATTTCACAATATTTTGACAAACTTTTGTATTTTTTAGGCCCGATTCTGACAAACCTTCACTGTTCCACGATCAAACGAAGTATCCAAATCATAATCAGTTGTTGTGATCTCAAAGTTCTCAAACTGCATGATTATCTCTTCAAATTTCGCGCATTGTTCTGCTGACCATTCATTGTTCTGAAAATTACCATTTTCCAATTTTTCCCCCATTTTTTTTGCCCAAATACATTTACTGTTTCACATCTCGCCAATCCAACATGTATTACTTGCCAGGGATAATAACACTGTTCGATTTCAATTTTGAAAATACACTGTAATCGGTGAACATTGAGAAAAATAAATTAAATTTAAAGGCTCACCGAATTATGCACAAAATGTGTTAAACCATGGTCAACGAAAAATACTTTGGCACATTGCTCCTTTTCGAATTTTTTCAAAATTTGACACCTTCCCAATGCTCTCTCACCAATTGGGGCCAATGCAAATCTACCAACAGCGTAGTCGGTGAATAGAATTGGCCGGTATCTGAAAAATTAAAAATTGTTTTTTTTTTTTGGTAAAAAAATTTGGCTCCAGGACGTTTCGAAATTGCATGAAATCCCAAGGAAAAAGAGGAAGAAATGTTTGTTTGTCTTACTGTATGGTGCATCCAGTGAGATGTCGGTACACAAATTTATTGAGCGAGTGAGGAAAAACAATAAGACTTGGATATTTCCTGATATTTTTATGATTATTTCATGCGGTTTCGAGATGTCGTGGTTTCCAAACGCCCCGGAAATTTACAGTAAAATAATGTCACAGACATTTTTTATGAAAATTCAAACGCCACAAAAACTTGAATTTTTAGGCAAAAATTTTGATGCTCCCCAAAAAAATCTTACGGTTCAATGTAAATCAATTGATCGGCAACATGATTTATTGGTCGAACGAAGAACGAATCAGGAGTTTCAATTCGCAAAATTTCGATCTTGGCAGCCTGTTTTAATGAAATCCTGTGTATCTGAAAATAACCTTGAACTTTCTGTTTCCCTGAAAATGTATTACCGTTGGTGTGTGGTCGAACATTTGTCTGAAAACGTTGTTATGTTATTTGAACAAAGTTAGAATAACCAAAATATGTTTGAAGGCTCAACAAGATTAGTAGTCCCCACTCTCGAAAAAAAATAATTTTTTTTCAAATTTATTAAAAATTTGGTAATAATTTAAACGCATTTGAAACATAAATAAAACAATACATTTTGGAGGGTTGGTTTCTATTTATATATAAATCCCGTTATCAGTTGTCCTCAGTTCTTGGCTGTTGAAAGGAAAGCAACAAGCGCAGCTGATCCAGAGGTGGACAGAAGGAGGTTGAAAATTGGAGCAACGTTGGCGAGGAGGAAGAAAGCGCTGATAAGCATGATGGTGAGGAAAAGGGAGTTGGTGTAGAAGATTGAGAGGTATGTGGATTCGCTGTCAGCAACTTCGTTTTTGCGGAAAAGAGCGCGCTCCTGGAAAATTGGTTTTAACGTGAGGTCACGTAGAATAGTTTGTTTTATTTTCAAAAAAAAAATTGGAAAGCAAAAATAACACATACCTCCTTTTCCTTGATGCTCATTTTCTTGTCATTTGAGTATTTGGCGTTGATTTCTCTATCAACAGCTGGTCCTCTCTTCATAACAATTTGATGTTTCAAAAGTCTCTTTTGGTTTTTGCACGAGAACGCCAAAAGATAGGCAGTTGAAAGACTCGACAAGGCGAAGACGATCCACGAGTCATTGAGCTCCAATTGATGAACCCCGTAGAACAAATAGAGTGGTGCCAAGGAGATGATCAACGCGTTAACGTAGAAGAAAAGGTTTCCTTTGGTTGAGCTGGCCGGCGAATAGCTCGACAACAAAACTTCTTCCTCTTTTGTCAACTTGGCCATTTTACTAGAAAAAAAAGACTTATACAATACAAAGTACTAAACAAAAAATGAGTGACACCAAAACGAAGCGAGTCAACCCATGCAAAATCCAACGTGTGTTCGTCGCTTTGTCCACATCTTCTCCAAGTCTGCACGTTCATGTCGGCGTGTTGACACAGGACTCCGCCCCCAGCGACCTACTGAATGTGCGTCGTACCCTTTATAACACACACTGCAGTGATGAGAGGGTCGCTACGCACTGCAACTGCAAACAATTGGCTCGTAGCCAGATTGTGTACCGTAATACTCAATAAAAACTCCTTGGCAGTCGTCACTCTGCGTTTTATTCTAGTTGTCACAGTTTTCGCTCTTGTTCCTCAGAAAAATTATATTCATTTTTTTGTTTTTCAGTCTAAGTAACAATGGCCGATTCAGGACGTAGCCCAAGACCAGCCGGAAACGCTGTCCGTCAACGCAAAGGAGGTAATAACTTTAATTCATTTTTCCCAATAAATTCCATTTTTTTCCAGGTGCCACAGCAGCGCCAGCTCGCGCTCGCGGCGGAAACAACGGCGGACTCTGGCGCTTCTACACCGAAGACTCAACTGGTCTGAAAATTGGACCAGTTCCAGTGTTGGTCATGTCGTTGGTGTTCATCGCGTCCGTCTTCGTTCTTCACATCTGGGGAAAGTTCACAAGAAGTCGCGCTTAGATCGAAAATGACGCCTAGCAACAGAAACGTATATGGGTCAATGTTGTTGTTTCTTCTTCTTCTTGAAAGAGAGCATGTAATTTATTTTCCATTTTTTCCAATCGCAAAGTTTTATATATTTTATCCATAAAAATTCTATGAAAAAACAAGAAAAAAAACAACGACTATTTTCTCTAGAAACAACAAAAAATTCCTAATCGTCTAATTGCGCCAATTTTTCTGCGTCCAATTTTTTCAGTTGTTTGACAGCCGTTTGTCGCCATTTGATATTTTCCCGTTCCATCAATTCTGAAACTCGTTGATCCCATTCCGATGCAGATTTTAATTCCTATAAGAAGAAATTAGTTCATCAAAAAAAAAAAAGGATTTTCACCTTCTCATAATCTCTTTTGAACAATCTATACGCCTCATTCACCGGTTTATCAATACTCATCGCATATAAGTGAACAACTGCAGAAAGGGTCAAACTGCAAAAATCATTAGATGTTATCTTATCTAGAGGGAAGACCGGGCTCATTTTCGAATATATAAAAACTCGACGCGGCCTACATACCCTGACGAAACACCCAACCCAATCGCTTTCATCGATCCTAATACACCGAGCGGAAATGTGAAGACACCACCAACTAGAGCTAAAATATTAAACACGCTTATTAGAAAGTTGTCTACCTGAGTGTAGAACACAGGCTGTCGCACCTGAAATCGCCGGAAAATACCACGACGAGAATTTGTTGCGATAAGCTGCGGCGTGTGTCGTCAAAAATCTAAAATAATCATTTTCTGATAATTATTCAGAGAAAAAAGTTGAACCTACACAATAGATCCAGAAATGATGGCACATTTGATACCGATTCCGAATCCGCCTTTGGCGAATCGCACAATCGCATAATCGATTTTTCGTTTGACCGCGTCACTCGGACTCAAATATTTACGACCAACATTATTCGTCTCATAGGCATGTCTTGCTTGTGCATAACCAGTCGCACCACCAACCAAGAATCCGCCAAAAAATGACATTCTGACTACCTGAAAAAAAGTTCAAAAGTATAATTTTAGGATTTTTTTATTCACGTGAAAATGTTTATTTTTAAAACGCCCTTTGTCATTTTTGACAAAAATGTTCTTGACAAAATGGTGTGCTGACTGGATTACTGTAAAAATTTTGTGTTTTGAAATTGTGCTCTGTGGAATTTCACGTATTGGCCGAGGTTCGTTCTGATGAATTTTTTCCGCTAAACAGTTTCGATTTTTCAAAATCACTAATGAATTTATTTTTGCACATTTCAAGTCAATTTGGAGTGAGATTCCAACTGTCCGGGCCAGGCCAAAGTGCGCGTATCAGCAAATAAAAAAATCAGAATTTCCGGGCCGGTTTTTTTCCAGATTTTTGAGAAGGTCTGGCCAGAACTATAACTGGCCCAAGAAACAAAAAACTGTACTTTTTTTTGTGAAACTCTTCAATAAAAACGTACGGGTCACGCGACGAAAACTTGGAACTATTTTTCGAATTTTTGACATTTTTCTGTGTTTCAACTTTTTGTCGCTTTTTTCGTGTTTTTGAGAAAAAAAAAATATTTTTGATATTGTCAAATACAACTCACCCGAATCAGTGCATCTCTCTCCATCGAATTCGTCTCATATATTCTCTTTATCCTATCCCACCCATTCAACTCTTCCACTGGATGTTCTTTTGAAGATGGCAATTCTACACGCGGCTCGGGTATCCGTGGTTTCTAAATTACCGTAATTTTCCAATAAAATGAGGTTTCTTTGGTCATACCTCTAACACGACAATTTGTTGTTGCTGACTAGTCGAAGGTTTCCAACCAAGCCATTCCCACCAACCCGTCATTTCTACAACAACAACAAAATCTTCTGTAAGATTTTAGAGCTTTGAAATTCAAAAATTCAATCGTAAAATCTAACGATTAGTTCCAATCAAACAATCGAGTTATTAAAAATTATTCAGTAACAGATAGAAAAACCATAAATTTGAGACATATTCACAAAACTTAACAGGAGCAAAAACAAAAACAGGAAAAAAAAAACAACAAAACCATCAATGTTTCGATTCATCTCCATTCCTCGACATCATTGTCGAAAGAAGTGAGGTGTTGTGGAAGATTTTCGCAAATCTCTCCAAACATTTTGGAGTTGGTACAAGATACGAGACGCTCACTTTTTCTGACGATTCTGCAATTTTTGAAAGGTTAGTTTTTTTTTGAAATTTAATTTGGACTCGGGACATTTTGAAACCGAAATTTTTGAAAAATTTCGCAGTACTTTGATAAATGTGTGTGCCGACATTTCGCGGGTTTCGGAACACATACATTTATTTAAAAACTACGAAAATTTTCATACGGTTTCTAAATTGTCCCGGAGCCTTGAGAGATAACATACCTTCAAATGGCGACGACATTTTTTGACTTGAATATTCTTTGACAACCATTTCAACACATTTCAAGATTTCCAAAATTTGAATCTGAAAGAAAGAGGATTTGAATTAAAATTGTTTAGAAACCGAAAATTTCTGATGTTTTTACGGGGGTTTTTTTCATTCACTATTTTTCTCGGATATTCGACGACAACGGGTTTTTCCTCCTTGTCTAGCTCTTTTTCACTCTCCCCTATTGACCTCCTGGTAAAAAAGGTGTCATCTATTTGTTATTGATTTGGCCCACTGGGTGAGCAGATGTTCTTGTTTTTGTTGTTATCAATAGCATCATCAATGACACCCAGGTGTGACCTTTTCCCTTTTGGGAGGTCGGTGGTCAAGGAAAATGTCACAATGTATTATCGATTAAAAAAGCGGACACTTTTTTTTCTCGCTCGGTCACAAGAGTGTACCAAAATTTTTGTCACTGTGAATGTGGAGAAAAACGGGAAAATGAACCAAAATACGTCTGAACTTGAAGGAAAACATAAATTTATCAAAAAATGTCAGTGTGAGAAATTTAGCCAAAAACTTTTTTTGAAGTTTTGTCACGGTACTTTTCTACTTTTTTTTTCAGATTTTTCAAACTGACAAAATTTTTTTGACAAATTTTGATACCATAGTTTTGTTTCAAAACTGTGAAAAAATTTTTTAGAAAATATTTTTAGCGTTTTCTCTTGTTTTGTTGACCCTTCATATCAACTAAAATCTTTTTTTTCACAAGGACATACGACATATGTCATACGTGTCCTAAGAGGGGAAAAAGTACCGTGTTATTTTTTTTGGACGAAAATTCACAGTGTCATTTTTAAGAAAAACGTTTAGGTCACGGCACGAAAAGTTAAAAATTATGTTTTTCTCACAAACTTTGAGCTATTTTTCCTGTTTTTTCCGTTTTTTTTCGGTCGTTATTCACAATGAGAAAAATATTTTCCCAAGATTTTCACAGTGACGAATGTTTTGAGAAATTTCGGCACCCTCTTAGGCCACAAGGACGACATTTTTGAAATATAATAAATTCGGAAAACTCACCAACTCTCTCAAAACAATCGGCTGAATAGCAAACTCATATTGAAAATGAAGATCATTCAACTGAATGCCAAACTTTGACACTATTTTCAACAGCACACTCTCACACATCCATTTGACTGTTGGCAAACAAACATCGCCAGTCGGCGTGATCCACGGTCGAGGTGTCCATTTTCTGTCATCCGACGATATTTTCCACACGTTCTCATAGTCGATGGTGGCCCATCGTGTTTGATCGACACCGCACTGAATGATTTGTCGTTCGTTGTCCAAATAGTCGAGCGTGTCCAATAGATATTCTGTCGAGTAGTCGACGTTGATGACGAGATCTTCGAGAGTGGCACCGATGTGACGAGTCGATTCGATGATGTCGTATGTCGATTGATATTGAGATCGAAGTGGATCTTCGAATTGCTTGATCCATTCGTTGAAAGGAGCCGACTCTTCCATCGATACCGTTCTGAAATTATGAACTATAGCTTTTTTTTTTGACATTATCCTGGTGCTGGAATTTCGAAAGTTTTCGGATTTAAAAAATTGAAACTTTTTCAGAAAATGTCCTGATTTTTTGCGTAAATAAAAATCTTGCCACCCATTTCTCAAGCTCAAATTTTTCATATTTTCAAAAACTCACTTCTCTAAGAAACGCTGAACATTTTCTAGATGTTTCTCAACATCATCCTCATCTTCCTCTTCCCTCTCATTCACCAAAACCTTATCCAAATGCACGTGAAATTTCTCAAAGTGCAAATTGGCCGATTCCAAATATCGAATCTTTTTTGTCGTCTGATCGCTGTCCATATCTTCGAACGCTTCCATAACATCATCATCGACAATCAAATCCAGTTCATAATGATCGTCAACGAAAGCAGATGCGGCGGCGACGAGAACCGAAGGAGAGTCGCCAAAAAGTTCCGATTCTTCGGCCATACTATCATCAGCATTGTTTATACTTTGCAATAACGATCCGGTTGAATCGATAAGTTCCGGATGATAGCGATGTGAGAAGAAGTGACGGAAGCTGAACAAAAAGTTAGAGGGATAGTTTCGGCATGGGGTAACGATAATATTTTTTTCGGAAACATTGGAACTTTCCAGACAAACGTCCAAACTCCTGAAAAATTTGTCTTTTCGAATTACCAAAAAAAAAAAAAGTATAAATCATGAATTTTTTAAATCAAATTTTTGAGATTTTCAGATTCTTTTTTCATTTTTTGGTCGCCATTAACAGCGACAATATTTTTCAAGTTTTTCAAAAATTTTAGTATTTTTAGGCCCGATTTGTTTCGGTTCCGTCCACTTGATATGACTATTTTTCGTTATTTTCATGACAATTTCAATCGGTTTCGAAACGTCCCAAAAACAAAAACCACTCACTAATACGACAATGTTGCCTGATTCTTCGAAATCAGATCATTTTCGCCTTGCCGCTTTCTCGACACAAGTCCATCACTTCGCAGCGATTGAAGAACATTTTGAAGAATTGTCGGCGAGATTTGTGCGAGCACATTTTCGGCAAAATCGCCATTCATCGAATGAATGAGAACGGAGAGAAGAAGGTTGGCCGCGATGCAGTATTGAATGTGGGGGACGGTTCGTGGAAGTTGAGATCGATACGGTAGCGGATTGTTGACGACGGCTTCTTTGGTAATCAACACATTTGATTGTTCGATGAACTCGTCGAACGCGTTGTCGGTTATCATTGTATGTGGGATACGGTTGTTATCGCTGAAAATCGATATTTTTTCATTCTTAATAGTCACATTTTTCCAAAATCGAGCACGGTCTAATTTCAAGCAAAATTCAGAAAATTTTTGTGTGCCAAAAAACCCTGAACGTGAATTTCTAGTCAGAGCTTTCGGGCCTCTGTCATGACTTTTTTAATCAAAAAGTTTCAGTGAAAAGTTTTGAAAAACTTCAATAAAAATGTATAGATCTTACGACGAAAATCCAAAAGTTAGGATCTTTCACAAATTTTTGACATTTTCATAAAAATCGTTCATTTTTTTCTAGGGGTCTATTTCAAAAGCTGCCTGAAGAGCACTCACCCAAACAACAACTTCATAGCCAATCGATAGGCGTCTTTGAAAAACTCAGTTTTCGTTTGAACCGGCGACACCGGCGCCGTACACAATTGCCAGCGAAGATGTCTCATCTCGGGAAACGTCGACAGATTTCGCACAATTCGTTGCAAATAGGCCAACCGGTTGGGTCGAACCAGCTCTCGAACACCGCACGCCATCAAACTTTGAACGGTTTTCGTCCGCGATTCGGGCACAAATTCATGCATCAAATCGCGCAAAACAGTCGGATCCAACCAGAATCGATAGACCGGATTCAGGAAGAAGCCGACGGCTCGAATCATGATCAATTGATCACGTTCTTTCGATGAGAATCGACATCTTATGAATACCCGATTCGCACTCGAAATACAATCAATACTATCCATTTTTCGTTTATTTTGTTTCGGTCGATTCATATTATTGACAATTCCAGGCTCGACGGCGCCCTTTTTTCTAACCTGCTTCATTGTGAACTCAGCCGCCATCGAGCTAACCGTCTGCATTTTACTTTTCGTCAAATCCAAATCCGTCGGCATCAGCGATTTCATAAAACTATTCCAATCTTTTTGCAACAATGTTACTCGTTCTTCAATCGCCGTTTTGAGAATTTCCGAATCTTTCCGATATTCCGCAATGAACCATGAAACACAAGTTGCCGGATATGTGATAATGTCCCAATTGCGTTTGGCGTGCATAAAAAGAGCACTGTCGAAACCAGCCACACCGTTACGAGGACCGATTGGAAGGTGACATTTCAACGTATCACACCATTCTCGTTCAATCTGTTTTTTGTCGAAATAGCCAGAAGTGTAGTGTCGATGACCGGTCTGACCAGTGTGTTCTTCCAGTCGAAAAGCTAATGGAGTAGATTGAACAATCGCTCGAAGATGATGCCAGAAAAGTGTTATATCGTGCTGAAAAGTTATTTTTGTTTTTTTTTCTCTCATTATCCCACCAAAAATCAACTTACATTCGTCACAAATTCATACGCATATTTGTGAAAATCCCTATAATCACCACTAATTGCAGCATAACCCTTCTCGCTGGTGCTCGTGTCGTACAGTTCTCCATGTCGTGACAACCAGAACATTTCCGAAGTGGCGCCGGGGAAACGTCGGACGTTCGGATTGGGCCCGGTTGCGGCAAGTCCCAACGCGCCCAATAGACACAGCGAGTATTCGATTTGTTTCATCAGTTTCTTGTCGCGGAGAATCGCGTCACGGTGTTGATTTGGCAAATGGCCAACACATAAATGACGGCGATCCGGATGATTCAAGTAGTGAAACAACACATTTTTCTGGAAATATCAAAATTTAACCGAAGCTCGCTCCAAAAAACCCCCTCTTACCTCGATTTTTTTGGGCAGGAATGCATTGATGGCGAGAATCGACAACGGCATGGCGATGACCAAATCCTGTACCATGAACCAACCGGGCGGAGCATCGTCGTATTTTGGCTGAGGTGGAACGTAGCGAAATTGAGGAATGTCGGTTGGGAATATCGGAGCGCTCAGTTCATCGTAACTTGACCAATTTTCAAACGGTTGATTAGGTGGGAATCTGAAAAAATGGAAATTAAGTTTTTTTGGAAGAACTTTCCTAGAGGTATAATTTTGAAAATACCGACATACTTGGGATAATTGTAGACAAGAGCTCAAAGTTATATATCCTAGTAGGTTCAGGTCCAGACTCTATTAGTTACACGAAAAAAGTATGGCTGAAAAGCATGAAAAAGGGGCTAATAGTGATTTATGGTCTGAAATTGAGCCCATTTTTAACACCTACGCCGCGTACCGTGACACAGATTTTAGGGCAAAATTTCATTGTGAAGTTTTTCAAAACATTTGAAAATTATTTCACTGATCCAAGAGTGTACCGAAATTTGCCAACAAAAAAATTTGACAGCGAAAAAAAAACAAAGAAAAATGACTGAAAAGCATGGAAAAGAGGACAATATGATTAATGATCAGAAACTGAAGACAACCATACCATTCGATGATCAGTGCAAGGATGAAGCAAAAAAAAACAAGAGGCAAAACGAACGATACAAGAGAGAAAGAAAAAACACTGAGAAACTAAGAAAAGAGTGAAGAATGAATGAAAGAACACCGCGCGGTATAGAGAGATAGAGAAAGACTCCGCCCCTTTTTCACACCTATCCCGCATACAAAAAGTGGGCGGAGACAACAATCTATCTTTCTTCTTGTGTTCATTTATTCATTCATTTATTCACTCTTCAACTTTTGCTCAGTTTTTTAATATTTTTTTTATTTTTATATTTTATTCAATCCCCTTTTCGATGAGTCAAAAGTTATACCCTCTGTGATCATTTGTCCAGGCTATCCCAAGAATGAATACCGTATCCCAAGTAAAATACCAACTTTTGGAAAAGGTGCCGTGACATTTTTCAAAAAATATATCATGTCAGGCCACGAAAACTGATGGTTTTCTTCAAATTTTTGACAATTCCAACCATTTTTCGCCATTTACACTGACAAAAATTTTTGGTTCCCATTTAGAATAAATTTCAAACCCAAAAAAAAACATACAAATCAAACAACGTCTTGTCTCTCCTATCCTCCGGAATACCATACACAAAATGATATGCAAACTGATGCAAAATAAACAATCTGATCGATTTTCTCTGATATCCAAAACCGTCTCGATCAACATAATAACCCTTGTTGAAAACCCTCTTAGGGCGCGTTGGTGCACCATTGTTATAAACCAACGAGAACTCATAATTGTTTTCTTCTTCGAACTCTTCGACAATTGTATCATCATCGGCCAAATCAATCGAATCGTCGGCCGATTTTTTCGGCTGAGATTTCGCTTTGAGACTATTTCGAACAGCTTGAAGATGAAACAAACTGTATCGATCGGAAATTGTCTTTGGATGTGTCACATTTCCCAAACTTTCGTCAATTACAAACTTCTCTTCTTTCTTCTCTGCTTCTTTTTCCAGTCTACCTTTTCCGAATCTAAAAAAAATCTCGAGATTTAATTTTGAGAGAAAAAACTAACCTCAATTGACCGTGCGGAAAAACTCTTCCTTCTTTCAAAAACGCATCCAAAATAGCTTGAATAGCCGCTTTAACTTCATCATCCTCAACTGATTTCACATCACGATGTGCAATGATTTGAACCGTGTGCTCAATCAGATCCGCCTTCACAATAGCATCCCAAGTGTGTATAAATTTTTTTCGTTGCAAGGCCAGCAAGCATTTTGTCAACGATTTTTTGTCTATCGTATACTTGTATCCTTCGCTGGTCTCTTCTTCGGTGATCAGTCGAATCATGGTGTTTGTCGTGACAATAACTCGACGCTCTTGAACAATTCGAAGAATACGATAGAGTCGTAGAAGAGTAACATCCGAAATTCTCAGCGTGTCTGAAAATTGAGCGTTCTATTTAGATTCGAGAAAAAAAACTGACTAAGATTGGTGTCCGGGAACTTGAGAGCTTCTCCAATTTTGTACGGACACGGAACGCCCATCAACGCCTCAAAATCCTTCATTATTTTCTCAAACTTCTCCGGTTGCTCATTCTCTTTCCAATAGTATCGAATCGATCGAAGTTTTCCCTCCATCTTTTGATATTGTCCAATGTGATCCGGGTTTTCCGTATACGACGTGATAATGTGTTGAGAGACTTTTCTCGAACCAGCCTTCAAGTTTGAATCATAACCCAGCGCATAACCGATTTCAGTTCGTGCTAATCCTTCGGTTCCGTTGTTTCGAATTGTACTTATCACAATGTCTTGTGGCATACGATAGTTCTGTTGAGCAGTCCAAAACGGAGGATTGAATGGAATGTACTGGTTTACTGTAAATTTTGGTTGAATGCATGAGTTGCGCGAAAAATTGAAAACTTGAATAGAACTTTCACAAATTTTTTTTGAAACGTTTCCGCATTTTGAAACTTTTTGTCACTGCGAATGGCCTCAAAAAACTGAAAATGTTAAAAATTCAAAGAAAAATTGTAGTTTTAAATTTTTGTGGCGTGACCCCTTCATTTTTCTTGAAAAATGTCACTGTGAATTTTTTACAAAAAAATTACGGTTTCATTTTTACTTTTAGATGAGGTAAGTTTCATGTATTTTGTTCAATTTTCACGAAAAATCATACCTGGTCAGGGAGGGGGTAAAAGTACCGCGACATTTTTAGAATAAAATTTATAGGTCACGCCACGAAAACTTATAAAGTATGATTTTTTTCTTCAAACTTTTTAGATTTCAAATTTAAATATGTTTCTGATTTCTTTCCCCAGCGACAAAATTCTTATTATAAAACTCACAATTCGTATTTTGATAATTAATCTCGCTGTACTGCTCTTCAAGTTTTTTTGGTGGTTTCGGCTTTTTTGCAGGTGGTTCTGTTTTTTCAACTAAATCAACCTCTTCGAGAGTAACATCTCCAATATTTTGCGAATCATCTTCAACTTCTTCTTCATCAACATCACCCGAAAATATCGGAGCATTTGGAGCCGGTTCTGTCACATCCTTGATATTTTGCAGAAGTGTATATGTGCTAGTTCCAGGCTTGAATTCTTCCATTTGTATCTAAACCTATATTATATATATGATATTTTGAATTAGGAAAATAGATAACTTCAACTGTTTTAAAACAGATTTAAATTTTCACAATGAAATAATTTTTGGTGCTGTACTTTTATACATGATAAGTTTGACATCACAACACGATTTGATTTTATATTAAAATATATTCGAGGAAAATTGTTAGATTTTGGTGGAAAAACATGAGAAATTTGATTTAGTCGATGCGAAGACGTCGATTCAAAGCATCAACGTATGCTTGATGAACCTGTGTTACAAATTGATCGTCAGTTTGCAAAAGATGAGAAATGGCAGAAATAAACTGAAAAATTTAGAATTATTTTTTTTCAGCGTGATGATAAGAACTTACTTGTTGCTTATTGAGTACTGGAGTCGTAGCTCCTGATCCAACAACAAATGCCGGTTCTGGTCGATCGGTTTCTGACTGAAACAATTTTTTTCTTCAGATTTTACGAAGATATAACTCACCGCGACTTCATCATCACCTTCGGATCCATGTACAGATTTGGTTGATATAGCCGTCAATGAAACGGCGGACGAAGAATTGACAAAACCTTGCAAGTGGGCGGGACGAGGTTTGGCAGTTTTCAATAAATCTTTTTCGAGCTCATCAGAAGGTATAGCCGTTCCCGGTTCTTTGAGCGCGTTTTTCGGTTGCTCTTGAATCAAAAGTTTTTGAAGCAACGCCGGCATATTTTCATTTGACGGTTTTGCCGGTTTCGATGATGACGATGGAGTGTCCTGGTATTTTGGCTCATCAGATTTTTGCGCACTTTTCTTTGCCTCGTTGTTCGCTCCACCTCTGATCAGATCAAGGAGTTGAGCACTGCGTGGATCTGAGCTCGACGATACTGAAGTGAGTGATGGAGTCGGATCAGAAGTTGCCGATCTGGCGTCGTTGTTCAATTTTTTGATGAGTTTGTCAACAAGTTTGTAAATGCGCAAACTCTCCTTCGGATCATAGCACCATAAACCGTTGATTGTACCATCTTGTTTACAGAAGAAAATGTATTGCTCATCGTTATTAATTTTCAGCGAAGCAGTAATTGGCTCTATATAATCTTGGGGTGATTGTCGATTTGCGATCATCAAACTAAAAAATGGCCGATCAACTCGTTGATAAACGAACATTGTTCCATCGATGTCGGTCTTTTCCCATGCAGTCTTTTCGGTGCTAAACTTGTAGAGAGCAGCGTGCGGTACTTTATCCAAAATTTGTGTGGCACATGGGTCGATTTTTTGGATTTGTGCAAGGTTTTTTGCGGCCAATTCGATGGCCGCTGCTGAGTTCTTTTTCTTTGAGTCCATATAATCTGAAAAATAACATTTTAAAGCTTGAAAACGCGCTTTGTGAAAGTTCACATGCAAAAAAAAAAACAAAAAAATCGAGATGTGTCGTTTTACGATAAACAACGAGCGATAGGAACAGCGGAGTGTCGTTGTGCATTTTTTTTTGTTTTTTTTTTGGGACAAATTTCATTAAATTTCAATTTTTCAGGTAAAAAAACACATTATGCCAATGTATAAGTTGCCAGCATTGTACTCTAACGATTTTGATGTCAAACCGAAAGAAATCGTTTACAGATTAGCCTCTTATCATGGTTTTCTCGGAGGTTCTCAACCGGAGGAAAATTTGGAAACTGATCCAGTCAAAGTTTTGGAGCAAAAACAACTTGCATTGATTGAGCAATTAAAAAGACAAGCTGCTAGCTTAGGAAATCTTTTGGCTTCAGTCAAACCGGCAGCTGTTGTTCAACCAAAATCTTCGCCAAAAGCAGCTGCGCCGACAACTTCTCAAGAAGCGCCGAAAAAAGACAAAGACGCAAAGAAAGAGGCTAGAAAGGCGGCCAAAGCTGAAGCTAAAACAAAAGTGGCGAGCGGTGATGCACCAGCTGCTAAGAAGACAGCATCAACACCTGGATCTTCCTGGACAGTCGAGGACGACCGAAAAACCTGGGAAACTGGACTCTCGTTGACGGCGAACATTCCATCCAGTCTAGTCAATTATCCACAAGAGTCTTTGGGGCAAGTGCAATTGAAGATCACCAAATCCGACCTCACTTGGGTGCAAAGTCTCGCACTTGTCGGACAAAAACGATCAGTCGCTTTCACTGGAAGTGTTAGCAACAAAGTCGGAAAAGATGCAAAGACAACTGTTAATGTCAAAACTGGTATAATTGTATAAATTTGACAATATTATAAGGTTTCTTGCAGAAAATGAGGTCAGCTTGACAGTAGGAAACGTTACAATCCATTCGAGACCAACTGTGTGGAAATCATTGGGAGTAGCTCTTGGATTGTGGTCAAGAGCACCACAACAAGTTCTCAGCTCTGCTCATCAATCACTTTGGCTCAATAAGGTTAGTTTTTGCTTGTGAAAATTCGAAAAAAAATGATTGAAATCTCTGAAAAGTTTGGAATATTTGAAGAAAAAAATCTTAGTTTCCAAGTGTTCGTGGGGTAAGCTATGCATTTTTCTTAAATGAAAAAACACCATGTTTCTTGCAGTTTTTTCTCAAAAACTAAAAAGTTATCACTCCTTTGAAGTTTTTCCTAGTATTTTTCTAATATGATATATATTTCCAGGCTGATCAAGTTCTCCAAAACACTGCTGACTTATCACTCCTCGAACGTGAAGCATCTCAATTTTTGGCTCGTTTCGACTCGCTCAGTTCTCAATGGGATGTTACAGTAGCTGACATAATTTTCAGAAATCTTGTTAAAGCTACCAGCCAACATTCGAATAATGTCGAAACTTGGACCAAGAAAATTGACAAACTTTTGGTTTAGATTTTTTTTTCCAAAACTATTATAAATTGTTATTCAGTGATGGAAATTTGGATCTTTGAAAGGTTTCTAAACCATCGATTTAATATTTATAGTGTAGAACTTTTTTTTTTGAAATAGAATTTTCAGCCGCAAAAATGCCGTTTATGCATGGTTCCATGCCGCTTCGGCGCACGTTTTTCTACTTACAACAAGGAAAAATCAAATTTCGAGATTCGGTCCATGTCTTCGCTTTAGGATTTAATCGAAAACCAACTCCAGAGCAGGTAAGTATATTCTTAAAATTTTCATTTCACAATAAAATTCAACTTTTCAGGCAGGAGCTCGTGATTTTGTGTACTGGCACTGGGCTCAATTACAATATCACAATCCAAAAGTTCAGTTAGTCAAACATGTTGATAAAGTTATCACTCCATTTGCTAGAGCTTATCTGGGTAAGATCTAAATTTTCAATTTTTGAAAGAAAAAATAAATTCAGATGATGGTCGTGAAGTGCTGTTCGATTTGGACAATTTGAGACGAGAGGAAATTGAAGAAACATTGGCGAAGACGCTCGGAAAAACTGAGCTGGTTGAACGAAGAGAACGATTGGAAAGTATTGCGAAGTTGAATCCGGCCGATTTTGGAAGTAAAAATGAGAGACAGGTAAGGGTTTTTTGGCATAGAAACTCGAGACATATAGAAAAACAGCACTGTGAGAAGATCAGCTTTCTAAAAAATGAATTTCAACTTCGAAGAATTAACTTTTTGATAGAGAAAAATTGTAGTTTTCCTCACGAGACCTAAAATTTCCCAATGGCAAAATTTTCAAGTTTCTTAAATTTCTTGTAGAAAGTACCGTCATTTTGATTAAAAGTTTAAAATGGAATTTTTCAAGAAAAATTTAAAGGTCACGCCACAGAAACCGCAGAATAAATTTTCTTCAAATTTTCGATTTTTTTGAAAATCTTTTTGCTATCCTCTCGGGGCAGTCAAAAATTGCTACTGAGAAAGACCACCAAAAACCTAGAGAAAATCCAATTAACGTTTTTCAGAGAAACCGTATTTTTCGTGACGAGACCTAAAATTTCCCTGGGCAAAAATTTTTTGATGAAAAACATAACATTTCTGTTCTCTACATTATTGATTTTTTAGATTACTGATCTCAGAATGCTCTTTGGCTTGTTGGAAATTCGGTTTTTTCTCTTCTGGTCTAGGCTGAAGAATCGGGGTTTTCAGTGAAAAAAAATTAAAAATCATACTTTTTTTCTAGTGTATCTGTGAAGTTCAAGGCCAACATCCATGTACAAGTCTGCTAAAAGCGCCAAAATGTGTTACTGGAAAATGGAGATGGAACCACAATTTGATCTAATTATTTTCTTTTTTTAGTTTTTCAAAAAAAAAATTCAGAAGTTTTTTAGATCTGTAAATATATAGGTTCATTGTTATTCTTGTTTTGCTCATAAATTCTTCATTCATACATCCTTCTAAATAAATAAACATGATCAAATTTTTGTCACCGTGCAATTTCATCCACTCGTTCTCCTTCTTCTTTTCATCATCTCATGTTACCCGACTATTATTTACATAATCCACCTGATATTCAATTTTGTACTTTTACGCCGCAGAAAAAAATCAGCAAAAATCGTAAAATTTTATGACTAACCAAAAAAACCACCAAAAAAGTGCATATATAATGTTCGCGTCTTCCCCTCTCCATTTTTTTTGTTTGAGAAAAAAAAAACTTTGTGAACAAAAAAATGTTGACGCGACAGAATTCTTCATTTTTTTGTTGGTTTTTTTTTCAAACTTTATTAAATATTTTATTTTTGAAAAAAGGGTCTTGTAAAGAAATCAAAAAATAGATGTCCCTTTAAAATTTGAACAAGTTTCGCTGCGAGACCCAAATCTCTCACGTTCCTATTTTTCTCTGCGTTTTTATTAAAAATTTCTCACGGTGTGAAGAAATAGCACTCAGAAACAAGAGAATTAGAGAAAAGGATTATTTTGGATCTGAAAAATGCCATTACCGTAACCCAATTTTAAAGGGAGAAACAGAAATTTCTGTGGGTCTTAACGAGAAAATTTTTTTTTTTTGAATGTGTACTGTAATTCAAATTTAAAGGGATATCTCTTTTTTGAATTTTGTAAAATTATAAAAAAAATTGTGTACCGTAATCCAAGTTTGAAGGAACATCGCCTTTTTCTGAATTGACTAAAATTAAAAAAGTGTGCACCGTAATCCAAATTTAAAGGAACATCTCTTTTTTTTTAATTTTCTAAAATAAAAAAGTGTACTGTAATCCAAATTTAAAGGAACATAACTTTTTTGCATTTTTCTGAATTATAAAAAAAACGTGTCCCCGTTTAAAGTAACATAACTTCTTTTTTTTCATTAAAAAAAAATTGAAAATGTGTGTACCGTAATCCACGTTCAAAGGGACAGCACCTTTTTTTTGCATTTTCAATCTATAAAAATTTGTGTACAGTAATCCAAATTCAAAGAAACACTTTTTTTTGAACGCCCAAAATTTTGAGAAAGTTCAACATCGTAAAATAAAAGGAACATTTTTTTGGTGGGAAAAAAGTTTAGTTCTCCACCTCTATTTAATCAATACCACTTTCTATTTGTTTTTCTGTCATTTTTTGTGCATACTGAAAAAAGTGTCACTTTTTCTTTCCCCCTCTTCCTCTTTCTTCTTACCTCCTGCCAACGTCCTTGCCGTTCAATTGGCTTTTCTGCGTAAATTCGCAAATTAGTTGGCTTCCCAAATTAAAATGAAAATGAAAAAAACCTTTTAGGCAATCAGGCAGGTCGTTATCTATTATCAATCAGCTTTTTCCTCTCTTTTTCTCTGCGTCTCTCTATCTCTCTTCTCAAAAAAAGAAAAAAAAAAGAAATCATTTTTTTGCCGTCCCGTGGTGGTCGAATTTCGTCTTCTTCTAATCCTGCTGGATTTAATTTATGCTCTTCTGACGAGAGAGCACTTGAGCAAAAGAGACGCAGAGATAGATATGTATTAGTTTTTTGATGAATCTTCACCACCATCTGCCTTTTGTTTATATTTTTGTTCTTTTATTTCTAAATTATTACTATGACGAGGAAAAAGAAAAAAAAAGTAAATAGAGATAGTGATAACCGGTTGCGTTTTCCGGGGCTCTTCATTTTTTTTTTAGTTTTAGTTTTTTTCTCGTTGTGTAATAAAGGGTCTTCCCAACTTGCTTTGGTTTTGTACAAAAGAATTTTAAAGAAAAAAAAAGCGAAAATTTTTATATTTCTCTGCGTCTCCGTGTCTTGCGCGCTATTTCGCCACCCGCATAATATACATATGAATAGCGGACAATTAAAAACGGTGAAGAATTGTGTGTAATCAGAAGAAAAAGAGGAATTTTTTGTTTTTCGTGTTTAAAGGTACATGACGTGGCAAATTACTCATCGACTTTCTTCTTTGGTTTTTTTTTGTGAATCATTATTTTTTTAGAATGGTACTTTTGACGGCGTCTTCGCCGAGTACGAGTATTTTGGAGCGGGCCGATTTGTGTCGGCCGATTCCGGAGAATTCGAGAAAGTTAGCACAGTTGGTCGAGTATGATGAGAGTCGTGTTGAGATGGGGGTTCGTTTTTTTGCGAGGAAAATTTTGAAATTCCTGATTTTGGCCTGGAAAAAAAATCGGCCCGAAATTTTTTTTTGGTAGAATTTTTTTTTCCGAAAAAACGGACCGGGCCAGTTATCTGATATTGTCAATCCGGTCAGATCATCCAACGAGAAAAGTGATCTACCACAAAAAGTCGTTGAAAGATCATGTCAAAATGAGAGATTCAGACGGTAGATCATTTTCTCGTTGGATGATCTGGCTGGATTGACAATATTTAGATACCTTAAATTTTTCTTCTTCGGAATTTTGATCAAAAAATTCCGACAGTTTTTGGTCTGGAAAAAAAATCGGGCCGAAAATTTTCGATATATTTTTTCTGAGAATTCGGGCCGGGCCAAAATGTTTTCTTTGAAATTTTGATATTTACAATTTTTTGGGTTTCTCGAAACCCAGTTTTTTTGTAAGGATTTTTTAACCGAAGTTTTTTTTTTGAAAAATCGGGAAAATTTTGATTCAAATTTTCTTGCTTCATGAAATTTTGGCCTTATTTGTTTTCCCGCAAAATTTGTCAAAAACTATGAAGCCCGATTTTTCTGACATCTCAGTTTTTGGCCTAGAAAAAAATCGGGCCGAAATTTTTTTGGTCCAATTTTTGTTTTTTCGAAAAATCGGGTTGATCTAAGAATTCTGAGACCAGTTTTTTTGTATTTTGAAACTTCGACCTCATTTTTCAGAGAACAAATCTGAAAAACCAGATTTTTGACCCCAATTATCTAGAAAAAAACCCAGGCTCGATTTTTTCCAAAAATAGAAATTTTCAGTCGCACTCAGTGTTCGTTCGCGAAGCTCGTCCACCCGGTGCTCACTATTCCAAGGCAAATGTTCTGTTTCTTCACGGGCAATCGTTTTCAAGTTCAACGTGGCTCGAAAACAACATGTTAAGGTACCCTATTCCCCAAATTTCCAGAAATAATACATTTTTTCTAGAACATTCGCTGCTCTGGGTTATCGAGCCATAGCAATCGATTTGCCCGGTTCAGGCCAGACACGTGGACAAGCTCTAGGCCAAGTGGAAAAATCGACATTTCTAGCGGATTTCATCGAAACTCTTGGTCTCAAAAAAGTGATGGTAATATGCGCCTCAATGGCATCACAATACATTCTACCGCTCATGAAATCTAATCGATATTTGACGTGTGTTGTTGCGGTGGCACCATCGAATACACACGAGGTGACAAGTCCGGCCAGCTATATCACGCCGACACTAGTTGTGTGGGGTGATCGTGACACGTCGTTGGGTCCAACGGCAGCCTCGAATTTGAAAACATTGCCCAATGTCAAGTTGATCAAGATTCCTGACGCTGGACATGCTTGTTATCTTCATAATCCAAAATATTTTGAGAATGTTTGTGTCAATTTTTTTGAACTTATCCGTAATTATCATTGAATGTTGTCGTTTTTTTCACTTTTGATTTTGAACCGGTGATCTTTTGATTTTTAATTATATGAAAAATTGAATTTAAAATTGCTGACGTTTTCTTTGTAGGTTTTCAAGTTCTTGGCGCATACTTCGAACATCCATAATGCGCTGGCGCATTTTCGTGCAGGTTTATAAATTCTGGACAAATTTTCAAGAATTATGATTTGCTAGCGCATTTTTTGTAGATTCAAAAATTTGTGGTGCATGTTTCAAAGATTAATCACTTGCTGGCGCATTTATTGCAGATTAGAATATTAACTTTCAAAAAATAGTTGATCTTCCTTTTTGAAACGTTGGTGATGTTGAACTATTTGAGCTAAACAATTGATTTTTTTTAATTTCGAGAGAATTTTCTAACCGTAATTTTGATTTGATGACTTTTCGATAGCTGGCATTGGACAAAATCATGACCAAAGTTGATAAAAATGAATGGAATGAATAAATTATCATCATGAGGTTTGAGATTGCTGGAAGTGACACCTTTTGAGAGTGTAAGAGACGCAGAGATGTCACGTGAAATTAAATTATTTTTATAAAACGTGATCTCTACTTGGTGAGTTAGAATTTTTAAAAAGGAAAAGTTTAAAAACTCACATTGAGAATTTGGTGTAACTTGAACAAAAAAATAATTGAGTACTGCCATCGGAATGATGACAACAATCATTGGAAGAGCTGATTGTGAATATAAACTGATTATTGAACTTCGATGATTCTTGAAATGTCTCTCTGAAATTAGTCGACGTTTTTTGTAGAGGCAAACGAACAAGCGGAACGATAAATATACAGATAATATGGCAGATACCTGTAAAATGTTTTTTTTGAATTTTGAGTTTTGAAAAAGTTTAACTTACAAGTAACATGAATACAATTGTTATGACTGTATATTCAAACCAAATATTGGTGGCCATATCATAAATATCAACATTATTCAGTGTTAAAATATTGGTTGCCGATGGAAACTTCTGAAATATATATTTTTTCATTTTTTTTTTTTTGAAAATATTTACTCACAGTTTCCAGTAGGGTTTTCATTTGTTGTCGATTCAAATTTGAGAAATAATAGAATATGAAAATGATAATTGCAACACTGTGATAGGAAATTATGAAAATCCAGAAAAATACAAATGATGTTGACGAGTTTCCAATTTGTGCAATTATTCGGTATTTGGCAAGAATTGCCACTATTATCGAGGCGATTTGAGAATAGAGAATGCATTGGAAAATACCCTGGAAACAAGAAGTGTTCCAGCTTAAAAAATGTGCTCCGAACTGGTTCAGGGCTATTTTTTTGGTTTATCTAGGTCACCACGTTGAAAAATTATTTTCCATGGATTTTTGTGATTGAAAAACTTTCAATATTTGTCGTAGCGAGACCTGTAAATAAAAAAAAACTTACCATCTGAACATGAGAACTGATCTCGAAACCTCTCCAAAGTAAACCATTTGTATAACCTGCCAAAATTGGGAACAATAAAATCGGTTGCATAAACAATGTTAAATGAGCATTTGAAATCAGAGAATGAACCTGAACTGTTTTTTAAAAACTCTAAAAAAAGTTTCAAAAACTCACCTGAAGACTCAATAAAAAGCCCTTATAAAGTGCAAAAATGCGTGAATTTCTGCAAATCAAAAAAACTCCAAAACTATTGAAAATCAGAGAAATTCCACCAAAAATAGTGTAAAAATATAAAATATATGGTTGTGGTTGAATATCAACAGTGATTTCGGGATATACGCACATCTGAAAGGTGAAAAAACAACAAAAAAAAAACAATGAAAAAAGTTATTTTTTGACGAAAACTCAATTGTCAAAATGAAATCATGAGTGGTCAAAAAACAAGTGTTTTACTAATAAGAGCAGATGTGGTTTTGTACTCGATGAGAATGTTTTATTCGAGACTTTATCAAAGTTTCACCTGCCGTTTGGGCGAGAGTTTATGAGAGAGCCAATGGGGGTTGGAAGTTTCTCACCGGATTTTTTGAACGATAAAACTGAGCGCAAAAACAAAGGAAGTTATTAGGTTTTAGCTGTAAATATCAGTACAGCTAATGTCATAAAATTATTTCTATGGTGAATGGTTGATTGTTATCACAAGTGAATTGAACACTGAACACATAAACAGAAATTGAATCGAGCTTGATCAACTAGAGCTGTAGATTTTTTAATTTTCACCGTCAAACACAAAAGATTTTTGCGATGTGCAAAGTGAAGAACGGGAAAAAATTGGCAAAAGGAAAAATCGAAAAAAAAACAGTATTTTTTCCAAGAAATATGAAAATCTGCATGTTGGGACATGACTTTCTTTCAATTTTACACACTTTTACATAATTATTTTTTTACGAAAACGATTAATTTCGCCAAAATCCGGAAAAATCACTTTTTTTGTATTTGGAGTAATGCAAAAACGTGTTCACCTATTGTTTGTGAGCCGCCTGAGAAAAATGAATAATCCTCGTAACAATTTTTGATCTTGTCGTAGTTTCGCCGAAGGGGGGAAAGTACCGTGGAAATTTTCAAAAACGTGAAGGTCACGCCACTAAAACGATTTTGATTATGTTTTTTTTTTCAGATTTTTCAGCTTGTTTTAAAATTTTTTAACCCAGTTAGTCCAAGTATGATTTTATGGGGTTTTTCAGTTGAAAAAAAGATGTTAAAAAATGTTTAAAAAAATGATAAAATAACACAAAAAATTGAATTTTTTGTGTTATTTTATCATTTTTTAACATATTTTTTTTCAACTGAATAACCCCATTAGATCTCTTTCCCATTAGTTGGTCGCATGACGTTTTGGAAAATTTCCTTCTCATAAATCATATTTTCTGCGCTTCGTTAACTCTCAAAAATTTCCAAAAAAAAAGCAAACCTCTCAATTTTCCGAGGTTCTCATTAATTAGTGTTTCTCTTCCAGACAAATCCATTGACCTCTTCACTTTTTTCTTCCCAAAATCGAATAATCCATAATTGCACCCACTTCCTCAATTCCTTTCTTCTTCCCATTCATAATTACATCTCGCCCAAACTTTGACACAAATTTCCAAATATTTTTCATTCCTTTTTTTGGCTGTCCTTGAGTTCATATAATATATATTTCCAAGTATATCTCTATCTTGACTGTCCACACTCCACTTCAGTTCTTCTTTCTTTTTTTTTGTTCAAAAAGAAATAATAATAGACACTTGAGATTCGGGATGATCACTTTTGATTCTCTCGATCAGACGACCCAGACAGATTCCGTTTTGTACAAAACATTCGAAGTTTTTAACGGTCCATTTAATTTGGAATCATTCTTTTTCGTAACAAATCGAAATGTCTCGAAAATGTATCATTGATGTTTTTTGTATTTGTCAAACAACGTAAATTCGAAAGCTAAATAGATCGGATTACCTGCTGACCGGCTGAATGTGTGTTTTTCGGATGACATGGTTTTTGTTTCTCTATTTTTTTTGTCTGACTCATGTACGTATCCTCCATAATTAATGTGTCACCTCACCCGTTATTCCTACCTACCAACCAACTGACATTGTCCGCCACCAGCGCCAAAATATTTGCAAAACAGTGTGGTGGAATGAGAGACGGAAAAATTTGTTCGTTGGGTGACTTTTTCATTCTTCTGCTTTTTTATAGGCAAATATTAGAACATTCAATTTCGACATTTTTACATGAATTAGTCATCGAATAGATAACAAAATTTCGTTCAAATGTTCATTTTTTATTCGTATTTTTTCTGCTGCGCAATGCGCAATCATCTGTAATTAAGTTTGCGAACTTTTTGTGGCGATAAAAGTAATATTATTAATCCGGTTTATAAAGAACTTTTTCCCCAATGTCTCATTCAAATGTTTCTTAGTCTAAGGCGAAAAAAAAAACGATAGCCAGTTCTTATCATAATATTTATGCTATGTTATGTTATTATTTATGTATCGTTTTTTTTCTTGTTGGTCGCTGTCGAGAAATATCTATGCACGTAGGATTATTTTTTGCTTCTCACTTTTTTTTCGAATAATAATAATAATAAAAAATAACAGCGAGCTTTTTTTTCGGTGATTAGTGTTCGTTTTTTTCTTACCGCGATGAAATGATTTCTTGTTCGTCATAGCAACCGAGATTTTATATCCATTCATTCAACACAATCCACCCAAACCGGTATCTAATTACCATTCAAATGAGAAAAATTTGCATTTTTTCAAGGAAACCTCATCTGATTTGAAGTCACCGTTTGTTTTTGTGCATCTTGTTGTTTTCCAACACTTTTGAGCTGAAATTTTTAAAAAAGTTTTATACGTGGTTTTAGAAGTGTGAAACAAAGAGTCCATTGTCACCTAGATTATCAGAAAATATTTTTGATAAGGTAATACATTGAAACACTCACATAAAAACTTCTAGAAAGGAACCTTCTAAAACTGTTTTGAATTCAAATATTTGCAAAAAAAATAAATTAAAATTATATTCACACATCTGAAATCCGTGTAACCGTAATAATTTCGTTACGTGACCCGTTGCCCGCCAGTTTAAATTATCGTTTTATTCCTTGAATTTTTATTTTTTCAAAAAAGTGCAATTTTAAGCTGTTTCCACGGTTAGTTAAATGTGCAACAATTAGATGTCACAATTTATTGAACACACATCTCGACCGAAAGTGCGAGCAGTTGTACATCTCCTCGACTTTCGGATAATTGAAATAACTTTGCATTCGAGGCTTTCCGCGCAAGATGTGCTTCGAATGGTTGCAGAACAAGTGGATATCAATTCTTTATGGGATTCTAGATATTTCGGGTTAAGCACAACGGATGAATAGTGAGTTTTGTTTTTATTATTTCGTTGGAAAAATTGTTTTTTGCAGTGGTGAACATTGGCTGGATAGTTCAGTGATATTAATTGACCTTGCACTTGCAATGCCAAATTTCAATGGTGTTCTGATGCTTTCCCATCGTGTCAAGTTTTTCAACGACAATATTTGTGAAATTCAAAGTGTCTCAACAGCCAAATTTTATTTCATCGAAGCTCATAATCAACTAATGAACCACGAACTTCTTGTGAATAGTGATAATTATTTTGAACTGGTTGCTATATTGTTGACAGTTTATGCAGCGGATTGTAGGTAAGAACACGAGGGCCACTTGAAGTAAAAGAAGGAAAAGTTTTCGATGACCAAATTGAACTAGATTTATGCAGAAGGAAAATATACTTGACAAATGTGTCATTTTATTCAATTTTTTTCAGAAAAGACACATTACATGATTTATTATGCCGTATGATGCCGAATGATCATCCACCGAATGTGCTGATAAAAAATAGTCGGACAGAAATTGAGCGAAATATTTATGAGATTTTTGTCAATCATCAAAAACGTCATCTCCGACAGGGAACAGCTATCATGAAGTGAGACTTTTTTTGTCTTTTCCCGGACTACCGTCGGAACGATCAAAAAAATTAGCAGTTTTTCTGTTTTTATGGGCTGTTTTATATGTGAGAAAACAAGCATTCGAATTTATTTTTCTTCTTCTTCTTCACACATTTAGTTTTTTTTTGCAGGTTTATTAAGTTGGCCGAGAAAAGCGAATCGTATGGTTATAGAATGTATCGGTTGATAGATGATGATGATGAAGCATGTTTGGTGTCAATTGGTGGACAGGGAATATTTGTGTATAGAAGATCGAAGATGGAAAATCTTGTCACTTTGTATTTAGTGAGTTTTGATTTTTCAAACGTAATTTAAAAATTGTTTCATTGTCAAGCAAAAATTCTAGTTTTTAGAATTTTTCAAATTTTTCACAATGACAATTTTTTGAGAAATGTTGGTACCGTTTTAGGCCACGTTCAAATTCAAATTTTTTCATTTTTTTTTTCAATTATTTTAGAAAAAATTGACTGGGAATTTTTTTCAGCAAAAAAATGGTTCTTTGCTAAATTCTTCGCTGACCTGTTTTTGCTGTGCAAAATAAAAAAAAAGTTGTTCCAGAAAAAAATGTTTTTAAGCTGAAAATATGAAAAAATTGAAAGAAAATCATAGTTTTCAAGGTTTGGTGACGTGACCTTTACAGTTTTCTTCAAAAAATTCCACGTTGAATATTCTACAATGAATTTCACCGCACGTTTTTCCCCTCATAGATCAGGTATTCTTAATTTTCATGTGAAGATTATACTAGGTTTTCAAACGCGGTTTCCAGTTAAATATAAATCAAACTGCCTGCGAATTTTCATTTATTATTTTTGCAGGGCTTTCCTTGGCGAGTTATCGATAATTTGTACTTTCGTGAAAAGACGTTTTCAATCGAGATCCGATATTCTAAACTGTAAGTCTTCCCTGAATTTCTCCGAAAACCATTGAATTTTCAGAAGCGAGACTCGTAAAAGTTATGACAGTTTAGTGGAAAACACAACATTGGAGATTGATCGAAAACTATCGGAAGCGTGCAATCATCCAACAACACAGTAAGTGACGGGTCCCCATACCTATTATCTTCTAATATTTCAAATTTATTATCCAAATAAAGGGAAATGCGCAACACCTCATACAGAAGTAATAATATTTGCGTCATAAAAAGTTTCCTTTTTGTCCAAAACCGACAATTTAGCCAGCTAGCTAGATAGTGTGTTGTTTTGAAGAGACGCAGACATTTGTTGTACAATCACACAAAGGTGTGGCATGATTGAACGGTGAAGAGCTTTGGTTTTTTGAAAATTCTCTTGCCATTAATAATTTATGAACTCGACAAATGATTGACATATTGTTTGGTGGTGGTTGGGACGAAGACTGTGTTTTATTATGACGAGGCGCCTTTTTCTTGTTACGGAATAATTTATTAGGTTGAGAAATGGGCGCCGGGCGCGAAATTTTTGAAAATACTGTTTGATGTTTGAAAACTGACAGGTTGCGTGGAGAAATGAGACAATTAGAAATATAGGAAATGAGTTCTTCGAGAAAAGAAAAGATTTAGATTAAAAAAAAATACAAATTGAACAAATTTGAAAAATCAAAATACGTTTTAGTTTGAAGAAAATTTGTAGATTTTCAAGTTTTCGTGACAAGACCCAGACACATTTTCTTGTTTAAAAAAATTTTGCGGTGCTTTTCTTCCTCTTGTGCCAAGTTCAAACTCTGAAAAATAAAAAAGTAGGTTTTTTTCAGAACGGGTTCAACCTTTTTTTAGATTTTGGTCAGAGCTCGGTTAGCCTGAGTTCCTCTGCAGCAGAGGCTCTGCTTCAAATTAGAAACAAAAAAATTGACAGCAATTTAGTCAGTTTTTCCCCCCTCACACCACGTTTTTTCAGATTCTCAACCCTTCGACGGCGTGAAATTTCATCGAATCCACGTGTTCTTATGTTCAATTACAGTTGTCAGACATGTATTGCATGTCGGTCGATTTGGAACTATGCTATCGCACAACATCGATTTTTTCTCGAACAAAAAACTATCCGAAAGGTAAGCTTTTCTCATTTTTTACAGAAAAAAAAAACAAAAACAAAACTGAAAAGTAAGAAGTGAAATTCTCACGACCATTAATCAAAAATGAATCATCCTACTCTTTTTCTTTCTCTTTTTTTTGTTGCCTGAAAACTACAAATATTTACCAAAACGTCTTCTTCAACTTTGTTTTCCGCTTGTCGGATATGTTGCAACAAAACTCATTTTGTTGTGGTTGTTGTCAACGGCAACGCCTTTTGGCAGTTATTTTTCATTGGTTTTTTTTTTGGAAAAAATAAACAACAAAATCTGATCCTCTCCCTTATTCATTTTTTTCGTATGGCGTAACGGTATTATTTATAGTAGGAAATTGTTATTTGAAGTGGTGCGCGCTTGCGCAAAACTTAATCCTCTTAATATGGTGTGAAATGGTGGATTAAATATGGATACAGTTTGAGATTCTTGAACTGTGAGAGGTGATAAATAGAGAAATTTAGATGAGTCATTGAAGAGATAGACAGATGTTGATGTTTTTTTTTTCGAAAAGTGCTGTCTGGACATTGTTTTTTGAAATTGGAAATTGTGAACGTTGAAGAGTACTGTAGAGAATTATGTCTTTTGAAAAACCTTGAAAATTTTGAAAACAAGGGCAAAGTTTTGCTGAAAGTCTCATCTTTCAAAGATCTGTCAGATTGAGATTCGGGCTGAAAATTTCTCGAAAAAATTTTGTCACGGGAAATGATTTTTAATGGAAATTGTAGACTTTGAAGATTACGGTAGAAAATTGTATCTTGAGAATTTTTTTTCCTGAAAACCCCTGAAAAGTTGAATATTATAAATTACAACAAAGTCTGTCAAAATCATACCCGCCCGAAAAATTCTCACGAAATTTTGTCACCAAAAAAAAACGACAAAAATTCGATTTGAAAAAAAAAAACAAGAAATGACAAAAATTAAAGTTTATAATTTTTCATCGTGACCTTAACATTTTTATGTAGAAAAACATCCCAAAAAAAAACACCGAAAATCTCATTGTGAAATGTTCCCTGTTTTTTCCTTGTCAAAATGAAAACCGACAAACCATCTCATCAAATATTAATCTAACCACAAACACACCTACCGTTTTTGTTTTTGCAAAAAAATCTTATTCGATCAAATATTCGTTCCCTCTAATGTTTCATTCATCAATCTTGCCAAAACCTCTGTTTTTGAACCCAAAAGTCGACACTTTTCTTCGCGTCTCTCTTCTTGGCGGCATGTGTTTTGTTGTTGTTCTTAAAGAGCAAGCTAATTTATCAAAAAGGGGATGAAATGGTTTGACACAGGAGGAGAGACGCGTTTTAGTGAACGCCCTGTTTGCTTTCTCAAATTGAAACAAAACACATTAAAACATTTGAATTTGCATTTTGTCTCGTTCATTTTTTTGTTGTTCATTCGCTTTGTTTTTGTTTAATGTATTTTTGCTTCTCTTTTAAAATTTTATTGATTCGATTTGTTTTTTTTTCCTCATTAGAAAAATCTTGCTTGGTTACTAGGCAAAGTTTGAGTCTCGAACTAATGTCTCAAATAACTTTTTGAAAAAAAAAATTCCAACAGAACTTTGGTCAAGTTGTTTTCATTTGTTCTAATTGTTTGCAAAAAAGTTTTGTTGTTTCTGCGCCGCAGGTTTTTGCAAGAAGTTTAGAAAAAATATCCTGAAGATTGTCTGAACTTGTACTCATTTTCTCTTGATCCACGGCACGATAAAATGGGCGGAGCTTGTTTCACTTCTGAAATTTGAGATATTCAGAAATTTAGGAAACCACGCCGCATCTAAAAAACTTCCTGGAGCAAGGTTAATTTCAAAAAACCAAATGTTTTTGTGAATTTAGAGTACTGTAGTTTAGGATTAATAAGAGTTACATTTTTCCATAAAAAATGAGTGACCTCAAAAATTTAGCGACGTCCCGCATAAAAAAGTGGGCTGTAAAGTAGGTCAAACCGAGCTCCAGACTTTACTGAAATGTTTTTCCGTTTTTTTTTTCGCACCGATTCCAAAGGACCATGTTTGAGAATGTTTGGTACCCTCTTGTGACAGATATTTTTTTTTCATGAATCTGATTATTTTCCGAGTTTCCCATTTTTTGAAACAAAGTGACACAAATTTTTCATCCGAGAGTTTTTTGCACTGTGACCTTGTTCTCTTGTTCACATGATTCGCAACAATAATCAAAACCTCCATCATCATCAGCTGCTCGAAAATTCTTTGTCATGTTGTGTTGTTTTTTCTTCCCGTTGGCCTGGTTCGATCGTCTTCCTGTCCTTCGTCTCTCCCACACAAAAAATACACATGGAAAAAAGTTGTCCAACCTTGTTTTTTCGACCTACCCCCTCTTCACATCGAATCTACATATGAATACAATACCTTGTTCCTGTACAGCACTTTTCTGCGGTTCGTGATTGTCCACTTTTTCCTACACCTCGATCGATTTTGTGGTTTTTTCTGTTATTATTATTATTATTGTGAAAGTTTGTACATTTTTTTGGCGGTTGAAAATGGAAATGTCTGTATTTGAACAAGTGTGAATCGTCTTTTCAAGCGAGCGTTTTTCTTTTCTTTCCACAAAGTTTATTATTTTTTTCGTCTCTTTCAAAAAAACTTTTGGCCTCCTCCCACTTGAAACGTTTTTTACCCGGATGTTTATTTTTATCGATAAAGTTGACAAAAAACGGGAAAGTTTTTTTTTGACTAACAGAACTTTGTAGTTTAGAGTTTTTGAAACTAGAGCACAGACACAGCTGAACAAATTCTGAAACTCCACCGAAATCTAGTTTTTTCCTATTTTCTCGTGCTTGAAGTTCTGGCATTTTCCAAAATCCTGGGCCCGTTGGATTATGGTGAAAAATTCAAAAAATGTGCCTCACAAAATACAAAAACCACAATTCATTGTCTAGACTAGTTAGGCTTGCGAAAAAGCTTGAGAGATAGTCGCAATGAGAGACACAGAGTATTTCACGTGACAGCGTGAACTCGATTATTTTTCCATTAAAAAATACTAGTTTTTTTTTTTAAGTTTTGTACAATTTGTGGATTTTTGGAATTTATCACGTCATTTCGAAATGTTGAGAGAAAATCAGAATTTTTTGAAATTTCTGAGAACATAGCAATCTCTCAACATGGGTTTTCTCTGCGTCTCGTACTGTCTCACAATTTGCCACTCTTGAGTTGCTCCCCTAATTCTGGAAGTGTTGTTCCATCTGTTTCGATTTCTGTTTATTTTTTCTTTCTCTTGCAAAACCACACACACACACCTCAACCAAAAACACCTATGTTAATCCGATTCTTGTATTGCGCACCCGCGCACTTTTTTCTTCTCTTTTTCTTCCACTCGAAAACACGAGAAAACTCGCAACTTTCCACCATGAACAAATAGATAGCTCGAACAATTGGTAATCTGTGTGGCTAATTTGATAATAGTAGAGTAGAGGACAACCGAAAACAACAAAAAACAACAACGGTAGTCGAACATCCGTGTCCTTCAGAACAATCGGATGAATGGACACCAATTAATGTATTTGTGGTTGTTTCTCTGTGTGTGTGTGTGTGAAATGTTCCCGACAATAAATTGTCAAGGGGAGTGACTAGTTAGTGCGTTGTGGAAAGGTGTTTAACAGGAGATTTATTGGGTGTGGCATGACCCAAATTTCTCAGAAAATTGATTGAATTTTCTGTTTCGAGTGGGGGTTTTTGCTCTCACCCCCTTATCACTGATCTTTACCAGTTCAACAAAACATCATCATGTGAGAGTTTTTGAACAGTTGAGAAAGCGGGAAACAGAAGAGAACAAAGAAATGTCCTGGGTTGTGTGAGTCATGTGCACTTTTGGAAGAAGTTGTGACGCAAAGTGGACTTTTTTGGGGTTTGAAAAGATTTTCGAATTATTGAGATTAGGGCCGGAATTCTCAAAAAATTGTGAATTTTTCGGTCCAAAAGGTGAAAAAAAAACTCGGATTTTCGGGCCACAATCACAAATGAAAGTGGAAAACGATGAAAACTTGGTTTCCACAACTTTATTTTTCCAAATTCTAGTCGCGGCTCTGAGAAACTGACATTCAAATGTCGGCCCGGGCCAGGTTGGGCTTCTTTCACTGGCCGAAAAAAATGAAGTCCGGCCCGGCCCGAGATTTTCGGGTCAGGTTCTCGGGTCATCGAGTCACAATCTCACAACTGTTTGTAAATATAATCAGGAAAAATGAGCGGCCCGGAAACCCGAGAGCCCGGCCCGAAAATGCACAAAAACTTTCCTGAGGAAATTGTGGAAATTTGAAAAAAGTATATCCTCGTGAACTTCGCGGAAGAGGAATTTTTGAAAATCAAGATTTTCCACCATTTTCGAAAAGTTCAAAGTCTCTATCAACTTTGAACTTTTTGAAAACAATGAAAAATCATTATTTTCAAGAAAAACCTCTGATCTACGATGTTTTCGAATATTTTGGAACCGGTGTTGTCCAATCTATCATGTCCAGAAATTTTTTTTCGCAACATTATGCCGACTGATATCATTCATGATTTCAAGGTCGACTAGCATTTGACCCGGTGTGATCCGTCACCACAGTGAAAACATGTGTTATTGCTTGGCGTTTTTTTTTGTTAGTTGCGGTGTCCAACTTTCAATTGTTCGCCAGAAAAACGTACATAAATATGTATAATCCAATCAAAAAATGTTCGTTTATATCCGGTCGTTGTACAGGTCGGACGGAAAACAAGGACAATGTTTTGTGGTGGCGGTGGCGGGGAGGGGAGGTGATGGTATTGGCGCGCGCGCAAAAGTGCGCAACCGACCTATTGTCTGTATACTCTCCACCCATTTGTCACTATCTCAATTCGTCGACCAGCCTTCGCTTTCTCTCTACCTACACCTTTTTGAATAGATAGAGGGTCTCTTCTTTTCTCATCAGCATAGGTAAATACTCGCGCGGGTGCTTCTTGTTTTTGTTACGTTTTCGAAAGGAGAAGAAGAAGAAGAAAGTGCTCATCCATGTGACTACGATTCATTTGAATATTTATATACTTTTCTACTACTTTGAACTATGGCTAGTATTTCTATCAAAACGCCCTATAAGCATAGGTATTTACAGGTTGGTAGTTTTCTCCATATTTTCTTTGTTTTTCTAACTAGAAGTTTTGTTATCTTGAGAAGTCTTATAAATTTCAAATTAATCCTTTTCCCTCTCTCTCTCTTCTTTTTTCCATAATAATTTCCATATTTTTGCCTCTCTTGGGCCTCATAAATTGTTACTTTTACTACACCCCGTCCCCCCTTCTCAAAAGTGTTCGAAACAACAAAAAAAAGATTTGACAAAAAAATGTGGATTTTTTTTGTGACTCGGATGAGTGAGCAATCGATTGATTGTTTTCTTTTCTTCTTGTTCTTGTTAAAATATCATTGTGAGATTAGGAATGAAATTGAAAGCGAAAAATGATGAGATTATTTGAGATTAGGGGTGATACTTGATTTTATCGACGAAATTTTGATTTTTTCTTTTTTTTTTCCCCACCGTATTTTGTGTGGTAAATGTGAGTGTTTGTTGTTGTTTTCGACGTTTTGTATAAGTACATCTTGTGTTGGTATGTGTGCTAAACCCAAACAAATATAGTAATACCACCAAGTTTGTCGACTTTTCGATTATGATGATATTATATCCATTAAAAGTCAATAGATGGTTTTTGGTAGTAGTGTATTTTTTAATGACAGCTAGATTAGATGTACTTTTGACAGAAAACCGGTTGGTTGAAGTCCATTTTCTGCTTTTTGGGGTTTTTCGGGATGAATTTTTGAGAAAATCACGAATTATTGATTTTTCAGACCGGCCCGAAGAAAGATTTTTTGAAAAATTCAGATTTTTAATAATTTTCACACCAATTTTTTTTTTAATTTTTGAGAGGTACTTTCTCAGACCGGCCCGGAATTTTTCTGACAGAAAAATACTGTATTTTTTTTTTGAAAATTCAAACTCTTGGACTTTCCAAAAGTTATGAAACCCTGTAAAAAATGTTTTTGAATATTTTCGTCTCATCAGGACTACTATAAAATGTTTTTGGGTTCTTGATTTTTTTCCAAGAACCACGAATGTTTTGTTTTTTCAAGTCGACCTGGAATTTTCGTTTTCTGAAATTCAAATTTTATTATTTTTCCATAGTTTGGAAAAATGTTAAACTTCCCCCCAAAAATTTTCTGGAAATTTTTGACTTTTCAGAATTACTGTAATATTTTTGGGGTTTGGAATTTTTTTGTTTGAGATTTCTAGAAACAGAGCTAGTAAAAAAATTTGAAAAATTCAAGTTGAGAAAAAAAATTCGTACTATAATTAACTAGATCAACCCTCTAATTGCTACAAATTCACTTTTTCCATTTCACCTAGATCTTAATAATAATATTAAGTTTTTTTTTGTTTTTATATTTCCAAGTGTTTTGAATGTTACTTTTTCTCTCTTACTTTTTTATGAACCTAGTACTAATGTACTTTTTTTCAACTTGTTGAAAAAGAAAAAAAAACGAAAATTTCCATATCTTTTTTGTCGAGTTTTCTTTGTTGTCAACTTTTGCACACATTACTTTTGTTTTACTTTTTTTGTTGTTGTTTGACGAGAAGAAAAATAATAATCAAATTTTTTTTACGGTGGCAGATGGTCATTTAGCGGAAAAGTTGATGATTTTCATCACCTGAGAGGTTTTTTGTTGAAAAAAAATGTTTTTTCTTTGTTTTTGATAATCGGTCGAAAATTTGAAACCATATTGACGTGTCGTATTTCAAAAAAAAGAGAAGAAAAAAAAAACTGGGACCCAGAACAGCTTATACTCATAAATGTATTAAATATCAGAAATTTTGATGTCGACGCCCTTTTTCTTCTTCTTCTTCTCTTTCTCTGAGCGGACTTTCGACACTCTAGAGTATCATATTTCGGATGTTTCTGGTGGTGGTGGTGGCGAAAAGTTGTTGTTGTTTTGAATTACTTTTTGTTGGTTCTGATCTTTTTGGGGGAAAGAAAAATGGATTTTTATTTTCTAAAAAAAGTGAAAACACGGAAAAGCCGGCCCGAAAATGTCGGGCCGGACCAGAATTTTTATTTTTCCGCCCGTCTGAAAAACAAAACCCCCAGCCTGAATCTGGCGGGTTAAAAAAATTAAAAATTTTTCCAGACAACATTTTAAAATTATTTTCTTGCGAAAAATTGGGAAAAAAGCTATGTAGTGGTGTACTGTAGCCTGAAAACTCGGCCCAATAGGCCGGTCCGGAAATATTGGTCCAGGCCAGATTTTTTCCGCCGTCTGAAAAAAGCCCGGCACACCAGACTTGGCCAGAATAATTTCTCAAAAAATTTTGGCACAGAAAATTATTTTTTTTCCTAAAAGTGTCTAAAAATATTGGTCTTGGGGTCACTAACCTTTGAACACTTTTTCTGAAATTTTCAAAATTTTTTGTAGGGTGACTAACTTTCCGAAAAGAGTAATGCGCCCTTTTATGATGTATCCTAGATCAGCGTAGAAAAACGAAAAAAAACTTTTTTCCATTAAAAATTGTACTGTCAAACTTGACCAAAAAACAGGCTTTTGAAGAAAATGCATTACTTTTTGAGAGAGAAAAAACAGTCGTAATAAAAATAGAACAAATTATTATTTTTATTTCATTGCCGCCACCATTATTTTTTTGTTAATTTATACCAGAAAAACCATGAAACAGCGCACGAAAAAAAAATAAAATAATCGATAAACACACCAAACCACAACAACATAAAAAATCACCATCACCACCAATATATCATTAATGACCTTTTGTCCTTTTTTTTTGACATGCATACAATACTGATCCTATCTCAACTACTACTGAACCAAATGTCCTTTTTTTCTGTTCCTACTACTTTTTTTGTTTTTTGTCGTAGAACTCGAGTTGTTGTTTTTTGCTTGTTCTGTTCTGTCAAAAAAAACCTCTCTAGCCATTTGTCTCGGGGGACCTGTAGTTTTCTCATCGTCAACACTATTTGAAGAAAAGGAGATTTTTTCTTAAAAAGAGAACTGGCTGGATTAGATGGATGAAAATAGAAGATTTTATTTTGCCTTTTGTATATATTTTTCATTTTCTTGGTAGCTTTGACTTTTTCGTTTTTCTCTGTGAACAGAAATTTTGGGGCCCGTAGAGTTCTGTGGAGAATTCAAAATTTTTGAGCTGGCTTTAGTTTTTTTCTCAAAAAAATTTTGATTTTTTCGGAAGATGGATATGAAAGGTTACTGTAGAAATGCATTCATTTGTGACAATTTTTTTTTGAAAAGTTTTTGTAATTTTGATTTTGGGGCCCATATCGAAGTGCTTTCTGGAAAATTGAAATTTTTTTTAATTTTCAAGAATTTCGTTTTATTTTTGAAAATCGAAAAATGTTTTCTACAGTAACCCATTTCTGCTACTTTTTTGTTTCTTTGATATTTGCAATTCTCGATTTTGAAATGATTTTTTTTTTAATTTTCTTGACTTGATTTTTCTTTTTTTTTCAAATTTTCTCAAAAATCTGCCTCTAAAAATATATCAAAATCTATCATATTTTTTGTGCAAATCGCAATCTCAAAAAATGTCTTTATTTTTTAATAAAATTTTTACAACACGAGTTTTTCTCAATTTTGTAAAACATTTTTGTAACAAAAATCTTCTGACGATTTGCTCAAAATCTTGGCAATATTAAAAAATATGACATTTTTTGTTCTATTTTTTGATTTTTCTGTGATTATTAATGTTTGAAAAGTGAAATTCTGATATTATTTCTAATATTCGCTATTTCTGAACATACATCGGATGGGGGCCAGACCTCCAGGAGGGGTATCCTAACCTCGGGCAAAATAAAGGGATGGGACAACTAACTTTTGAAAGTTGATAAATTAAAAAATTGATTTTGACAGGTAACGTGGTGTTTTCTACATACTGGAGATAATTGTGGACAAGAGCTTAAAGTTAAACTCCCTTGTAGGTCCACCTTATTACAAAAAAAAGAATAACAAAAAGAAAAAAAAAACGATCAAAGTAAACGAGACAAGAAAGAAAGAAAACAATATTGTAAAACTAAGAAAAAGACGGAGAAAGAATGAATGAATGAGCACAGGAAGAGACACATTGACTGTCGACTCCGCCCTTTTGGTATGCGGCGTGGGTTGTAAAAAGGGGCGGAGTCGACAATCTATGTGCATTCCTGTATGCTCATTCATTCATTCATTCTTCATTTTTTCTCAGTCTTCTAATATTGTTTTCTTTCGTTTTTGTCGCGTTCGTTCTGACTTTTTCTTATTGCTCCCCCTCTCCCAAAGCATTTCTCAACATATTCTACCTTAAAAATTGATCCAGAAACTTTTTTTTTCCTTTCTCGCCTGGTCCTAACCTAGAGGGATTTATGGGTACTAACCCAGAAGGGCGTCTGGACACATATCTGATGTATTTTTCTGAAAATGTTATCTAAAAATTGTTTCAAAATGGATAATGAAATGTCAAAAAAAAATCAGATTTCCACGTGTAATTTTGGAAAAAATATTGAATATTGACGCCAATTTTAACTTCATAAAAATCGGACCAGCCCCGAAAATCCCAAAAAAAAATTTTACGTCATTTCGTAATAATCGGGCCGGCCCAAAATCTATGCTATTTTTTGTCGAGTGTCAAAAAGTTCACACAACAAAAAAATAAAACCCAATGTCCAACTCAAACCCATCATTTTTTGCTCATAATCCCAACAACATCGAAAAAAAAAGTGATTGATGAGTTTGTCGATTTTACAATTCTTCTTCTTTTTGTCCTTGTTCCTCTTCCTGCTCGATGGCGGTTTATTGAAACCACATTTTGCCACGCTTATCAAAAACAAACGATGTGAAACGCGGGCAAAAATACGATTGTTGTACTATTTTTTTTGTTGTCTAGTTTATATTTCTCCCTGTTATTGTTATTGTTGTTGTTGACAGTTTTACTCTGTCAATATTTCTGCCGTATTACCAACTCTCTCTCTATTTATTCTGCCCTATTGTTTGAAAGAATTTGTGCACCTGTTCACACGGTTTGACCGAGATAATCGCTTTTCTCTAGATGTTTTTTTTGTCTGCCACTTTTCATAAATATGTCACGGATTTTATTTCAATTTTATTTATGAAATTTCCGAAAAGTCACATTATGTGGAGACTGATGTGATTTGATTGACCTTCAAAACTTTCGTCAACCAGAAAAAAACATAACTTGTTCAATCACAAATTCCTTTTGTTTTATCTAAAAACATTTTCTATTTTTTCTGGCCTACAATATTTACCGGTGTTTAACGTCTCGTGTTTCTGCTATTCCCATGGATGCGCAACTCGCGCAATCTTGCACAAAAATCGCTGCCAATTAGCATAATTTAGTTGTATTGTTGGTAGGAATTAGGTCTAATACCGTATTTTTTTTTGGGGAAAGTTCGAATTTCTAGCATGAGAGGGTGCCTATATTTTTCTTCTGTGGTCTGAAATCTGTTTTGTCATTTTCTACTTGAAAGTTTTTTGTTTTTGTGTTTCTCATATTTTATGTCACTCAAAAATGGTTTTTTCATATTCATAAAAATCTTATTTTTGAAAACTTCAATTTTTGATGTATGTTGTTCGAAAAACCTAAAATTTTTTGAAGAAAAACAACAATTTTTTGTCGTGGGTTACTGTAGAGGCACACACACACACACATACAGATTTATTTCTGAGTGATAGGGTGTCTTTAAAGGTCTGAATCAGCCCACCCTTCAAATTGAGACCGGCGAAAAAATCTGGCAGTTTTTTTTTCTCGAAAGTTTACAGTAACATTTTACCTGATAAATTTTTTTTTCACATTTCAACGATTTCTTTCATTTTTTTGAAAATTTGGGCTTCAGGCCCGCCCAGGCTCTTTTGACCAGCCTAGGAACAAAAAAATCGTCTCGGCCCGTGATTTTCGGGCCGAATCGCAATTTTTACCTGGAAATCTTATAGTTTGCGACCAAATTTTTTTACTTATCCCGAAAAATATTTTTAATTTTTACAGAACGTTCTTTGGGGTTTCTCACAACAAAAAAAAATGATTTGTTGATTTTTGAATCCCACCTTTTCATACCTGGAATAAGAGGGGAAACACTTACTTACTTACTTAGTCGATCCGTATATCAGCATAAAGCGCGGACCACATTTCTCCATAAATCTCGGTCTTTGGCACGGGTTGTAAAATTAAAAAAAAGAACCGTAAAATTAAAAAAAAATTTTTGAGGTCACGCCACGAAAAATTAAAAACTATGATTTTATCTCAAGTTTTGCCCATAAATTTCTGAAAATCCGGTCCGGCCCTATTTTCCTCTCAAAACCTATCTCCTCCTCTTTTTTATTTAAATTAGCAATTAGTAGTTTACACCTGCGTGCAGTTTTTTTCTCGTCTTTTCGTGTATCTGCCAATAAATAAATATTACATTAATCCTCCTTTCTCCCTCCTTCCCGTTCATCATCATCTACTACTACTACAACCACTAAATTTGAATTATTCCTTCCTGCTCTCCTCTGTTGACACCTGTTACCACAGTACACACCAGATTAACCCCCGCGTGCGTGTAGGCCAGCCAATTTGATCGCTTACCGCGCGGCTAGGCTCGTAAAGCGGTTATTATTATTATTTATTTTATCTGATGATGAGTCTTTGTTCTGTTTTGTGTTGTGGAAGAATTTTTAATTTTTGAGAAATCGGGAATTTTTTAAAAGTTTACTAGAAACTTTGATAAATTTTGTGAGAAAAAAGTTTTCCACTTTTTAGGCTTTTCGAGCCGCCAAGAAAATGAGACCTGTTAGAACCCAAACACACCTTAGGCTCCGCCCACAATTAGCCGCTTTTCGAATAGCGGGAAGCAAAAATAAACGTATTGCGCAAGATGATCATCGGCCACGCCCACTTTTATTTTTGTGCTCTCAGTCACTTCTCATTTTGTGTCACTTACCTAGCTGATTTAGTCATTTTTGCAGAAGAGTCATCAACGAAATCAGGTCATTGATCACAACGAGTTGACCGAAAAGCTGAATCGATTGACGTCGACAAGTTCACCGTCACTGACATCAACATCGAGTTTGGGCGGAGGCGGAATGCCGGCGGCGAAAATTGGCGATACCAGTACGTCGAGTTTGCCAACAACAACTACAATGAGCAGCAATAAGTCTGCGCCTACAAGCAAATCGCTTAACAACAGCACATCCTCGTTTCATAGTAAGTTTTTTTTTCGTTTTGAAATTTTGCCAAAATTGGGCTGAAAATGACCAAATTTTAGTCGAGCAAATGGGGCTGGTTTTTCTGAAATTTGAAGTCTCGAGATGAAATTTTTATGAGTTATTCAGGAGTTCCGGTCCCGATTTGTCCCCAAGATTTTTGGCTCAGTTTACCACAGTCCTTCTCCAAATTGTGGAGTTTCCAAGAATGTTTTCAAAAAAAAAAACCGCGAAATTTCTACAGTAATCCAGACAGCGTGAGGAAATTCTGTTTTAGAAAATTGCCAAAACTTGGCTGAAAATGTCCGAAATTTTTTGAGGCAGACAAAAATGGGGCTGGTTTTTATGAAATTTTGAAGTTTTGAGAAAAATCTTGAATTTTTGACTCGATTTATTATTTTCAGACACAGTTCTGTGGGCGTGGCCTAAACCGAATAAATCTGATTTTAAAGTCAGAAATTGGGAGAAAATTTACTAATTTTCAAAATTTTGGAAAACTCCACAAAATCTAAAAATTCAGCTACTCCAATACACCGTACCTGGAAATTTATAAGTAAATTTTCAGAAAATCGTCAAATTTCTACAGTAATCCAGGCAGCGCGAAAAATTTTTAAAACTGGCCAAAAATGGGCACTGTGTTTTTCAAAAATGACTAAAATTCTAAAAAAATAAAATTGGATAAGTTTTTTTGAGAATCCAAAAAAACCAGCCGACCCAATCAGGTTTATGCATGTTGAAATCAAATTCAAAATTTTTCGAACTTGAAAACTAAACCAATTAATTCAAAAAACTACAGTAATCCGAAGACCACCCATATTAATTCGGCAAACTTCTCATTCAAATCATTTTTCTGAATAGACACTTGATTAGGCTTTTCATCGCGCGCGCGCTGCCTAATTATGCCGATGCGCAATCAATTTGAATTTCTAAGTCTCTCTTGCCTCCAATTCAAACAACATTATGTTTGGTTGTCTTTTCAGAAATATCACCAGAGGATTTCAAAAAAGATGTGCAGCGATACAATGCGTTGCGGACGAGAAAATCGGAATTGGAAAGAAAGCTGTTCGAAAAACTGAAAGAGTTGAAAGAGGTGTGCATCGAGGAGGGCGACATTACTGGCGAGTTGCCCGACGAGATTCATACCGCCGTCATGCCGGGCGACGAGTTTCCGCGACTGAAGAAACGCGTCGGCACGGCCTACTCGATTCCGGATGAGTTGATCAAGGCGGACAAGGTTTGTGATTTCGAAAAAAAAAACGGGTTCATTGCGATAACAATGAGTGGAATGGTGTTGCGTTGTGAACGTTGTTGTGCGCCGGATCGGGATTGTATTTGCCGAAGATGCGAGAGATTGCCAAATAGTTGATCATTAGCATGAGAACGCCGATGAGATGGGTGAACGGAGCGACCACCTCGTCGCCTTTCTCATTGACATCGGCGATTAGGAGTTGAAGAGATATTCCGGCGTTGAGAGTGCACAAAATGACGGATATTAGTGAGCCGAATGATAGGTTGACTGAAAGTTTGAATCTCTCCAGATTACTGTAGCCTAACTTTTTTCGGACTCGGAAGTTTTTCTCTGAAATAATGTGGCCCAAAGTCCCTTTATTACAAGAGGCCTGAAAAACCAAAAAAAAAGTGGCCTTGAAGTATCCGAAAACTCAAAAAACTGCGGCTCTGAGAAAATAGAGATAGGCCCGATTTTGTTTTAGGTGGGCCGAAGAATAAAAAAGGCCAGCTCGGCGCGAGATTTTCGGGCCACTTCCATTTTCGAAAATTTGACCGAGCTAGCTAGATCCGGCTTTTTTGACGGGCCGAAAAATGAAAAAAAAAAACCACTCCCATATTTCAATATCATCACAAAAATTATTGGCAGAACCTGCCTGGCCCATTTGTTTTTGCAAAAACTTGAACACATTTTTTGGCCCCGCCCCTTTTTCATTTAGGGCCAATCTCTCGGGTCACAACATAGCTGACGTAAGAGCGTGACAAAATTTTCAGAAAATTTGTGAAAAAATCAAAAAAATATGAACTTTTTCTCTGAAAATACGGTATTTACGACGAATTTTTCTAACTTTACAAAAATTGTCACGGTACAAAATTCCATCTTACGCCAGGTATGGGCCATCATACCCCCCGGGGCCCAACCCCTTCTCACTTGTAACAAGAAGAAGTGTGAGCGAAATAACGGTGGCCGGTGCAATACTTCCAATCAACAATGCTCGCCTATCCTGATAGTGTTGTTCGCCGATCGCGTTAAACGTCAACCCGATAATCACGGGCATAAAATATGTGGGCGGTCCATAATCGCCCATCGCATAATGAATATTGTTGGCAATCGAAAGCACGCCGGCCAAAAACGACCAGATTATCATGAGAAATTTGAACTCGTGCTCATTGATCTTCTTGATTGATAGCGCGTAGGCAATGTTGCAGCCAATGATGGGGATGATGATATAGGTTAGACAGAAGAGCAGAAAGTAGCCGAGCACTTCGCGAAGCGGAAAGTAGAATAGGGAAAGTCCGCCGGCTCGAATGCCCAATGTGAAACTGGCGAAGAAAATTGTTCGACACACGTAAAGTCTGAGAAAGTGGAAATGTGAAAACTAGCGGTTCAGAGAGAACCTACTCGGTTAAAGCGGATTTTTTGAAAGTGTTGGGAAGTGGTTTGAGATCGGTTATTTTGTCGACAATCTTCTCGACTTCACTCTGAACTTGTTCGATGATTGATAGGTTCTTTTTTTGTGATCCAGCTGGTTGTTTTGCGCTGGAAAAATTGGGAAAAAATCCGCATTTTGTTTGGAGTTACTCACGAAGAAACAGTACTCATTTTTGTCTCGTTTCAGTATCAAAGAATGACGAGAAAATCAGTAGAACACGCAGAAGATGATTATTTAGTTCACGTTGGAAAAAAATACCAAAAAAATTTTTTTGTAGGCCGATAAAATGGGACAGTTGGAGACGGATGTCGAATTGCATCGTCGAATTGTTGCGGCGGCGTCGAGATTGGCCACCGACAAAAACACCAACAAATCGGTTCGAAAGAAGAGGCAGAAGGATTTGCAGGCGGCTCGACTTCGATTGACACGTCTCGAGCAGGGACTTCAACAGATGAGGCATTCGGCCAGCAAACCGGATATTAGTAGTATTGCCAGTGATGCGAGTATTAGTGAGTTTTTTGATTGTTTGCACTGAAAAACTTGGAAATTGAGTTTGAAAGAGCCTGGTTTTTTGGAGAAATGGAAGGATTGAAGAGGCCCGGAATTTCCTTAAAAAGCTGAATTTTTCAAACCGCCCGAAAAATGGACCCGACCCGTGATTTTTCGGCCAGATCGAGGCTTCCAAGACGGGCTGGAAAATGTTTGCCGAGCTGAATTTTTAGAGCTGGACCGGATTTTTCAAAAAATCCGATTTCAGAAATGTTTGGCCCGAAAAATCGGGTTTTAATGGTTTTTTCGAAAAAAAATTATAAAAAATGGTGAGAATTTCAAAATTTTTCTGGAGAGAAAATATTTTTTTTTCTCTTTTTTTTGGCCCGAATGCGATTTTCGACAGAAAAGGGTCTCAAAAAAATTCCCGCGAATTCCAACTGAAATTCAAAAAATCTGAAAAACCCGATTTCAAACATAGCTCGGCCAAAAACGTGGAAATTCCTATTTTCAGAATGTCCCCGGTGATTTTTCACACAAAACGTTTTGAAAGTTTCTGTTTTGTCTGAATTATTGAAGAATTTCCGTGTTTTTGAATTATGCGTCGTGGAGTTTCACATTTTTGCCGAGATATGGTTCCCAAAATTCTGCTAAAAACAATTTTTCATATTCTCAAAAATTGGCAAAAACCCTCTCTAATTTCCTTGCTTCCAGACTCTTGGAATGCTTCAAGTCACAGTGCCCCGATGACAATTGCCATGACGAAGAGTTGTCCGACAACACCGCGCGGATCGATTCCCGATCTTCGACGACACAATCAAGATTTGCTCGACGATGAGAAGAGTGAGATTGAGGATCATTCGATTGAGGAACGTGTTTCGAGGCGGGCACCAAGGTAAGGGATTTTTCCGCGCATTTTCTCTCGCTCTCTCTTTAAAATGTTTTCCCCCTCTCATCGCCGGCGGCCTAACACGTTTTCCCATTGTTTCAGCGCTCTTTCTCGTCACTCTCTTCAACAACGCTACTCGGGAATATCGTCGTCGTCGACGAGTTCGGGATCGGATTCGATTGGCGGCGGCCTACCGCCTCGACCCAAACAACCATCATCGGTGCACACGCAAACTCCGTTGGACTCGGCCGCAATGTGCTTGGAAATGATGACGACGAGCCCACTGTTAGTAAAAAATCACTCACAAAACATTGCACCAGTACTAGCGAAAAAACGAACCATTCCCGATTATTTTCCGCCGATTAAAAAAAGTCGAATTCTTAACAATAATAATGATTAACCCTGTGTGTTGTTGTCTTTTTTGTTTTGTCCGTGTTATTTTTTTCTGTTTTCTTGGTTCCCGTTGATTGAAAAAGTATTCTTACTAACCTATTTAGCGTCATTGAGAGAAAAATTTCAGGTATTATAGACGTTTAAAAAGTTGGCGTCTTTTTTTTCAAACTATAAATTTCGCGTGCTGTTCGTGACGAGACCACGTGCGCGCGAGGTTTTTTGATTTGAAAAAATTTTCTATTTTGACGCCATTTTTTACGTCTATAATGAAAATGTCAAAAAAATTCAATTTTTAATATTTTCGTACAAAGAAGTACTTTTTTCTGAAAAAATTCAGTGAATTTTTCAAAGGCGCATAGATTTTTCGGGAAAAAATTGAATTTTTTTGATCACGAATAGGTAAACTTTTCATTGCACAGCACTAACACCTTTTTTTCCCGGAAAAATGTGATTTTTTGCAGCTACGAAAATGTTGGGTATCGATCAACTTCGTATCGAAGTAGTTATCGGCAAGCGCACTATCCGACGATTCACGATGAGCACAATCATCATCACCATCATCACACTCTCCAGCAACATCACCAAAATCAAAAAGATCATCGAAAAAGAGCACAATCGGCTCATCAAATCATCAATGATGAGAGATCGTGCACGTATTCGGTGCCGTTGAACGATGCGCAACACAAATTTGGCGGCGGCGGCGATTTTGAGAATGAGGATGAGATGATTACGCCGACTGGCGATTTCCCGGCGACGATTCGGCCGAATCAGCAGAAGATGATGATGAATCATCGATTGACGACGTCGATTTCGTGTCAGGCTGGATTTGCCACTGCTAGTTTGGATCGAAGGAAGAGCAGTGTTCAGAGGTTGGGCATTTTTTTTTTTTTTTTTTTGAAAAAAAAAATGGAAAAAAAGTTTCACAACATTTTTGTTGTTGAAAAATCGGTTTCGTCCGATTTTTTTCAGTTTTGAAGAAAATTCTGAAAAATGTTCATGTTCCTTTAAATTAACTGTTAACAAATTTTGAAATTTTGTGGCTACAGTAACCAAAATTTTCCAACAAACAATTTTGGAGAGTGAGCGAGACGCAGAGAAAAAATCTGGAATATTTGGCAAACTCTGCGTCTCTTACTCTCTCAAAAATTTTTCTTAAATTTTGAGATCGAAACTTTTTTTCTCGAATTTCGAGAAACGAAAAAAATTGTGGACAGATTCATCTAGATGTCTGAAAAGTTACTGTTTTTTTTCAATTTTTTTTGTTGAAAAATCAGAAATTCATTTTTACGTGAAAAACATTAGAAACTGTTGAATCGGACCAAAAAAAAAACATTTTTCAAACAATTTTGTCATCGAGGAAAAAACAAGAAAATATTTTTGTTTTTAGAAATTTTAAAGGAAAATCATAATTTTTGAATGTTCCTGGTGAGACAAAAATATTTTCAAAAAAAAATTCACTAGAATTTTCGGCCCAAAAACATTTTTTCCAAAAATTTCACAGTAAAAAAACATTATCTGAAAAACTTGTTCGATTGGGCTTATGTTAGAGGATTTCGGTAGAACATTAACATCTGAAAAATTTGAACTCAAAATCAATTTACGTTGAAACGTACTTTAAACTGGTTGAATTTTCTCGAACTTTCTGCTGAAAAATTTTCAAAATTCAAGACAAAATAAGCCTTGTTATTCAAAGAAAAAAAGACAAAATTAAACTTTAAACTTTTGGCAGAATTCCAATGAACGGTTCCTCCGACGACATGACGCGACAAAACGTGACGACTCGAATCACAACATTCCCCGTCGCCCAACCACAAAACACGCTAATCCTCGCCGGCGGCAAACCCTATTCAACATCCGAACTGCCGCGCTTTCAACATCCGCCACCGGTTGCTCGTGTAACGCATCTTCCGCGCGGTTCACTTCCGCCGTACGCGGGTTCGCCTTCCGGCGGCGGCGCCCCAATTCCCAAAACCAATCCACAAATGGAAGCGTTATTGAGTTATTATAAGCAGCAAAATGGGTCGACAACAACTACAACAACATCGAAATCGAGAACAAATACGGCCACGATTGTATAGATTTACGAGTCTTTCCGGTGTCTTTTTTTTTTTTTGAAAAATTTTTTTTGTTGGAATTTCCCCACCAAAAGAAACTAATTTTTAGCTCATAATGTGCATATGTGATTGATGTATTTATCCGGTCCCCTCTTTTTTTTTTCGTTTTTTTGCCCATTCACTTTTCCCACAAAATTTCCCAACCAGAAAAAAAGAAGAAAATTACGGGTTTCTTGCAATTATTATAGTTGTTGTCAAATATTGATTTTTCTCGCCTTTTTCACTATTTTTTTTCTCCTGTGATTATTTGAAAATATGAATAATTTACTCTTTTTTGTCTGGTTTTTTTTTATGAGAATTTTGTTGGATTTTTCAATTCGATTATTTTTTGATGATGATTTTGGCGGCAGATTAGATTGAAATGGATAGACAAAAAATGTTTGGTTATCTAAATTGAAAATCGAAGATTTTTCCAGTTTTTAGGCAATTTTTTGGGTTGAAAGATTTTTCATTTTTTTTTTTGGAAGAAATTTGCCACGTCACTTTATTTTAGCTTTCAAAATGTTTTTTTAACTTCTGAAAAATCGCAAAAATATAATGTTCCTTTAAAACTACTGTAGCTTCAATTTTTTCGAGCCTGCCACGTGGAAGGTCACGTGAAAAATTATTTTTCTCACATTTTTTATAATGGTTTTTGTCTGGCTGTGAAAAAAAATTCTTCTTGAAAATTGTTGACAGATATAGATTTTTGCAAAGTTTTTCATATTTCGAAATAAACACCTAAAATGTTATGTCCCTTTAAAGTTACTGTATTTCATATACATGTTTTTAATCTCCAAATTTTTTTTTGGAAAAATCTGAATTTTTTCAGAAAATCTTAAAATTTTCCAGTTTTCAGGACATTTTTTGGAGTTTCAAGAAAAAAACAAAAATTTACAGTTTTTCTTTTTTTTTTGTTTTAAAGAAATAGTATAGGTTAGAGAAATTTGCCACGTGTGAGGTCACGTGAATAAAAAAATTGTTTTCTCACATTTTTTATGAGCTGTTTTTTTTCCGGCTGTGAAAAATTCATTTTTTTTCAGTTTTCAAAATGAAGTGCTATGTTCCTTTAAAACTACTGTATTTTCCATAATTTTTTTTGTGAAAAGTAAAACGTTTCAGAAAAAATTTTTAATTTTTTCCCACGTGGCAACGCTGTGGAAAATTGATTTTTTTTTCGAAATTTTGGGCATAATTTAGAAATGACATGTTCCTTTAAAATTACTGTAGATCTTCATGGAATTTTAGTGAATTTTTTTTTCTCGAAAAAACCAATATTTAAAAAATGAAAAAAACGTGAAAATTTTCCCCATTTTCAAAAAAAAACTATTTTTTTAACTGTCATGTTCCTTTAAAATTACAGTATTTCCATAGATTTTTTTATTTTCACTTTTTTTCAGAAAAGTGGAGAAAAAGTTTCCAAAAAAAAATTTACATTTTCTGAAAATTTTTTTTGTTGAAAATTCCATGTTCCTTTAAAATTACTGTATATTCTATGACATTTTTTATTTTTTAAAAACTATGCGCCTTCAAAGTTACGGTATCATCGACGCAGTCTTACTGTAGCTGTTGTGTGGTATGTGCGTCGCTTCGAGACCATTCAAGAAGAATGTTATATCCCTTGAAAGTTACAGTAATTTTTCACATTTTTTTTAGAAAAATCACAAGACTCGGCAATTTTTTGTTGATAACAGGAAATTTTTGATGCTTTTTGCTGACCTAAAAATTTTTGCCAATTAAATATGTAATCTCGATGGCCTTTCTGTCTAGCTGTCTCGCCTCACTCTCCTCATTTCACACACTATTTCGTGCACCCTTACACATATGAGAAAAGAGAAAAAGACGCGCGCAATAAAGTATTTAGAAGAGAGAAGAGAGCACATTTCTTTTTTCCCTCTTGTTTTGTTTTGATTAATATATTTTTATTCTTATTACGAAATATTTCCCAGTTTTGAAAAAGATTCATGGCAAAAATAGATGAATCATAAAGTTTTTCGATTTTTTTTGGCAAACATTTTTTGTGTCTCGACAGCTGTGTCATTTCATTTTTCTCATTTTTGTCTCGTTTTGCAGAACAGAAAAAAATGGCCTGATTAGTTTTGATAAGAAAAAGTTCATTTTCTATCAATAAGAAAAATGAGAAAAATGTTTTAGCTTCATTGAAATTAACAGCGAAGCGACGTGTGGTTCCATGGTGTAGCGGTTAGCACTCAGGACTTTGAATCCTGCGACCCGAGTTCAAATCTCGGTGGAACCTGTTTTTTTTTTACTTTTTTGCATTTTTCAAATGTAAACTTTTCTCGTATCTCTCGTATTGATCGATGATTCATCTGGTCTTTGACCCGTTTTTCATCTTGAAATCAGTTGGTTCAAACGTCATTATTGTGTCTGCGTCTCTCTTTTCTCGTTTTGAAGCCACGCCCATTTTGGCTCTTTTTGTGGTGCCCAGAAAATGAAGAAAAAGAAGAACTTCAAACAAAAATGTATCCGGTTTACAGTCTCACCTCAATGGATACTAAACATGGTATGGAGTTGTTAAAATCGCAAACTATTGATGAGCTCAAATCGGTTGATTTTCATTTTTTTGCTGTTGATAATTGGACAAGTTTGGGAGTTAATAGTGAGTTTTTTGTTGGAAAAATTTGAAGAAAAAGGTGTTTTTCTGTTGCAGATGGCGCTGAACTTCGCGCACCCAATTTTTGGGCGTTTTTCAATACGATCTTCTTTCCGACTGTTTTGTTTTATACAATGATATGGTTAGTTTTCATTTCATGGTAGGGTACTGTAGATTACTGTAGATCTTTTAAAGATGAGGAAATTTTGTCTCAAAAAATTGAAACAAAAAATGCCCGATTTCTTAACGATACATATAGGATTTTTGGGCCGGTAATATTCCAAAAAATTTCAAACTTTTTTTTTTGGAAAATCTGGGAAGCCCCGAGATTTTTTCGATTTTTCAGGCCGGACTGGAAAAATTCAAAAAAACATTACGCAAAAATGTTGTTCGAATATTGAAAAGTTTTTGGAAAAATTTCAGCGATTCAGTTTTCTGAAATTCCGACAAACAAATTCAAAATTTTTTCGGGCCGGACCGAAATTTTTTTGATGGCAATATTCCAAAAAAAAAATTTCAGAACAATACCGTTTTTTTTTTGAGAAAATCTGGGAGGGCCTGAAATTTTTTTCTAGAGCAAAAAATTGAGATTTTTCAGGCCGGACTGGAAAAATTTCAAAACAATTATTACGCAAAAATTTTTAGAAAAATTTCAACGTTTCAGTTTTCCGAAATTCCAAAAAACAAATTCATAGTTTTTTCGGGCCGGACTGAAAATGTTTTTGTTGGTAATGTGCCAAAAATTTCGGGCCGGGCCCCTAATTCTGAAATTCTGAGAAAAGATCCAGGATTTTTTTTCATGAAAAAATTTTGAGCCAAGATTTTCAGACCGCATTTTTTCTGAAAGACATAAAACTGTTTTTTGTAGAAAATCTGTCAAAATTTTAATTTTTTTGCAGGTACATGGTGAACACTGTCGTCACAACGCACTGTTTCACGAGTTTTCAAGAGGGAATCAAACGAAAACGGCTGATCAACTTGACAACTTCGTTAATTCATTCATCGGTTAGTTGTGTTGTTATTCTATTTTTGTTTTTTCTCCAAAAAGCCATCAAAGTTGAACAAAAAAAAAGAGAGAAAAAAGAAGAAATGAAAAATGCATTGGAATATTCAATTAATTTGTCGGTTGGTCGCCAATTTTTGCATCAATTTGAGGCGAAAATCGAGGAGCAAAAAAGAATTCGAAAAAAAAGCGATTTTTGCAGATCTCGGGAATTTATCTATTCACATTTTTCTGCCTCAACACTCGACTCATGTTCGGCTCACCGCTTCATTATTGGACCTATATTGACTCGCAGATTATTATCTTATCGATTGGTTATTTTATTTACGATGCGCTAGATTTGATTATTCATGATAAGTGAGTTTTGTCCGAAAAAAATGGCCAGGGTTTTTTTGCCCAAAAAATTTGGGCCCGAAAATCATGGAATTTTCTCAACGTCTCTCATTTCTACACACTATTCCGCCGAACTCCTAAAATCTTCCATTCAATTTCATTTATGTTGTTTTGTGAGAAAAAAGGTCATTTGGGCAAAAAAACAAGTGACGTTGAGAAAAAATAATAGTTTTTTTTGAGGAAGGTACTGTAGTTTTTCTGAAATTTGAAAAAAAAACTCGGGCTCAAAACTCAAATTTTAGGTTTTTATTAAGAAAATTCTGGTTTTTGAACCAGTTTGAAGTACGTTTCAATGAAAATTGAATTTCGTCCAAAATTTTTCAGGTTTAATTTTTTTGAAGTCAATTTGGTTCACTAGGCCACGTTTTTTTCAGGACGATGGCCTAGAAAAACTAGACATTTGGTTTTCTAATGCGATGTGCAACGTAGAAAAAAATGCAAAAAATTTGCAAAAAAACTGTGCAACGTGACCTTATTTTTTCCCAAAAATTTGAAAAAAACGTGAAAAAAAAATCGAAATGAAAAAAGATCAAAAATCAATGAAAAATGTTGCAAATTTTTTGGATAAATTAATGTCACGTTGCACAGTTTTTTTGCAAACTTTTTGCATTTTTTTCTACGTTGCACATCGCATAAGCCTAAACGAGTATTCCTGGCCTAAGAGGGTATCAAAAATTTAGGAAAATATTTTTGTTACTGTTAAAAGCAAAAAAAGGGTGAAAATTACGAAAAATTGAACCAGTTTGAAGTACGTTTCACCAAGAACTGATTCTTGGTCTAAATTTCAAAGGTTCAATCTCAAAAAAAAAAGTGGTATTCCAAAAAAATAATTTTTTGTTTTGTTACAGATTCTCAATTTCGACAGGCGTCCTTCTGTTCCATCACATCGCCTCGATATTCGTTCTGTCAAGTTCTATCCTATCGAAAAAGTTTTTGCTCTACGCCTACTGGGCTCTTCTCATGGAGGTCTCCTCGATTTTCTTGCACACCCGATCCATTTTACACATTTCGAAATTGTCGACAACATCGATGATTGGCTTCTCGAAGGTCGTCGCCTGGCTCAATTTGTTCGCCTTTATCGTTTTTCGATTTTTTGTTCAAGTCTTTTTGGTCGGATGGGCTTGGGTCAATTTGGATAATATGCATACGTGAGTTGTTGCGTTTTAAAATGGAATTTTTTAAAGAAAAAAAAAAGGGTTTTTTGGAGACCTGGGTTACTGTAGTTCAGTATATTTTCGGCCCCTCTTTCCGGGCCCGCTTAGATTACTGTAGTTTTACATTTCACGGGCCTGAACCGCTATTGTGAGTTTTGAAATCGAAATGTTTCGGTAGAAAAAAATTTTGAAAGTTTTGAGAGTTTTAGGTTACTGTAGTTTATAGATTTGTTGACCGAACTCATTTTTTTCAAAATTTCCTTTAAAAAATTTGGGTTACTGTAGCTAATCCTTTCTTCCGGCAATCATTTGTTTTTGGACTACTGTAGTTTTTGGTTTTTTTTTTAAACACACTTCTTTTCTATCAGAATTATTGAAATTTTTTTTTGGATTACTGTAGTTTCACATTTCACGGGCCTGAACCGCTATTTTTGGGAGATTTTTTAGATGAAAAAATTAAAGTTTCAAGAATTTCAGGTTACTGTAGTTCATGGATTTGTTGACCGAACTCATTTTTATCAAAATGTCCTGTAAAGCTTTGGGTTACTGTGGTTTACTTTTTTCGGTGATAATTGTGGCTGGGTTACTGTAGTTTGAAAACAATTCAAAAAACACTACTCTTCAATTTTGAAATTCCTAGATTACTGTAGTTTTGATTTTTTCTGATCTGAAAAAATTTCTCCAAAAAAACAATGTGAAACTTTTTTGGCCTGGAAATTTTTTAGAAATTTTTTGAAAATTTGAAATTTCAAAAATTTCCGGGCCGGTCTGAGAACTTTGAAAAATAGATTTTTTTTAGAAATTAGAAAATAGTCCGGCCTGGAAACTTTTTTTTTCAGTCCGGTTCAAAATTTTCCGATCGAACAGCGAATTTTTTAAAATGAATTTTCACTTACAAGGGAACTTCGCGAGGTCAATCTATTGGAATTTTTTTATATTTTGGTGGGTGATAGATATTGGTGAGAAAAGTGTATTCCCAAATTTCTAGGTCTCACAACTCGCTAGAAAAAAAGTTATAGTGTTTTAAAGTGCATTTCCCTTTATAAAAACAACAGCGTAGTGGTACAAACAAACACACAAGTGACCATCTTTTTTCACGTTGAAAAAAAACCAATGTGTGTGGCGGTAGTGTTTATTTGTAATGGGTTTATACCTTTCAAGCGCTGTAACTTTTTTTCTAGCGAGTTGTGAGACTTAGAAATTTGGGAACACACTTTTCTCACCAATATCTATCACCTACCAAAATATAAAAAAATTCCAATAGATTGACCTCGCGAAGTTCCCTTGTTAACAGAAAACTACAGTACTTTCAACAACAACAAAAATATTTTGCAGAATGTTTGCGTTCATCGCATTCGGCGGAGGTCTCTCGTTCTTCATAATCAATGTCGGTCTTTTCCTTCGCATCCTTCATTCCGATGGTTTCTTACTGTCATCCGTCGTTTCGCAAGGTAATCAATTCCCGAGAGAGTGAGAGACGCAGACAAATATTATGTTTTCCAGATCGACTAGACGCCCTTCTCGAAGACAACGAATATTCAAACTCATCTGAAAGTGTGGCCAAATCGGAGAAAAAAGAACTACTTGACGTCTAACTTTTTCTTTCTTGCTACCATTTTTTTTCTATGATCATTCTACCGGGTACACGATTTTTTTTTTCGCGCTGTTCATGAAAACCACATTTTGTCATTTTTTGAACATATCTGTTGTTTTTTGTGCATACATGTGTTAACATGAGAATCTCAAGAACGCTTTTTTTCTATTTCGAATTTTATAAATATATTTCTTTTTCAGTTGAAGTGCATTTTTTTGTGTCCCAGGAGGCTCTTTTTGACAGAAAAGTTTAGCGTCAAAAAGTTTTTCCATCCTTTTATTGCAAGAAAAAATTCTAGACCCACAATTTTATTCGGCGTCACAAGACCCACGCCCAATCTTGTGTGTTCCTTCCAATCTACGGTACCATTTCTTCATTAATTTTTTGTTTTGTTTTTCGTTTTTTTTTCAACGAAATAAACAAAACAAAACGTTTTTTAGTCAATTTTTTGTACTTTTTCAGTTTTCTCTAACCTCTCTCAATTTCTAGTGCTATTTCACTGTTTTCCATCGCAAAAAATCGTACACCCACAATTTTATTCAACGTCGCAAGACCCAGTGGAAAGTTTGTGTGTCCCTTTAAATCTACAGTAATTCTTGTTTTTTGTTTTTTTTTTCAACGAAATCAATAAAACAAAACGATTTTTAGTCAATAGAAGTAAACGATTTATCAATTTTTTGTACTTTTTCAGTTTTCTCTAACCTCTCTCAATTTCTAGTGCTATTTCACTGTTTTCCATCGCACAACCAGTTTTCATTGACAATTTTTTTCAACAAAAAAAGGAATCGAAAAAAATTGCTTTGTTTTTACTTATCTACGTTGTTTGTTTTGTGAATCATTTTTTGTGAATCATCAACATAAATTTTTTTTAGTTAAATGCTTGAAAAATCGATAGTTACTATTTGCATGCCCTTGAGAATCAAAAGTTTTTTATAGTATCTTGGTGAAAAAATTGTCTTTTTCTCTTTTCTATTTGTCTTTTCAACCTATTTTTACTCTCTTTCTTTCATTTTTTTATTTTGTTTTCATCGTTTTGTTTTTTTTTCCATCATCAAAAAGAGCCTTTTCATCTCTGACCGCTCTCTTGTTATTGCACACTATCTCGTCGGTTCACATGCGTTTTTCTTTTTTTTCTCCCCGTTTTTTTGCTCGTTGTAGTGAGAAAATTTGTATTTTTTTTTGCTAGCACGATTTTTATGGCATTGTCGCATTTTGTCAGATGTTTTGCGACGTTTACTAATCTTTTTTTGTTGGTAAGTTTTGTGGGGAAAAAAGATAACCTATAATTTGCAAAACAAAATAAAATTCAAAAATTATAGGGTTGAAGATTTCAGATTAAATTTTTTTATTGAAGAAAAAACCTGGACCAAAATTTTTCTAAAAGTTCAAAAATTCCATTTTCGCCCAAAAATCGATTCTTCCTTTTCCGAGAAAAAGGCCAATTCATGGAAAATCCAATTATCCCTCTCTCTCATTCCAGAAAAAAAAGAATTTTTTTTTGTTTTTTTTAGGCAATCTCCTGTTCACTTCTAGCCACATCATTTCTCGCCTATTTCAGTCCTCCTCCTCAAAATGTTGCACCGGATAGTTTGCGAAGTTTCGGACAGGTAAGACAGAGAGAGACGCAGAGAGAGGGAGCAAGGGAGACAGTGAGAGAGAGACAGAGACAGAGAGAGAGGGGAGAGACAGAGAGAGAGAGAGAGAAAGAAAGAGGGAGAGAGAAAAAAAGAGAGAGAAAGAAATAGAGAGAGAGAGAGAGAGAGAGACAGAAAGAGACGCAGAGAGAGAGAAAGAAAGAGAAACAGAGAGAGAGAGAGACAAAGAGAAAGAGAGGGAAAGACAGATAGACAGAGACGCAGAGAGACAGAGCAAGTGAGAGACGCAGAGAAAGAAAACATGAGAGAGAAAAACCCGAGAGTTGTTCGTAATATGGTTCTCTGATACCTCTCCGACGTTCGGCGCACGGTGAGACGCAGAGAAACGCAGAAAAAAGACATGCGAAAAATTGTAGAGACGCAGAGAACCGTAATTTTGTTGCAGTACATAATCACAATTCTCCTGATCAGTTCATATGCGAGCGCACTTTTTGTTCTGTGCCTAATTGGCCTTATTTCACTTTGCTTCATCAACTCGTTTCTCCTTTTTGTGGTCAGTTTTTTGTTCAATCTTCCTCCCTGAAAATAACACATTTTTTGCAGTATATTTTGGGACAAGTTGCAATGATTGGAGCTCTTGTTGTTTCGTTCGCCTTCACTTTGACTGTCAGATCGAGGGTTGGTTTTATTTTTCTTGAAATGAAAATTTGAAGAAAAATTATATTTTTTACGTCAAAAATTCCAAAAAATCAGATTACGTAAAAAAATTTCTTGTGAAATTTTTCAAAATCGCAATTTTTCGGCATAGAGTACTGTAGTTTTTGAGCGCAAAAACATTCTTCTCATTTTTTGGAAGCCAAGATTACTGTATTTTAAAGATAATGGGACCAAAGTACTGTAGTTCTTAAAATTGGCCCCAAAGTACTGTAGTTTTTAAGGCCAAATTTTTTTGGCCCCAAAATTACTGTAGCTTGAAAATAACGAGGACAAAAGTACTGTAGTTTTGAGATTTCCAAATTTTAGCGCCAAAATTACTGTAGTTCGGGTTTGTAGAGCTTGTTTTGCTCCTAAATTTTAGCGTAGTCAACAAATTTGCTTCAAGATTTTTTTTTGAAATCACGAATTTTCGCGCCAAAACTACAGTATCTCAAAAAAAAAAAAAGATTCTCATTCCAGGTTCACTCAAAATTAGAAGAAGGATTAGTTGAAGCAAAAATTTGCGCGTCACGTGTCAATTGTGAGCGCTTCAACACGTTCACAAAATCCGAAACAATGTTCATCTACTATCTTTTTGCGTTTTTATTAGTTCAGGTAAGCATTTTTCTCACTTTTTACATTCGAATATTTAAAAGGAAATTCGCCATTGAAAAAATGTGGCGAGGCAGCTCACACAGTGTTTTCGCGAAGTGGCTCTATAGTAGCCTTTTAGTACCAATATACTACTACTATAGTGATTTTTATTTTAGTATGCATTATGGTAACACCGATGTTACCACTACGCGAAAATTTTTTAGTGGCACTAAAATGGCACTAGTGCAGTACTGTTCCGGCAATCAAATTTTTTCGTTGTTTTCGTGAAATAAAATGAGTGGTACACAGTTTGAACATACAATATTTTATTATTTTCAAATAACAAACATCAATTACATAAAATGAAAAAAGATCAAAGTTATAATGTTCGTGAGTTTTTCTATTATTTTTTCCAATTTCTTCTTATGTATTGACTCTACCGAGAATCGCTCAGACTTTCAAAGGTTATCTGTGAACATACTTTACTCGAATCGTGAAATTCACCGAGCACATTTTGTGACCACGAAAAGAAAGTTAAGAACTCTGAGCAATTCAGATAACATAAAAATTTTCTCAAATTTTTGTGCAACATTTCAGGGTAATTCTCAAAATTAACAATTTAAATCTACTCACGAACATTATAAATACAATAAAAACAGCCAAAAATTAAATTACCGACCTGTTTGGAACGCTGCGCGCTCTGTTCCTCGTCCGACCGATGATGACGGTTGAATCCCAACGTTCGATTTTTGCTTTTCTGTAAAAGCAGAATGTTTATTAGGATATTTTTTCAATTGAAAAATTTGAAAACTTTCTCAGTTTCCTACAACTAACATTATTGGTAAACTGTATTGGGCTATTCAGTTTCACTTCTCAACCAAAAAATTGTTGAGAAAGACTAAGAAGACACCGAAAAAACAGAGAAATAGGCGTAGAAAGTTTTCGTAATTCGTTGAGAGATGCAACTGAATAGTCCCATTACCGAAAAACAGAGAAAAACTTGTGTGTAATATCTATTTCTACAAGTAACTTTTTTATTCAAAAGTTATTTTTTTCTGAACGATGGTTTTCAAGTTTACAACTTCTTGCAAAAATAATCGAAATACTCACCCTATTTCAACACTTCCATAGTTTTTTTTGAGCTCCATTCTCGTCGCATTGCAGGTGTCCGCCTAAATAGTTCAAATCATGTTAGAAAATCTAAAAAAAAACACACAGTAAAATGCAAAGAACTCTACTCGCAGTTTTAGAGATATTTGAGTTTTCAAAATTTAAATAGAAAAAAAGATGAATTGAGAAAATTGAACAACATCAGTGAATAATTTAGGACTGCGTTCGGTATTACAACACACAAATTTTAATTTCCGAAACGACGAGTGAGAACTCTTTGCAAATAACTTTAATTCGAATCGCTCACCTAGTTCACAACCATGTCCGTCCTGGCAATGTTCGGTGCATCAAACTGAAAAAATAAATTATTTTTCGTAAAGTCCTAAATTAAAATTTAAAACTAACAAGAACGCAATTTTTCGAGAGAAAAGTGTGAAAATAGACTAATCACAACATTCCCATTTGAATGCTGTTCAAAAACCGTTAAATCAAGTAACACATTCACCTACAAATACAGTTTAAAAAAAGCGAAAAATACGAAAAACAAAAATACGTGCGCGTAAAATAAAATGGATTGTACGCAAACTGTGTGTGTTTGCACACAGAGGGAAGAGGTACAGTAGCGCTGAGGCTTTTTCAATTGAATATTAGGTGTTTCTTCTGAAGACGAGCTACCGAAGACGAGCAACTCCGAAAACTTATTTAGAATTTTAATTTCAAAATAACATCTTCAAACATTCTTGAAATTTTCAAACTAGTTCAAAAATTACATGTTTATTTTTTTTCCTTCTTTTGTTAAATGATGAAATGGGTTATTGACAAGGGTGAAAATGTCCAGATATTCATTTGCATCACTGTTTAATCAGTTTTTTGTCATTGTCTGACATCAGCTTGTTGGTTTATTATTCCCATTTAGTCATAATCGATGTACCACTAAACAACTACTACGATACCACTAGAATGCGATTTTCAAAATCGGAATTTTTCATGAGTTTTTGGCAATTGATGTGAGCGAAAAGTGTCTCTTACCTTTTCTGACCCTGCGCTGATTACGGAAAACAATTTACAGTTTCTAATCTGACACCACTTTTACACCACTTTTTCACCACTACAAACTTTTTGGCCAAAGTTGTAGAAAACACTGTATTTCTCTTTTTTTGCACAATTAAAATATTTCTTGTCAATGTTTGATGCCAGATTATCGTTTTACCATTGGAGTTTTGTTAATATTAGTACACCACTAAACAACTACTACGATACCACTAAAATGCGATTTTCAAAATCAGAATTTTTCATGAGTGTTTCGCAATTGGTGTAAGCGAAAAGTGTATCGTACCTTCTCTGACCCGGCTCTGATTACGGAAAACAATTGACAGTTTCTAGTCTGACACCACTCTTACACCACTTTTTCACCACTACAAACTAGTGGTATAAAAATGGTTCAATAGTAGAATAAAAGTACAACTATAGTGGTAATTTTACCACTATAGTGCCACTTCGCGAAAACACTGTGTCAACCGGTTAGGCGTTTGAATTTAAAGCAAGAGGTCGAGGGTTCGATTCCGCACCTATGCAAAGTTTTTTTCTTTTTTTTTTAAACAAAAAATTGGTGATTTTTTTGCAGATTGTCCAACTCGGAGCGTGTTGGTACTTATGCGAAAGACGATCGAATCAGGAAAAATACAAGCTACAGTTGAAAAAAGCTGACGAAGACGATGAATAGAAACGTCGAACACACACTTACCATAATCACTAATAATACTCACCTCTAGCATTTTAAAAATCTGTGCCTTTCCCGCCAAAAAACAACAACAACTTAGAACTTTTTCACTAATTCTGCCCGCCAAACAAACGTGTCAAATACCTCTTGTAATTAAGAAAAATTTTATGTAATTTTGCATAGAAACTGGTAATAAAACATGTATTTTTTTTTTGTTGAGACACACTTTTGTGGGCGGAGTCTAAATACTATTTTTGGTGCCAAAAATTTTCACCTTTCTTTGGTCCGAAAATCTTCGTTTCTAAAAAAATTTCGAAAAAAAACTTTGTTGCTAAAAACCTACAGTAGTCTCTTTTGGGTTTTCAGAAAAACTACAGTACTACTGACCATGAGCTACAGTAATCTTGACGATGGAAAATACGACTTAGAAACTTTGAAAAAGTTTAAGCTAGAGAAAATTACTGTACTTTTTTGAGAATATCTGTAACTTTGGCGCCAAAATCTAAGTTTCAAAAAATGTAAAATGCTGGAAACCAAAGTACAAAATGTTATTTTTGAGCTACAGTAATCTTGACGATGAAAAATACGATTCAGAAACTTTGAAAAATGTTTGAGCTAGACCGGCTCCAAAAATTGAAATTTTTGAATTAAAAAAAAAACCCCCGAAATTATGCAAAGAATTGTTTATTACACAACCGAGCAATAAGTTTTCTGGCACACCTCATGGATTGTATTCAATCGGCAAGTTCTTTCTACGAACCATACCATCACCTTGGAACCATTCACGACGGAATTGTTTGGCGGCACCGTCCGGTGTGTTGGTCCATTCAACAGTGATACGATCGTTGTTGGTGTCCTCTTGTCCGTAGGCGAACGCGTCGCAAGATACGGCCAACAAGACAGCTTCTTTTGGGTCCAAAACTCCGCATGGTGGGTCGACTCCGAGTCTCTTCATGTTGGTCGTCTTGATACCGTAACCGATACGACGAGCCGAGGTGTTGATGACTTTGATGTGGTAGGTGTGTTTGTCATCGTATGGTGCGTTGAAGACGATTTTGGCGGTTGGTTGCGTTTGGATATCTCCTGGTGGGACGGATTGAGCCATGATTGAACACTGGTTGATTTGACCAACATCTTGGCTTGCCTTTTATAGCGCTTCTGATTAGATCTACACGTCTTATCAGCTGGTTGACACGTCATTTCTTCGTGTGAGAAAAAAATTCACGTTTAAAAAAAGATTTTTGTCGATAAAGCGAATACGCTCTATTGCACACTTTTTTGTTTTTGAAAAATCTCTTCCAAATTGCAAAAAAAAAGAAATAAAAAACTCCGTTTAAAATCGAAATCATTTTAACGGCCTATTTTTAATTGCTATTGAATATAGTTTCTCGCAGCATCGTCCCCAGAAAGCCAATTTCACATAACCGATACTGTAGATAAATGATTTGGGTGTAGTTGCGTACAATGCACCGAAGATCACGAGCAAGTTTTAATTTTTCTTTTTTTTTTCTTTTCTGCTCAAACTGATAGCAGTTTTTTGTTGTGGATCTTTCGTCATTTACATCATTTATAAGCTGTCTACTGAACAATATATTTTTCGATTCTTCTGTTATCTTGCCTATACATCAATTTTTTTATTCTTTTGACTAGAGAATATTCAAGATTTTCAAGTTTCGCTGAAGATTTCCATCTCAAAAATTAAAAAAAAAAAACGATGAATATAAACAGTTAAAACTACACAAAAAAGAGAACGAAAAATCTACGTTGCAAACCCTTTTTTTCTCTGCTCCTCTCTCTTTTTGTCGTTTTATTTGTGTGCCAACCAGCTCTCTCTTTTTTTTTGAATATTTCTCTTTTTTCCACGTTTTAAAAAGCTTGCAATATTTTCAGGATTTATAGAATGGATAGTAAAGAAGATGATTTACACCCATTGTTGCATGTTACAATGGAAAAAGAGGAGAAAATTCAGGTAAGTTTTGGGTTTTTTCGTGGGAAAATGTTTGAATTCGAAAATAAATTTTCCCTCGGATCAAGTTTCTTTGTTAATGTTCTTCCACGTAAAATAGATTTTTCGGATCAAGATAAATTTTCGTGGAATTTGAAAAGCAGATAAAATCTCAAAGTTTTTCCTGTTTTTGCGCCAACCAATTTTCTGTCTTTCTCAAATTTTGTTTCTTCAGGTTCCACAGGTATCAATAGGACGAGAAGCGACGAAATCGAATAAAAATATGAAAACGGCGATTTTAATATGGTTAACACTACAAAATAGTATACATACTCTGCTGATAAGATATTCGCGAGCGAGACAAGTTGAGGATATGTTTGTGAGTACGGTGGCTGTTTGGTTGACCGAAGTTATTAAATGTGTTATTTGTCTGTTTTTGGTGGCTCAAGAAGAGACGCCGAGAAGGTGAGTTTTTTTTTTGGAAAAATTTTCGAAAAATTGTAAGAAAATCGCAGCAAATTTTTTCTCAAGTTTTTCTGAAAAAATTTTTATTTTTGAATTCCAAACATTTTCGCAAAAAAATATAGGTCTCACCACGAAATTTCAAACAAAATTCAGTTTTTATTTTTCGTGGTGAGACCTAGACTGAAAATCGTCACTGTGAATTTCCTCCCTTACCAGGCATGAAAAAAATCAATATTTTCAAGTTTTCGTGGTGAGACCCAGATTTCTTTGAGTTCAAAATCGTCACTGAATCTCTAGTAAAAACAATACTTTTTCCTTTCAATCTCTGCGTCTCTCACTCTCTCACTCTTGTCTGAACAATTAAAAATTGAAAAACCCCATCTTCAAAACCATCTTTTCCCTTTTTTTCTCCAGATTCCTATTCGCGTTACGAACACAAATATGGGAACAACCTTACGACACGTTGAAAGTATGCATTCCAGCCATGATCTACATTGTACAAAACAATTTGTTTTACGTGGCCGCTTCACATTTGGACGCCGCCACGTTTATGGTTTGTCATTTTGTTTATTTAGCTTGAGAGGGGGGTCAAAACGCGACAGGAAAAATGTTTCTTGGAATGATCAGGGGCGTTTTCAGAGGGAAAATCTGAATAATAATTATTTGCAAAAACTTGAAAAGATTTTGTAAATTTTTTTTTAAATTTCCAACAACAAAAAATTCGAGGCAAAAAAATATTTTCAGATCACCTCCCAACTAAAAATCTTCACCGCAGCTATCTTCACAGTCATCATTCTTCGACGATCTTTGAATCGAACTCAATGGTTTGCCCTCGGCGTGTTGTTCGTCGGCGTTTCGTTGGTTCAACTACAAGGAACATCATCGACATCAAAATCGGCTGGAGAATCACCGGCGATTGGTAATATTTTCAGAAAAAAACACATTTTTCATCAGAAAATGTTGTTTCAGGATTTGTGGCAGTTGTTGTGGCTTGTTGTTTATCCGGTTTTGCTGGAATTTACTTCGAGAAAATTTTAAAAGGCTCAGCGCCTGTTTCCCTGTGGATGAGAAATGTGCAAATGGCCGTGTTCGCCATCCCCTCCTCGTTTTTGGGAATTTATTTGTCTGACTCGGAAACTGTCACTACTAAGGGTCTTCTGTATGGATTTGATTCGATTGTCTGGCTGACTGTTTTGTGGTACGGTATTGGAGGTGAGTTTTGAGAGTTTTGGCATAAAAAATCGGTTTGGAAAATCTAGAAAATGTCGAAATAAAAAAAAATCCAATTTTTTCCAAAAAACTGTCAAAAACTTATGTACGATGACATAGAAAAAGAAAATTTCATAGAAAATTCCCAATTCTCACAAATTTTTTTCATTTTCCAAAAAATTGAGAAAATATTTTTGTCACTGTAAATAGAAACGAAATGCTGATTTTGGGGGTAATTTTTTTTCAACTTTTCAAAAAATTCAAAAAATTTCCTAGACCATTTTTGGCAGAAAATAATTCAAAGCTCTGACATTCTGCCTTCCATCATTTCCGGCCAAGTCTTATCAATACCATTTTTGCACAAAGTATAACTATAAATCACGCTGATAACATACCTAAACATTTTTGGGGGCACCAAACTTTCCAGACAGACTGTGAACTTTGAGAAATCAAGAAAAAGGAAAAAAAAAAGACACCGGCGCTCTAACTGATGTACACAGGCAAATTCCTAGACACATGTGGCAGATGTGCGGCAGCGATGTTTTGCTGGCAGACGTCAGGCATGTACCACGCATCGATGCCGCACCTTGTTTTAGGGCGGACAAACGAGAGAGTTGACGCTGACAAAAGAGGAATGTTCGCTCTATTGAATCATTAAAAATTCCCGGAAATAAAAAGTATTCGTCGTGAGACCTGTTTATTTTGTCTGCAACTCTCACGTTACATTTCTATTTTTTTTCTTCCATTTCTGCATCTACCTCTCTCATTTGTCCCTCCTATAAGGGGGCTAAAACAAGGTGGCCGCAGCTCTGGACCCGATTCCGGTATTTATGCAGCAGGCCTACGGCAGGGATGCCGGAATCGGTCCAGAACTGCGGCATCGATGCGTGGTACATGCCTGACGTCTGCCAGCAAAACATCGCTGCCGCACATCTGCCACATGTGTCTAGGAATTTGCCTGTGTATGGCTGATAAATAATCAATTTTTTACACATATTTTTTTGGAAGACGGAAGTTTTACAATGTAACACTATCATACATCAATTCCAATTTTTATTTATTGTTTTTTGGAAAAAAAAACCACAAGAAAAATGAGTTGAAAATTTTTATTTTACGAAAAAAAACTTTTTACCCAGGTTTTTGGGTCAAAAAATGATGGGGAGCTTGATTTGAAAATAATATTTTTTGTTTTTTTAACAGTGACAAAAATTTCAGAAAAAGTTTTTGTCACATTCTTACGCTAAAAACCTCGATTATTTTCGAAAAAATCCCAAACAACTGTTTTTTCTTTGCCAGGTCTATCAGTGGCGGTTTGCATCAAATACGCGGACAACATTGCCAAAAACTTTGCCACCTCCGTCGCCATTGTATTATCAACAATCGGCTCAATGTTCCTCTTCGATTTCATTCCCTCGCTAACCTTCATTTTCGGCGCCTCACTCGTCATTTTCAGCATTTTCATGTACTCATCGCACGCGGCAATGATCGCCGCATTGTCGCGACTACGCAGCGGCAACGTCGCCGACTATTCGCCAATTTCGAAAGAAGCGTTTTGTCTGTGAATAGTGTTTGTTTCTTCCGTTCTTCAATGCAGCTTTATTGTGATATTATTTATTGCCTTATTTACAACAAAGTTATTTTTTTCCACCGTTTTTGTTGTTGTTGAACAAAGTTTGAAAAAGTTATTATCACTTGTAACACCTATTTTTTCTTTCTAACGTTATCATCAAACCGTCTCACATCTTTAATAATAACAACTATACTTTTCAAGGTCATTTACTGAAACCTTTTGATTCAGAAAAAGTTTTTGAAAAATTTTAAATCTTTTTTTCTCACCTTTTGAAATGCAATTCGCTCTTGAAAAATATGCCATGATAGTTCAACAGGTTAGGAGTTTTGTTATAAATCGAGAGGTCAAGAGTTCGACTCCCCACTCACCTTTTTTTTTAATTTTTTTCTATGTAAAAAAAACCATTAGTTGTTGGGAACCTCCCTGTTGGAAGGACCCCCTTTTTTCTCTAACCACTCTCCTTGTTCATCACACTATTTCGTCGGTGTCGTCTCCCGACAGCTGGCTCCACATTTATATTTTATAATTATTTTATTCAAATGTGTGTCAGTACGTTTTGTAGTCTTTAAGATTTTGAAAAAGTTGGTGTTCACATTTTTTGGGTGTAGAAATGTGTTGATTTTTCAAATTTAGGAAGTTTTTTTGGTAAAAATGTTTTTTTTTTCAATTTTTGAGGTTTTGCAGATGAAAAAATGTTTGAAAAAAACAAAAATTGATGATTCACCGAATTTTTGTGTGAAAAAATGTCGAAAAAATAGTTTTCTCGACATTTCTTTTTTTTCCAAAAAAAATCCAGATTTTTGTGTGAAAACATCGAAAAATTTCCTGTGAATAACCTCATGTTTATTTTTGATTTATTTTTTGTTTATCAACAAATTTTTTCGCAAAATATTGATTTGTCCCTTTAAATTTTTCAACATTTTTTTCCTTTTTTTGAAACTACAAAAATTCCAGGAAAATGGTTAAAATGGTGAAGGACGATATTATAAAATATACCTCTCTGATAGTGTTAGTTGTTCAAAATTGTTCACTTGTTTTATTCATGCGATATGTTATGACAAATGATCGACCGAAATTTTTGAAGGTTTGTAACCCAAGTTTTGCACCAAAAATTGAAAAAAAAAAACTGTTTTTTTCAGACGATTAGTGTATTTTTTGGAGAGATTTTCAAATTATCAGTTAGTTTTATATTCGCTTGTGTTGAGGAGAAAAGTTTCGTGAAAGGAACCAAAAAAATATACAATGAGTTTGTTGTCAACTGGAGGGATACTATCAAAGTTTTGGTGCCGGCTGCCGTTTATACTATACAGAATTTTTTGCTTTATGTGGCTGTGGACAATTTGCCGGCGACCACTTATATGGTGAGAGTTTTCATTTTCAAGTTTTACGTTGAAAAAATCGTTTTTTTTTTCTAGAAAAAAACTGTCTAAACCTCTCACATAAAACACTATTTCAGAGAAAAAAAGCAAGCTTTTTGTAAAAATGAAAAATAAAAATAGCGCGGCCCATAATATTCGGGCCGAAAAATGTTTTTTTCACATTTTTTCACAATCTGGAACCCTGTCAAATTTTTCAAAAATTGTATAATGTTGGTCAAATTATTTTCGTTGATTTAGGCCACGCCCACAAAACTGTGCCTGACCTAGAAAAAAAATGTGAATTTTTTGGTAGTTTTGTTCGGCCCATAAGTTCCGGACCGGACTTCAATATCACCTTGAGAGACGCAGAGAAAAACAAAAAAAAATTGCATTTTGGTCACGTTTTTATTATTTTCATGTTCGTTGTTTTTTTTTTGAACTTTTTCGGAAAATTTGACTGATAGGTCAATTGAATAAAAAAAGATTTCTCTGCGTCTCTTATCTCTGTGAGAGTTTTAGAAATATATTTTTGCCACTGTGAACGCTGAAAATGCCAAAAATTTGGGAGAAAATCATAGTTTTTGGAAGAAACTGAATTTTTGACCAAAAAAAAATTTCACTCTACTTTTTTTTCCTTTTTTTCCCTTGATTCAATAATTTTTTAAAGGTAACCTATCAACTAAAAATCCTGACGACAGCCGTTTTCACAGTTCTTGTCCTAAAACGAAAATTGAGTCTACAACAATGGATGGCGTTGCTGGTTCTGTTCAGTGGTGTTGTCATCGTTCAATATGATCAGAAAATGTCAAACGACAGGGAAAAGGCTGAACTGGCGTTGAACAATTCATTGATCTCAACAACTCCTGTTTATGTGAGAAAAAATAGGAAAATATCCCAAGAAAATTCGGATTTTTGTAGGAAAACTCGACGTCTGTTATTGTGAATGAGGTGAAAAAAGTGATGACGAAAAAACGAAACGAAAATTCGATCATTGGATTTGTTGCCGTTATTGTAGCGTGTTGTTTGTCTGGATTTGCGGGAATTTATTTCGAGAAAATTCTCAAAGGTTGGCAGAATATTTTGATTATTTTTTTCTGAAATGAGAAAATCTAGGTCAATTTGCATCAAAAAATATAAAAATCTTCATGGAAAAAAGTTCAAAAACGGGATTTTTTCACATATTTTCGTCCAAAAATAAGATTTTTTGTCATTCAAAAAATGTAAGAAATTGAAAAAAATTTTTTTTTCAACGAAAAATTCAGAATTTTCCCTGAAAAATCGCCAACTTTCAGAAAAAATTGTTCAAAAAACATGAATTTTCGCATTTTTGACCCAAAAATTTTGATTTTCAGCTCAATTTTTGTCCCCGAACAATGAAAAATATTAAAAATTCTTCAAAAAGTCAAATTTTTAGAGAAAAAAGTGTTAGAAAAACATGATTTCTGGGTCAATTTTCATTAAAAAAAATGAAAACTCACGGAATTTCCGTTGAAATTCAGAATTTTCCCTGAAAAATCGCCAACTTTCAGATTAAGAGGTTCAAAAAACATGATTTTTCGCATTTTGACCTCTGAAAAATATCAAAATTTCTATGAAAAATAAATATTTTTTGAAAAAATTGGTGGAAAAAAATGGTTCTCTCAAAAGTTCAATATTTTTCAAAAAAAAAATGGTAGAAAACATGGTTTCTGGGTCAATTTTCATTAAAAACAGACAAAAATGCATTATTTTTCACTGAAAATAGATAGATTGCCAGATCGATTTTTCGAAAAATAGGTCAAAATATCTCCAATGTTGCAGGTTCAAACGTGTCAATCTGGATTCGAAACATCCAACTCGCTCTGCCGTCGATTTTCTTTGCTTTTCTCTTCGCGTCAGTCATCAACAACTCAAGTATCTATGCCGATGGTCCGAGTCCATCCGATGTTTGGAGAAATATGCTGCAGGGATTTGATTGGGCTGTGTGGGTGACTATTTCGATCAACGCATTTGGTGGTTTAGTTGTGGCCGTTGTTATCAAGTATGCTGATAATATTTTGAAAGTTAGTTGATGTTCAATTGTCGGTTTTCAGTTTTCGTGTCGAGACCCAGGTCACAAATTTTACCGAATTTTTGTCTTAAAGAATTCTAAAATACTGCTTCTTCAAAAAAGTCGCTTTGAAAACTGAACCCGGCCAGGCCCGATACAAATTTAGCTCAATACTTGAGCTCAAACCTGAAATAAGAGGGGAAGAAGTAGCGCGAAATTTTTACGGTCAAAAATTCACAGTGATATTTTCAAAAAATATGTATAGGTCTCGCCACGAAAATGAAAAAAAAAACTATTTTTTCTCTCAAAATTTGAGCTATTTTTTTCCGTTTTTTTGGTAACTATTCAACTTTAAGCAATTTGGGTACCCTCTTAGATCAGTTATGCGAGAGCCTGAAAAAAAAAATGCATGGCCCGATTTTTCAGAGTTTTGAAAGTTTTTTTCTGAAAAGAAATAAGTTACGATGATTTTTTCTGGTCTCGAAAAATTTTTCTCCAATTTTCAAAGCCCAGCTTGACTGAGGCACAGTCCAGAAAAATTTCTCATAAAAAAATTTTTTTTGCTGATTTTTTTGGGCCCAGAAACTTCAACTATTCGCAAAAAACAAAAAATAATTCTCGGAGTTAAAAAATCTTCTATCCTAAATTCAAAAAAGCGACAGTTTTCGGTCACGAAAAAATAGGCTAAAAACTGAGCCTGCTGGATTTTTCAGAGCCTGAAAAAAAATCCCGGCCCGATTTTATCTGGAACGAAATCAAAATCTAGACCGCCCGTTTTGTGAGGTCAAATTCAGAAAAAAAAAATTTTTTTACCAGATTTGAGACGTCAAGTTTAGGCTAAATAAGCCTCACTGTAAAACCGCTAACAAGGGAACTTCGCGAGGTCAATCTTTTGGAATTTTTTCATATTTTGGTAGGTGATAGATATTAGTGAGAAAAGTGTGTTCCCAAATTTCTAAGTCTCACAACTCGCTAGAAAAAGAGTTATAGCGTTTTAAAGTGCATTTCCCTTTATAAAAACAAGAAGGTAGTGGTACAAACAAACACACAAGTGAACATCTTTTTTCACGTTGAAAAAAAACGAATGTGTGTGGCAGTAGTGTGTATTGGTAATGGGTTTATGCCTTTCAAGCACTGTAACTTTTTTTCTAGCGAGTTGTGAGACCTAGAAATTTGGGAACACACTTCTCTCACCAATATCTATCACCTACCAAAATATAAAAAAAATCCAAAAGATTGACCTCGCGAAGTTCCCTTGTAAGCCTCACTGTAAACACTCAATGCGATATTTCAGGCATTTGCGACATCATTCGCCATAGTTCTCAACTGCATCGCCGCATTTTTCCTGTTCACATTCCGACCAACAATGTTGTTCGTTTTGGGAGCAAGTGCTGTCATTGCCGCTGTTTTTGCCTACAGTATGTATCCATATAAGTGAGTTTCGTGAAATTTCTTAAAACTTTAAAATCTTCGTGAAAATAGCATTCAAAAATTAGAGATTCAGAGAAAAATGCGAAAATTTCCAGAGTTTCACACGATTCCCTCCCAACACAAGAGCCCAAAGAGATCGAATTGCACGAGACCAGTGATACATCAAAAAGTGATAAACCCTAGTCATATATATTTTTTTCTTGACAGTCTCATTTTTGTGATTTTCTATATTTTATTTTCTGTGATTTTTTCATCTAATTTTTGTTACCTTTCGGGTTGTTTCGTTTTGGTTTGAAAAAAACAACACGCGACGCGCAACCGCGTTGCATCGAAAAATATTGCATTTTCCAATAATATTGATTAACTAAGAATTTTTCAGAGATGTTCGAATAATAAAATAATGTTCTCTGATAGTTGTAATTGTTCAGTTTTGTTAATCTGTTAAACTCAATACATTATTTTGTGGCTACGAAAAAATAAGACCATACATAATTAATTGGCGCATTACCCACTCGGGAAAGTTAGTGACCCTACCATAAAATTTGGAAAATCTTTTAAATAAATAAATAGATTCCACGTGTCGACGTGATCGCGTGACACGTATCTTAATTTTAATCATTTCAGTTTTTCGATTTATTACAAAGTGGGTTTGGACTCGACAACCTCTCCGTCTGCGTTTCTCGGAATTTAACAAGATAAGTTAATTTTCAAAACTCGGGTCTCCTTTTTTTTTTTTTGAAAACTTGTCCAAAAATCGATTAAAATGTTGTGTCGAACACTTTTCGGAGCGAGTACCGTCTACCAGAGTCTGAGTCCGGCTTCATTTGGTCCTAGATCGAGTGGGGATGTGTTACATCCTTTTGGAACAGGCCAGAAAGCAATGAAGAATTGTGTTGATAATAGGACTTGGCACTCATTTTTTATATTGATTGCGGAACCATTTTTCCACCTAATCCAATTCCCCGGGTCAACTTTCTGTGGTCTCATGAGAAATTGTTTTTTTTTCAGATTTGATCGATCTTGCTTCAATGACAACATCGAAAAATGTGATCCACTGGAAATAACAGGTACGAAAAACTGTAAAGTTTTAAACTCGAAATTTTCCAACGTTCTGAAAAAAAATGCCAAAAGTTAGTGATCTCCCCCGCATCAATAAGCGGCCAATATTATGTATGAATAAGAATATTGGAAGAGAACTAATATGGCCTAGAAAACCAAATGGGTGGGGCTAAATAAAATTTTTTATAAAATGTCATGCTTGGACAGAAAACTTCATTTCTCTATTCTACAACGCTTCAAAATCTTGAATTTTCTAAATTCCTAGTATTACATTCAAAAAGTGTGAGTTAGTCTACTGTAGTGATATCGGCACACCCGTTCAAAACCCCTGTGAGAGAAGAAATTGAAAAACAGGTGTACGGTATGCAACTGTGCAAACACCGTGACATGAAAATGCACAGAAACCGTATTGTTTCTGAAAATTTGACAAAAATGTCGGATAACTTTGCTGTTCTCAGGTTTTGGAGGACAAGAAAGTCCCGATCTTTTGAGTTCTAACGCCTTTTTAAACTTCATTGATAAAAAAGGAATGTAGTTGTGCATTTTCACGTCACGGTGTACGCACAATCTGCATACCGTATACCTAAAACTCATTGAGCCCTCTAAATTTTATTATTTTTTTTTCAGAAAAAAAGACTACATCTTTCCTTGTCACAGAAATGCACAAAAATTGAATCAATGTGCACCTGGTAAGCACTTTATGAGAAAATAAATGTTTTAAAAATATTTTTTAGACCACAAATATTGTAAAAAGACCTACCTTGAGCAACTGCAATGGAATGTGATGGAACCATGTCAACGGAGATATGATTGCGATATTGCGTTGGTATTCTCCATTTTTCTACGGCAGGTATGTTTTGAAAATATTACAAATTCTATTCTGAAATTTGTTGTGGCTTTTCTGTAATTTTTTCCAAAAAAATAATCTTTTGAACTAATGTTTCTTATTCAAAAGAAGAACTTGACATTATCAACATGTTTCAAAATGGATTACAACAAATTGTTGAAACGTACATTTCCCGGGAAAAAAATTAAGTAGAAAATCAAGACATTTATTCAATAGAACCACTGTAAAAAACGAAATAAAAAGAAAATAGGAAACCATGTACAGAAATAACGAAATACATCAAAAAGGAACATTATTACGTTAGAAATTACCTCACTGGTTCCAATTACATATATTATTGCCAAAAACCAAATTTTTAGTATGGCTTATCGTATTAATGGACTTTCGAAGAATTTTTGAATATTAACTTCTCCGATTTTAGCATGAAATAATTATTTTCGTACTTCTTTTTTTGAAGCGCTGTCCAACATGTTTAGATCCAGTTAGGTTTTTTTTTTATTTCACCACTGCAATGCCCTTTCGAAAAAGGGGGTGCGGTTTCATATGCAACCGCCGCACACTTATTTTGCGAGAAATAGTGTGGGGTAGAGAAAATAGAGAGAAAATTTACGCAAATTCTCGTAAATCAAAAGACAACTCGGGTTGTTTCTCTCACATTGTCGGATTCATTTCTTTGGGAATCTCTGTAGAATCTCCATGTGATGGGTATACCACCAACCGGTCGTTTGGCGGAACATCACTGCGGCTCGATAGCATCGCTTGGCCATGTCAACAACTGAAGAATAATTTTGAAAACAGACGCGACTGCACATACGGCTCTACCTTGCGGTTCATCAGGTCGTTTTTCTTGTACTTTCTTCTGGGTGATTTTTCCCCTTGAAAAAAAAACCATCTATCCGAGTTGTTTCATAAATTGATCAGGAGATCTTTACGTCCAAACTATGCGCAGGGCTTCCAATGTAGAAGAGTACACGTCGCATGGGTTCGATGATCGCTTGACCAGATCTTATGTTATATGAATTATGCATTTAACTTCCGTCAGATAACGTTTTTAAAGTCTCCTCATATCCTTGCCGATATATGGGTTCGTACGTAGTTTTTTTTTGAATTTGACAACATCAGTATTTTTTATTCCCTTCATGACCAAATTCCAAAACCACGTTGGTGGAACCTCCATGTAAAGAGATACCTGTGGCAGAGACGGATTTTTTTTTTTGATTTCGGAAAGTTTTTGCCCTTTTTTCATAAATCGACAGAAAAAAACATTTGCTTTTTTGCACGTTTTTTTCCACAATCGACACATACTTACGTTGGAACTTCCTTTATTTCGTTCATCATATACGTACGTGATCAAAATCGTATTATAGGGGAAAAAAGTGATGACTCTTTGCCCCGATTTTACTGGTTTTTAATGAATCTTATAATTCATCAACTCTTGTTCATTGACATACGTGAAAGGCAACATACGTTAAATGTGAATTGATTTTGAAAAAAATCAATGAAAAAAATAGGTTAGATAATAAAAGGAGCGTTTGCACATAGAATTTATAAAAAGAAGCATCTGCATTTATTTTGGAGAACGTTGACAACAATAAAACACGGTTGCCATAGAAGCGCGTCTTTTTTTAATCATAGGTTTCTCTTTCCCCACCACCTCCTCATCATATTAAAAAATCGACACAGACACATTTGGCCTCATACCAATCGATTCGTAATTTACGGGGTGTCAAAAAACATGTTTGGCGTGCAAACAGTGTTGTAGTTCTCTCGGAGTTATTATCAACAACAAAAAACTTATAGTTCATTTTGTGTTGACATTTTCCACCTCGTTGTGAATCGCGCGATGACCCGATTTCAAACATATGTTCGGCAATGTTCTGGTTTGTGTGTCATCTTGGGTAATGCGCACAATTGACAAGCCGATGGTGAATCCTTCTTTCCATCTACCTTCGCTCCATTGACTGTCAACATTGTTGTAGTTGGAGAAGTAGATGAGTTGTTGTGATGTGTAATCCTCGACAAGACACTTATTTCTCGATGTCTTGAGAAGCTTCTGAAGCAACTCATTAGCAGTTAGAGTGATGTCTGAATATAACTTCGAATTAATTAGTTTCGATTCGATCATATCAGCCGTGGACATATTATCGATTTGGTTGTCCAATCCAGATAGCTGATTGAAAATCATCGACGCTTTTGCAGTGAACTGTTGAAGTTCCTTAGCTGTAGATTGTCGATGTATAGTTGGTAGCTCTCTCAATTGTCTCCTCCATATTGTTCCGACAATGTTTGTCGACCAACTGAATAATTCGATGAATTTTGATTCGATTTTAGTTTTATGCGTTTCGATAGTTTTACGGCAATTCGCGGGAATAATAAATGTTTAACGATACGAACAGAATAATCACATTTTTCGATAACAAACCAAACATCAGTTTCAACCTTCTGAATCTAAATGTTCTCACGATGCTCTTTTTTTGCGAGAAAAGAAATGTTTGACAGAAAAAACAAAACAATGTATTGTCGTGGGTTACTGTCACTTGGGATAGCCTGAGAGTATAACTTTAGACTTATGGGAAAGGAGTAGGGAGTGGACTTTTTTTTTATGAAAACGCGGAATCTTTTCGTTGCTTATCCGAAAAACTAACGAAAAATGACTGAAAAGCAAGGGCCAATATGATCTGAAATTGAAGAAAACCGTACCATTCGATGATGAGTGCAAGGACAAAAGCTTGAAGTAAATCCCCCTAGTAGGTCCACCCTCTGTCAAAAAAAGAAAAAAAAAACGATCAAAGCGAACGAGACAAGAAAAAAAGAAAACAATATTGTAAAACTAAGAAGAATGAATAGATGAATGGTTGAGCACAGAAAGGCACACTGTCTGTTGACTCCGCCCCTTTTTACAAGCGGTGTGGGTGCGAAAAAGGGGCGGAGTCGACAGTCAATGTGTCTTCCTGTGTGCTCATTCATTCATTCATTCTTCATTTTTTTCTCAGTTTTCTAATATAGTTGTCTTTATTTCTTGTCTCGTTCGTTTTGACTCTTTTTTCTTCTTGCTCCCCCTCTCCAATTAGTCAAAAGTTATACCCCATGTGGTCATTTGGTCAGGCTATCCCAACTAAGGTTTTCTCTTTTTATTTTTTTTCTCAAAATATAGCATTTCTCAACATACTCAACCTAAAAATTGGTCGAGAAACTTTTTCCTTTTTCCATTTACTATAAACCACGGCCTTTTATGAATTCCCTATAAACGAGACGCAGAGAAATCAGATTTTTGTTCGGCGTCACGTTAATTTTTTATTATTTAGGTTCACATTTTTTAATCGAGAAACACCTATGAACCAAAACATATATGTTTAATTTCCGACGTGACCTATATTTTAATTTCATTTCTTGAAAAATGCCATTTTTGAGATATTCTCCTTCTTTAAAAAAAGAACGGACGTGAAAAAAACGTGACCTTTCAAACTGCAAATTTCTTGTTTTCTCTGGGTCTCTTTCGATTGGCAAATTTCTTCATGGCTGGTAGGCCGTGAAACAGTAAGGAGAGGGGGGTCCTAACCCAGAGGGATTTAGGGGTACTAACCCAGAAGGACGTCAATCTGATGTATGCTAAAAGGTCGTGATCAATAACGTTCACTTAACATTCTCGTTGTAAGCAATAGTTTCTAGAAAGTTATGATTTCACAAATTATCTAACTGAATTCTGATTCTACGTGTTAAAAAAGTTTGAAAATATATTTGTCGCGTTTTCGAAGAGTCTTGTTCTGGATATTTTCGCTGCTGAAGTTACAATCTACAGTATATCTAACTCAATTTTTTTTTGAGTTAGATACGCAGGTTGTGGTACAAGTGAATTTTTCAATGAGAAACGTTGTGTTCCTTTAAATGAGTATTTTGATTGTTTTTTTCTACTCGATGTTTTTGTTTTTTTTTCTTATGGGGTTATTCAGTTGAAAAAAATATGTTAAAATATAATAAAAAAAACACAAAAAATTGAATTTTTTGTGTTATTTTATCATTTTTTAACATATTTTTTTTCAACCGAATAACCTCATTAATTTTGGACGCCGCATAACTTATCAGAAAAGCGCCTTAGTAGTACTGTAGCCGAAAAATTACGAGTACTGTAGCCGAAAATTTTTCTGAACACGATTTTTTGGTTTTTTTTCGAGATCAAAATTACAAGATTGAATAAGCTGTATCCCTAAAAAAAGATTTCGCCACTAACTAATACGTAGATATATCTGTTATACCAAATAAGAAGATTTTGATGGATTAAAATGGGAACAAATAGAGAAACGCATTGATGACGCAGCAACAAATATCCGATTTTAGACTACGGTGAGATGAAGAAAGTGGGCGGAGTCTGTGCCTAATTAAAAAGCTCGAAGAGTTTGTGCTCATTTCATTTCGATGAACAATGATGAGAATAATTGTGCTCGCCTGTGTTTTTCTATTTTTTGTCAATGCTGTTGTTGAAGATAATGAGAAGACGACATTGTTCACAAAATTCGATTCGGAAACCAAGTTGGAAATCAATTCGGAGCAGAAGAAGGTGATTCGAATCGGGCATTTGGGAGCGGTTGGATTGATGCCGAATGAGGAGAAGATTTTGAACATCAGTAAGAAGGTGTTGATGGAGCAAGGTGTTATTGGAAACGATATCGAGTTTGAGTGAGTTTTTTTGAACAGAAAAGTTTGTTTTCGAAATCTGGGCACACTTTTGTGGGCGGAGCCTAAAATTCACTTGAATTTCCAGAAAATTAGGTTTGATTTTTTTCGTGACTTTCTGATCCCTGAAATCGGATTTTTGCATTTTTGCCACCCAAAATTAGGCCGAAATTTTTTGTCTGAAAATTTTTTAACCAGAAAATACCCAGAAGTCAATCAATTTTAGGCACACTTTTGTGGGCGGAGCCTAAAATTCACTTGAATTTCCAGAAAAATAGATCTGGTTTTTTTCGTAACTTTCTCCGATCTCAAAAATCGGACTTTTCAATTTTTGCCACCTAATTTCAGCCCGAAATTTTGTCTGAAATTTTTTGAATTTTGGACCAGCCCGAATAGATTTGACGGAAATTTTTTGATGTAAAAAGAGCGGAGCCGATAAATGTTGGCTCAACTTATTTGCGGCACATTTTTGTGGGCGGAGCCTTAATTAGGCCAAATTGGACTGGCCTCGAGCAAAAAAAGACATGGCCTGATTTTCTGGAAACTTTCTGCTGAGTTAGGCCGGAAAATTGGCCTGAAAATTTTTAAAAAGCTGAGAAAACGGTGAAAAATCAGTCCAGGCTCATCAAATTTTCATAATGACAATACATTTTGATTCAAAAAGTTGGGCACACTTTTGTGGGCGGAGCCTAAATCAACCTAAATTGTACCAAAAACAAAAAAAAGTGATAATAACCTAGAAAAGTGCATTTGAAGAAAAAGTTCAATTTTTTGGCGCCCTAAAAATAGACGACCAATTTCAGAATAATCTCATCACAAACATGCAGTGAAGCGTTCGAAGGAGTCGCCGTCGCCGCTGAAATGTATCATGTTCATCAAGTTCGAGCGTTCATTGGACCGTACTGTTCATCAGGTGATTAGCAGAATTTGCAAAAAAAAAAATTCAGAATTTCAATTTATCCAAATCTTGGAAAAGTTCTAATTTTTTTGGTTTGAAAATCTCCAAGTTTCCAGAGTTTTTCCTTATGTTTTTGGAGCCAGAAAATTCTGAAATTTAAATATTTTTCAGGCCGGTCTGAAACTGAAAACCCTGGTTTTTTCAAACTTTCAAATTTTGGCTACAAAGTTTTCAGTGAATTTCAGAAATATCCCAAAGATCGGAAAATGTTTCATGTTTCGGAAAAAAACAGTTTTGGGAGACACAAAATTTTAATCAAAAATCCAGATTTGTGGTAAATTTATTGAATATTTTCAGGTTTAAATCTCTGAAAAATAAGCGTAGGCCCAGGCCGGCCTGAAACTGAAAATCAGGATTAAAATCTTTGAGAGTGAAGATTGGAAAAAATATTTCTGGTTCGTCTTACATATTCAGAAATTTTCAGAATTTTTTGATTTCTCTGTCAAATTTTAAAGGCTCAGGCCGGACTGAAACTGAAAACCTGTTGAAGTTTTGGTCTCGAAGTTAGTTGAAGGCTTACTTTTTTCACTGATTTCGACCCAGGCCGGTCTGAAACCAATTTTCTTGGATTTTTCAAAATTTGATTTAAAAAAAATGTTGGAGACACCAGATTTTTGGGCTCCTCCCACAAAAACGTGACAATTTTTGGGAAATTATTTATTTTTTGATAACTATCCAAGCTAGGCCAGGCCGGTCTGAAACGAATTTCTTGGATTTTTGAAATTTCCAAAACTCGGCCAAAAAAAACTTGAGAGCCCATATTTTTTGAAAATTTCTCAGAAAATTGTCATTTTTCAAAAACCGACAACTTGTTGCAGAACTAGAAGCGGTGACAAAAATGGCGACATTCTGGAACATTCCAATAATTTCGTATTCATCGGTTCCCAATGCGATTTCCGATCGAAGTGTCTACAAAACGCTGGCACGAATCTCGTCAAAAAACACAAATTCGCTAGCCGAAGCGACGATCGCTCTCCTCCTACACTATCGCTGGATGAATGTGGCGATTGTGACGAATACGGGATCGAGTGCGTATGAGAAGGTGCAAACTTTTGAAGAGGTTCTACATCGAGTCGGAATACAGTTGGTGAAAAAAGTGACATTTGATGAGAACGCCGATGCGAAGGAGATGATCAATTCGGGGATGTTGCACGAATTGGCGAATAGTGCGCGAAGTAGGTTATGAGGAGAGGGAGAGAGAGACGCAGAGAAAGAGAGAGACGCAGAGAAAGATAGAGAGACACAGAGATAGAGAGAGTGAGAGAGGGAGCGTGACGCAGAGGGAGAGAGAAAGAGAGAGAGTGAGAATGAGCGAGACGCAGAGAGAGAGAGAGAGAGAGAGAGAGAGGGAGGGAGAAATACAGGAAATGAGAGGCAGAGAGAGAGAGAGATAGAGAGAGAGCGTGACGCAGAGAGAGAGAGAGATAGAGAGAGAGAAAATTTCAGAGAAAAACACAGTTTTCAAATTTTCGTGGCTTGACCTTCACATTTTTCGTGAAAATTCACTGTGAATTTGAAAAGAGAGAGAGAGAGAGCGAGGCGCAGAGAAAAATGTTGATTTTTCGGACCGGCCCGGGATTTTTGAAACAATCAAATTGGCCCGAAATCTGAAGTTTAGTTTTCAAATTTCTTTTTTCTCGGTCCCAGAATTTTTCAAAAAAATCTGAAAAACTCAAAATTTTTCCAGTTGTCATCTGCCTGTTTTCGGCGACAAAAGAATTGTCGAAAGAATTTATGCAAGCCACGTATACGCTTGAAATGAACAACGCCGAATACGCCTACATCATCCCATGGCTACAGAATGGACAAAAAGTGAGTTTTGTCGTCAAAATTCTGAAGTACTGTACTTAAAAAAAAATTAGTTTTGTCCCTAAAATTCTGAAGTACTGTACTTTTTTAAAAATTAATTTTGTCGCCAAAATTCTGAAGTACTGTACTTTTTTGAAAATTAGTTTTGTCCCTAAAATTCTGAAGTACTGTACTTTTTTGAAAATTAGTTTTGTCCCTAAAATTCTGAAGTACTGTACTTTTTTAAAAATTAATTTTGTCGCCAAAATTCTGAAGTACTGTACTTTTTTGAAAATTAGTTTTGGACGCCAAAATTCTGTACATTTTAACGAGGTTTTTGAAAGTTTGAGAACGTGGCCGAGTTTTGTGTTTTTCTAGGCCACGATATTATTTTTCCCCATTTTTTTACAGGATTCAACTCCTTGGATTGGGGCGGATGGTGAAATGTTGCAACGGGTAAAAGATCATTATGCAAACGCGATAATTGTCGATGATGTCAATGGGTTCGACGAGACGATAGTCTCATCATTTATCGAAAAAATCGAAAAATACGGTGTCCACAAAAACGATATTGACACCGCCAACATTTATGGATATCTACACCTTTTCGACGCGTTGAAGTTATACGCATTGGCTGTGAAACGAGTGATGAATGAGACGAAAAACGAGGCATATGTGACGAACGGCGAATTCGTTTGGAACCGAATGCGACGGCTGAGTTTTGAGGGTGTTGTATCGAGAGGAGGATCGAAAAATGAGACAGATCAGGGATCGATTGGCACAGTGTTGATGGACGATGTTGCTGATCGAGCACCGATTTTTGCCGCATTTTATATCTCGCCAAAACAGGAAAAAGTTATGAAAATGGTCAATATGGAGAGTGAATTGATCGACAATTGTGATGGGTTGAAAAATAAGAGTGGATGTTTTCAGTTGGTGAGACCTTTTTTTTGAATCATTGGTTTTTTTTTTTGGTTTTCTAGGCCATGTTTGGTTGTCTAGGCCATGTTGGTTCTCTTCCAATGGCCCTGTTTCTCCAAACCCCTAATTGATTTCAAAAAATCCGGGCCGGACTGAAAAAATCGATTTTTAACGCAAAAGTTTTTCTTGGATTTTTCCAGAAAAACTATCATAACTTGGCTCAAAATCAAGATTTTTCAAAAATCTCAAAAAGTTTCTGAATAACAATCCTCTGCGTCGTGTTATAATCTTTGGCGTATACGTGAAAAATTCTGAAGTAAAAAACTTTGAGATTGTTGAAAAAGCTCCATTTTGAGCAACGTTAGCTGATTTCAGAATATCCGGCCGGTCTGGAAAAAAATCGATTTTTAGCGCAAAATTTTTTTTTGGATTTTTTCCAGGCCCGGAATTTTGGAAAAGGATTTTTTGTGATTTCAAAAAGTCCGGGCCGGTCTGAAAATGATCGTGACCTTTTCAAAATTTGATTTTTCAAAAAAAAAAATGCTAAAGCGATTTTTTTGAGATTTTTTTTCAGAAAAAAAAACTAATACACTCAAAACTGGTCCCAAAATTTGAAAAAAACAACAATGTTTTCCGAAAGTTGTCAGTTCGAAAAAGTCAAATAAATGATTGAAAATCTCTGCGTCTCTCAAAAAAATTCCACTCGAGATTTTCAAAAAAACATGCCTGAGTTGTAGAAAAAATCAATAGGAAAATGAAAATTTTTAGGAAAAATTCGTTTTTTTCAAGAAAAAGCACAGAAAAATTGTGTGTTTCTCAGAAAATCATCGACGTGATGAGTGGTTTTTGGCCGAGCGAAGATGGATCCATGCCATTAGACGAGCCGGCTTGCGGATATCGCGGACAGAAATGTAGTTATTTGCTAGAGATCAGCATTGCTTCTCTGATGATTCTCTCATTGATTCTACTCGCTGTGCTGTTTGTTTTGATTCGATATTGGTGGGTTGAAAATCGCAGTCTCTCAAGATCAGGCACAGTTTTGTGGGCGTGGTCTGAGAAATATGGTTTAAAAATGAGAGAAATATTTTTTCAGTGAAAATAAGCAGTTGGAAAAAATGTCGTGGCGAATATTTCATGATGATTTACAATTTATCGATGAGGAACAACTTCGATCAATAGTAAGGGTGCAAAAAATTTTCGAACGTTTTTTTTGGATTTTCTCGAAAAATCTGGGTCTTATCACTTTTTTGGGCCATATTCTCTTCAAAAAAAATCGATTTTAAAAAGTTTTTCAAACTTTTGCGGCACGCTTTTTCGCTGTAAACACTATGCCGCAAAATGCAATCTCTGAAAATCAGGCTCCGCCCATTTTTGCAAATTGGCCGCATGGTCATGTGAGATATCAAAATGAAGGCCAGAAAACGGAGAAGAAAACAGGCCCGCCCATTTTTGAAGTAAGCGAAAAGTTAAAAAATTCTTGCAGATGTCAATTGGCTCATCAGCGACCAAATTGAGCAACATGAAAACGGGTCAAAAACATCACGCCATTGTGGGCATCAACACACACGCCACCTATCACAAATATCAGCAACGTCGACCGATCAAATTCGAACGAGAAGACATGCAACTCATCACACAGATCAAACAGGCCGTTCACGACAATCTCAACCCGTTTCTCGGCATGGCGTTCAACGAAAAAGAGGAGATGCTGATTTTGTGGAAGTTTTGTAGTCGTGGCACGGTTCAGGACGTCATCTACAATATGAATGTGGTTTTGGATGAGAAGTTTCATGGCGCGTTTGTTCGCGATATTAGTTTGGTGAGACGCAGAGAAAAACGAAAAAAATTCGGCTCAGAAACAGAGCCTGGGTCAAAAGAAAACAACGATTCTTGAAAAACTGTTGAAAACTTTTTTATGACCATAAATTCTGGAAAACAGACAGTCCGGCACGAAAATGTTTTGGAAAAAAATAATGAGCATGACCCGAAATTTGTCGAAAAAATTATGAAAAAAAATGTGGAAAAACAGCAATTTTCGAAATAGCAAAAATTTTGAACAAAAAAGTTCGGGCCGGACCGAAATACTTTAGCCCGAAAAGTCTGAGAGCTTGGTCCGGTCTGAAAAATGTGGGCTCAAGAAATCTGTTTAAAATATTTCGAAAGACAGCGATTTTTGAAATATTAGGAGACGCAGAGAAAACAGAAAATCTTTTTGTTCCAAATTTTATTGTCAGCAGTTTTTTTGGTGAAATTGACATGAAATTATCATTCCGAAACTTTTGAGATTTTCAGAAAATCTTAATTTTGAGCCGAGTTTTCATATTTTGGCTCGAAAACTTCTAGAGCTCATAACTTTGCTCAAAATGAAGCTTTTTCAAAAATCTCAGAACCAATATTGAGTAACAAACTGAGTCAGTGCGCAAAACCAGGAATTTGTTTGCAATACATTTTCAGGGTTTGGAATATCTTCACGCTTCGCCAATCGGATATCATGGATCGCTGACTCCGTGGTGTTGTTTGATCGATCGAAATTGGATGGTCAAATTGACCGACTACGGTATTGCGAACCCGTTGGAACGATGGCAAAAACAGGGAGCCATCAATATTGAGACGACCAAAGATGCAGATAATAAGAGTTTGGCATCGCAGGCGACATGTGAGACCAATTGGGCCCGTGCGGGAAGAATTTTTGAGACCAGAAAATTAAAAAAAAAATTTTGGAACATTTTGTGACAATTTTTTTGATTCTCAAATATCTTGGCGATTCAGGCCCCGCCCACAAAAGTGTGCCCTATCTCGAAAAATAGGCGGGAAAAAATGTTTTTCGAAAAAAAAAATTTCCACGTGTACTTCTCTCGGACATAAAATCTCAATTTTTAGAGCTTGAACTTTTTTGAATAAAAAAAAAACAACATTTTCTCTAAACCTCTCTAGTTTGAATGCTTTTTCGTTGGCTCCGCCCACAAAAGTGTGCCTGATCTCGAAAAATGGCGGAAAAAAAATGTTTTTCAAAAAAAAAATCAAGATTTTCCACGTGTAGTTCTCTCGGACAAAGTTTCCCAAATGTTGAGAGCTTGAAGTTTTTTGAAGAAAAAAAACAAACCTTACCTCCTCTCTAGTTTGAGTGCTATTTCGTCGATTTAGGCCCCGCCCACAAAATTGGAAAAATGTACTTCTCTCGGACAAAAAACAACCCAGGCAAAAATTCGAATTTTGCAGCGATTCTCTACTGCGCTCCCGAATTGGTGAAAAATCGCGAACAAAATCGTCGTCGCGCGATGGATCAGACATGGGTGAAACAATCGATGTCGCGACGACAAGCCGGCGACATCTATTCATTCGGCATGGTCATGTACGAAATTCTGTTTCGAAGTCTGCCGTTTCGCGACAATCAAGATGTTGCCGGTAGAGCCGCGACGCGACCGCGACGCATGACAAAATATACGTGTTTTTGCAGAACTTTGCGACTATTTGGCGGATGGTACGAAAACGGTGACACCGGAAATTCAAAATCAAATGGGCCTACATCCGGATCTGAATGCTTTGTTGAGGTCAGTTGTCTGCATCTCTTCATTCAGCACACTATTTTCGCGCGACACAGAAATGCAGAGAACTTGGAAATTGTTTGCAATATGAAAATTTTTGGAAAATTGGATAGCGAGAGACGCAGAGAAAAACACAGTGTCTCCGTTTTCAAGATCAGACACAGTTTTGTGGGCGTGGTCTCAATCGGAGAAAGAGATTTAGAGAAAAAGTCGAAAACATTTTGGGGACTTGAAGAAATATTGAAAAAAACAACTGTGTGGCGAAATTGCAAAGCGGAGTTTTCTCTTCGGATAAAACATCGTATTGCAAACAATTCACGGGACAATTTTGGGTGAGTGTGTGTCTGCGTCTCTACTGAAATTTTCTCACCTTTTTGTATAGAATATTTAAAAGGTAATTCGCACCTGAACAAATGTGGCGTGACAGTTCAACAGGTTAGGAGTTTGTTTATGAAGTGAAAGGTCGAGAGTTTGATTCCTCACCTCGGCGTTTTTTTTAAATTTTTTTTTTCTGAAAAAATAACGTCTCGAATTTCAGAGATTGTTGGAGTGAGAATCCGGAGATTCGTCCCTCAATTCGACGAGTTCGTCTCAACACCGAAATGGTGCTGAAAACCAAAGGTTCCCTTGTCGATCAAATGATGCGCATGATGGAACAATACGCCAACAATTTGGAGAAACTCGTCGCCGAACGAACCGGAATGCTGGAGGATGCGAACGTGCGCGCCGACGCACTCCTCACTCAACTCCTACCCGCCTACGTTGCGATGGAACTGAAGATGGGTCGAAGTGTGCCGCCTAAACTGTACACGTCGGCCACGATTCTGTTCTCCGATATCGTTGGATTCACGACGATTTGTTCGAGTTCGACGCCGATTGAAGTCGTCAACATGTTGAATGGATTGTATACCGGGTTTGATGAGTGTATCACTAATCATAAGAGTTATAAGGCTAGTTTTATGAAGTCTTGAAAAAATTGAAGGTTTTGAGATTTTTGAAAAATCTCCATTCTGAGCAAAGTTATGAGCTCTAGAAGCGTTCGAGCCAAAGTATCATAACTCGGCTCAAAATCAAGATTTTTCAAAAATCTCAAAAGTTTCTGAATCATATTTTTAGCCGTGGTTTAAAACGTGAAAGTTGCTAAGTTCAAAGATTTTGAGATTTTTGAGAAAGCTCCATTTTGAGCAAAGTTATTTGATTTCAGAAAATCCGGGCCGGTCTGAAAAATTCGATTTTTAGCGCAAAAATTTTTTTTGGAGTTTTTCCAGACCGACCCGAAATTTGGCGAAAGGAATTTTTGTGTGATTTCAAAAAATCCAGGCCGGTCTGAAAATAATCGTGACCTTTTCAGAAATCGATTGTTTCAGACCGGCCCGAAGTTTTTTTCGAAAAATGTCAGTTTTAAGGTTTTCCGACATTTTTCGAAAAAAAATATTTTTGAAGGAAAATTTCCTGGGAATTTTTTTTCGATAGAAATTTTTCGAAAAACAAAATCGTATTTTTCATATTTTTGTATTGTGACATGGTAGTTCAACAGGTTAGGCGTTTGAATATAGAGTGAGAGGTCGATGGTTCAATTCCTCGTCTCGTCATTTTTTTTTCTTTTTTTTTCGGCGTAACAAAAAAGTGTTTTTGTAGGTGGAAACAATTGGTGACGCCTACATGGTAGTTTCCGGAATTCCCGAAGAAAATGGCAATGATCACTCGGCGAGCATTGCCAACATTGCGCTTGACATGCGTCAATACCTAACCGGCTATCAAATACCGCATCGTCCGTCGACTCGAATCCGATGTCGCTGGGGTTTCCACACGGGTTCGGTGGCTGCCGGCGTCGTTGGTATGACAGCGCCGCGCTACTGTCTCTTCGGCGATACGGTTAACGTGGCGTCGCGAATGGAGTCGACCGGAAAACCGGGAATGGTTCAGATGAGTCAGGCGGCTCATGCGCATCTCACCGCGCATCATGCGCATTTTGTGACGACCGAACGTGGTGAAATCGATGTTAAGGGGAAGGGAACTGTGTGCACGTTTTGGTTGGAGGATCGGGAGAATGACAAATCGACGCATGCTTATATTAATCATCAAGATGGGGTTTAGACGGCCTTTTATGAGGTGCTTCAAAAGAGACGCAGAGAAATCAGATTTTGCAGTTTGGGGTCACGTTATTTTTTAAAAATGTAATTTTTGAGATATTTACGTGACCTTTACAAACGTGACCTTCTGAACTGCAAATTTCGTATTTTTCTCTGCGTCTCCTTTAATTGGTAAATTTCTTCATAGCTGGTAGGCATGAAAAGTCGATTTAAAAAAATTTGAAATAAAATTTTCAACAGGTTACGCGTTTTGTTATACAGTTAGAGGTCGAGGGTTCGATTCCTCACCTCGGCAATATTTGAAATGTTTTTTGTTTTCCGAAATTGATGTTTGATATCTTATGTACCGACGTTTCACTGGTTACGCGGCTCCTCGTTCGAGTGGGCGGAGCTTAGGCTGCGTCGCGGCACTCCTCTCGGAAAGACAGAGAGGAAAAAGAAATGTGGACGAGCTTGTTTGCTCCATGGACAAAATTTAAATTCGAATAGAAAAGCAGGAAGAGACGGTCGTGTGCGATCTGGCAGTTTGAGCAACGTTGACTCCGGTTAGTCGGGTTCGATCCCAATCGAGGTAAAATAATTTTTTTTGTTTTTTTAAGCATATTCCAGTTTGATAAATTTCGAAAAATGCGCACAACATACAAAGTTATATTCGAAGCATAATGATGACAATTTTCTGACACATTTTGGTTTTCTCACCGCTGTGTGTATGTTGAAATGATCGTTCTCTGTGGTCTGGACACACTTGAAGAGACGCAGACATATCAACTCTCACGGTAAATTATTTTAAAATCTCAAGAACTGGGTTTGATAATATCATTTAGTTGCAAAATGAAATTCATTTTAGTCATTCTCCTATTTGTTCAAATATGTAGCTGCTATAACATTCTGGTTTACTCGAATTTGTTCGGACATAGTCATGTCAAAATGTTGGGCAGTGTTGCTGATATGCTGACTGATGCGGGGCATAATGTGGTTAGTTTTTTTAACACACAAACATTTTGAGATTTTTGAAAAAGCTTCATTTTTAGCAAAGTAATGAGCTCTACAAGTTTTGGAGCCAAAATATCGTAACTCGGCTGAAAATCGAGATTTTTTAAAAATCTCGAAAGTTTCTGAATCAGATTTTTATGCGGATTTTATGACCTCAAATTTTCGAGACCAAAGGTTTTGAGATTTTCGAAAAATCTCCGTTTTTAGCATAGTTATGAGCTCTAGAAAGTTTTCAGACAGTCCTATGTTCAACAATCGATGAAAAAGAGCGTGGCAAATATGGTGTCAAATCGACAAAGCGCATTATTATTGTCGAACAATCTGAAGAAGTTCGTGAAAAGATGAACGCTTTGGTTAACAGTATGCAGAAGAACATTTGGAATGTCAACGAGTCCAAGAATCCTCTTTCACTCATTTGGAGAAGCCACGCATTTGCCGAGGTTTTTGGCAAACAATGTGATAGTGAGTTCTTTTTCAGAAATTTTTGAGATTTTCGAAACATATTGATTTTGAACCTAGTTATGATCATTTGGCTCGAAAACTTGTAGAGCTCATAACTTTGTTCAAAATGGAGCTTTTTCAAAAATCTCAAAATCTTTGGACTCAAAAATTTGACGTGATAAAATCCGTTCTCATTCAGAAACTTTTGAGATTTTTGAAAAATCTTGATTTTGAGCCGAGTTATGATATTTTGGCTTGAAAACTTCTAGAACTCATAACTTTGCTCAAAATAGAAGTTTTTCGAAAATCTCAAAACCAAAATTGAGCCCGATTCAATATTCATCGGCCAACGCTTAGATTTTTCCAGAAGTTTTGTCATCAACCGAATTGTTGGAACAAATGAGAGCGGAGAACTTCGATTTGGCCATCGGCGAACCTTTCGATCTTTGTGCTTATGCGCTCTTCGAAGCGATTAACATTAGAGCGCATGTGGCCGTTTTGTCAACAACTCGTTTCGATCATGTCAGTTCGGCGTTGGGTCTACCATTGGCGACGAGTTATGTGCCAGGATCATGGTCATCGATGACTGATGAGATGACATTTTTCGAGAGACTTGTCAATAGTTTACACACGTATTCAGGTGAGAAGGGAATTTGATTGAAAATAATTTAGTTATTTTCAAAGTTAAGAGCACAAAAACATTTTTTCACAATTCTTTGACCGAAAAAATGAACCAAATTTAAGTTTTCTTAATTCTGCGAGATGTCTCTTTTTCTTTTCCCTCTCTCTTTTCTCTCTCTCTTTTCCAAAAGAGAGCCGCGACGTGGACACGCACGCGGACGATTTATATTGAAAAACTGGCTAGCTCCGCCCACTCAGTCAGACAAGAAAAACGATGCGCAGTGTAACCAGTGAGATGTCGGTACATTAGATATCATATAAGGCGCTGTTTTTTTTTTGAAGCCCGTCTCTAGTAATCTTTTGAGGCGTTAATATTTTCGACATTTACTGACAATTTTTTTCTGTAAAAAATTTTGGGTTACTGTAGTTTTAAGGAGCTTTTTTACCCAGAAATTCTGATTTGAAAAAATTTCCCAGAAAACTTTCCGGGTCAGAAATTCCAAGGAAGAGAAAATTCTTGTTTTTGACCCAATTTTTTTTCAAAACATTTTGGGTTACTGTAGTTTTGACTTAAAGACCGGAAAATTTCTGAATTTATCAAAAATTCGATTTTTGAAACTTTTGAAACCATAAATTTTGATTTGAAAAAAATTTGAATTTTTTGCCCAACTTTTTTTTGTGCCAAAATTTCCCAGAAATTTCAAAGAGGAGAAAATTCTCGTTTTTTGAACCAATTTTTTCTGAAAAATTTTGGGTTACTGTAGTTTTGGTTTCAAAATCGTAGAAATTTTTGAATTTGTTGAAAAATTCTTATGAGGAACTTTTTAAAACCAGAAATTCTGATTTGGTAAAAATTGTGAAAAAAATTTCCCAGAAAACTTTTCGGATCAGAATTTTTCGGGTTACTGTAGTTTCCATAAATTCTTATTTGAAAAATGGGATTTTTTGACCATTTTTTGTGTAGTAAAAAGTAAAAAAAAGTTTCTATATCTAATTTTTTTGGTCTGAAAAGTTTTCATTTCGGAAAAATTTGCAGCCAACTACATGTTTTCCTACATCGGAGATTATGAATTCGAAAGTGCTCGAAACATAGTGAACATCAAAAGATCGTGGCGTGAAGTGTTGCCGGAGGCCTCCTATATTTTTTCGAATCAAATTCCAATTTTGGATTTCGCCGCGCCGACTTTCGACAAAATCGTGCCAATCGGCGGAATTTCTGTCGATTTAAACCGGGAGAATCTGAAAATTCCGGAGAAATGGGATAGAATTTTGGCACTTCGCCAACACAACGTTTTTGTGTCTTTTGGCTCGACTGCTAAGAGTGTTTACATGTCCGACACGTTGAAGTGGGTTGGAGAAAAAGTCAAAATTATTGAGCCTTGAAAATTTCAGAAAATCAATTTTACAAGTTTTCGAATCGATGCCAAATGTCACATTCATTTGGAAATATGAGAATGACAAAGACACATTGGCTGATCACTTGCAAAATGTTTATCTAGGATCATGGCTGCCGCAAAATGAACTTTTAGGTAGGTGACTTAAGCTAAGCCTTAGGCTTAGGCTTAGGCTTAAGCGGAACCGAAATCGGAAATTTTGACTGTTTTCGAAACTTTTGCCAAGATTTTTTTCTGAAAAATTCTCCTAAAGCATTCATTTTTTCCTAGAAGTTTTCGGACCCAAAAAATTAGATCCGAAAAATCGGGCTGGTCAAAAAGTTCCAATTTTTTCAATTCAGAATTTATGGTTTTAAAAGTCTCAAAAATCGAATTTTCGATAAATTCAGAAATTTTCCGGTCTTGAAATCAAAACTACAGTAACCCAAAATGTTTTGAAAAAAATTGGGTCAAAAAACGAGAATTGTTTCGTGGAATTTCTGGTCCTAAAATATTTCTGAGAATTTTTTTTTCAATTTTTTTAAATCAGAATTTATGGTTTCAAAAGTCTCAAAAATCGAATTGTCGATAAACGCAGAAATTTTCCAGTCTTTAAGTCAAAACTACAGTAACCCAAACTTTTTTCAGAAAAAAAATTGGGTCAAAAAACATGGATTTTCTAGCTTAGAATTTCTGGTCCTAAAAGTTTTCTGAGAAATTTTTTTCTACACAAAAAAACAGGTCAGAAAATTTATTTTTTTTTTGTTATCAGAATTTCCGGGTTTTTTTCAAACCGGCCCCAGAATTTTCGACGAATTCAAAAATTTTCTGGTCTGGAAATCAAAACTACAGTAACCCCAATTATTTTTCAGAAAAAAATATTTTCTACCTCAGAATTTCTGTTCTCAAAAATTTTTAGAGAAGTTTTTCTACAGAAAAAAAGTTTGGAAAATTCAATTTTTTTCCTCATAAATCGAATTTTTCAAAGCGGGCCCAGAATTTTCAACAATGTCCAAAATCTTTCTTTTTGAAATCAAAACTACAGTAACCCAAAATGTTTTGAAAAAAATTGGGTCAAAAAACGAGAATTTTTTCTTGGAATTTCTGGTCCTAAAATATTTCTGAGAATTTTTTTTCACAAAAAAAAATGAAGTCAAAAAATTCCAATTTTTTCAAATCAGAATTTATGGTTTCAAGCGGCCCCAGAATTTTTAACGAATTCAAAACTTTCTCCGGTTTATACATACTCTGCTGATAAGATATTCGCGAGCGAGACAAGTTGAGGATATGTTTGTGAGTACGGTGGCTGTTTGGTTGACCGAAGTTATTAAATGTGTTATTTGTCTGTTTTTGGTGGCTCAAGAAGAGACGCCGAGAAGGTGAGTTTTTTTTTTTTGGAAAAATTTTCGAAAAATTGTAAGAAAATCGCAGCATATTTTTTCTCAAGTTTTTCTGAAAAAAAATTTTTGTTTTTGAATTCCAAACATTTTCGCAAAAAAATATAGGTCTCACCACGAAATTTCAAACAAAATTCAGTTTTTATTTTTCGTGGTGAGACCTAGACTGAAAATCGTCACTGTGAATTTCCTCCCTTACCAGGCATGAAAAAAATCAACATTTTCAAGTTTTCGTGGTGAGACCCAGATTTCTTTGAGTTCAAAATCGTTACTGAATCTCTAGTAAAAACAATACTTTTTCCTTTCAATCTCTGCGTCTCTCACTCTCTCACTCTTGTTTGAAAAATTTTAAAAATTCAAAAACCTCATCTCCAAAAACCCAATTTTAATTTTCCCTTTTTCTCCAGATTCCTATTCGCGTTACGAACACAAATATGGGAACAACCTTACGACACGTTGAAAGTATGCATTCCAGCCATGATCTACATTGTACAAAACAATTTGTTTTACGTGGCCGCTTCACATTTGGACGCCGCCACGTTCATGGTTTGTCATTTTGTTTATTTAGCTTTAGAGGGGGGGGGGGGGGGGTCAAACGCGACAGGAAAATGTTTTTTTTAAATGATCAGGGGCGTTTCCAGAGGGAAAATATAGATAATATTTAGTTTCAAAACTTGAAAGGATTTTGTAGAAAAATTTTCAACAACTTTTTTGGGTAAAATTTTTTTGGCCCGAAATAAAAATTCTTCAAATTTTGATCAAAATCAGATTTTTGTAGTTCTCTCGGACAAAATTTTTCCAGGATTTGTTTCATACCTGTGACAAGAGAGTACCAAAAGTTCTCAGAAAAAATTTGACTGAAAAAATATATTTGTCACAGTAAATTATCGAAAAAACAGTGACAAATTTCGTCTAAATTTAAAGGAACATGGTAATTATCAGTTTTCGTGACGAGACCCAAAAAATGAGTAAAAATGCTACATATATTTTTTTTTGCAAAAGTTATGGGCATATTCACAAGAAAAAAAATAATGTAAAAAAACAATAAAAAACAAAAATAGGTTATTCACCTCATTTGTGTGTAAAAGTATGTCGAAAAACGTCGAAAAATGTCGAGAAACCTCGAAAAAAGGGGGGTTTTTCGACATTTTTCGACATTAGGTGAATAAACTGTTTGTGTTTTTTATTGTTTTTTTACATTATTTTTTTTCTTGTGAATAAGCCCATTAGAAAATAACTATTTTTCAGCTCTTAAAGAATTTTAATTTCAGTCATAACTGGCCTATGAGGGTACCAAAATTTCTAAAAAAAAATTTTGTAACTATGAAAATCTTTAGAAAAATTTTTTGTCACTTTGAATGACGACCGAAAAACGAAAAATGGCTGAAATTGTCAAAAATTTAAAGAAAAATCGTAGTTTTTGAACTTTCGTGGCGTGACCTATATATTTTTCTTGAAAAATGTCACGGTACTTTTTTTCCCCTCTTAGGTCAGGTATGATTTCAGTAAACCCTCGAAAAATATTTTCAGATCACCTCCCAACTAAAAATCTTCACCGCCGCTATCTTCACAGTCATCATTCTTCGAAGATCTTTGAATCGAACTCAATGGTTTGCCCTCGGCGTGTTGTTTGTCGGCGTTTCGTTGGTTCAACTACAAGGAACATCATCGACATCAAAATCGGCTGGAGAATCACCGGCGATTGGTAGAAATTTCGAAAGGAAAACTCATCAGAAAATGTTGTTTCAGGATTTGTGGCCGTTGTTGTGGCTTGTTGTTTATCCGGTTTTGCTGGAATTTACTTCGAGAAAATTTTAAAAGGCTCAGCGCCTGTTTCCCTGTGGATGAGAAATGTACAAATGGCCGTTTTCGCTATCCCCTCCTCGTTTCTTGGAATTTATTTGTCTGACTCGGAAACTGTCACTACTAAGGGTCTTCTGTATGGATTTGATTCGATTGTTTGGCTGACTGTTTTGTGGTACGGTATTGGAGGTGAGTTTTGAGAGTTTTGGAATAAAAAATCGGTTTGGAAAATCTAGAAAATGTCGAAAATAAAAAAAAATCCAATTTTTTCCAAAAAACTGTCAAAAACTTATGTACGATGACATAGAAAAAGAAAATTTCATAGAAAACTCCCAATTCTCACAAATTTTTTTCATTTTCCAAAAAATTGAGAAAATATTTTTGTCACTGTAAATAGAAACGAAATGCTGATTTTGGGGGTAATTTTTTTTCAACTTTTCAAAAATATCAAAAAATTTCCTAGACCATTTTTGGCAGAAAATAATTCAAAGCTCTGACATTCTGCCTTCCATCATTTCCGGCCAAGTCTTATCAATACCATTTTTGCACAAAGTATAACTATAAATCACGCTGATAACATACCTAAACATTTTTGGGGGCACCAAACTTTCCAGACAGACTGTGAACTTTGAGAAATCAAGAAAATAGAAAAAAAGACACCGGCGCTCTAACTGATGTATGGCTGATAAATAATCAATTTTTTACACATATTTTTTTGGAAGACGGAAGTTTTACAATGTAACACTATCATACATCAATTCAAATTTTTATTTATTGTTTTTTGGAAAAAAAAACCACAAGAAAAATGAGTTTTCACGAACAGAAAAATTTTTACCCAGGTTTTTGGGTCTAAAAATGATGGGGAGCTTGATTTGAAATAAATACAGGTTACTGTAGTTCGTGTCAGTTCACAAACCTCGAATTTTTCAAAAAATACCAACAAAAAACCGTTTCTTTGCCAGGTCTATCAGTGGCGGTTTGCATCAAATACGCGGACAACATTGCCAAAAACTTTGCCACCTCCGTCGCCATTGTATTATCAACAATCGGCTCAATGTTCCTCTTCGATTTCATTCCCTCGCTAACCTTCATTTTCGGCGCCTCACTCGTCATTTTCAGCATTTTCATGTACTCATCGCACGCGGCAATGATCGCCGCATTGTCGCGACTACGCAGCGGCAACGTCGCCGACTATTCGCCAATTTCGAAAGAAGCGTTTTGTCTGTGAATAGTGTTTGTTTCTTCCGTTCTTCAATGCAGATTTATTGTGATATTATTTATTGCCTTATTTAAATACAACAAAGTTATTTTTTTCCACCGTTTTTGTTGTTGTTGAACAAAGTTTGAAAAAGTTATTATCACTTGTAACACCTATTTTTTCTTTCTAACGTTATCATCAAACCGTCTCACATCTTTAATAATAACAACTATACTTTTCAAGGTCATTTACTGAAACCTTTTGGTTCAGAAAAAGTTTTTGAAAAATTTTAAATCTTTTTTTCTCACCTTTTGAAGTGAAATTCAAACATGAAAAAATGTGCCATGCTAGTTCAACAGGTTAGGCGTTTTGTTATAAATCGAGAGGTCAAGAGTTCGACTCCCCACTCAGCCTTTTTTTTTTTAATTTATTTCTATGTAAAAAAAAACCATTAGTTGTTGGGAACCTCCCTGTTCGAAGGACCCCTTTTTTCTCTAACCACTCTCCTTGTTCAACACACTATTTCGTCGGTGTCGTCTCCCGACAGCTGGCTCCACATTTATATTTTATAATTATTTTATTCAAATGTGTGTCAGTACGTTTTGTAGTCTTTAAGATTTTGAAAAAGTTGGTGTTCACATTTTTTGGGTGTAGAAATGTGTTGATTTTTCAAATTTAGGAAGTTTTTTTGGTAAAAATGTTTTCTTTTCAATTTTTGAGGTTTTGCAGATGAAAAAATGTTTGAAAAAAACAAAAATTGATGATTCACCGAATTTTTGTGTGAAAAAATGTCGAAAAAATAGTTTTCTCGACATTTCTTTTTTTTCCAAAAAAAATCCAGATTTTTGTGTGAAAACATCGAAAAATTTCCTGTGAATAACCTCATGTTTATTTTTGATTTATTTTTTGTTTATCAACAAATTTTTTCGCAAAATATTGATTTGTCCCTTTAAATTTTTCAACATTTTTTTCCTTCTTTTGAAACTACAAAAATTCCAGGAAAATGGTTAAAATGGTGAAGGACGATATTATAAAATATACCTCTCTGATAGTGTTAGTTGTTCAAAATTGTTCACTTGTTTTATTCATGCGATATGTTATGACAAATGATCGACCGAAATTTTTGAAGGTTTGTAACCCAAGTTTTGCACCAAAAATTGAAAAAAATTGTTTTTTCAGACGATTAGTGTATTTTTTGGAGAGATTTTCAAATTATCAGTTAGTTTTATATTCGCTTGTGTTGAGGAGAAAAGTTTTGTGAAAGGAACCAAAAAAATATACAATGAGTTTGTTGTCAACTGGAGGGACACTATCAAAGTTTTGGTGCCGGCTGCCGTTTATACTATACAGAATTTTTTGCTTTATGTGGCTGTGGACAATTTGCCGGCGACCACTTATATGGTGAGAGTTTTCATTTTCAAGTTTTACGTTGAAAAAATCGTTTTCTTTTCTAGAAAAAAACTGTCTAAACCTCTCACATAAAACACTATTTCAGAGAAAAAAAGCAAGCTTTTTGTAAAAATGAAAAATAAAAATAGCGCGGCCCATAGCATTCGGGCCGAAAAATGTTTTTTCACATTTTTTCACAATCTGGAACCCTGTCAAATTTTTCAAAAATTGTATAATGTTGGTCAAATTATTTTCGTTGATTTAGGCCACGCCCACAAAACTGTGCCTGACCTAGAAAAAAATGTGAATTTTTTGGTAGTTTTGTTCGGCTCATAAGTTCCGGACCGGACTTCAATATCACCTTGAGAGACGCAGAGAAAAACAAAAAAAAATTGCATTTTGGTCACGTTTTTATTATTTTCACGTTCGTTGTTTTTTTTTTTGAACTTTTTCGGAAAATTTGACTGATAGGTCAATTGAATAAAAAAAGATTTCTCTGCGTCTCTTATCTCTGTGAGAGTTTTAGAAATATATTTTTGCCACTGTGAACGCTGAAAATGTCAAAAATTTAGGAGAAAATCATAGTTTTTGGAAGCAACTCAATTTTTGACCAAAAAAAAAATTTCACTCTACTTTTTTTTTCCTTTTTTTCCCTTGATTCAATAATTTTTTAAAGGTAACCTATCAACTAAAAATCCTGACGACAGCCGTTTTCACAGTTCTTGTCCTAAAACGAAAATTGAGTCTACAACAATGGATGGCGTTGCTGGTTCTGTTCAGTGGTGTTGTCATCGTTCAATATGATCAGAAAATGTCAAACGACAGGGAAAAAGCTGAACTGGCGTTGAACAATTCATTGATCTCAACAACTCCTGTTTATGTGAGAAAAATAGGAAAATATCCCAAGAAAATTCGGATTTTTGTAGGAAAACTCGACGTCTGTTATTGTGAATGAGGTGAAAAAAGTGATGACGAAAAAACGAAACGAAAATTCGATCATTGGATTTGTTGCCGTTATTGTAGCGTGTTGTTTGTCTGGATTTGCGGGAATTTATTTCGAGAAAATTCTCAAAGGTTGGCAGAATATTTTGATTATTTTGTGAAAAACATATTTTTAAAGAAAACCAGAACTTATTTCTCAATTTGCATCAAAAAATATACATGAAAAATCCAAAATTTTCATGGAAAAAAGTTCAAAAACGGGATTTTTTCACATATTTTCGTCCAAAAATAAGATTTTTTGTCATTCAAAAAATGTAAGAAATTGAAAAAAAAATTTTTTTCAACGAAAAATTCAGAATTTTCCATGAAAAATCGCCAACTTTCAGAAAAAATTGTTCAAAAAACATGAATTTTCGCATTTTTGACCCAAAAATTTTGATTTTCAGCTCAATTTTTGTCCCCGAACAATGAAAAATATTAAAAATTCTTCAAAAAGTCAAATTTTTAGAAAAAAAAGTGTTAGAAAAACATGATTTCTGGGTCAATTTTCATTAAAAAAAATGAAAACTTACGGAATTTCCGTTGAAATTCAGAATTTTCCCTGAAAAATCGCCAACTTTCAGATTAAGAGGTTCAAAAAACATGATTTTTCGCATTTTGACCTCTGAAAAATATCAAACTTTCTATGAAAATTCAATCTTTAAAAAAACGGTGGGAAAAATATTTTGAACCTAATAATTATTTTTGAAATTCGAAATGTCTAGAAAAAATAGTAGAAAACATGGTTTCTGGGTCAATTTTCATTATAAACAGACAAAAATGCATTATTTTTCACTGAAAATAGATAGATTGCCAGATCGATTTTTCGAAAAATAGGTCAATATATCTCCAATGTTGCAGGTTCAAACGTGTCAATCTGGATTCGAAACATCCAACTCGCTCTGCCGTCGATTTTCTTTGCTTTTCTCTTCGCATCAGTCATCAACAACTCAAGTATCTATGCCGATGGTCCAAGTCCACCAGAAGTTTGGAGAAATATGCTGCAGGGATTTGATTGGGCTGTGTGGGTGACTATTTCGATCAACGCATTTGGTGGTTTAGTTGTGGCCGTTGTTATCAAGTATGCTGATAATATTTTGAAAGTTAGTTGATGTTCAATTGTCGGTTTTCAGTTTTCGTGTCGAGACCCAGATCACAAATTTTACCGAATTTTTGTCTTTAAAAATTCCAAAATACTACTGCTTTAAAAAAGTCGCTTTGAAAACTGAACCCGGCCAGGCCCGATACAAATTTAGCTCAATACTTGAGCTCAAACCTGAAATAAGAGGGGAAGAAGTAGCGCGAAATTTTTACGGTCAAAAATTCACAGTAATATTTTCAAAAAATATGTATAGGTCTCGCCACGAAAATGAAAAAAAAAACTATTTTTTCTCTCAAAATTTGAGCTATTTTTTTCCGTTTTTTTGGTAACTATTCAATTTTAAGCAATTTGGGTACCCTCTTAGATCAGTTATGCGAGAGCCTGAAAAAAAAATGCATGGCCCGATTTTTCAGAGTTTTGAAATCGGACCCAAAACCAAGTTTTTTTCTGAAAAGAAATAAGTTACGATGATTTTTTCTGGTCTCGAAAAATTTTTCTCCAATTTTCAAAGCCCAGCTTGACTGAGGCACAGTCCAGAAAAATTTCTCATAAAAATTTTTTTTTGCTGATTTTTTTGGGCCCAGAAACTTCAACTATTCGCAAAAAACAAAAAATAATTCTCGGAGTTAAAAAATCTTCTATCCTAAATTCAAAAAAGCGACAGTTTTCGGTCACGAAAAAATAGGCTAAAAACTGAGCCTGCTGGATTTTTCAGAGCCTGAAAAAAAATCCCGGCCCGATTTTATCTGGAACGAAATCAAAATCTAGACCGCCCGATTTTTGAGGTCAAATTCAGAAAAAAAGAGTTTTTGACCCGATTTGAGACGTCAAGTTTAGGCTAAATAAGCCTCACTGTAAAACCGCTAGCCCTCACTGAAAACACTCAATGCGATATTTCAGGCATTTGCAACATCATTCGCCATAGTTCTCAACTGCATCGCCGCATTTTTCCTGTTCACATTCCGACCAACAATGTTGTTCGTTTTGGGAGCAAGTGCTGTCATTGCCGCTGTTTTTGCCTACAGTATGTATCCATATAAGTGAGTTTCGTGAAATTTCTTAAAACTTAAAAATCTTCGTGAAAATATCATTCAAAAATTAGAGATTCAGAGAAAAATGCGAAAATTTCCAGAGTTTCACACGATTCCCTCCCAACACAAGAGCCCAAAGAGATCGAATTGCACGAGGCCAGTGATACATCAAAAAGTGATAAACCCTAGTCATATATATTTTTTCTTGACAGTCTCATTTTTGTGATTTTCTATATTTTATTTTCTGTGATTTTTTCATCTAATTTTTGTTACCTTTCGGGTTTTTTCATTTTGGTTTGAAAAAAAACAACAACACGCGACGCGCAGCCGCGTTGCATCGAAAAATATTGCATTTTCCCTTTTTTCCTTCCAATAATATTGATTGACTAAGAATTTTTCAGAGATGTTCGAATAATAAAATAATGTTCCCTGATAGTTGTAATTGTTCAATTTTGTTAATTTGTTAAACTCAATACATTATTTTGTGGCCAATTAATTGGCGCATTACCCACTCGGGAAAGTTAGTGACCCTACCAAAAATTTTCAAAATTTGGAAAAAATTTTAAATCAGAGAACCGGAATTATTTCTCGTGAGATCCTATTATACAAATAAAAAAATAGATGTTTTAAATGAAAAAAAAAATATATATATATATATTCCACGTGTCGACGTGATCGCGTGACACGTATCTTAATTTTAATCATTTCAGTTTTTCGATTTATTACAAAGTGAGGTTTGGACTCGACAACCTCTCCGTCTGCGTTTCTCGGAATTTAACAAGATAAGTTGATTTTCAAAATTCGGGTCTTCTTTTTTTCTCGAAAAGTTGTCTAAAAATCGATTAAAATGTTGTGTCGAACACTTTTCGGAGCGAGTACCGTCTACCAGAGTCTGAGTCCGGCTTCATTTGGTCCTAGATCGAGTGGGGATGTGTTACATCCTTTTGGAACAGGCCAGAAAGCAATGAAGAATTGTGTTGATAATAGGACTTGGCACTCATTTTTTATATTGATTGCCGAACCATTTTTTCACCTATTTCAATTCCCTGGGTCAACTTTCTGTGGTCTCATGAGAAATTGTTTTTTTTTCAGATTTGATCGATCTTGCTTCAATGACAACATCGAAAAATGTGATCCACTGGAAATAACAGGTACGAAAAACTGTAAAGTTTAAATGACCCGGCGACTCTTCTATAGTATTCGGTTATTTTGAAAGTATTCGCCATTTTAAGACATATATGAGTGAAGAAACAGTCTAAAACAACGTATAGCAAAAACTACAGCACAAAAAAGAACAGAAAATAAATCATAGAGTTGGATTAATCGCGCAAACGCGCTCTACTGCTTCATTAGGATTTGAAATTTTGATCCAACTTTATTTTTATTTATTGTTCTTTTTTGTCGTCTAACTTTTGTTTCTTATGTTTTTGAACTGTGTTTTAACTCGTATATGTCTTATGGGCATATTCACAAGAAAAAAAATAATGTAAAAAAAAACAATAAAAAACAAAAATTGGTTATTCACCTCATTTGTGTGTAAAAGTATGTCGAAAAACGTCGAAAAATGTCGAGAAACCTCGAAAAAAGGGGGGTTTTTCGACATTTTTCGACATTAGGTGAATAAACTGTTTGTGTTTTTTATTGTTTTTTTACATTATTTTTTTTCTTGTGAATAAGCCCATTAAAATGATGAATACTTTCAATTTAAACGAATACTCTCGATGAGTCGCCGGGTCATTTAAAACCGGAAATTTTCTGAAAATTTTCCAATATCCTGAAAAACCTCCACCGCATCAATAAGCGGCCAATGTGATGTATGAATAAGACCATTGGAAGAGAACCAATATGGGCTAGAAAACCAAATGGGCGGGGCTAAATAAAATTTTTTACAAAATGTCATGCTTGGACAGAAAACTTCATTTCTTTATTCTACAACGCTTCAAAATCTTGAATTTTCTAAGTTCCTAGTATTACATTCAAAAAGTGTGAGTTAGTCTACTGTAGTGATATCGGCACACCCGTTCAAAACCCCTGTGAGAGAAGAAATTGAAAAACAGGTGTACGGTATGCAACTGTGCAAACACCGTGACATGAAAATGCACAGAAACCGTATTGTTTCTGAAAATTTGACAAAAATGTCGGATAACTTTGCTGTTCTCAGGTTTTGGAGGACAAGAAAGTCCCGATCTTTCGAGTTCTAACGCCTTTTTAAACTTCATTGATAAAAAAGGAATGTAGTTGTGCATTTTCACGTCACGGTGTACGCACTTTCTGCATACCGTATACCTAAAACTCATTGAGCCCTCTAAATTTTATTGTTTTTTTTTTCAGAAAAAAAGACTACATCTTTCCTTGTCACAGAAATGCACAAAAATTGAATCAATGTGCACCTGGTAAGCACTTTATGAGAAAATAAATGTTTTAAAAATATTTTTTAGACCACAAATATTGTAAAAAGACCTACCTTGAGCAACTGCAATGGAATGTGATGGAACCATGTCAACGGAGATATGATTGCGATATTGCGTTGGTATTCTCCATTTTTCTACGGCAGGTATGTTTTGAAAATCTCTCCAAATTCTATTCTGAAATTTGTTGTGGCTTTTCTGTAATTTTTTTTCAAAAAAAATAATCTTTTGAACTAATGTTTCTTATTCAAAAGAAGAATTTGACATTATCAACATGTTTCAAAATGGATTACAACAAATTGTTGAAACGTACATTTCCCGGGAAAAAAATTAAGTAGAAAATCAAGACATTCTCGGGAGTTCGACCGCCACAAAGGCGGTCGAGTTTCGCCCATGCGCGGTAGTGGGGCGCCCATGGGCGCCATTTTTTGCCGCCAGACGCGCGCTGACGTCGCTCGTGCGCGCTACGTTGGCGGCAAACAGCGCGCATGGGCGCCACACTGGCGGCAAAGTGGCGCGCGTGGGCGCCTCACTGGCGGTTAAAGGCGCGCGTGGGCGCAAGTGCGGCAGAAAAAAGCGCGCGTAGGCGCCACATTGGCGGCAAAGTGGCGCGCGTGGGCGCCACACTGGCGGCAAACGGCGCCCGCGGGCGTCATTCTGGCGGCCAACGGCGCGCGTAGGCGCCACGGTTAGCGCTTATCGGATCCTGTGGTGTCTTTCAAACGTTTTTTTGTGATAATGGAGCATGCGTACATTGAATATTACAGACCTATTTTATTAGAAAAAACACATAAACACATATATAGTTTAACCGTAAAGAATATAAAGGAAATCAGAGATCAATTGAAACCGTGTATGATATATATCGCAGAATGCTTGTTTGAACTCAGTCTTTTTGTGGCGTTCTTGCTCGCTTCATTTTGCGGGCTGTCGAGTCTCGCTGTTAAACATGAAAATGCATTTCCAATCATTTCTCTCAACTTACATTTTGTTTCTCCAACTCTTTCGTTGACAAATTGAACTTTCTTCTTCGAAGTTCCCTCCTGTAAGTTTTATATTTTTTTCATTAATAAAAAAGATTCTTACATTTGTAGTTGCATTTGGTAAGGAAAAATCTCAGAATGAAACAGCCAGTATTGATACTGAACGTCGTGCAATTTTTGCAAGCCTTTTTGCACATCATTTTTTGCCAAGCTTTGGAAATAACCATCGTTTTTCAGACCTTCAAAGGTTATACAACTGCTGTCTTTTATAATTTCATGGTCGAAATCGAACAGCTCTTCCATAATGCCTGAAATAAGACAGAGTTCACATATTTTTCAAAGATTTAATGAATTGAGGAGACAATGTACAATGTACAATTTTTGAGATATCGCTTACAGTCATAACAATGTCAAAAACTCAGATATTCAAACATTTTTGAGAAAATTAAGTTCAAAGCAAAAAACCAGTAGTTTCTTCCTTATTAAAAATTTTTCTAATGGAGTTCTAATGGACAGGACCGTTTTTCATGTTTGGCCATTACTAAATCTCGTTTTTGCCTGCAAAAACTCCCCAAAAGCACGTTTTTTTTCGAAAAATAATGGGTTTTCGGGCGATGGTAAAGTGTTTCAGACAACCCGAAAGCACTATTTTTCTAACTGAATAAGATATTTTCATTTAAAATAATTTATAAAATTTAATTGTTGAAATCAGATCTTCAGCGTTTAAATGAAATTTTATCGAATTAAACAATTTTTCTAGGCAGACAATCATACCTCGACCAAATGTGAGAATTATAAGAACTAAATTTTTCAAGATTTTTTGTGTGAAAAATCCCAGAAGTATGTAGACAGCGAGAAAAAAAACAAACTCTAACTCACCTTCAATTTTGTCATAATAGTATGAATCTATAGCAACTTTTTTGACTTTTTTCCCGTTCTCATCAACAAATTCTTCTTCCTCTTCATCAATTTGTTCATTATCGCCCAACGTCTGATTTCGAGCATTGTTTTTGAACGGATTTACGACAGTGTACTTTTTTATGAAGTTTCCTGGTTTCATCAGCTGGAAACATTTCATTGTTAATTTTCAAGTGATGTCGAAAAATGATGAAAAATTACAGTACCTGGTCTATTTTTCGACATGCACAAAGCGCTCGTAAATCAAGAAAATATCTCATCGTGCCGAGACCCAAACATTGTTATCATCTTCCGAATCTTCAGAAGTAGATTCATCCTGGACGAGAACACCATTGTACATTTTGAAACTCTGAAAATGATTTTTTTTTTGAAAAGGTTTATCAAGGATTCATTCTCACCATGATACTTAGACGATGAATATGAACTCTTTTCACGTTTCTGAAATATAGTGGTACTAAAAGGTAGCCACCGGCGATGGCCGGTGGCAACCTTTTAGCACGAACAACCTCGAAGGTTTGAAAGCATTAATATTTTAAATTTACATTGAATCGTGTTAAAATGCGTTCTTCATAAGTGGTAGTATGGAAAAACGTAGATAAAACCTCTAAAATATCAAAAATGGAGAAAATACACACAAAAGAAATATAATTTTTGAAGATTTTCTTTGAACGCTAGGTAATGAGCAAACATGCTCCACCGAACACATGCAAAAACTTGTGTTTGCAACGTTGCAACTCTCGAGTAATTGAGGCAGTTTCCAAGAAAAAATCATCGATTTTAGAAATTCGTTTAGGAAAGCGTGCGTACGGTGAGAAGTGTTGTTTCTTTGAAAACCCGTCAATTTTATACGCGACACACTGAATGGGGGGCTATTATAAGCACTACCACATTTTTTAGAACAGTTTGATAAGATTTCGTCTCACCATTACATAGTATTTTGAAGAAAATTCTTGTTTCACGCCTCTGAAGCAGCTGAAGTACAGCGATAGGTACATTAAGTTGACAAAGAACGAGTGAATTGTTGACAAAGAACGAGTGAATTTTTCTTTTCACGTGAAAAGAAAAAAAATTCGAAAAAAAAAGAAATCCCAACAAATCTGTGCACCATGACATAAGAAGCACTGACACATTTGTGTCAGCTAGCTCTTTTTCGGTGGCCGCGCACGTGCGCCACATTGGCGGATGGCGCGCGCGCGCGCCATGATGACGATGTTTCTCTCCTACTTCTCAAATACCGCCACTATGGCGCACGCGCGCGCCAAAATTCAGAAACTCCGAAAAATCGTCGCGCGTGCGCGCTGTGCATGCGCCGGTCCCCCACGCGCGGTCAGCCGGCGGTCGAACTCCCGAGTAATTTATTCAATAGAACCACTGTAAAAAACGAAATAAAAAGAAAATAGGAAACCATGTACAGAAATAACGAAATACATCAAAAACATTATTACGTTAGAAATTACCTCACTGGTTCCAATTACATATATTATTGCCAAAAACCAAATTTTTAGTATGGCTTATCGTATTAATGGACTTTCGAAGAATTTTTGAATATTAACTTCTCCGATTTTAGCATGAAATAATTATTTTCGTACTTCTTTTTTTGAAGCGCTGTCCAACATGTTTAGATCCAGTTAGGTTTTTTTTATTTCACCACTGCAATGCCCTTCGAAAAAAGGGGGGGGGGGCGGTTTCATATGCAACCGCCGCACACTTATTTTGCGAGAAATAGTGTGGGGTAGAGAAAATAGAGAGAAAATTTACGCAAATTCTCGTAAATCAAAAGACAACTCGGGTTGTTTCTCTCACATTGTCGGATTCATTTCTTTGGGAATCTCTGTAGAATCTCCATGTGATGGGTATACCACCAACCGGTCGTTTGGCGGAACATCACTGCGGTTCGATAGCATCGCTTGGTCAGAGTCGCTTGGCCATCTCAACAACTGAAGAATAACTTTGAAAACAGACGCGACTGCACATACGGCTCTACCTTGCAGTTCAGCAGGTCGTTTTTCTTGTACTTTCTTCTGGGTGATTTTTCCCCTTGAAAAATACCATCGGTATGTGTCAGGAGATCAGGAGATCTTTACGTCCAAACTATGCGCAGGGCTTCCAATGTAGAAGAGTACACGTCGCATGGGTTCGATGATCGCTTGACCAGATCTTATGTTATATGAATTATGTATTTAACTTCCGTCAGAAAACGTTTTTAAAGTCTCCTTATATCCTTGCCGATATATGGGTTCGTATGTAGTTTTTTTTTTTTGAATTTGACAACATCAGTATTTTTTATTCCCTTCATGACCAAATTCCAAAACCACGTTGGTGGAACCTCCATGTAAAGAGATACCTGTGGCAGAGACGGATTTCGGAAAGTTTTTGCTCTTCTTCCATAAATCGACAGAAAAAATTTGCTTTTTTTGCACGTTTTTTCCACAATCGACACATACTTACGTTGGAACTTCCTTTATTTCGTTCATCATATACGTACGTGATCAAAATCGTATTATAGGGGAAAAAGGTGATGACTCTTTGCCCCGATTTTACTGGTTTTTAATGAATCTTATAATTCATCAACTCTTGTTCATTGACATACGTGAAAGGCAACATACGTTAAATGTGAATTGATTTTGAAAAAAATCAATGAAAAAAAATAGGTTAGATAATAAAAGGAGCGTTTGCACATAACATTTATAAAAAGAAGCATCTGCATTTATTTTGGAGAACGTTGACAACAATAAAACACGGTTGCCATAGAAGCGCGTCTTTTTTTAATCATAGGTTTCTCTTTCCCCACCACCTCCTCATCATATTAAAAAATCGACACAGACACATTTGGCCTCATACCAATCGATTCGTAATTTACGGGGTGTCAAAAAAACATGTTTGGCGTGCAAACAGTGTTGTAGTTCTCTCGGAGTTATTATCAACAACAAAAAACTTATAGTTCATTTTGTGTTGACATTTTCCACCTCGTTGTGAATCGCGCGATGACCCGATTTCAAACATATGTTCGGCAATGTTCTGGTTTGTGTGTCATCTTGGGTAATGCGAACAATTGACAAGCCGATGGTGAATCCTTCTTTCCATCTACCTTCGCTCCATTGACTGTCAACATTGTTGTAGTTGGAGAAGTAGATGAGTTGTTGTGATGTGTAATCCTCGACAAGACACTTATTTCTCGATGTCTTGAGAAGCTTCTGAAGCAACTCATTAGCAGTTAGAGTGATGTCTGAATATAACTTCGAATTAATTAGTTTCGATTCGATCATATCAGCCGTGGACATATTATCGATTTGGTTGTCCAATCCAGATAGCTGATTGAAAATCATCGACGCTTTTGCAGTGAACTGTTGAAGTTCCTTAGCTGTAGATTGTCGATGTATAGTTGGTAGCTCTCTCAATTGTCTCCTCCATATTGTTCCGACAATGTTTGTCGACCAACTGAATAATTCGATGAATTTTGATTCGATTTTAGTTTTATGCGTTTCGATAGTTTTACGGCAATTCGCGGGAATAATAAATGTTTAACGATACGAACAGAATAATCACATTTTTCGATAACAAACCAAACATCAGTTTCAACCTTTTGAATCTAGATGTTCTCACGATGCTCTTTTTTTGCGAGAAAAGAAATGTTTGACAGAAAAAACAAAACAATGTATTGTCGTGGGTTACTGTCACTTGGGATAGCCTGAGAGTATAACTTTAGACTTATGGGAAAGGAGTAGGGAGTGGACTTTTTTTTTCTGAAAACGCGGAATCTTTTCGTTGCTTATCCGAAAAACTAACGAAAAATGACTGAAAAGCAAGGGCCAATATGATCTGAAATTGAAGAAAACCGTACCATTCGATGATGAGTGCAAGGACAAAAGCTTAAAGTAAATCCCCCTAGTAGGTCCACCCTCTATCAAAAAAAGAAAAAAAAACGATCAAAGCGAACGAGACAAGAAAAAAAGAAAACAATATTGTAAAACTAAGAAGAATGAATAGATGAATGGTTGAGCACAGAAAGGCACACTGTCTGTTGACTCCGCCCCTTTTTACAAGCGGTGTGGGTGCGAAAAAGGGGCGGAGTCGACAGTCTATGTGTCTCCCTGTGTACTCATTCATTCATTCATTCTTCATTTTTTTCTCAGTTTTCTAATATAATTGTCTTTATTTCTTGTCTCGTTCGTTTTGACTCTTTTTTCTTCTTGCTCCCCCTCTCCAATTAGTCAAAAGTTATACCCCATGTAGCCGGGCTATCCCAAGTATGGTTTTCTCCATAATTTTTTCTCAAAATATAGCATTTCTCAACATATTCTACCTAAAAATTAAGAAACTTTTTCCTTTTTCCATTTACTATAAACCACGGCCTTTTATGAATTCCCTATAAACGAGACGCAGAGAAATCAGATTTTTGCAGTTAAGCGTCACGTTAATTTTTTATTATTTAGGTTCACATTTTTTTAAACGAGAAACACCATGAAAAAAAAGATGAACCAAAAAATATATGTTTAATTTCCGACGTGACCTATATTTTATTTTCATTTCTTGAAAAATGCCATTTTTGAGATATTCTCCTTCTTTAAAAAAAGAACGGACGTGAAAAAAACGTGACCTTTCAAACTGCAAATTTCTTGTTTTCTCTGGGTCTCTTTCGATTGGCAAATTTCTTCATGGCTGGTAGGCCGTGAAACAGTAAGGAGAGGGGGGTACTAACCCAGAAGGACGTCAATCTGATGTATGCTGAAATGTCGTGATCAATAACGTTCACTTAACATTCTCGTTGTAAGCAATAGTTTCTAGAAAGTTATGATTTCACAAATTATCTAACTGAATTCTGATTCTACGTGTTAAAAAAGTTTGAAAATATATTTGTCGCGTTTTCGAAGAGTCTGGTTCTGGATATTTTCGCTGCTGAAGTTACAATCTACAGTATATCTATTGTCAATCCAGCCAGATCATCCAACGAGAAATTGATCTACTGTCTCAATCTCTCATTTTTACATGCTCCTTCGTCGAATTTTTGTGGTAGATCACTTTTTCCGTTGGATGATCTGACCGGATTGACAATAACTCAATTTTTTTTTTGAGTTACGCAGGTTGTGGTACAAGTGAATTTTTCAATGAGAAACGTTGTGTTCCTTTATATGAGTATTTTGATTGTTTTTTTCGACTCGATTTTTTTGTTTTTTTTTTCTTATGGGGTTATTCAGTTGAAAAAAATATGTTAAAATATAATAAAAAAACACAAAATATTACAAAAAATTGAATTTTTTGTGTTATTTTATCATTTTTTAACATATTTTTTTTCAACCGAATAACCTCATTAATTTTGGACGCCGCATAACTTATCAGAAAAGCGCCTTTTTATGATATAAAACGAGTACTGTAGCCGAAAATTTTTCTGAACACGATTTTTTGGTTTTTTTTCGAGATCAAAATTACAAGATTGAATAAGCTGTATCCCTAAAAAAAGATTTCGCCACTAACTAATACGTAGATATATCTGTTATACCAAATAAGAAGATTTTGATGGATTAAAATGGGAACAAATAGAGAAACGCATTGATGACGCAGCAACAAATATCCGATTTTAGACTACGGTGAGATGAAGAAAGTGGGCGGAGTCTGTGCCTAATTAAAAAGCTCGAAGAGTTTGTGCTCATTTCATTTCGATGAACAATGATGAGAATAATTGTGCTCACCGGTGTTTTTCTATTTTTTGTCAATGCTGTTGTTGAAGATAATGAGAAGACGACATTGTTCACAAAATTCGATTCGGAAACCAAGTTGGAAATCAATTCGGAGCAGAAGAAGGTGATTCGAATCGGGCATTTGGGAGCGGTTGGATTGATGCCGAATGAGGAGAAGATTTTGAACATCAGTAAGAAGGTGTTGATGGAGCAAGGTGTTATTGGAAACGATATCGAGTTTGAGTGAGTTTTTTTTTGAACATGAAAAATTTATTTTCGAAATCTGGGCACACTTTTGTGGGCGGAGCCTAGATTTGCATAACTTGAATTTCCAGAAAAATAGGGCTGATTTTTTTCGTAACTTTCTCCGATCTCTGAAATCGGATTTTTGACATTCAAAATTAGGCCGAAATTTTTTGTCTGAAAATTTTTTAACCAGAAAATACCCAGAAGTCAATCAATTTTAGGCACACTTTTGTGGGCGGAGCCTAAAATTCACTTGAATTTCCAGAAAAATAGGTCTGGTTTTTTTCGTAACTTTCTCCGATCCTTGAATACGGATTTTTGCATTATTGCCACACAAAATCAGCTCGAAATTTTTTGTCTGAAATTTTTTCAAACTTGACCAATTTTTTTGATGTAAAAAGAGCGGAGCCGATAAATGTTGGCTCAACATCTGTGCGGCACATTTTTGTGGGCGGAGCCTTAATTAGGCCAAATTGGACTGGCCTCGAGCAAAAAAAGACATGGCCTGATTTTCTGGAAACTTTCTGCTGAGTTAGGCCGGAAAATTGGCCTGAAAATTTTTAAAAAGCTGAGAAAACGGTGAAAAATCAGTCCAGGCTCATCAAATTTTCATAATGACAATACATTTTGATCCAAAAAGTTAGGCACACTTTTGTGGGCGGAGCCTAAATCAACCTAAATTGTACCAAAAACAAAAAAAAGTGATAATAACCTAGAAAAGTGCATTTGAAGAAAAAGTTCAATTTTTTGGCGCCCTAAAAATAGACGACCAATTTCAGAATAATCTCATCACAAACATGCAGTGAAGCGTTCGAAGGAGTCGCCGTCGCCGCTGAAATGTATCATGTTCATCAAGTTCGAGCGTTCATTGGACCGTACTGTTCATCAGGTGATTAGCAGAATTTGCAAAAAAAAAATTCAGAATTTCAATTTATCCAAATCTTGGAAAAGTTCTAATTTTTTTGGTTTGAAAATCTCCAAGTTTCCAGAGTTTTTCCTTATGTTTTTGGAGCCAGAAAATTCTGAAATTTAAACATTTTTCAGGCCGGTCTGAAACTGAAAACCCTGGTTTTTTCAAACTTTCAAATTTTGGCTACAAAGTTTTCAGTGAATTTCAGAAATATCCCAAAGATCGGAAAAATGTTTCCTGTTTCGGAAAAAAACAGTTTTGGGAGACACAAAATTTTAATCAAAAATCCAGATTTGTGGTAAATTTCTTGAATATTTTCAGGTTTAAATCTCTAAAAAATAAGCGTAGGCCCAGGCCGGCCTGAAACTGAAAATCAGGATTAAAATCTTTGAGAGTGAAGATTGGAAAAAATATTTCTGGTTCGTCTTACATATTCAGAAATTTTCAGAATTTTTTGATTTCTCTGTCAAATTTTAAAGGCTCAGGCCGGACTGAAACTGAAAACCTGTTGAAGTTTTGGTCTCGAAGTTAGTTGAAGGCTTACTTTTTTCACTGATTTCGACCCAGGCCGGTCTGAAACCAATTTTCTTGGATTTTTCAAAATTTGATTTTAAAAAATGTTGGAGACCCCAGATTTTTGGGCTCCTCCCACAAAAACGTGACAATTTTTGGGAAATTATTTATTTTTTGATAACTATCCAAGCTAGGCCAGGCCGGTCTGAAACGAATTTCTTGGATTTTTGAAATTTCCAAAACTCGGCCAAAAAAAAACTTGAGAGCCCATATTTTTTGAAAATTTCTCAGAAAATTGTCATTTTTCAAAAACCGACAACTTGTTGCAGAACTAGAAGCGGTGACAAAAATGGCGACATTCTGGAACATTCCAATAATTTCGTATTCATCGGTTCCCAATGCGATTTCCGATCGAAGTGTCTACAAAACGCTGGCACGAATCTCGTCAAAAAACACAAATTCGCTAGCCGAAGCGACGATCGCTCTCCTCCTACACTATCGCTGGATGAATGTGGCGATTGTGACGAACACGGGATCGAGTGCGTATGAGAAGGTGCAAACTTTTGAAGAGGTTCTACATCGAGTCGGAATACAGTTGGTGAAAAAAGTGACATTTGATGAGAACGCCGATGCGAAGGAGATGATCAATTCGGGAATGTTGCACGATTTGGCGAATAGTGCGCGAAGTGGGTTATGAGGAGAGGGAGAGAGAGACGCAGAGAAAGATAGAGAGACACAGAGAAAGATAGAGAGACACAGAGATAGAGAGAGTGAGAGAGGGAGCGTGACGCAGAGGGAGAGAGAAAGAGAGAGAGTGAGAATGAGCGAGACGCAGAGAGAGAGAGAGTGAGAATGAGCGAGACGCAGAGAGAGAGAGAGGGAGGGAGAAATACAGGAAATGAGAGGCAGATAGAGAGAGAGCGTGACGCAGAGAGAGAGAGAAAAAGAGAGAGAGAAAATTTCAGAGAAAAACACAGTTTTCAAATTTTCGTGGCTTGACCTTCACATTTTTCGTGAAAATTCACTGTGAATTTGAAAAGAGAGAGAGAGAGAGCGAGGCGCAGAGAAAAATGTTGATTTTTCGGACCGGCCCGGGATTTTTGAAACAATCAAATTGGCCCGAAATCTGAAGTTTAGTTTTCAAATTTCTTTTTTCTCGGTCCCAGAATTTTTCAAAAAATCTGAAAACCCCAAAATTTTTCCAGTTGTCATCTGCCTGTTTTCGGCGACAAAAGAATTGTCGAAAGAATTTATGCAAGCCACGTATACGCTTGAAATGAACAACGCCGAATACGCCTACATCATCCCATGGTTACAGAATGGACAAAAAGTGAGTTTTGCCGCCGAAATTTCGAGGTACTGTACTTAAAAAAAAATTAATTTTGTCGCCAATATTCTGAGGTACTGTACTTTTTTAAAAATCAATTTTGTCGCCGAAATTCTGAGGTACTGTACTTTTTTGAAAATTAGTTTTGTCCCTAAAATTCTGAAGTACTGTACTTTTTTAAAAATTAATTTTGTCGCCAAAATTCTGAAGTACTGTACTTTTTTGAAAATTAGTTTCGGACGCCAAAATTCTGTACATTTTTAACGAGGTTTTTGAAAGTTTGAGAACGTGGCCGAGTTTTGTGTTTTTCTAGGCCACGATATTATTCTTCCTTATTTTTTACAGGATTCAACTCCTTGGATTGGGGCGGATGGTGAAATGTTGCAACGGGTAAAAGATCATTATGCAAACGCGATAATTGTCGATGATGTCAATGGGTTTGACGAGACGATAGTCTCATCATTTATCGAAAAAATCGAAAAATACGGTGTCCACAAAAACGACATTGACACCGCCAACATTTATGGATATCTACACCTTTTCGACGCGTTGAAGTTATATGCATTGGCTGTGAAACGAGTGATGAATGAGACGAAAAACGAGGCATATGTGACGAACGGCGAATTCGTTTGGAACCGAATGCGACGGCTGAGTTTTGAGGGTGTTGTATCGAGAGGAGGATCGAAAAATGAGACAGATCAGGGATCGATTGGCACAGTGTTGATGGACGATGTTGCTGATCGAGCACCGATTTTTGCCGCATTTTATATCTCGCCAAAACAGGAAAAAGTTATGAAAATGGTCAATATGGAGAGTGAATTGATCGACAATTGTGATGGGTTGAAAAATAAGAGTGGATGTTTTCAGTTGGTGAGACCTTTTTTTTGAATCATTGGTTTTTTTTTTGGTTTTCTAGGCCATGTTTGGTGTTCTAGGCCATGTTGGTTCTCTTCCAATGGCCCTGTTTCTCCAAACCCCTAATTGATTTCAGAAAATCCGGGCCAATCCGAAAAAATCGATTTTTAACGCAAAAGTTTTTCTTGGATTTTTCCAGAAAAACTATCATAACTTGGCCCAAAATCAAGATTTTTCAAAAATCTCAAAAGTTTCTGAATTATAATCCTTTGCGTACTTCAAGGCGTGAAAAATTCGGAAGTAAAAAATTTTGAGATTGTCGAAAAAGCTCCATTTTGAGGAACGTTAGCTGATTTCAGAAAATCCGGGCCGGACTGAGAAAATCGATTTTTAGCGCGAAAAATTAGGTTTTCTGCAAAAATTCGAAAAAAAATTTGATGTTTTTCCAGAGCGGAATTTTGGGAAAGGAATTTTTATGAATTCAAAAAATTCGGGCCGGTCTGAAAACAATTGTAATCTTTTCAAAATTTGATTTCTATTTCAAAAATTGATGCCAAAGAGATTTTTCAGACCGGCCCGAAAAATATTGGTCCCAAAATTTGAAAAAAAAAAAAAACAATTTTTTTCCGAAAAATGTTTCAAGTTTTTCGGACATTTTTCGAAAAACAGAAATTCTGAAAATTGGTGTTTCATCTAAACCTCACTAATTTTGAACTCTCAACTTTGAAAATAACAAAATTCGAAGAAGTCAAAAAAATGATTCAAAATCTCTGCGTCTCTCAAAAAAAATTCTCGAGATTTTCAAAAAAATTTCGTGGATTTGAAATTTGAATTTTTTTGGTTTTCAAAAAAACAGGCCTGATTTGTAGAAAAATCAATAGAAAAATGAAAATTTTTGAAAAAATTCGATTTTTTTCAAGAAAAAGTACAGAAAAATTGTGTGTTTCTCAGAAAATCATCGACGTGATGAGTGGTTTTTGGCCGAGCGAAGATGGATCCATGCCATTAGACGAGCCGGCATGCGGATATCGCGGACAGAAATGTAGTTATTTGCTAGAGATCAGCATTGCTTCTCTGATGATTCTCTCATTGATTCTACTCGCTGTGCTGTTTGTTTTGATTCGATATTGGTGGGTTGAAAATCGCAGTCTCTCAAGATCAGGCACAGTTTTGTGGGCGTGGTCTAACCCCGGAGAAATAGGGTTTAAAATGAGAGTTTTTTTCAGCGAAAATAAGCAGTTGGAAAAAATGTCGTGGCGAATATTTCATGATGATTTACAATTTATCGATGAGGAACAACTTCGATCAATAGTAAGGGTGCAAAAAATTTTCGAACTTTTTTTTTGGATTTTCTCGAAAAATCTGGGTCTTATCACTTTTTTGGGCCATATTCTCTTCAAAAAAAATCGATTTTAAAAAGTTTTTCAAACTTTTGCGGCACGCTTTTTCGCTGTAAACACTATGCCGCAAAATGCAATCTCTGAAAATCAGGCTCCGCCCATTTTTGCAAATTTGCCGCATGGTCATGTGAGATATCAAAATGAAGGCCAAAAAACGGAGAAGAAATCAGGCCCGCCCATTTTTGAAATAAGCGAAAAGTTAAAAAATTCTTGCAGATGTCAATTGGCTCATCAGCGACCAAATTGAGCAACATGAAAACGGGTCAAAAACATCACGCCATTGTGGGAATCAACACACACGCCACCTATCACAAATATCAGCAACGTCGACCGATCAAATTCGAACGAGAAGACATGCAACTCATCACACAGATCAAACAGGCCGTTCACGACAATCTCAACCCGTTTCTCGGCATGGCGTTCAACGAAAAAGAGGAGATGCTGATTTTGTGGAAGTTTTGTAGTCGTGGCACGGTTCAGGACATCATCTACAATATGAATGTGGTTTTGGATGAGAAGTTTCATGGCGCGTTTGTTCGCGATATTAGTTTGGTGAGACGCAGAGAAAAACGAAAAAAATTCGGCTCAGAAACAGAGCCTGGGTCAAAAGAAAACAACGATTCTTGAAAAACTGTTGAAAACTTTTTTATGACCATAAATTCTGGAAAACAGACAGTCCGGCACGAAAATATTTTGGAAAAAAATAATGAGCATGACCCGAAATTTGTCGAAAAAATTATGAAAAAAAATGTGCCCGGCCTAGAAAAACAGCAATTTTCGAAATAGCAAAAATTTTGAACAAAAAAGTTCGGGCCGGACCGAAATACTTTAGCCCGAAAAGTCTGAGAGCTTGGTCCGGTCTGAAAAATGTAGCTCAAGAAATCTGTTTAAAATATTTCGAAAGACAGCGATTTTTGAAATATTAGGAGACGCAGAGAAAACAGAAAATCTTTTTGTTCCAAATTTTATTGTCAGCAGTTTTTTTTGGTGAAATCGACATGAAATTATCATTCCGAAACTTTTGAGATTTTCAAAAAATCTTGATTTTGAGCCGAGTTTTGATATTTTGGCTCGAAAACTTCTAGAGCTCATAACTTTGCTCAAAATGAAGCTTTTTCAAAAATCTCAGAACCAATATTGAGTAACAAACTGAGTCAGTGCGCAAAACCAGGAATTTGTTTGCAATACATTTTCAGGGTTTGGAATATCTTCACGCTTCGCCAATCGGATACCATGGATCGCTGACTCCGTGGTGTTGTTTGATCGATCGAAATTGGATGGTCAAATTGACCGACTACGGTATTGCGAACCCGTTGGAACGATGGCAAAAACAGGGAGCCATCAATATTGAGACGACCAAAGATGCAGATAATAAGAGTTTGGCATCGCAGGCGACATGTGAGACCAATTGGGCCCGGGCGGGAAGAATTTTTGAGACCAGAAAATTAAAAAAAAAATTTTGGAACATTTTTTGACAATTTTTTTGACTTTTTTTGATTCTCAAATATCTTGGCGATTCAGGCCCCGCCCACAAAAGTGTGCCCTATCTCGAAAAATAGGCGGGAAAAAATGTTTTTCGAAAAAAAAAATTTCCACGTGTACTTCTCTCGGACATAAAATCTCAATTTTTAGAGCTTGAACTTTTTTGAATAAAAAAAAAACAACATTTTCTCTAAACCTCTTTAGTTTGAATGCTTTTTCGTTGGCTCCGCCCACAAAAGTGTGCCTGATCTCGAAAAATGGCGGAAAAAAAATGTTTTTCAAAAAAAAAAATCAAGATTTTCCACGTGTAGTTCTCTCGGACAAAGTTTCCCAAATGTTGAGAGCTTGAAGTTTTTTGAAGAAAAAAACAAACCTTACCTCCTCTCTAGTTTGAGTGCTATTTCGTCGATTTAGGCCCCGCCCACAAAATTGGAAAAATGTACTTCTCTCGGACAAAAAACAACCCAGGCAAAAATTCGAATTTTGCAGCGATTCTCTACTGCGCTCCCGAATTGGTGAAAAATCGCGAACAAAATCGTCGTCGCGCGATGGATCAGACATGGGTGAAACAATCGATGTCGCGACGACAAGCCGGCGACATCTATTCATTCGGCATGGTCATGTACGAAATTCTGTTTCGAAGTCTGCCGTTTCGCGACAATCAAGATGTTGCCGGTAGAGCCGCGACGCGCACGCGACGCATGACAAAATATACGTGTTTTTGCAGAACTTTGCGACTATTTGGCGGATGGTACGAAAACGGTGACACCGGAAATTCAAAATCAAATGGGCCTACATCCGGATCTGAATGCTTTGTTGAGGTCAGTTGTCTGCATCTCTTCATTCAGCACACTATTTTCGCGCGACACAGAAATGCAGAGAACTTGGAAATTGTTTGCAATATGAAAATTTTTGGAAAATTGGATAGCGAGAGACGCAGAGAAAAACACAGTGTCTCCGTTTTCAAGATCAGACACAGTTTTGTGGGCGTGGTCTCAATCGGAGAAAGAGATTTAGAGAAGAAGTCGAAAAAAATTTGGGGACCTAAAAAATATTGAAAAAAAAACTGTGCCGCGGAATTGCAAAAAACCGCGTCAGGGCTGCTCTAAAAGCATTTTGTGGGCGTGGTCTAAATCGGAGAAATATGTTGAAAAAATGTGAGATTCAGAGAAAAAGTCACAAAAATTTTGGAGACGTAACAATATTAAAAAAAAAGAAAAAAAACTGCGGCGAAATTGCAAAGCGGAGATCTTCGGATGAAAAATCATTGCAAACAATTCACGGGACAATTATTGGGTGAGTGTGTGTCTGCGTCTCTATTGACATTTTCTCACGTTTTTGTATAGAATATTTAAAAGGAAATTAGCACCTGAACAAATGTGGCGCGATAGCTCGACAGGTTAGGCGTTAGTTTCTGAAGTTGTAGGTCGAGGGTTCGATTCCGCACCTCGGCGATTTTTTTCTTTTTTTTTCTGCAAAAAATGTCAAATTTCAGAGATTGTTGGAGTGAGAATCCGGAGATTCGTCCCTCAATTCGACGAGTTCGTCTCAACACCGAAATGGTGCTGAAAACCAAAGGTTCCCTTGTCGATCAAATGATGCGCATGATGGAACAATACGCCAACAATTTGGAGAAACTCGTCGCCGAACGAACCGGAATGCTGGAGGATGCGAACGTGCGCGCCGACGCACTCCTCACTCAACTCCTACCCGCCTACGTTGCGATGGAACTGAAGATGGGTCGAAGTGTGCCGCCGAAACTGTACACGTCGGCCACGATTCTGTTCTCCGATATCGTTGGATTCACGACGATTTGTTCGAGTTCGACGCCGATTGAAGTCGTCAACATGTTGAATGGATTGTATACCGGGTTTGATGAGTGTATCACTAATCATAAGAGTTATAAGGCTAGTTTTATGAAGTCTTGAAAAAATTGAAGGTTTTGAGATTTTTGAAAAATCTCCATTGTGAGCAAAGTTATGAGCTCTAGAAGCGTTCGAGCCAAAGTATCATAACTCGGCTCAAAATCAAGATTTTTCAAAAATCTCAAAAGTTTCTGAATCATATTTTTAGCCGTGGTTTAAAACGTGAAAGTTGCTAAGTTCAAAGATTTTGAGATTTTTGAGAAAGCTCCATTTTGAGCAAAGTTATTTGATTTCAGAAAATCCGGGCCGGTCTGAAAAATTCGATTTTTAGCGCAAAAATTTTTTTTGGAGTTTTTCCAGACCGACCCGAAATTTGGCGAAAGGAATTTTTGTGTGATTTCAAAAAATCCAGGCCGGTCTGAAAATAATCGTGACCTTTTCAGAAATCGATTGTTTCAGACCGGCCCAAAGTTTTTTTCGAAATGTTTTTTTTAGAAAAAAAACTAATACACTCAAAATTGGTCTCAAAAAAAAATAATGTTTTTTTTCCGAAAAATGTCAGTTTTAAGGTTTTCCGACATTTTTCGAAAAAAAATATTTTTGAAGGAAAATTTCCTGGGAATTTTTTTTCGATAGAAATTTTTCGAAAAACAAAATCGTATTTTTCATATTTTTGTATTGTGACATGGTAGTTCAACAGGTTAGGCGTTTGAATATAGAGTGAGAGGTCGATGGTTCAATTCCTCGTCTCGTCATTTTCTTTTCTTTTTTTTTCGGCGTAACAAAAAAGTGTTTTCTAGGTGGAAACAATTGGTGACGCCTACATGGTTGTCTCCGGAATTCCCGAAGAAAATGGCAACGATCACTCGGCGAGCATTGCCAACATTGCGCTTGACATGCGTCAATACCTGACCGGCTATCAAATACCGCATCGTCCGTCGACTCGAATCCGCTGTCGTTGGGGTTTCCACACGGGTTCGGTGGCTGCGGGCGTCGTCGGTATGACCGCGCCGCGCTACTGTCTCTTCGGCGATACGGTTAACGTGGCGTCGCGAATGGAGTCGACCGGAAAACCGGGAATGGTTCAGATGAGTCAGGCGGCTCATGCGCATCTCACCGCGCATCATGCGCATTTTGTGACGACCGAACGTGGTGAAATCGATGTTAAGGGGAAGGGAACTGTGTGCACGTTTTGGTTGGAGGATCGGGAGAATGACAAATCGACGCATGCTTATATTAATCATCAAGATGGGGTTTAGACGGCCTTTTATGAGGTGCTTCAAAAGAGACGCAGAGAAATCAGATTTTGCAGTTTGGGGTCACGTTATTTTTTAAAAATGTAATTTTTGAGATATTTACGTGACCTTTTTACGTGACCTTTACAAACGTGACCTTTTGAACTGCAAATTTCGTATTTTTCTCTGCGTCTCTTTTAATTGGTAAATTTCTTCATAGCTGGTAGGCATGAAAAGTCGATTTAAAAAAATTTGAAATAAAATTTTTCAACAGGTTACGCGTTTTGTTATACAGTTAGAGGTCGAGGGTTCGACTCCTCACCTCGGCAATATTTGAAATGTTTTTTGTTTTCCGAAATTGATGTTTGATATCTTATGTACCGACGTTTCACTGGTTACGCGGCTCCTCGTTCGAGTGGGCGGAGCTTAGGCTGCGTCGCGGAACTCCTCTCGGAAAGACAGAGAGGAAAAAGAAATGTGGACGAGCTTGTTTGCTCCATGGACAAAATTTAAATTCGAATAGAAAAGCAGGAAGAGACGGTCGTGTGCGATCTGGCAGTTTGAGCAACGTTGACTCTGGTTAGTCGGGTTCGATCCCGATCGAGGTAAAATAATTTGATATTTCAGTTTGATAAATTTCGAAAAATGCGCACAACATACAAAGTTATATTCGAAACATAATGATGACAATTTTCTGACACATTTTGGTTTTCTCACCGCTGTGTGTATGTTGAAATGATCGTTCTCTGTGGTCTGGACACACTTGAAGAGACGCAGACATATCAACTCTCACGGTAAATTATTTTAAAATCTCAAGAACTGGGTTTGATAATATCATTTAGTTGCAAAATGAAATTCATTTTAGTCATTCTCCTATTTGTTCAAATATGTAGCTGCTATAACATTCTGGTTTACTCGAATTTGTTCGGACATAGTCATGTCAAAATGTTGGGCAGTGTTGCTGATATGCTGACTGATGCGGGGCATAATGTGGTTAGTTTTTGTAGCACACAAATGTTTTGATATTTTTGAAAAAGCTCGATTTTTAGCGAAGTTATGAGCTCTACAAGTTTTGGAGCCAAAATATCGTAACTCGGCTGAAAATCGAGATTTTTTAAAAATCTCGAAAGTTTCTGAATCAGATGTTAATGCGGATTTTATGACCTCAAATTTTCGAGACCAAAGGTTTTGAGATTTTATAAAAAGCTTCATTTTTAGCAAAGTTATGAGCTCTACAAGTTTTGGAGCCAAAAAATCGTAACTCGGCTCAAAATCAAGATTTTTTGAAAATCTCAAAAGTTTCTGAATGAAAATTTTATGCGGATTTTATCACCTTAAATTTTCGAGACCAAAGGTTTTGAGATTTTCGAAAAATCTCCGTTTTTAGCATAGTTATGAGCTCTAGAAAGTTTTCAGACAGTCCTATGTTCAACAATCGATGAAAAAGAGCGTGGCAAATATGGTGTCAAATCGACGAAGCGAATTATTATTGTCGAACAATCTGAAGAAGTTCGTGAAAAGATGAACGCGTTGGGTAATAGTATGCAGAAGAACATTTGGAATGTCAACGAGTCCAAGAATCCTCTTTCACTCATTTGGAGAAGCCACGCATTTGCCGAGGTTTTTGGCAAACAATGTGATAGTGAGTTCTTTTTCAGAAATTTTTGAGATTTTCGAAACATATTGATTTTGAGCCTAGTTATGATCATTTGGCTCGAAAACTTGTAGAGCTCATAACTTTGTTCAAAATGGAGCTTTTTCAAAAATCTCAAAATCTTTGGACTCAAAAATTTGACGTGATAAAATCCGTTCTCATTCAGAAACTTTTGAGATTTTTGAAAAATCTTGATTTTGAGCCGAGTTATGATATTTTGGCTTGAAAACTTCTAGAACTCATAACTTTGCTCAAAATAGAAGTTTTTCGAAAATCTCAAAACCAAAATTGAGCCCGATTCAATATTCATCGGCCAACGCTTAGATTTTTCCAGAAGTTTTGTCATCAACCGAATTGTTGGAACAAATGAGAGCGGAGAACTTCGATTTGGCCATCGGCGAACCTTTCGATCTTTGTGCTTATGCGCTCTTCGAAGCGATTAACATTAGAGCGCATGTGGCCGTTTTGTCAACAACTCGTTTCGATCATGTCAGTTCGGCGTTGGGTCTACCATTGGCGACGAGTTATGTGCCAGGATCATGGTCATCGATGACTGATGAGATGACATTTTTCGAGAGACTTGTCAATAGTTTACACACGTATTCAGGTGAGAAGGGAATTTGATTGAAAATAATTTAGTTATTTTCAAAGTTAAGAGCACAAAAACATTTTTTCACAATTTTTTGACCGAAAAAATGAACCAAATTTAAGTTTTCTTAATTCTGCGAGATGTCTCTTTTTCTTTTCCCTCTCTCTTTTCTCTCTCTCTTTTCCAAAAGAGAGCCGCGACGTGGACACGCACGCGGACGATTTATATTGAAAAACTGGCTAGCTCCGCCCACTCAGTCAGACAAGAAAAACGATGCGCAGTGTAACCAGTGAGATGTCGGTACATTAGATATCATATAAGGCGCTGTTTTTTTTTTGAAGCCCGTCTCTAGTAATCTTTTGAGGCGTTAATATTTTCGACATTTACTGACAATTTTTTTCTGTAAAAAATTTTGGGTTACTGTAGTTTTAAGGAGCTTTTTTACCCAGAAATTCTGATTTGAAAAAATTTCCCAGAAAACTTTCCGGGTCAGAAATTCCAAGGAAGAGAAAATTCTTGTTTTTGACCCAATTTTTTTTCAAAACATTTTGGGTTACTGTAGTTTTGACTTAAAGACCGGAAAATTTCTGAATTTATCAAAAATTCGATTTTTGAAACTTTTGAAACCATAAATTTTGATTTGAAAAAAATTTGAATTTTTTGCCCAACTTTTTTTTGTGCCAAAATTTCCCAGAAATTTCAAAGAGGAGAAAATTCTCGTTTTTTGAACCAATTTTTTCTGAAAAATTTTGGGTTACTGTAGTTTTGGTTTCAAAATCGTAGAAATTTTTGAATTTGTTGAAAAATTCTTATGAGGAACTTTTTAAAACCAGAAATTCTGATTTGGTAAAAATTGTGAAAAAAATTTCCCAGAAAACTTTTCGGATCAGAATTTTTCGGGTTACTGTAGTTTCCATAAATTCTTATTTGAAAAATGGGATTTTTTGACCATTTTTTGTGTAGTAAAAAGTAAAAAAAAGTTTCTATATCTAATTTTTTTGGTCTGAAAAGTTTTCATTTCGGAAAAATTTGCAGCCAACTACATGTTTTCCTACATCGGAGATTATGAATTCGAAAGTGCTCGAAACATAGTGAACATCAAAAGATCGTGGCGTGAAGTGTTGCCGGAGGCCTCCTATATTTTTTCGAATCAAATTCCAATTTTGGATTTCGCCGCGCCGACTTTCGACAAAATCGTGCCAATCGGCGGAATTTCTGTCGATTTAAACCGGGAGAATCTGAAAATTCCGGAGAAATGGGATAGAATTTTGGCACTTCGCCAACACAACGTTTTTGTGTCTTTTGGCTCGACTGCTAAGAGTGTTTACATGTCCGACACGTTGAAGTGGGTTGGAGAAAAAGTCAAAATTATTGAGCCTTGAAAATTTCAGAAAATCAATTTTACAAGTTTTCGAATCGATGCCAAATGTCACATTCATTTGGAAATATGAGAATGACAAAGACACATTGGCTGATCACTTGCAAAATGTTTATCTAGGATCATGGCTGCCGCAAAATGAACTTTTAGGTAGGTGACTTAAGCTAAGCCTTAGGCTTAGGCTTAGGCTTAAGCGGAACCGAAATCGGAAATTTTGACTGTTTTCGAAACTTTTGCCAAGATTTTTTTCTGAAAAATTCTCCTAAAGCATTCATTTTTTCCTAGAAGTTTTCGGACCCAAAAAATTAGATCCGAAAAATCGGGCTGGTCAAAAAGTTCCAATTTTTTCAATTCAGAATTTATGGTTTTAAAAGTCTCAAAAATCGAATTTTCGATAAATTCAGAAATTTTCCGGTCTTGAAATCAAAACTACAGTAACCCAAAATGTTTTGAAAAAAATTGGGTCAAAAAACGAGAATTGTTTCGTGGAATTTCTGGTCCTAAAATATTTCTGAGAATTTTTTTTTCAATTTTTTTAAATCAGAATTTATGGTTTCAAAAGTCTCAAAAATCGAATTGTCGATAAACGCAGAAATTTTCCAGTCTTTAAGTCAAAACTACAGTAACCCAAACTTTTTTCAGAAAAAAAATTGGGTCAAAAAACATGGATTTTCTAGCTTAGAATTTCTGGTCCTAAAAGTTTTCTGAGAAATTTTTTTCTACACAAAAAAACAGGTCAGAAAATTTATTTTTTTTTTGTTATCAGAATTTCCGGGTTTTTTTCAAACCGGCCCCAGAATTTTCGACGAATTCAAAAATTTTCTGGTCTGGAAATCAAAACTACAGTAACCCCAATTATTTTTCAGAAAAAAATATTTTCTACCTCAGAATTTCTGTTCTCAAAAATTTTTAGAGAAGTTTTTCTACAGAAAAAAAGTTTGGAAAATTCAATTTTTTTCCTCATAAATCGAATTTTTCAAAGCGGGCCCAGAATTTTCAACAATGTCCAAAATCTTTCTTTTTGAAATCAAAACTACAGTAACCCAAAATGTTTTGAAAAAAATTGGGTCAAAAAACGAGAATTTTTTCTTGGAATTTCTGGTCCTAAAATATTTCTGAGAATTTTTTTTCACAAAAAAAAATGAAGTCAAAAAATTCCAATTTTTTCAAATCAGAATTTATGGTTTCAAGCGGCCCCAGAATTTTTAACGAATTCAAAACTTTCTCCGGTTTTGGAACTAAAACTACAGTAACCCAAACTTTTTTCGGACAAAAAAAATAATTTTCTCCTTTTCCCATTTCAGGCCCTCAGAAATCGAATTTTCCAAGCCGCGGCTTAACAACACCAAAACTACAGTAACCTAGAATTTTTCAATTTTTTGCAGCCGACAATCGTCTGAGCCTTTTCGTAACTCACGGCGGTTTGGCGAGCACTTGGGAGCTGTCACTTCTCGGAAAACCATGTGTGATGATTCCCCTGTTCGCCGATCAAAATCGAAATGCAGCAATGTTGAAAAGACACGGAGGTGTTGAAGTTTTAAACAAAAAAGATCTCATCAACCCTGAACTCATCGGTGAAACAATTCAAAAAGTGTTGACCAACCCGAAATATCTCAAAAATGCCGAGAAATTGGCGAAAAAATTGAACAATTTGCCGACGAATCCACGTGATATTTTGGTGAAACACGTGGAATTTGTGGCCGAATTTGGCAAGCTGCCAACGTTGGACAATTATGGAAGACATTTATCGATTTTTTCATATTATCTTCTTGATTTAGCTCTTGTTTTTGGGTTGATTTCTCTTCTAGTTTTGTATATTTTTTATAGAATTTTGAGATTTTTTGTTGTTCGCTTTGTTTTTAAATTGAAACAAGACTAGGTTGATGAAATTTTTCTTTTTTAGAATTTTTTTCAGGGAAAAATTCTGGAAATTTTGACCAATTTCACGGTCCAAAACCGGGCCTGAAAGAAATTAGTCCCAAATAAAAAAAATAATAATTTTTCTGAAAAGGTTACTGTATTTTAGCGGGGCCCGACAAATCAAAAGTTTTCCGGAAAATTCAGAACTCTGAATTTCAGAATTTTTTCGGTAAAAATCAGGATTCTCCAAACTTTTCCAAAAGTTAAGATATTTCATTTTTTCGGCGAAAAAAAATGGCCAGAAAACTTTTTTTGAGATTCAGAAAAATTGGCAAAAAAATTTCGCCAATTTTTGAAGCCTAAATTTGGTTCCGAATTTTCGGGCCTGACAAACTACAGTACCCTTTTCAAACATTTTTAAAAATTCTGAAAATTTCACGGGCCTAAAAACCGGGCCAAAATTAGGCCTGAAAAAAAATAGGCCCGAATTTTAAAAAAATTCTGAAAAGGGTACTGTATTTTACCAGGCCCGGCAAATCAAAAAAGTTTTTTTTTGGATTCAGAAAAATTGCCAAAAACCGGAAATTTTCAGATCAAAAAACAACGACAAAAATTTTCGGGCCTGACAAACTACAGTACCCTTTTCAAACATGTTTTTTTCAGAATTTTCCAGGAAAAACCTCAAATTTTGAGCCGAAAAAAATTTGGTCGAAAATTTTTGATTTTCCATGTTCTCATAAATAATATAACCTGATTAATTTCAAATTCCAACAAAGATATCCAATTTCTCTTTTTCTCACTTGTATAATATCAAATGACATTATTCAATTCACACGGCCCCGTCTTCTCCAAAAGAACTACACATCTCTGCGCTCTCTCAATATCTCGCACACCTGTTCTTCTTCTTCGAAGCCAATAATATATGTCTGCGTCTCTCCGAGATTATCGATCTTTTCTCATCGGCTCTTGCGCACTGCTCTTGCTCTCTCTATCTTTCTCACTGGTTTTTTTCTTCGCTGGTTTTTTTTTTGTTGTTGTTAATATCTTTTAATTGTTCTCGCCCAAATTATGGGATTTATGTTAGAGAAAAAATGTTTTTTTCTGGTTTTTTGAAAATTTTTCGCGCCCGCCCTAGAAAAATTTGTTTACATTGGACTGCGGATTTTTGAAATGTGAGAATTTATTGGATTTTCGCCGGAGTTTTTGAATTTTTCGGAGATTTTGTGAGCATTTTTCACCGGCTCAACTGTTTTGGTTTGTTTTTTTCTCAAAAAAAAGTTTTGCTGAATTTTCGCGCCCTGACAAGTAAAGCCATCATCGGTCAACTAGAACAAAAAAAAGTGACCAGGATTTTTTTTGTCAAAATATTTTTTGTTGTTTTTTTGTACGACCTAGTTCGCAGAGTCTAGAGATTTTTTGGTGTACAAAAATTTCAAGACAAAATTTCCAGAGAGCTCATTTTTCTTGAATTTTCGGATTTTTTTTAATTTCAAAGTTTCTCCAAATTTTTCTAGCCGTATTTTCTAACCTAATTTTTTTTCTCTGCGTCTCGTTCACTCTCAAAAATTGCCTCTTTTCAAAATAAAAAACAATAATTAAAGGGACATGATCTATGTTACACAAAAACATGTGTCAAATTGATTATCTCTTCAAAAATCCCATTCAATTTATGACACGTCTAGCACCCTTTCATTATCCCATACTCTTTCTCTGCAGTTTTTAAAATCACGTCATTCATGAAAGGTTTTTTACGTATTTTATTGTCTCAAATATTTTGGCCCAGTTTTTCTTTCAAAAATTCTCAAACTTTGAATACTTTTTGATACAAATTTTCAAAAAGTCTAAACATTTTCGAGTCCCAATTTTTTTCCGTTTTTTTTTGCCCGAGATTTTCTGATTTTTTGGTGAATTTTCGGGCTCGGAAATTTTTTAGACAAATTTTAGGCTAGGGCTAGATTTTTCGGACCTGGATTTCAAAGAAGTTATCTGAACCAACTTTTTCAGGTTTTCGAGACAAAAAATTCACAAAAAAAATTGCCCGAAAATTCTCAGCCCTAGTTTTTTTTGCAATCTATATTTCCTGAAAATTACGATTATTTTAAGATTTTCCGGGCCCAGAAATTTTCATAACATTTTTGAAACATTTCCGGGCCCGAAAAAGTCTAAACAATTTCGGATCCCAATTTTTTTTCTGTTTTTTTTTGCCGAGATATTCTGAGTTTTTGCTGAATTTCCGGGCCCGAAAATTTTCCAGGCCCAAAATTTTTTTGCCATCCATCTCCGCCCAAAAACTTATATAAAATGTATAAAAGTATTTGACATTCCGTGTGCTTTTTTCCCCTTCTTTTTTTCCCCAATAATATCCAGTCGTTTTTATTTGCTCACCAAGCCATGACACACAATTTCTGCTCGATTACTACATAAATAAAAACTGGTTGGCCCCCCTCCCGCCATTTTTCTGTTCGTTTTGTCTGCTCCTAATCAATTTACACGCCCTTTGGGAAATCTCCAGAAACATCTGTTCAATTTTCGACCTCTTATTCCTTTTTCCTAATTGCCCTTCTTTTTCGCCTCGTTTCTTCGTTTCCTAATCCGCTTTTTTCAACAAAAAAAAATTGAAAAAATCATGATTTTTTCAATTTTAATGTTGAAAACCTAAAGTTTTTTGATTTTGCGCCGAAAAAAAATACAGAAATCCTGAAATCCAACTTTTCAGCTACAAAAATTCTAGAAGTTTTCTTAAATTTTTTGAGAAAAAGTTTCAAATCCCAAGTTCTTTGATTTTGCGTGGGAAAAATTCCAAAAATCCTGAAAAATCTAGCTAGATTTTTTTGGCGAAAAAAGTCTAGAAATTCTGATTTTTTTCTTTTTTTCTAGAAAAAATTGCAAATTTCAGAAGTTTAGGTGATTTTTTTTTTGAAAATTCTGATTTTTTTTGAATTTCCCGGAAAAAAAAGCATCTTCAAAATTTTGAAAAAATGATAATAACATGTTTCTTTAATTATAGTTTTTTTTGAATAGAAGCAATTTTTGAGAGTGAACGAGACGCAAAGAAAAATCATTGATTTTTTTCTTGAAAAATATATTTTTTTGAGCTAGGTTTTTTTTCTGTTTTGAAAAAAAAATTTTTTTGGAATTTTTCGGCGGAAAAATTAGGAATTTTAAGAATTTCAAATTTTAGAATTTTTAATGGGAAAAATCGAAAATATTTAAAAAATTCAAATTTCGCGGGAAAAAAAAGTTTGGAAAAAAATGAAGCCCGAAATTTTTTTTTATAAAAATCTGAAAAATCCAGATTTTTCAAAATTTCAGAAATTTTTGACCAAAAAAAAAATCGGAAAATTTTTTCTGAAAATTTCACGATCCCAAAAAATTAAAAAAATTTTCAATTTTTTCAAATTTTTTTGTGAAAAATTGAAAAATCAAATTGTGCCTTTTTTCAGACCAATTCTTCGGGCCCGGATATATTTTCAGACCGGCCCGAAACCACTTTTTCTCTGTGTGGCGTAACAAAATGAAGCGATATTTTATGCAGGCGAAAATAGGCAAAGTGTATACGAATAAATTAAACTTGTTTGTACCGCCCGAGTGAGCTCATTGATTTGGTAATTTATTCAAAATCGATTTTTTTTCACTTTTTTCGGCCTGTCCACTTCTCTTCATTGTCATAACAATTTATGGGTTATTTGATGACTATGAGAACTTTTTTTTTGCAAAAAAAATATATCTCTGCGTCTCGTTTACTCTCAAAAATTGCCTATGTTACACAAAAACATGTGTCAAATTGATTATCTCTTCAAAAATCCCATTCAATTTATGACACGTCTCGCACCCTCTCATTATCCCATACTCTTTCTCTCAATTTTTTAAAATCACGTCATTTATTAAATATTTCTCACCTGTTGAATATTTTTAAAGAAATTCGCAGCTGAAAATGTGGCGCGGCGGCTCAGCAGGTTGGGCTTTTGATTTGAAATCGAGAGGTCGGTGGTTCGATTCCTGACCTCGGCAATTTTTTTCTTTTTTTTCTCATCTCATACATTTTTGACTAGATGCCTCCTTCTCAAAAATTCATTGACCACAAAAGTGTCTTCGTCATCGACCAAAAAAAAAATCAAGAAACTAATTGAATTATTATATTATAAAACTGAAACCTGATTTTTTTTTCAGTTCAACAAGGACATTTTTCTCTTTTTCTCTCTCACACATCATCTCATTTTTCATACGATTATATCTTTTTTATTGTTTATGAATATATGTATAGTTCGTTTTTTCTGTTTTCTGTTTTTTTTTTGCCTTTCCCCTCTCTCTCTTGTTTACACCTTTGTGTTTTGAGAAAAAAATGTTGTCAAATCGATTATTTTTTGACATCATTGGAACCATTTTTGGGGAAAACAAGTTTTTTTTTGGAAAATTTTCGGACCCGAAAACTCGAAAATTTCTGGAATTTTTTTCCGAAACTTTTCAAAAAAGATTTTCTGAAAAATTTTCGGGTCTGAAAATTCAACAAACACTCGAAAATTTCTGGAATTTTTCGAAATTTTTCTCATAACGTTTTTTTTCTGGAAAATTTTGAGACCACAAATTCGAAAATCTCAGGCCCGAAAAATGATCAAAACTTCTTTTTTTTTGGAAAAATTTTAGAAAAATTTATTTTTCGGGCCAAAAATTCCACAAAAACTCGGAAAATAGTTTTTTCTCTGAAAAAGTAAACGAGCCCAAAAGTCGGGCCGAAAAATTTTTGGAATTTTTTTCAGAAATTTTTCCAAAAAAGTTTTTCTGAAAATTTTCGGCCCGAAAGTTCAGATAAACATTTTTTTTTGAAAAAAGACCAGCCTAAAAATGTCGAGCCGAAAAATTTTAGAAATTTTTCCTCAAAATTTCTGAGACCAGGAACTCAGAAAATCTCGGGCCGAAAATTGAGAAAACTCGTTTTTTTTTTGAATTTTTTTTGTGAAAAATCAAAATTTTTTGAACCCGAAAATTCCGCATTTTTTTTCTAAAAAAAAATTTCTGAAAAATTTCCGGCCCCGAAAATTCAGCCCAAAACTCACCAAAAAAATTTTTTTGCTATCACCATTTTTTCTCCATTCAAAAATACAAAATGACGATGAAAACGTGATAAAAAAAAAACAAGATTTTTTTTAATAGATTTTCATCCTTCTCTAATTCTCTCTTTTCACACACTATTTTGTGCAAATTCTCAAGCTCATTTAATTTTTGCTCTTTCCCTCTCTAATGGAAAAAAGGAATAGTCACACAAATCTCAATTCTCAAAAAAATTTCGAAAGAGATTGAATTTCGTGTGCCGTAGGGCAAATTACTAGAATTCGTTTTTTTTTTTGTCAAAATTCGATTTTATTTTTTTTTCGTCGCTTTTCATTCCATTTTAGTCGATTTTTTTGAGCAGAATGTTTTTCGGAAAATTTTGAAGACCGAAAATTTAGGTAATTTTTTTTCCTAAAATTTTTCTGACCAAATTTTCCTTAAAAAATTCCGAAAAATTAGAATTTTCCGATGTTTTTCATCTCAGATTTCAGAAATTTCATACTTTTTTATCCGAAATTTTTCTAAATATTTTTTTTACCAGAAAATTTAAAAAAAATCTGGATTTTTCAAGTCTCTAAACTCTAAATTTCTCCGCATAAAATTCCAAAAAATCAGAAATTTCATTTTTTTTTCTCCAAAAAAAAATTGTTTCTATGTTATTAGTATCATCATTGTTTATTTTCATTTTTTTTGTTTGGCTACAACAACAACAAAAACAGCCTTCTTCTGGTTACTAATTTGCCTCTATTGTTACTAGAGAACTACATTTTCTTTTTTTATTTTTATTTTCTAAAAAAAATAGTGTACTTTGAAACAAATGACTAATCGTTGACAGTTATTGATAACAACAGTTCTTTTTTTTTAATTTTCACCTTTTTTTTGATAACGAAGATTGATTTTTTCATTTTTCCAGAATTCTTATAAAAATGCGAAATTCGAAAGAATGGCGAGGAACGACTTCGACCAGTCGAGTGTTTGTGCAAAGAGGTTATCAATTATCTGATGAATTAGCACATCGACAAACTCAGGTATTTTCCTTTTCAGTTAGAACATGACGTCAAAGTTCAAACGTCTAAAAACGTCGTGAAAAAATGAAAAAATAAAAAAAAATAAAAGTAAAAATGGAACATTGCTCCATTGATAATCTCTTTCTCGAGACCTTTTCACTGTTTGTTATGTTCCTTTGAAGTACCGTATACTTTCAAACATGTTTTTATGAATTTCACAGTTTATCAGAGACGCAGACGAAAAAGAAGTCTAAAGGTCACGTTTTTATTATGGTCACGTCTGTTTTGGCAAATTTCAAAACCCTCTAGCTTTCCAAAAAAAAAGGTTTTGCAGTGAATAGCAGTAAAAGCCCATATTAACAATTCAAGTGCGTTTTCGAAAATATTACAACTTTTTGAAAGAACTCTCAAGTACCACATTTTGTTCTTCAACACTTCTTTTTTTGTTCCAGGTACTCGAACGACGTTATGGCGGAGGAGCACGTGCACATCGCGCGGCTACGATAATCCAACGAGCATTTCGCGACTATTGTCTTCGAAAACAGTTTCAAACGATAATGAACAAAAATCATGATGTTGTTGTTCGACGGGGAGGTGCTGGTGGGTATGATCAGAAATGTAGCACTTCATCGGCTCCTTCACAATCGCAGAGAAATGAATTGTCATTGAACAGGTGAGCTTTTTTTGGTCAGGTTGGAAATGGGAAAAGTTTTTTTGAAAAATTCTGCAATTCTAAAATTATTGAAAATCTGAAATTTTCACGAAAAATTCTGAAGTTTTCTAAATAAGAACCTGAATTTAAAAAAAAAATTTCTGGAATTCGGAGTTTTGAAAAAATTTGAAATTTTGAAAAAAAAAACGGTTATTTTCTAAAAACTTCAAAGATTTTCCAAAAAACAAAAAAGAAACATTTTTAAATTTTAAAAATATTCAGAAAATTTGCAAAAATCTCTGAGAATTTCGAAAAAAATATCTGAAATTTCGAAAAAAAAAGAAAAATCTCAACATTTTTCAAAATCAGGAATCTTGAATTTAAAAAACTGCTGAAGTTTTGAAAAAGTTTGAAAAAATTCTGAAATTTTCAAAAAATTTTAAATTTTGAGAGAAAAATCAAAAATTTCCCAAAAAAAAACTGCTGGAACTTTGAGAAATGTTTTAAAAAAACGAACCTAATTTATAAATCATGTTTTTTAGAACAAAAACTTTCTGCAAAAAATAATAAACCGAGAATTTCTTTCAAAATTTTACTTTGAGCAAAATTGAGATTTTCCAAGTTTTTCGAAAATTCCAACTTTTTTCTCGCAAATCCTGTCTATTTGGATTTCAAAAACTTGTCAACAAAAGTATCTTCTTACTTTTTTTCCACCCAAAAGTAAACTTAACCTGTGAACATTTCCCCAACAAATTTATCAATATTTGTTTGAGTTTTTTTCCTCGTTCAAATGGTCGGCCTGTCAAATCCTTTGTTTCCTCTGCGCGCCTCCTCTCTCACACACTCAGAGACACCAAAAAATGAGTCATTTCTGAAAAATCTGAGAATCTGAACAGTTTTTCTTGTCTTTTTTTGCTTCGCGCGCGCAAGGATAACATTTTATGACAATTCTCGCCTAGCAAAAAAGCATTAATTTCACTTTTTTCCTCCTTTTATTGTCAGAAAAAATACGCTCATCCTCCTCCTCTACATATTGGCATTTTAATGGTATTTATTGCTTCTTTCTGTTTATTTTTAATCCCATTTGGCTTTGGATACTGTGGACACTCGTTTTTACACTATTTTTACACTGCTCACTTCAAAGAAAAAATAGATTTCAAAGATAGTAAAATTATTGCGGAGCGAAATTTTATTTTCTTGAAAAAAACACATTTTCACCACGACAACATATAATTTTGTTGTCAAATCGTAATTGATTTTTTTGCGTCTTGAAAAAAAAACTATATTTTCTTTTCATGAACACTAACTATAGAGTGGAATCGAACTATTTTATACTTATAGAAGAGAAAAATGATAGTTTCCTGCTTGAACGGAAATGCTACATTTTTGCCTTTCTTCTCCTTCGGTCTTTCTCGCTTCTTCCATTTATTTATTTTCCATTTCGCAAGACAGACGCGTGTCAAAATTCAGCTTTCTTCGTGAAAAGAAAAAAAAATTGATAATAATTTAAATAAAATTTGAATTACCCGCGTGTAAAATCGAGATGATGCAAGAGCGCTCCAACGAACACTTTTTTCATTTTCAAAAATTAATTATTTTTTTGCCATTTTTTTCACGCAAAAAATGATTCTTGAGCTTGTTCTAGTGTTTCCGATCGCGATCTTGACCATCATTTCGATTTTAAAGTGAGTGGGGACAATCCTCAAATGCGGGAAATCAATAAAACTTGAATTTTCAGTCGATACGCGACCAGTTTGAGCACTCAACTAAGGATTGATCGAGCGGCTCGATCAAATACAGTTGATCGAAGTCCACCATCACCTGCACCTTCATCAATATCAAATCTACAAAATTCCAATATGATTGGTTAGTTTTCTTTTTTTTTCTGTCATTTTGAACCCAAAAGACATCTGACCACAAAGTTTAATATTAAATTAGATCTTCTTTTTTTCGGCGAGAGATACTAAATTATCTTCTCACTCGATGTCTTTTTTTTTTGTTGGCACAACAACAGACCCTTTTTTCTCCATCATTTATTGACAAATTGTTGCCATGAATGAAAAAAGGGTAAAATATCTGATTTTTTACCTAGTTTCATTTTAAAATCGATTTGTTTTTCTTGCAGAGAGTTTAATGTCACCCCGAATGGGAAATCGAAGATTCGCGTCTGGTATTCGATGCGGTATGCCAACTGGAAGTAACGACACATCCAACGAAGTCTGGTTACCTCGACCCACGTTGGTTAATCACAATCCAGCACATTCTAGCTCTTTGCCAAGGCTTGATAAACGAATCAACGAGTTAGTTGCGCAACAAAATATTGATATTATTGTTATTTTTGATGCTTTCAGACGCGCCGAATCACGAAAAACGTCTGTTGAACAGAATGTGTCACCGATGAAAAATGTCACCGAACAAGAACGAAAACGACAATATCGAATTGCGCTCAATTTTTTCAACAAGTTTGTTGTTAGAAACTAGATTTTGATGATTTTTTGATCGTTTTCAGAAAACCAGAACGAGGTGTTCAACTTTTAACCGCTTGGGGATTCGTCAAAAGTTCACCTGATAGTCTAGCCAGTTTGTTATTTGGCCGACGTGGTTTATCAAAATCAATGATTGGAGAATATATCGGAACACTTCATTCGTCATATCATAATCTAGTTTTGAAGTGAGTGTTATTTTTTTTCTGATTGTCGTCTATGTTTTGACACTGTGAGAATGATGATGAAAAATAAATAATAGTGTTTTCCGATAAACAAATAGTGTCAAAATTTGTTTGTTTTTAATGGAATATTCAGTTTAAGAAAAGTATGATAAGATAACATTGAAAACTTAGGAAAAAAACGTTGATCGAGAATTTTTTGGCGTAGTTTTCTGGAAATATAGGCTCGGCCAAAAATCGTGGAAGTTCCACATATAGGTCTCGCCACGAAAATTTAAAAAGTACATTTTAAAAACTATTTTTTGCAGGTACTTTATGGCTATGATCGATGTTCGTGGTTTGGAAATAGATGTAGCTCTTCGAAAATCCATGCAATTTTTCATTCTTCCAAAAGAGGCGGAGAAAATTGACAAAATCATCCAGGCCTTCGCCATCCATTACGCCAAATCGAATCCTAAACGAACTTCACATTTCCGCGGTGGATGGGATACGATTCACCTGTTATCGTTTGCCATTATCATGCTCAACACTGATCTACACTCACCCAATGTTAAAACTCGCATGACGATGGCGGATTTTGTGAAAAATTTGAGAGGACAAGACAAAATTGGCAGCGAGAAAGAGGGAAAAGATATTGAACGCAATATTTTAGAGGGTATTTATGAGAGAATGAAGAGAGATGAATTGAGGGCTGGAGATGATCATGTTGCGCAGGTTCAACGTGTTGATCGAGCTATTGTTGGAAAAGACAAACCGGTTAGTTTTCTTGGGGGATGGTGGATCTTGAGACAAAATTGCCAAGCTGGAGACGCAGCTTTGCCTGTTTTCCGAAAAATTCGTTGGAAATTTTTTCTGACGGAAATTTTCAGAAAATATGGTCGAAAATAGCGACAAAAAAGGAAGAAGGCTGAAGGTTCATCCTAGTTTTTTTGTCAAAAAAAATTGAATTTATCATTTTTTTTAAATTCTTACAATGCTAGACTTTGTTAGGCAAAACCGGCACAGAAAAAACTCGGAATTTTTAAAATTTTTATTTTTTTCCGTTTTTTTTTCTTCTAAAAAAAGAATTTCGCAAAAATTTTTTCCGAAAAAAATTACTACCAAAGTTTTGTCACTGTGAATAAATGCCACAAAAAATTTGACACGAAAAGTTTTGGAAATTTTTGACACTGTTAGACGACAAAAAAAACAGAAAAAATTTGAAAGAAAATTATATTTTTCAAATTTTCGTGGCGTGACCTTAAAATTTCTATTTAAAAATGTCACAGCCTTTTTCCCCTTTTTCCGTTTCCAAGAAAAGTCCCAATTTCCAAATTTTTCAGCGCCTCACCGAAACTCCACGCCGTCTCGTCTGCTACTGTCGCCTTCAACAAATCGCCGATCCGGCGAAACGTCAATCATCGACACGCGAACGCGACGTTTTCCTGTTCAACGACATGCTCGTCGTCGGAAAACAGGTGCGACGAAACTCGTCGACAATCACCGGCTGTACATATACCCTCAAACAGTGGTCGTTTCTGCTCGGCGCAACTGTTCAAGAGTTTCAACGCGGTCACTACGAATTCGGCATCACGATAACATGCCCGTCCAACGAAAAGATTCATTTCAACGCGCGAAACTACGACGATCGCTGTCATTTTGTCGCAGACATTTGCGAGTCGATTCGAGAGGCGACTGAAATGGAACAAGTTCGATTGGAACTCGAAATGGAACAACACACACTTCGCAACGAGAATCAACGCGACAGCGGACTGCCCGACATGGATGATTCGCTGAAAAATGGAAGTTCGTCGACATCGTCAGCGAATAGTACAGGTGGAGGTGTTGGACCGTCATTTCGACGATTATCTTTCAACTCGCTGGATAGTGGTGTAGTTGAAGAGCATTGTGACAATTAAATTGTCGGTTTTTTTTGGATGGGGAATGACCGGTTTTTGGATCTAGGCTTGGGCTTGGAACCGGAATTTTTTTTGGCGAGAAATTATTTTGAATATTTTTTCAGAAAAATATATCGGAACGTTTTTCAGTCGAGAATTTTTCCGGAGTTTTTTTAACAAAAATTCTATAAAATTTTGGAAAAACACATCTAAGGTTCATTTTAAATTCTCGTTTAAAATTTTCAGCAAAAAAATCCAGGAAAATTATCACTTCACATATTCCAAAACTGACAAAATTTTTTGATTTTTCATGATTTTGAACGTTTGCCTAGAAAGTTCCGGGTTTTCAAAAAAAAATGTCGGTTTTGTTCGAAACTGAACATTTGAAGCCGAAGTTTGGTTCCGAAAAATACCGGAAATTTCGAAAATTTTCAGGAAAACGTCCAAAATTATGAAAAATCAGACATTTTTGGCAGAAAATGCTCCCATTTTTTGGTATTTAGTCGGATTTTTTTTTTGCTGGGAACGAAAATTGAAAAGGAACTCTTTGAATTTTTACGTTTTTTTCTAAAAAAAAATGGAAAATTTTTGGCTTCGGTCCAAGCCAGGTGAAAATCGTTTATTCCCCCCGTCAACTGTCTATAGGTAACTATTATTTTCTTGTATTCTGTCTCACTTTATTTCACGAGGTATTTCTTTTTCCCCCATATTCCAGCCCCCATTTCGGACCAACCATATTTTCGTTTTTTTTGGCTCATAATTCACTTTTAGCCCCCTTTTTTCCCACATCAAAGTATATATTTTCATCGATACTGGTCTTATGTTTACTGCATATAAAAAATATTGTTATTCGAAATCGAGTGTTTTTTTCAGAGGTTTATATGTTTTCAAAACATTTTTTGGATATTTTAGAAAAAATTTTAGATATTTACGGGTTTTCACGAGGCCCTCGAGAAGAGACGCAGAGAAATCCGATTTTTTCGCAGTTCTGGGTCACGTTTTTTTCTCAAAAAATATTGATAATCTTTTCGCGATTTTTTCAGACCGGCCCGGAATTTTTGTGATTTCAGAAAATCCGGGCAAGTCTGAAAAACGAATAATTTCAAATTAAAAAAAATTTTTCAGACCGGCCCGGATTTTCTGAAATAAAAAAATCAGAGAAGTTTCAAAATCTGAACACATCGACGTAAAGTACAGTAATCTTTTAGTTGTTTATTTTGTCTAACTAGTGACCAATACTCTCTCACTCACTCAACATTTGCATCTTTTGCACTCTGCGTCTCCACTACGCCACACAGTGTCTAGTCATCAACGAACGAACGAATGAAAAGAAGAGGGACACTCACATGTTTTGTTGTTTTCCTTTTTCTTTTTACGTTTCATTTCGATTTTTAGCGCATTTTGTGTTAAAATATGGATTTTTAGAAGGAAAATTGCGCATTTTTGGGATTACTGTAGTTGGAAAAACTTGAAAATTGAAGAAAAAAATGTTTTGGAATTTTCGAGCCGGCCTGAAAATGTGAGGTCGAAAATTTATTTTTCAAAAAATCCGGGCCGGTCTGAAAAAAATCACTCTCAATGACTGCAAATTACAGTTTTTTTCAGACCGGCCCGGATTTTTTGAAAAATAATTTTGTCAACAAAAAGATACGGAAAAACGCTCAAAAATACAGAATTTTTTCGGCTCACAAAGCTTTCAAAATATGCTCAAGATAAAAATCAGGGTGGTCTGAAAATTCCCAAAATTTATTTTCAGACCGGCCCGGATTTTTCTGAAATCACAAAACTTTGAATTTTTCACAAAAATACACAATTTCAAAGCCTGTTTTGTTGACTTTTTCTGAAAATCTGAAAAAAACAAGAAAAATGTTGCAGATGGGTAACCAACTGGATAGATTTGGCGGTTATTCGGATGATTCTGAACAATCTCCATCACCTGAACGAATCGTTGATGACATTTTGACACCTTCGACAAGTACAACGAGTCGAAAACGAAAAGCTGAAAAAAAGTCGGATTCGCCGAACACGTCGAAGAAGATAACCAAACTTGACACCGCCAAATATGTCTATGAGAAATTGTTTCAGCAGGTGAGACTTTTAGTTTTTAGATTTTTGATGAAAAAAAAGGAGTTTTCCTCAAATTTTTCTAAAAATTCAGGTAATTTTTTCTGATTTTAGAGTTTTTCAAAGATTTTTGTTGATTTTTCATTTTCAGGCGAAAACGGTTCCAAAAAATTGCGAAATTTTTGGTGAAAAATTTCAAAAAATTTTGAAAAACTTCCGAAAATTGCTGAAAAAGTCAAAAATTTAAAGGAGCATCATAGTTTTTAAACGGAAAATGTCACTTTTGGAAAAAATTGAGATTGTTTTAGGATGTTAAACAAGCTCCGCCCATTTTTGCGTGCGTCAGTTTTTTGTTTTTTTTTAATTCCTAGGTTTTCAAATTTTTAAGCAAAGCAAGCTCCGCCCATTTTTCCCATCAGTTTTTTTTTTTGAAAAATTCCAAGATTTTCAATTTATGAGTAAAAAAAGCTCCGCCCATTTTTGCGTGCGGCAGTTTTTGTTGTTTTAATTCCTAGGTTTTCAAATTTTTGAGCAAAGCAAGCCCCGCCCATTTTTCCCATCAGTTTTGTTTTTTTGAAAAATTTTTCAGATTTTCAAATTTTTAAGTAAAGTAAGCTCCGCCCATTTTTGCGTGCGGCGTGGTTTTTTTTCGGGAAAAAATCCTAAATTTTCCAGATTTTCCTAAAAAACTCATAAAAAATTCTGAAAATGTTCATTTGCAACAAAAATCCGGCAAAATTAAGTGGAAAATACTGATCAAGAAAATTCAGGCCAAAATTCTCAAAAAATTCTCGAAAAATGTTGCAGGGAGAAGGGTCAGACATAACAATTCACGCGGTTGGTCGTGTTTGGAATCTGCACAAATTGTATCTCCAACAATGTACATATTTCGAAGCTCTGCTAAACGGAAATTGGAAAGAATCCAACGATCAATCGATTCACATTGATGTCAACGACGAAAATGTGACAGAAGAGGGCATGGAGGCAGTGTTGGCCTCGCTATATCACAATGAAATCGAAATCGATCTCGACAAAATCGAAGGAACTCTAGCTGCGGCGATTTTGCTCGGCTTGGATAGTGTTGTGAATCGGTGTGAAGAGTCGATGATCGAAAATTTGGCGCATAACAATGTTTTGCGATTTCACGACATTGCTGAGAGATACGGCCTGGTTCAGGTGCAGAAAATGGCGCTGTTCAGTTTGAAAATGTTGTTTTGGAAGTTTATGAAAAATCGAGAAATGCTCAGAGATCTCAGCGAAAGTTTGTTCAATCGACTCCTCTCTTCTTCGGAATTATTTGTGATTGAAGGAGAATTGGATCTTTATCGGATGGTCAGATCTGTAAGCTCCCCCAAAAACACAAAAAATTCCCAAAAAAATTGAGATTTTTAGTGGATCTACATACACGAAAACCCGTCGAGATTGGAGTTGTTTGAATGGGATGAGCAGAGTTTTGAAAAAAATTCCATCGAATTTTGTAAAAACTCACCGCAACACTATTTGTTTGTGAAGTATGCGGCGTTGTTCAGCCCGTTGCGTATTCATCATTTTTTGACGTCGATAGGTATGATATGGTTTTTTGAGAAATTTTTTTGGTATTTCAGAAAATTCTGGGCCGGACTGAAAATTCATGAAAAAAATGTCATCGACTCGGAAAAGTTAGTAACCATACAAAAAAAAAATTTTTTTTTTTTTTAATTTCCCTCTTTTTTCTACAAAAAAACAAAAAAAGAGTGATGACCTAGAAACCGACAAACACGGCCGTCTCTTTCTTTCTGCCAGAGTGTGATATATAAACATAATAATGTGAGAGGGAAGACATGTAGCAACTTGGCCGAGTGGTTAGCGCGTTTGACTAACAATCAAACGTTATTGGTTCGAGGCCGGGTCGGTGCGAGCAGTTTTCACCCCAAGTTAAGACCAGAAGAACTGTGGCCATCATTTTTCAATCAAAAATTCCTCAGAAAAAAGTTCAAAGCCAATTTTTTTCCAAAATTTTGACTTTCAGCCAGTATCCGTCTCATCGAAAATGACAATCTCATACCATCTGACGTAATAACCGCCGTATCACTGGATCAATGGAGATCACTTCTACGCAACGAGGAGGATCCGACACTGATTAATCGATTAACCGAGGACAACTTTAATTTGAACGCGTTACGTCTTGGCAGAGTTATAGAAGAGTTTCCGAAATGCTGGAGATGGACTGGTTTCAATTTTGGAGTCGATTTATTATTACATATTACTTCTTAGTGAGTTTTTCTGGAAAAAAAACCGGAATTTCTACAGTAATCATTTTCAGTCCTTATTTTTTACATATTTTTTCAGCTCGCTGACAATGAAAAGAAATTGTTTGAATCAGTCAACACCGTACTCGATCAGTTTGAAATCTGAGAGAAAAATTCATTACAGGTATATTTTTAGGAACAAAAAATGAATTTTTTTGAGAATTTCTAATCCTGGAAGTTTTTCGGGCTCTAAAATTACGAACAAAAAATTGAGAAAAATTTTTCACTTAAAACTTTTTTTTTCCGATCAAAAATCAAAACTACAGTACCCCAAAGTCTGATATTTCAAATGAACAAACTCCTTTTTTTCGATAAATTCTAGTTCCGGTCTCAAAATTGAAACTACAGTACGCTGAAACCTTAATTTTTGTGTGAATTTCAAAATTTTTCGGTCTGAAACAAAATTACAGTACTCCAAAACCTGAAATCTGAAAATTCAATGAAATTCTAAACTTTCCCGGTCTGAAAATCGAAACTACAGTACCCCGACCCCTGAAATTTCAAAATTTTTGGTCAGAATTTGAAATTTTTGACCGTGAAACCTTAAATTTTTGTGAAATTCAAAGTTTTTCCGGTTTGAAAATGAAAATTACAGTATTGCAAATACTGAAATTCAAAAAATCTAAGTCAGAATTTGATGTATTTGACAACTTCTCACTTTTTCCGAGGCAAAAATCGAAACTACAGTACCCCAAAGCCTTTAATTTCGAATCAAAACTTGACGGAAAAAAATTAGACCCAAAAACCTCAAAATTCTAATTGTTTTGTCAAATAAAAAAATCTCTGGTCTAAAAATCGAAACTACAGTAACCAGAAATTTTCAAAAATGGAATTTTTGAAAAAAAATCAAATTCAAAAGTTTAGAATTCTGATGGCCGACGGCAATGGAAAATGTTTCTACGACAGTCAAAAAAAGGAGGTCGTACTGCGTCCCGATCAAGCCATCGTAATAATGCGTCTACCCGAAGCGGTCACTTTGCCAATCTCGGTTCACGTTCAATATCTGTCCGCAGAACCTCCGCAACCGTCGCTGATTTTTGTCAACGATTTTGTAAAAAGGCACAATGACGCAGAGACAACAGATGAAGATGCACCTTTAAACGCTTAATAAAATTGCCCATGTATAAATCATGTATACTTCAACGCCGCCTTTTTTATGGGATTGTTTAAGAAGAACGTCGAACGTGAAAAATGTCGCGTGGCAGCTCAACAGGGTAGGTGTTTGACTTGTGATCTAGAGGTCGAGGGTTCGATTCCTCACCTCACCAAACTTTTTTCCTTTTTTTTTCTAAAAAATGACTAAAAATCGGATACCTCATCCTGTTGATGATATTATTATTGTTGCGCGCGTACGTATCACAAAGAAAAACCTGATTGCGTTCAGGCAAGCTGTGAATGAATGAAAAACGATAAGAAAAGGGAAACATTTCCAAAAACAAAATGATATTCTCATTTTTTCTTCTCATTTTCTCTAGTTTTGCGAATTTTGTGCAATCGCAAGCGTTGCTCTTTCCGCATGGTTGGTTTGAGAGTAAGAATCTGCGACCAAGAGATGCGATTATGCTCAATATGATGGCGCAGTCGGCGATTGAGTACGGTGGAAATACGGTGGCGGTGAGTGATCTTTTTGACAACAGAAAAATTCGAAATTTTTCAGTCAAAAAACTTTTGGGGGTACTGTAGTTTCGATTTTGGACCGGAGAAATTTTTGAATTCGACAAAAAAGTTTTGAAGTTTTTGAGCCGAACATTCTAAAATTTCATGTTACTGCAGTTCACTTTTTCGGACAATTTTTTTTCAAAATTTGGTCCGATTTTGTGGTCCGATTCAGCAAAAATCTTGATAAAAACGGACCGGGTCCGATTTCTTGACTCTGGTCCGATTCAGACACATTTTTCATGTTTTGGTCCGATTCAGATTTGGTCATTTTCGGGTCCGATAAAATCGGACCTGGTCCGATTCAGAAGGTCCGATTCAGAATCTACCATTTTTTTCGGTCTGAAAATTTTATTATTTGTCTTTTTTATTATTTGCCTTCCAGAAATCGGAATTTTTGAATTCGACAAAAAAGTTTTGAGATTTTTGGGTTTAAAATTTTATAACTTCAGGTTATTGTAGTTTTCAAGGGCTCAAGAATTTTAGGGTATCGTGAGAATTTTCAGACCAACAAGAAAGTGGCTCCAAAATTTCCTGGGCCCGATTTTCAGGCCCGAAAACTTTTAGGGCCCATGTTTTTGGACCAATTGTTTTCCGGTCTGAAAATTTAAATTTTTTTTGTCTGGGCTTAAAATCTGATTTCTCTGCGTCTCACGTCGTATTCGCTTGCAATAATTGAAATAGAGAGAGACGTAAAGAAAAACACATTCCGAGAGAACTACAACATCGTTCTCACATATGTGCTCTATTGTTCCACACAAATCCATGGAATAAGCTCTCTTTTTTAATTTCTCAAAATCTTGAAAATTGGATTTATGCAATAGAGTCATTGAATCTCGGTACCGACAACACACGTGTCTCGCACACTGCCATCATTTGTGTGTGTGTGTTGGCCACGCCCACACTGCGTCTCGCTCTATTTCAATGATTGCCAATTCTTTGCTTGATACGACGTGCGTCTCTTCTGAAGGACGTCGTAAGAACCCGTGTATATAGTAGAAAAATGTTTTCTAGAATTTTTCACAAAAAAATTAAAAAAAAAAAAACAAATTTTTTTTTGTAGGATTTCGACACACTGGACGCCGTTCGAAAACTCGTCCCCCGTCCCTCAACACTTCCACGTGATCGACTAGAAGATGACGAGGATCTAGATCGAGAACCAATCACATCGGCAGATTCGCCAGAAGGTTAGTCCTTCAAAAGAGACGCAGAGAAATCAGGTCACGTTAATTTTTTTGAAAAAAAACGAGCGTGACCTTTCAAACTGAAAATTTTTCGGTTTTCTCTGCGTCTCTTCAGGGATTTTCAATTTACAGGTCTCGTACTTCCAAAAGACGGGGAAGCCAAGAAGAAAAATGAAACAATTTCGAAACCGAAACGAGAAACTGCCCCGTTTCGACGCGTTCAGTTGAAGCTCAATAAGAGTGAGAATTTTTCTTCTTTTTTTTTGTTAGGGATCAGCTTTCTTAAAGGAGGACTGCGAGGAAATTGCAAGTTTCAGAAAAAAAGAAAAAAAGCAAACTAGCGCATCTACCGGAATCGATCATGTGCGCTCCATTGAACCATTAGAAATTCAAATTTTTTGGAAAAAAAACGCACACATTTTCACTACACTATATATGACGCGATATTGCACACTGCCTGATACATCGCATTCCACCTTTAACTCCACACAGTTAAAAACGTGGAATTTTGCAAAGAAAAATTGAAAATATAAAAAAGATAGGTACAGTACTTCAAAGGAACATAACAAGGCGTAAAAGGTCTCGAGAGAGGAATTGTCAATGGAGCGATGTTTCATTTTTACTTTTATTTATTTTAATTTTTTCGATGAATCTTTTGCAACACCTTGTTTTAGTCCCCTTATAGGAGGGACAAATGAGAGAGGTAGACGCAGGAATGGAAGAAAAAAAATAGAAATGTAACGTGAGAGTTGCAGACAAAATAAACAGGTCTCACGACGAATACTTTTTATTTCCGGGAATTTCTAATGATTCAATAAAGCGAACATTCCTCTTTTGTCAGCGTCAAATCTCTCGTTTGTCCGCCCTAAAACAAGGTGGCAAAATAATTAGTTTCACACACAAATTCGAATTTCGCGCTCAAAAAAAATAATAATTTCAGAAAGAGCTGTAACTAGTGACAGCGAAGAAGTGGAAAAATCGGCTGCGAACCCGTTTGAAGAGATCGCAACACGAGGACCTCCACGTGACTATTTGTATATGAAACAATTACGAAATCGACATCGAAAAAATCGCAAAAGAAATCGACGAAGATATCGAAAAAATGGATTTTTGTCAAGGGATGATATTATTAAAGCAAAAACGTAAGATTTCAAAAATTTCAGATGTTTAGTTCATTTTGAAAAAAAAAAACGCCAATCGCTAAGCACAATTAGATTCTAAACAAGAATAAAAAAGTTTTTTTTAAATCGAAGTTTCAATTTTCTTGGTAAAATTACATATTTTTCGACCAAAAAATAATTTCCAAAAATTTCAGAACTGATGAGCCACCGCCCGTGAAATTGACAAATCGTGACAACGAGAAGGCTGAATTCGAACAGATTGATGTTCGACAAAAGGCTTTTGAACGAGAAACTAAGGGTTTGTTGAATGTTTTTCCAAAAATTTCCTGAAATATTGATTGAACTTTTTTGAAAGTTTAGTCGGAACTTTTTTTCCTAAAATCATTATGGTCAAACATTTTGACGACATTTTCCGGAAACTTGTCAGGATTTTTTTTCTGAAATTTTTTTCGAATTTTTTTCTCCGAAAATAGTATTTTTTCTAGCCGCTGAACAAATTCGAAAAGAGATGTCAGAAAATACGAAAAAAGAAGATTCCGCTGAAATTCTCAAGAATCCAATTCAACTTCGACAAGAAGCCGAGGAATTGGAAAGAAGAGGTGGAATCGGGAAAGAGGGTTTGACAATCAAACGACTTCCAAACAACCCATATAAGAATGTTGATATTCGTAAACCAACCGTTATTGAATTACCAGTTCCACCGGAAGATGAAGAAGAAGAAGAAGAAGAGTAGTTCCAAAAATATATATTATTCCACACGAAAATAAGGCAATTTGTGAGAAGAGTCATGCAATATAAATCAATCAATAAACTGTTCTAATAATAATAATATCGTCTAATTGTCGATTGGTATCACTCGCTCTAATAACAACACACGCGACGCAAAAGCCGCGACGCACAAATGTGAGTGGTCGACAATGTTTCTTTTCCCTTCTTTGTGCGATAGGGCGCATTTTATCGATTAGCAAACTACACAAGTTGTAAACATATGGCATCAACTATAGCCTTCCCAAAATATAAGTTATTGATTGATTATCCTACATTGAAAAAAAAGATGAGACATCTTCCCATCTTTGGGAAGGTTATGTTTGATGCCATATGTTTACAACTTGTGTAGTTTGCTAATCGATAAAATGCGCCCTATCGCACAAAGAGGAGGGAAAAGAAAAATTGTCGACCACTCACATTTGTGCGTCGCGACTTTTTCGTCGCATGTGTTATTATTAGAGCGAATGATACCGATCGACAATTGAATAATAATAATAATAACAACATCTACCATGACACAATGGGTCGTCGGCGTTTGATATAAATATGAATCGGTTTGGCCGGTCTCATCATAATCTCAACTTTCGGATTGCATTCGTGCACCTTTTCGACCGACTCGACGTCGAAATGTCGCAAAATGTGCGTCATGATGACCTTCTCCTCGAAAATCGCAAATCGTTGTCCGATGCAGTTGCGACTGCCCGCCGAGAACGGAATGAACGCAAACGGTTTGCGACCGTGCGAGTTTTCCGGCAAAAAACGGTCCGGATCAAAGTGTTCGGGATTTTTCCATTGTGTCGGGTCGCGATGAACCAGATATTGATTGATGATGATGAAGACGCCTTCGGGTACGCGAACGCCACCAATCATTTGATCGCAACTCAGCTCTCGCATCAACATCGGCACAGATGGGCGAATTCGGAGAGATTCCTGGCAAAAAATTTTGTTTTGAAATTATATGGTGTTGAGCCGCACATTTTCTTCCCGAAAATTTTTTTTTGAAATTTTACGAGAAAAATTGAATTTCACACATCGATAGTTGAAGTCTTCAATATTGAGATTCTGATAAACCCGAGAAATTAATTTCTGAGTGACAAGGAGTCTTTAAATTTTTTTCTGCAAATTGTCGTCAAGTTAGCTGTATTGAAAAATGAACAGTTATCTGGGGTGTTTTATATATAACAAATCAGAATTTCACGCAGAAAAAATCTCCTGATACAATTTTAACGAAACTTTCTCTCCCTACTACGCAATATATTTTCTGAAAATTGATATATTTTCTGCAAATTGTCGTCAAGTTCGGTGTATTGAAAAATTGTACAGTACCCTGGGGTGTTTCATGTCTAACCGGATCAGAATTTCACGCTGAAAAATTTCCCGATCTCATTTTCACGAGAATATCTTTCCCTACTATGCTCTAAAACAATTTCTAAAAATTTTCGTCGAATTTGGTTTCATTTTCGAAAAATTCTATGAAAAAACTTTGCCAAATTTGTACCAGAGGTGAACACAAACCTTCAAAACACATTCCATATATTTGAGACGAGACAAGTGTTCAGCGGTAACATCAACATCATCTCCCATCACTTCATCCAACTCATCCTGTAAAATTTTTGACGTTTCAGAGTATTTTTAAATATTGTGTCATTTCGAAGCCGCATGAAATTTCTGAAGAGATCCGTTTTTTTTTTACAAAAAAATTTTTTTTCCAGTTTTTCGATCAATAAATGTGTGTGCCGACATTTCGCGGGTTCCGGGAGACAGTATGTTTCCTGTTCAAAGCTCATATTTGAATGTGTCATTCTCTAGTTCCTTGTTGTTTTTTAAAGCCGAAACTAGAAAAAAAAAGTTATTTAAAAAACTAGAAAATGACACATTTAAATATGAGATGTAAAGAGCACACAGACTGTCTTTCCTAACCCGCGAGATGTCGGCACACATATTTATTGATCGAAAAACAGTAAAAAAAACATTTTTTTTTTCCAAAAAAAAAAAGCTGTTTTCAAACACTTCTAGGGTTTTGAAATGTTCTGGAGCCAAAAAATCTGCTTGGTCAATTTTTTATCGTTGTTTTATTGTCGAAACAAAAAAATTAAAACCCTGCATTTGAATGTGGCGCCATTTTGATGACAGTAATCTCAATCCAAACGAGACCTTGTTTGTCAACGTGCGGTCGTGTTGGAAAGAAGCCAACGTTTCTTTCTTTTCTTTTTTTTGTTTCAAGTTTTTTTTGTTTCAAGTATTACATGGAGATTGTTTTCAGGGGACTTATTTTCGCTTTTCTCAAGTATAAGTTCATTTTTACTATAGGAATCGTATTTATATACTGTTTTAAACGTTTGTTTTTGTTGATAAACGAGCAAATCTTTTGAAATTTTTCCAGATTCGGTTCAACTTGAAAGAAAGGCTGAACAACCATCAAAATCTTACGATTGTTATCATTGATTAGAAGAAATCTGGTTCAATTAAAAAATCTCGTGAGTTTCAATTATGTTTTTCGTATATTACTCTCGAATTTCAGCTATTGTTACTTCAAAAGCGGATCAATCATGTTTCCACAGACAATAATGTGAATGAAATGTCGTCGCTGCTGATTCACCTGGATTCGCCTGAAACCGGACGATAAAGGTGAGATTTTTCAATGATTTTCATTAAAAATATTATAAAACATAACGAGAATCTATAGTGTTTTTGGCATCAGGAAATTTAAGCGGTCAGATTAGTCTTGAAAATGTTGCGAAAGTTGTACGAAGAGAAAAAACTTTGAAACATTTTTGCGAATTACCGAGATTTTTGAGAAAAATGTGAAAGTGTACCTTTTTTTCCACAAATTTTCTTACACAAAGAATAATTGAACTACAAAGAAAGAGTTTTTCACAAAATGTTATGTTTTTGGTGTTTTCTCCTGATACTCTAGCCACAAATTTGAAAAACTGATGTATTGAAACCAAAGAAAAATCTGGAAACAAACCTTTTGTTTCAGATTACTTCATAACGGCAACAACACGATATTCGACCACAACGAGAATTATAATAATTGTGGTGTTTGGAAAAATTTTCGTTTTCTTGATAAAAATTTTGTACTTCCCTTGTTCAACACACTAATGAAATTCACTAACAGTTTCGAGACAGAAACTGAAGCCATAAAATCGCTACTTTGAAAAAAAAAACACTAGACACGGAAAACAGATGCATCGAATTGAATTATGTGGTAATAGAAATTTTTAAATTAAAAAATCAAAATTTTAGGCTAGAAATATTAAAACTTAAATTTGATCTTGATCTTTTTTTGTGAAACCCAAGTTTACTGTGGGATGACCCGCCCATTTTGTTTGTCATCCAGGGTTCTAATTTTTTCGTATCGACAATAGTAATCAAGTTTTTAGGTCCATGAAAATTTGAAAATTTTCTCATTTCCCAACAATTCACCTGCATTTTTCTCATAACATTTGGATGATTTCCAATCAAATGCAACGCCCACAACAATCCAGTTGATGTAGTATCATGTCCTTCAAACATAAAAGTATCCACTTCGGCCTGAATATCATCGGCTGCCATTTGTCCACTGTGCGCCATGTCGAGTAACAGATCCAGGAAGGCTAGTCGACCTTCCAGTTTGTAGTCTGATTCTTCGAGCAGTTTTTTGCGCTCTTCGATGACGTTTCGGGTGAAGTTGTGCAAGATTTTTAGACATTTCTCGTGTGTTTTTCCATCTTCTGTCCTGAAAAAATTGAGAAATGTTTTGAAAAATTTTATCCAAAATACACGTTAAATTTCGATTTTTATTAAAAATTTTATTTTTCATTGCGACGCCGAAAATTTCATTTTTGAATTCGAATTTTTTTTAATTTTACAATTATTTCAAATTTTAGAAGTGAAACAAGCTCCACCCATTTCTGTCAACAAAAAAAAATGAAAAATCTTACATATTGTAAATAAAACTATTCCAAACTAGTGGATTTTTGGTTCGTGTCTGAATCAAATCATTGATCGTATGCACCGCCCATACATATTCGTTGTTTTTCGACAATTGAGCGTTGACCGATTTTCCCATTGATGTTTCACAAATTATATCAAGTGTACACAACGTTATAAGGGAGTATATATCAACAGGTTCTCTAGAATACTCTGATTTTTTTTAGAAAAAAAATGATGATTTTTACCGAGGACCGTAGCAGCACAACTTCTGAATCATTATCTTGGCTTGTTCGTTGAATATTGGCAGGAAGTCTTTGAGAATATCATAGTGGAATGTAGGAGTTATCAATTTACGTTTTGGTCGCCACTGATCACGTCCGCTGAGATTTTCTCATTAGAAATCCAAAAAAAAAATTACCTTGTCAAAATACTCAAACCTAGCCAAGGTTCGAGTAATTTATAGGCGAAACCTTTGTTCAAATGCTTTGTTGAGGTCAAAATCGGTTCAACCATATCCGCAGAATACAACATGAGACATGGCATTGGTCCAACCCAAAGTAGACACATTCTCGGCTCCGGAAACAAATAACCCATTCCAACCACTTGATTCATGAATCCTTCTGGATCGGGTTTTGTTATCAGACCATGTCCAACAATTGGATAGGAACGCGGTTGACTTATACCCTGGAAAAACTGCAAATTAAAAAAAAATTGAAATTTCAACCAACCTTCAACATTTGGCGCATTCTCAAATGTTTTAAAAGTAGCCATGTTAATGTTCCTGTCAATACCAGAATCAACACAGGAATAATTATTCCCATATTGAAGATAATTCGGGATTTGCAAGTTTTGAAAATAAATAAAAATATTTTCTCAATTCAAACCAAAATTCCCCGCTCACCAAACGAGACCATTCTCCCTAAATGATGTGTGTTCCTTTAATCCTTTTCACGTGTTTTTATACGGTCACACTCGAACCAGCTGTGTTTATTGTTATTTATTTATTTTTTTTTTATTTTTCTCTTTTTTTGAAGCTTTTTAGGCGTCAGGTGTCACACTTTTCAGTTTATTTCAAAGCAAAAAAAAAAACTAGACGTGTCAACCTATGAAAATTTTCTCTATTCTCGCGATAATGTAAGTTCAATCGAAAAAAAAATCGCTAAATACAACCCCATCTGTCATTTTCACTTATTTTAAACAGTCGTACTTTATCAAATAATTATGAATCTCACAGCTATATTTGTTGCTTCAATGTAAGTTTTTTTTTTCAAAACAAAAAATTTTTCTTCCCTGTTCCAACAACACATTCTCCGACACCATTTCCCAGCTAATCAGTACATAATACAAAACCGAATCGCTTTGCAAAAAGTCACGTAATCACAATTCCTTGTCGGCGACGATGAGGAGGAGGATGATAAGAACAAGTTTCACTTCCATTGTGGTTCTCTGATTTTTTGTTTAAAGGCGCATACAGTGTACATGTGCTTTTCTTATGCGCGCAGTGTAATGTGGAGTGATCAAAAAATTCGCAGTCGCAGATTTTTCTGAAAGTAGAAGTATTTTAAAAACAACAAAACAATTTTGTTGTTCATAGAATATTTTCTATTTTCCGGAAAATCACGTCTGCCAGGATTTTGATCACTCCAGGTTACAAAACGCATTAGAAAAAACATGGATACTGTACATTGATGATAGCGAGAAATATTTTAGAAAAGTTTGTGCTAGATTTTTTGCCCAAAAAACTAAATACCAAAAAAGTGCAGAAATTATTTTCTATTCTGACAAAAATCTCTAATTTTTCATGATTTTTGAGGATTTTTTCCCAAGAAAACCTCCAAAATCATGAAAAATTAGACGTTTTTGTTAGAATAGAAAATAATTTTTCTACTTTTTTGGTATTTAAGTTCTCAGGCACAAACTTTTCCAAATTTTTTCTCGCTATCATCAATGTTAGCACTACTAAACGCGTTCTTTTTGTATGATATCAACGGTATCATCATCATTTTCCATGTCATTTCCCCCTTTTGCCTCGCAAACATTCATAAATCGAACCATTTTACGTGCTTTCATGTGAACTTCACATGACATTTTCAATTTCTGCCCGCCTGCGTCTCTTCTGGGGCATCCCTCTCTCGTTGTGCTTTTGCTCTTTTTTTATTTATTTTTTTTTTGTGCTTCTTTGTGGAGACATTTTGTCTGGTGATTTTGATTCTTTTATCAAATTTCATTTTTTTTTTCTATCAGGGTGGTTTTTTGAACTATGACCGCTGATGACGTTTTTTATCAATCACTTGGCTACAATTTTCAAAAAAACAGACTTCAAAATCAAATTTTTTCGAAGAAAAAACGAAAACCAATATCCCCAAAAACATATTGAAATTTTTGTGAAAAAAAATAAATTCAAAGAATAAGTTACTGTAAAAAATTGTGAAACAAAAAAAAATAATCTAAAATCATAAAACTCGCACGATCTTTATGATTTTGAATTATTTTCTCTTTTCGTTCCAAATTTTTTACAGTAACTTATTTCTTGAGTTTAAATTTTTTCACAAAAAAGTTCCACCATGTTTTTGGGAATTTTAGTTTCCGGGGAAATGTGCTATATTTCCGGTTTTCGTTTTTTTTTCCTCGAAAAATTCTGATTTTGAAAGCTGGTTTTTTGAAAATTGTAGTCAATTGATTACGAGGCGTCCAAAATCAACAAAAAAAAAACCAAAATACAGTACTCATTCAAAGGAACATAACGCTTTTTCATTGAAAAACTTACTTTTAGCCCAACCAGCCTAACTCATCATTTTTCCCGTATTTTTCGAGAAAACTGAGTTAGAGGTTGTGCTACAAGTAAAATTTTCAATGAAAAAACGTTGTGTTCCTTTAAATCGGTACTGTATTTGTTTTTTTTGTTGATTTTAGACACCGCATAATTTAACCTCCCTGACAAAAAATTAAATTTGATAAAAATCAAAAAACTTTGTGCCTGACAAAAACGCTCACAAAAATAAAATTTTGAAAAAATCACGTATCCACTTTTTTTCTCTATAAAATCGAAAAAAAAAACTCCCTCTAGCTTTGTGTAGTACTGTTGTTTGACCTGTCTGTCAGCCACGTCAAATATACAAAATTCGGACAACATGTAGAATACGACCCCACCGTATTTCATGACCCCCCAGCGAATTACACGACCCCATAAATGTATTTCGAGACCCCATTTCCATTAGGGTGGGGTTTTGAAATACATGGGGGTCTTGATGTAAAGTGGGGTCATGAAATACATTGATGGGGTCGTAAAGTAACGGGCTTACAAGGGTGTGGGGTCGTATTCTACATCACCCGGACAACATGTAGAAGACGACCCTACGTGAAGTATTTCAACACCCCACCATAGAAGTGTATTTAATGACCCCTACAAATGTAGAACACGACCCCAACAATGTAGAAGACGACCCCAAAAGTGTAGAACACGACCCCAAAAATGTAGAACATGACCCCAACAATTTTGGGGTCTTGAAATACATGGTATGGGGTCGTGTAATACACTTCTATCGCGGGGTCTTCTGATACGTTTTGTGGGGTCGTGTTGTACGTTTTGCCTCAAAATTCTTGTCACTTTCATTGTCATTTTCCTCCTCCTCTTCTTCTTTTTTTCTTGTTCCACTAACGAACAAAAAAGACAGTTTTTCGTCTTTATTGATAAGCTTCTTTACTAAATGTACCCACAACAACAACAACAAAAACAAATATCGTATTAATGCACTCATATTCAGTGATAACATCAATTGGTCACTTATTATTATTATGGTCATGATATTTACATGACCTCAAGTTTTATACGTCATTGGTCAGAAATCATGTGTATTATGGAGTCAATAAAGTGAAAAAATAAAGATTTTTTCGAGTTCTGCGCCTTTGAAAAAGGCGGAGTTTTTCAAAGGCGCATACATTTTCCCGCTAAGGTCGTGTTTGAAAAGCTAGTAGTATTTTTATACTTTGATTTTTCTACTAAAAAAATATATAAAAGTAAATATTGACAGATTTGAGGCAAAAATCGAATTTACTTTAAAGATTGAAGTTTTTTCTGTGTTCTATAGTTTTTTCTAACTCAAAAATTATACTATTTTTCTAATTTTTCATCCACGAAAAAAATTGGAAAACTTACTTTTCACATTTTTAAAAAATCAAAAATAAATGTCTCAATTTTGAAAACTGACAAAAATCGGCCATATTTAATTAGGACACGTTCAAAATTTTTGTTAAAATAAATTTATTTTTCTTTCGAAACCTTGAATTTTCTGAAAAAAATTGAATTTTGAAAGCCGGGCCGGACCGAAAAAACCCATTTTGAGATATTTTGATCTGAAACTGTCTGACTCTCTCGCTTTCACTCACTATTTCACCCTACCAGACCTAAGGGGAGAAAAAAGTACCGTGACTTCGTTTTTGGTCAAAAATTCAGTGACATTTTTCAAGAAAAATGTATAGGTCACGCCACGAAAATTTGAGAACTTTGATTTTCCTTCAAACTTTGATTTTCCTTCAAACGACCAAAAAACGAAGAAAAATTGCTGAAAATGTCAAATATTTGAAAGAAAATCAAAGTTTTTTAAATTTTCGTGGCGTGACCTCTACATTTTTCTTGAAAAATGTCCCTGAATTTTTGACCAAAAAAAATGGCACGGTACTTTTTCTCCTCCTATGTCAGGGATGGTGAAATAGTGAGGGAAAATAAGAGAGTCAGACATTTTTTGTAGTTCAAAATCAAGACCACCAAACCAACAGTTACTGTACCTCCCACATCATTTTTCATCACTACAATACTTTGTCCTGATAAGCCGATCAACAAACGTTTTTTTTTTGTTTTAACCAAGTCTTTCCCCGAACTTTTAAAATCACGTGATCTTTTGGAATTGTCTAGAGCTCCGCCCATTTTGCAATGGGTCACTATTTTTATATTTATTTATACCTGAATCTTTTCCTTGTCATATTACTCATTTAGAATGATGCGCGTGGCGATTCCAACAACGGCCAATGCGGCCGCCCAAGTGCCACGTTCGATAATGACGTCATCGGCGGCGGTGACGTCGGAAAATGGTGGAAAAATGAGCAAGATACAGCAGGAAAATGAGGCGAAACGGATATGGAAAAAAGCTAATGCTGTATGTTTTGATATTGATTCGACTGTTTGTCAGGTAAGAATTTTTTGTTGTTGAAAAAAGCCAAAAATTATGTTTTTCTGGAAAAAAATTTAATGATTCTCACGTTTTTTTGACCTACTTTTTTTTATTAGAAGTTTCAAGCTTATTTTTTTCAGTTTTCACATGCCAAACAACCCTTAAATGAGCGTGGAAGAGAAACATTATTATCGTGGCCTAGAAAAAAAACTAACTCGGCCACGTTTTTTTTCAAGTTTTGAATGAGTTGTGAACACGAAATTCGCAAAAAGGTTTTCTTACGTGCGACGCGTGTGCGCTGCGGTTTTTGTTCAAAGGGCGCATGAGTGATTTTTGGCTTTGAAAATGACAAATTTTCGAAAAAAAACCTGGAATTCCACAAAGCGAAATTTCAAAACACGAAGTTTATACAGTAGATCAGACAGCACATAATTGTTCAATTTTTTTTTGCGAAAAATCACAGGGAACGTTTCGAAGAAAAATTTCAAAATTTCCCCTGTAAATTTTCACACAAAAAATTTTGAAAAGTTTTGTGCTGTCTGAATTACTTTTAAAATTTTGTCCATTGTGAAAATCCATTTTTTTCCCTCAAAAAAAAAGGAAAATTTCAGGACGAAGGTATCGATGAATTGGCCTCATATTTGGGTGTTGGGGAGGCGGTTGCCAATGTGACACGAAATGCGATGAACGGAAATGGACGGTTCAGGTATAGGTGAATGAAAGAGAGCATGGCTTAGTTGATTTTTTTGTGGTGGTGGTGTCTTTCCTTTTTTCGTATCCCGGAGAAAACACGGAGCTTTGCAAGAATTTTCATTATCCAATCGGTCAAATACGCTCTATTACACTGGAAGACCGTGTAAGAGAAACATTATTTTCGTGGCCTAGAAAAAAATCTAGCTCGGCCACGTGTTTTTTTCCAGTTTTCGGAGAAATTTTTGGCGTCGAAACAAAAAGGAACTACATTTTGAAAAGTACAGTAATCCAGACAACACATAACTTTGCAAGATTTTTTGTGATCAATTTTTGTGACCTAAAACAAAGTTTTCAGAAAAAAAATTTCGAAAAAAACTTGTCATGGAAAATGTGGAAAATATCCCAAAACTAAAAAAAATCATTTTTCGTGGCGACACCTAGAACATGCCTAGTCTGAGAGGGTGCCAAATTTTGGCACTGTGGACTACGACCGAAAATAAACAGAAAAAAATGACGGAAAATTTCAAAAAATGTAAATTTTTCAAAGTTTTCGTGGCGTGACCTATATTTTTTTTCGACGTTATTTTGAAAAATGTTTTTTTTTCCTGAAAATTTTTCAAAAAAATCCCACCTTTAATAAAATCCGCCTTTTTTCACCATGCTCTTTTTCCCAACTAATATCCAAAAACATCTCTTATAGTTCCATTTTTTGCAGAGAAGCATTGGCCGCCCGTCTCCAAGTCATGAAACCAAATGTCGATCAATTAGAACAATTTATAAATACAACTAAACCAAAGGTACCCTATTTTTCCCCCCCTTCAGACCAAAAAAACTCTGAATTTCAGCTAACCCCGGGTATTAAAGAGTTGGTGGCTCGTTTGCATTCGAGAGGAACCAAAGTATTCCTAGTTTCGGGCGGATTTCGTCGACTAATTGTGCCGGTCGCCGAGTTGTTAGGCGTTGAAAAATCGCACATTTTTGCGAATGAGATTCTTTTTGACAAAAATGGTAATTATGCGGGTTTTGATACAACTGAACTGACAAGTGATTCAGGAAGCAAAGATGTAAGTTTTGTTTTTTTTATAAAAATTTGAAAAAAAAATTGTTGTAGACGGGTAAACCAGCAGTCATCTCACTATTAAAAAAGAAGTTTGGATACAAGACAGTTGTTATGGTTGGTGATGGTGCTACTGATGCGGAAGCTTCACCGCCGGCTGATGCTTTTATTGGATTTGGTGGAAATGTTGTAAGTTTCAAATTATTTTTGAAAATTTAGACATTATTCTGTGGTAAAAACCTTTTTTCTCGAGGACGTTTTGAAGGTTTGATAAAATTTCTTTGTTTTTCAAAAAACCTCACATTTTTACCTTTAAATTCACTTTTAAAAATGTCAGATGTTTTTCAGACCGGCCCGGATTTTCTGAAATCACAATTTTTTTAATTTAAAAAATCTGTGAAAATCGAAATTTTTTTCCGCAAACAAAAAAAAATAAAACCCTGCTACGATCAAAAATGGGCGGAGCAAGATTTTTCTCATAAAAATATAAAAAAAGTCTTTTAATGTCACCAAATCATAAAAAATCGATTTTTTCGTTCCAAAATTCTAAATTTTTCCAGATTCGCGAAGCTGTCAAACAGCGTGCTCACTGGTATGTAACTGATTTCGATGTTCTTCGAAAGGAATTGGATCATATTGATTCGGATTCGGAATAAATTATATTTAGAAAACTAATTTTCTTCTCATTTTTTTTTTCAAAATTATTCACATGCTTTAGCACTCTCACATGTGCCATGTTCGTGTAGTAAACGTTTTGTTTTTTTTTTCTTTGAAAAGTGTATGAATATGTTTATGCGGCACGAATTGGCGGCGAAACGAGAATGACTGAATCTCCTCGAACAAACAGCATTGGGACTGTACGTTTGGTTTGTCGATAGATTTCTTCGAATGTGTCTTCGTCGGTTTCGCGTGTTGTCACAATTTCTTCGACCTGAATTATGAATATATTTTTTGGTTTTTGAGCATTTCTCATTTTTCATTTTTTTTGTCGTTATTCATAACGACAAGATGTATCGCCCACTTGTCGATTGGTATCACTCGCTCTAATCATAACACACGCAACGCAAAAGCCGTGACGCACAAATGTGAGTTGTCGACAATGTCTTTTTCCCTCTTTGTGCGATGGGGCGCGTTTTATCGATTAGCAAACTACACAAGTTGTAAACATTTGGCCATACCCTTCCCATAAATGGGAGGATGTCGCACCTTTTGTTATGCAGAGAACAAATCAATAACAGCACATAGTTTTGTCACTATCTACATAACATATGGTGCGACATCCTCCCATTTTTGGTTGATGCCATATGTTTACATTTTGTGTAGTTTGCTAATCGATAAAACGCGCCCCACCGCACAAAGAGGAGAAAAGAAACATTGTCGTCCACTCACATTTGTGCGTCGCGGCTTTTGCGTCGCGTGTGTTATCATTAGAACGAACGATACCGATCGAAAATTGAATAAGATTTTTCCAAAATTTTTGAAAAATTTTGGTACCCTCTTAGGCCAGGTATGATTGAAGAAAAAATACAGTTTTTTACCTTAAAAAATACAAAATGGCCCTTAACAGTCACGTCAAAAAAATTCGATTTGACAATATTTGAGGCTATATTTTTCCAAAAAATAATTCTCACCTCTGACAAAACCATGTTCAAATGTTGATCAAATGCGCGAAGTTTTCCGCGAAGCTGAAAATTTTCAAATATAAACTTCTCGCGGATATTTTTTTTTCAAATAAAAAAAACCAACCTCTCTGTCTGTCCTCATTTTGACATGTACTCTTTCTTCTAAACTTAATCGCAACAAATCGAGAGGCTCTTCAATAGTTGCGTTCAAAACCTGGAAAAATGATATTTTTTGTTGTGATACTCAGAGAAAACCCGTCGAGATCGAATTGAGATCGACGCTGAAAACGACCTTTCTTGGAATTCGATTCGAGATCAACAAAAAACAAAATAAAAACGAGATCGATGCGAGCTCGATGCGATCTCGACAAACTGAATGAAAAATGAAGTCGATTCGATCTCGAAGCGATCTCGAAGCGAACTCGAAGCGAACTCGCAGCGAGATCGACAACTTTTGCGGTCATTTAAAATTTTCATTGTTTTTTTTTATTCGCTCTTCGAAGATCTGTGTGATACACAACAATATTCGATATTTCGCTTTAAGAGAAGACATAAAATTTGCCAGGTCATGTTTCATCGAATTACCGGAATATGTCAAGAATCAAGCTGTCGGTGAGTCAGTGAATGAAAACAGAAATCGTTGAGTTTTTTCTTCCAGATTTCGTGTTGATAGTTTACGAGTACAACCCGAAAGTGTTGCTTCAAACATACACAATTCATGATTTCAAAAAAGATTCACCAGTGTATGTTTTGTCAATAAACGAAAATTCATAAATAATTTTCAGAATTCACAACGGATTTGGAACATCTGAACAAGAACAAAACAACGGTTACCAGGAATATATAAAAGAAGTAGTTCTTTTCAAAAATCAGATCTTGGGCCGTATTAAAAGAGTCTTGTAAGTTCGAAATTAGTTCCATAACTCATAATATAAATCTCAACGTTTTCAGATCAGATACACATTTGTATACAGAATTTATCAATTCTCAAGGACTTATTGATTGGAGAAAAATGGTGAATCTAATTAAGTTTGTGAAAACAACCAACTCATTTACTTTTCAGTTGGAATGTGAGCATAAAACTTTCAAATCAACGAAAGACGAAGTTGTTAAATCACTCAACGCAGAGCTCCAATTATACACCAAACAAGGCCAGCTCGAACCATCGTCATCCAGAAATCGATATTTCGAGGAACAAGAATTCGACACTTCCTCGCCGAATTACGGATTGGGCGATCCAGCCAATATTATTCTCGGAGACACAATGGCAGTGGAAAAAGAAGTAGTGAATGATGGTTTGCTGAACTTGAGTTTCGACCCAGCGAACCAATGAAAAAAGTGAATGATAATAAAATAGATCTATTTCGTCGTTTTAATTTATCGATAATTGTATTTTTTATTTCATGTCTAGCTTTTCGATACGTTTTATTTTCGTTATGTAAATGAATAATTTACAAATATATATATGTATATACTTGTAAGCGAGTGCAAAATGTTTAAAAAGGCGACTGCAACGAAAAGTTAATGATGGTGATTTTCTGGTTTTTCGCGAGCTCGAAATGGAAACTTAAAAAACGAGATCGCAGAAAATTCAAATCGACTTCGCTTTGAGCTCGCATCGATTTCACCCCGAGTTTTCTGCGAACTCAAAATTATTCAAATATCGAGATCGCAGAAAGTTCAAATCGATCTCACATGGAGATCCAATCGAACTCAATTTGAACTTTATGCGATCTCACCCTGATCTTTCTGCGATCTCGACGGGTTTTCTCTGAGTAAATAAAAATATTCAAACTCACCACTTCTTTCTTCTCTGACATTTCTTGGTAGCTGAAAAAAAATGAAAAATTTAGTTTTAAACTTCAGAATTTGGAGGAAAATATATCAACGCTCGAAACGTGTAACTATAGTGATACAAAAAAATGTGATAAATAAATGATTTATGGTATGAAAATTGAATCAAGGTTTTTCCAGACGATTTGGAGAGATGTAATTCAATTTAGTTTCTGGATCAACATAACCAATCGGGCCAAAATCACAATCAGCACAAGTGAGAAACTGAAAAATGAAACTATTGTTTTAAAACTGATTCGGCGTCCAAGATCATGAAAAAAAGATAAAAATCGCGTCGAAATTCGAAAAAAAACACAGTAAACATTTAAAGAAGTACATCGTTTTCTCTTTGAAAAATTTCCTTGTAGCATAATCTGCGTATCTAACTTTTTTGTAAAAATAATGAGTTAGATACGCAGGTTGTGCTAAAAATGAATTTTTCAATGAAAAAAAGTTGTGTTCCTTTAAAAGGGACATGTTTGTTTTTTTCGAAAACGCGATTTTTTTTTGATTTTGGACGCCTCATAAAAATCTACCTTCCGGCCACTGATTGCATTAGTAAAACCAACATTCTCAAAGGTGAACATATCTTTCACGACCCAAAATCCTTTGACAATTTCCTAAAATTTCAAATTTTATATACAAAAATTTGAAAAAAAAACTTACCGTCTGCGTCTCAACGTTTTTTTGTTGTCTAGGCAATGGCAATTCAGAAGCTCCATCAAAATACGAATCAGCTTTTTGCTCCAAAAGAATTGTGCTCGTACACAACGGACAAGTCAACACCTCATTGTTTTTCTGCGTTGGTTGATTCGCCTGGAGTGCCACTTCCAGTTGTTGCTCCTCCGTCGGTGAATTGGAAGGAAGAGAGGGACTTGATGAGCTCATCTTTCAAATGAATTTGTCGATATAGAGAGCCGATTTGTTGACGTTCGCGAGATTCGTCAACGTTGATGTCCGGAATTGATTTGACTTGATCTTTCAATTTCGCAATCTCACTCTCGACGTTTCGAAGACGGACGGTTAGCTCAGAACCACTTCCTTTCTCCACTCTGAACAATTTTTCAAATAAAAAAAAATTGAATTTCAAATCAAAACTTACGAGGTGACAAGATATATCAAATCGGTGAAAAGTTTTTCCAAAGTGTTCAAACAAGCTTCTGGTGTGGAATTGGAAATTGAGCTCATCTATTGAGCACGAAATGCGCTGAAATTAAAATTTTATGAAATAAGAGTTTTTCAGGACCTGAAAAAAAGGAAAAAGTGCTTTGTTGAAATTTTTAGGAATTTATTTTGAGCAGAGCTTGAAGAAACCAAAACTGGAACTTCCCGATCATTTTCTGAACTTTTTTTCCGAAAAAATTTTGAGATCTTTTTTGGAACATTTTTCGATAAATTGATAAACAAATTAATGGTGTTCAGTTTACCTTTTTGTTTCCAGCAAAAAAATCAAAAAACTTATCCTGTCACAGTTTCTAAAACTGAATTCAGTTCATGAACGCTAAAAAAAGAAATTAACTTTTCTTCCGAAACTTAGGGGAACTAAACTTTGTCTGATCTTGAGGTCAGGAGTTTTTCATAATGAGAAAATATAAAAATTGTGACGAAACACATCACCACTACAATATAAACAACGGAAAAAGAACGCTGGCTGGCGAAAAAATCGAAATTTTTTATTAATTTTTGAAAAGTGCAGCGTGCGGCACGCATTTTTTGCAATTAAATGGTTGGCGTGCACAGTTTTTTCAACAATATTTGCGGAGTGTCGTAGTCAACGTCTTTTTATTTTTTCCGTCATGAAAATCGTGTTCAATCGCGCGAAAACGATTCTAAGACCAACAATACGATGTCTATCAAACGCTGCAATAGCGGAAACCCGTCTGAGGACTGCGGTTTTTGAATCGCCGTGTGTTACAGTCCCACCATTCGACGTATCGAGAAAATTCGGCAATTTATTCGCACAGACGGTTTATTCAACGTTTTTCGAGAAAAGTTTCAATGTTGAAAGTCTGGTGCATGGCGCGAATCGAGGAATCCATAGTTTATCGCATTTTCTAGCTGATCAGAAATGGGATCAAATGGAAAATCTAGTTGCCAAAGACACTGTCGAAAATTTGAAATTCTCTCGAAACGAAATTTCACAAAAACTGGAAAACGCGCTAAAGTTTCATCCAGATGACATTGTCCTATCATTTGTTCATTCTTCCTTAATTTCTGGGAAAGATGTTTTCAAACGTAAGTTCTCATAGTTTTTCTTATAAAAACTAAATTTTCTTGCAGTTAGCAAAGACAAAAATATTGGAATCTACTTCACAATTGTCTCCTATGTTCGTTTATCAGAAAAGGTTCCAGAAAATGCGAAAATCTCCGAATTAACTGGAAAATATCATAAAGATGTGCTAGTTTGTAACGCAACGTGAGTCATTTTCACAAAAAATCAATATTTTTCGTTTTCAGATTTTCACGAGTCCTAAACCCTCTAGGTGTATGGAAAATCACAAATGCCAATTTTTTCCTCATCTAGTCTCGTTTTTGGTAAGTCCTCGTTCAGAGACGCAGAGAAAAAGCATACTCTTTCTCTGGCACTCTCTTCAACATCTGCTTTTTGTGTGTGCATTTCTCTTCTGCCCCTTTCGTTCTATCTGCTCGTTTTAATTATATATTCAGAATTTTTAGTCGTAAAGTTATCGATTTTGGCGTTCAAGATTTGCTGAAAATAGGGATTTTTGGATGGATAGCGATGATGGTTTTGACTATTTATTCAAAATTGTTCTCATTGGAGATATGGGAGTCGGAAAAACGTAATGTTTCATTGTTGGAAAATATCGAATTTTTATTTTTTTGTTTTTTTTTAGATGTGTAGTTCAACGATTCCGAAATGGCACATTTGTCGATAGGCAAGGCACTACAATTGGGGTGGATTTCACCATGAAAACCTTGGTTGTCGGTATGTTATCATTCGAGAAATTTGTGTTTTTTTCTGGTCGGGGTTTAGGAAAACTTTTCTTTTGAAACCCTGTGAATGGCGACCAAAAAACTTTTAAAAAATCATGAATTTCAAATTTTCGTGGCGTGACCTATACGTTTTTATTGAAAAAAAATCATTTCCAAACTCAAAAAAGAAAGAGAGAAAAATCGCGTTCAAATTTTTTTTTTTGGAAAAAAAACACAGTACCTATTCAAAGAAACACATCGTGTTTTTCATTGAAAAATTTACTTGTACGACGTGTTCCTTGTAAAGTACTGTGCTATTACTGTGCTAAATGAGTACTGTGCTATTTTTTTTTTATTTCGGACGCCGCATACCTAAATTTTTGCTAAGCCTCAATTTCCCCACTCACAAAATTTCAAATATTCAGACGGAAAACGTGTGAAACTTCAAATTTGGGACACTGGCGGTCAAGAAAGATTCCGAACCATCACCCAGTCATATTATCGATCGGCAAATGGGATTGTTCTGTGCTATGACATCACGTGTAAACAGTCGTTTTCAAGTTTGCAACGATGGATTGATGATGTTTCGAAATTTGCGGCTCCAAATGTTGTCAAATTGTTGATTGGTGAGTTTTTAAAATCTGAGGCTGAAAAAGTTAAAAAAAATCAAAAAATTTCCCGTGTGTACGACACTCCGCTTTGCCTCTTGTTTAACAAGTGTAAAAGCGAAGTGTCGTGAGGTAGAGTTTAGAAAAACATAACTTTAAAAAAATCAAAATTGAGATTTCAATTTTTTGAAAAAAAAAACAGACAAAAATCGAGGTTTTCACACATTTCTCTAGCACGCTCTCCTCTTTTTTTGTTGTCTCTCACAAGTGGTGTTTACAACACTCCGATTTGCCCCTTGTTTAACAAATGTGTAAACGCGGAGTGTCGTCGTAGAGTGAAAATTTTCTGAAAGTTGGCCAAAATTTCGTGAAAATTGTGAAAAATAGGCCGAATTTAAGATAAATCATTGAAAACCCCATCAAAAACTTTGAAAATTCTCAAAAATCAAAAAAATCATGTCAAAAATGACCAAAAAACATTAAAATTGTTGAATTTTCGATTAGTGATCAAATTTTGCGTTATGCAAGGCATGTCTATCAGTGTTGCTTTGAATACAAGTTCAAAATTTCCCCAAATTACAGGTACGAAATGCGATCTCGAAGATCAACGAACCGTCGAAAAAGATGAAGCCGAAATGCTTCAACGAGCCAACGGAATGTTTGAAATGTTGGAGACATCAGCAAAAGGCAACGTCAACGTTGACAACGCATTCCTCGAACTGGCCACAATTCTGAAACGACAATATGATCAGGGTGTTCTCGAACAGGGCACAAATGGAACATTTCAATTGGGCGCCGGTGGAACAACCAGTTTAGGTGGAACATGGAACAAATGTTGCCAATTTTCGTGAATTTTTTCTCATTTTTTTTGTATATAACATCTCAAAACAGCAGCTTTAGTAAAAAAAATCTAATCAGCATACTTTTTTCGTCCTCCCATATTTTCTACTTAAAATGTTTTCTCTCTCATCTGTCCATGAATTTCTATTTTTCACTTTTTTTTTGTTCTTGACAACACAAATATCAGTTGAAAAACTGTGAAATATCGATTTTTCAAATTCAAAACTTTTCAATCCACTGTTTTTGCAGAAAATGACAGATTTGCTATTGGATCCGTCGATTCGAACATGGGTTTTTCTACCAATTGTTGTTATTACGTTTTTGATTGGAGTTTTACGGCATTATGTTTCACTTTTGTTGATGAATAAGAAGAAGGTGGGTTGATTTTTGAGATTACAGGAAAAAATCAATAAGTGTAGGGGTCGAGAAATGGCGCGAAATTTTTTGGTTGAAAAATTTTGAGGCTAGACTTCATTTTTTGGTCGTTCGGAAAAAGCCGGAAATTCGAAAAGAAAAAATTCTGAACACAACATTTCGTCAAACGCAAAAAATACAGTAATCCAAAAAACAATTTTTTCTGACGTTGGAAAAAAAACATTTTGCGCCGCCTATCAATAACTCCCCGAAATTAGATTTTTTTTCATAAAAATTTTTAAAATTCCGAAAACCTGACCTTTTAACTTTGTCGGCAGAATTTCTACAAAAAAAAACATTTTTTTTTTCAATTTTTTACCTGGCCTAAAAGGATATAACAATTCTCAACATTTTTAGCAAAAAAAACGCTGAAAATATTAAAAATTTGAAGAAAAATCATAGTTTTTCTATTTTCGTCACGTGACCTATTTTTTTTTTTTTTTTTTTTGAAAAATGTGACCCTGAATTTTTGTCAGAAAAAAATGTCACGGTATATTTTCTCACGTTATCCCAGAAATTCAAAATCAAAAAAAAAAATTACCTCGCTTTTTTGCTGTACCTCCAATTTTCAGGTCGATCTCGAAAACATAGCCGATGGTCAATATCTTCTGCGAGCTCGTCTTCTCCGCGAAAACGGTCGATTCCTTCCCAAATCGTCGTTCAACGCTCGTCGTCAATATTTGGTCGCCGAAGACACGGGTTATCTATCGAAAGCGATGCAACGACCGGCAAAAGGGCCAAATCCCATGGATCCGACTCAAATGACCGAAATGTTGAAGGGCAATATGATGAATATGGTAGAGATTTTCAAAATTACCTACAAAATTTCAGTTTTTTCTAGATTCCAATGATCGTTGTTGGAGGTTGGATCAATTGGACGTTTAGCGGTTTTGTGACAACTCGCGTTCCTTTTCCGTTGACTTTGAAGTTCAAGGCGATGCTTCAAAGAGGTGTCGACTTGGTGTCGCTTGACTCGGCATGGGTTAGTGGAAAATTTCATAGAAAAAAATGGGGAAGAAAATCTAGACGAGAATGTTCGCTCTATTGACAAATGGGAAATATTTTTTTAATGCTCAAAATTTTGGGGAAAACAGTTTTCCCTACATGCCGCACGGAAAAATGGGCGGAGCTTGTTTCAATTTGAAAACTTGAAAAGTTCACAGGTTTCGAAAAATAAACCATGTCGCATACAAAAATGGGCGGAGCTTGTTTCACTTTCAAAATTTGGATTTTTGGGAATACAGGAATTTTACAAAAAAAACCATTCCTCACGCAAAAATGGGCGGAGCTTAATTTTCTTTCAACATTTCAAAAATTTATAGATTTTGAAGAATGAACCATGCCGCGGACAAAAATGGGCGGAGCTTATTTTACTTCCTAAAATCAGAATGTCTCACATTCCAAATACTGTAATTTGGAATTTTTAAATGTTCAGTCCGATGACACCTGGTTAACATTTTCGAAATTGAATGGCCTTATAAAATTCGCTAACATTTCTAAAAAATTTCATAAACTCGCCTCTGGAAATAATCAAAAATTTCAGGTATCATCGGCCTCTTGGTATTTCCTCTGCATGTTCGGTCTCCGATCAATCTACACCCTCGTCCTCGGCTCAGAAAACGCTGCCGATCAATCGAAAGGAATGGAAGATCAGATGACCGGTGTGGCGACGAATCCGCAAGCCGATCCGCGTGCCGCATTCAAAGCCGAATGGGAAGCGCTTCAAGTCACACAACATCAATTTGCACTATAATTTTAATATTATAATATACTAGTTTTTTTTGGATGAATCTTTTCTTCATTTCTTTTTAAACATTGAAATCCATCATAATTTGGGCGATAATTCGCTGAAAATGCTGCTTGGTGATTGTCGTGTCGCCGGTATTGGCAGCGGTTTGAGCACAACGAGTTAGAGTCTCCTGAAATAACAGTGCATTTTTCTCTAATTCGCTCTCTTCTTTTTATGCTGTCTCTCAGGTGTGAACAACACTCCCTTTGCCTCTTGTTTAGCGCAGGTGTCACAGCGGAGTGTCGTAGGGTGTAGTTGCTTTCGAAATATTATTCTTGATCCTTTCTCACACACTCCTCATTTTGTGCTGTGTCTCACATGCAGTGTGTACGACACCCCGCTTTGCCCCTTGTTTAGCGCAGGTGTAAAAGTGGAGTATCGTAGGAGAGATTGAAATTCTTGTTTTTTTCGCATAAATTTGTGATTTTTTTGTGCTCCAAATATAATAAAGTAGACAATTTTTTCGAGATTAAAAATTGAAAAAAAAAACCTTTTTCCTATTTTCTTCAAAAATACACGTTTCTCTTTGTCTTTTCGAAATTCGAGCCGAAATTTGCAACGTAGAAAAAATGCAAAAACTAGCAACGTGACCTTGTTTTTTCCAAAAAAAATTTGCAACATTTTTTTTTAAACGTGAAAACTTAATCGAAATGAAAAAAGATGCAGTTTTTTTTTCAAATTTCCAAGACACCCACCTTAATCAACAAATTGACGAGCGCAGTCAACGCAGTAAGCGCGTCCGCCGACAAATTTGCTCGTTTTTTTCCGCGTCGTGCCACTATCATCATCGATTTGACGGCGTTTTGTTTCACATACATCTCTGAAAACCATTTTTGTTGAAAAAAAGTCAAATTTTCAGGTATAACATCAGATTTTAAACATTAAAAATTAAAAAAAAAACATATTTTTTTGCAAAGTGAAACATTTATTGTTCAATTTGTGCCAACATAATTTGCATAGTTGACGTCAACGAGTTGATCCTGGCCTGAATCACCGACATATCATTTTTCAACGACTTCATTTTTTCCTTCCCAAATTCGGCCGCTTTTTCGATTGGCATTTTTGCATACATTTCATCGTCAAGTCGAACAATTACATGACGAGTGTCTCGACTGGAAAAGAGGGGTACTGTATTTGATGGACAATTGTGGGCGTGGCCTACATTTCAGCGTTCACATAGAATCTCATACCAATGTCGACTTTTGTTTCAGTTGTCGCACCATTTGAGCCCTAAAAACGCACTTTTGTGGGCGGAGCCTAACTCGGCGAAATAGTACTTAAGAATGAGAGGCTTAGAGATAGAGAGAGATCAATTTTTTTGGGGAAAATGAAAAAATCCAGATTTTTTATCCAAAATTTTTTGAAAGAATTGGAAAAGTGCCAAAACCATCTAAATTTAAAGGAACATGGTAGTTTTTCAGTTTTCGTTTTTGTTTAAATAAGAAAGGGCGTGTTCCTTTAAAAAAGTACTGTTTTTTTTGTTCAATTTTTGACCCGATTTTTCTCTTTTTTTTGGGCAAAATCTCCAAAAAATTCAAACTTACAATTAATTTTTCGCAAGCAAAAACCAATTTTGAATATTCATCACAAAGTATTTTTTTCTCCTCCAAAAGTTGCATATTTTCTCGAACACTTGGTCGATAAACCTCACTACAAAAAACATTTTTTTTTAATACGCAAAAAAAAACTCACTCAAGTCTTTGCTCTAAATTCTGTGACAGGTTGAACATTTTTTCTGGAAAAAAAAATTATTTTTTTTTTGAAAAAAAATTGGAGAAGTATTGTGAAAGGAGATCCAATAGGGGGTAAATGGAAAAATGAGAAAATTTCGAAAAAAAATTTATTCGGCAACAAAATCGGGACGCAAAAATTTGGCAATGACTAGTTGGAATGAGTCCAATACCCCTTCGATGATGCTTCGTTTCTGGAAATTGAGAAAAATTGGATTTTTTTCAGTCAAAAATTACAGTAATCCAAACAGCACAAAACTTTTCAACATTTTCTGTGTGAAAAATCACAGGGGATATTTTCAAAAATAAAAGTCAGATAAAAGAAGTTCAACTTTTTTTGATAGCGTTTACAGCAAGATATGTTTGTTCTCTTATAAAATATTTGAAACGTAGATTTCCCGGGTTGATGAAAATTTTCGTTTTTTTTCTGAAAATTTAGTGAACTTTGGAATTTTTTTTGAGAAAAAAATTGGTTCAAATTTTTTTATTATCACGAACAGGTCGATGATGAAAAAAAAATTAGATTTATGAAAAAAATATAGTTTTAAAAAGTATTTGAAAATTTGAACTTTTGGGAATTTTTTACCCGGGAAACTTAAAAATTCAAATTTTTGGGAATTTTCTACTCGCCAATATTGAAAAATCCAATTTTTGGGATTTTTGAGAATTTGAACTTTCGGGAAAATTTAACTCGACAATATTGAAAAGTTGTATTTTTCGAAATTCATACTCGGGAAATTTCGAACTTTGGATTTATAGAAATTTTCAACTCGAGAATTTTAAAAATTCGAATTTTCGGGTTTTTTACCCGGGAAATTCAAAAATTCGAATTTTCGAAAAACTGACCAAATTCGTCTGATACTTGATATCCTCCATGTGATGATTTCCATCCATAAGCGGTGCCATCGAGATGAAAACCGACAGTTTTCCGTCGACTTGCGCAAAACTTTCGGTGAGCAATAGTTGTTCGCAAATGTCGCCAACTATGGGTTGGACTGATTTTTCGATGCAACTTTCCGTTATTTTTTTCTGCAATTTTTTTTTGTTGGAATTTTGGCAAGTTTTGAGCGCATTTTGGACATAAAATCGTCGAAAATTGAAAAAATTTCAATACTTTTTTTTTTGAAAAAATGTGAAAAGAATAAATTTTAACGTGAAAAATAAAAAAAATTGACTCCGCCCATTTTTGTCTGCGGCGTGGTTTTTTTTCGGAAAAATTCTCTATGTTCCTTTAAAATCGACATAAAACTCCAGTTTTTCCCCAACTTTTCTGGAAAAAAATCTCCTCACCTTCAAAACTTCTGGACAACCTCTTTCAGATTTCGGACAATTTGCAGTTGAAAACGGTTTTATGATGTAGCAAAATTGATGAAGCTGCAAATTTTTGTCAAATTCGAACAGATTCGCTCTACTGAAATGATACCTGCATGAGCATTTGATGTCTGAGCAATGCAACAACCAATTTTGCTCGAACTTGTTGTTCGGAGAGCGGTAAATTGGGTCGAATGAAGGTGTCCAAACGGGCGGGCGGGTTGAAATGAGCCAAACCGGCGGCCAAATGTATGTTGGCACCGAATTGAGCCGCAAATTTTTCAATCATTCTGAAAGTTTTGGAGATCTTGATTTTCAATACTTACTCATTGAGCATATATTACAACGTTCCACTTTTACACCTGTGTTAAACAAGAGGCATTGCGGAGCGTCGTACACACAAGGTATAGGAAAATTCAAAAATCAAAATGTTTTCTTCCAATTTCTGGCAAAAATGTTTGCTTTCAATCTAATTTTTTAATGGAGTTTCTACTCATCTTACGACACTCCGCTTTTACACTTGCGCTAAACAAGAGGCAAATCGGAGTGTCGTATATACAAGGCTTAACTTCTGATTTTCTAAGTTGAAAATGGTTTTTCGACGGAAATTTTCTGAAAAAAATCAGCATTGCTGTGAAAAATTTCACTTCTGATTTTTGAATTTCAAATTTCAAAAATGATTTCGGAATTTTTTTGGAGTTTTCAAGCATCCTACGACACTCCACTTTTACACTTGCGCTAAACAAGAGGCAGAGCGGAGTGTCGTACACACAGCTTTTGAAAGGCTCAGACTTTAGCGCTCTCTTTTCTTTGTGTTGTCTTTTACAGGCAATGTGTACGACACTCCGTTTACCCGTTGTTTAACAAAAATGCAAAAGTGGAGTGTCGTAGGGTGGAGTTTGTTTTGGATTGCTTTTCAAAAATTGCGAATCATGGCCAAACAAGTAGCTTCATTTTTTAGTCTCCGAAATGGTGTAAAAGCGAATGTCGGAGGGTTGTGAGTCATAAGGTCTCGCCACGAAAAATATGATGTCCCTTGAAAAAAACAAACTTCTCCAACGGTTGAGGACTTGTCGCCGACGTGTAAACATTGGTATTACAAAGTGGATAGATCAAAACGGCTCGTGTCCACAGTAACAAGTGTCGAACAATCATGAAAACTTCGAAAATGGGTATACCCGACGCTGTTGACATGTCAAGAATAGATCGATCCGGACTGCAGTGTCGAAGAAGAAGAGAGACCGATGGATTGGCATCCGGTGTCGGCAGAACGTCTTCGAGCAATAGAATACCATGATAAGGCCTGGAAGTTGAACAACTTTGAATTTCTAGATCTAGGTGAAAACCTGATAGATCTGACAATATTTTTGATCTCTTTTCGACCTTTTGGCATAACACTATTACGAGCCAACGAGTAGGCTTCGTCGCAAAAACCAATTTCAACAAAATTATTGATATATTTCTGGAAAATGTCGAAATTTTTTATGCCAGAGATGGTGAAACAGCTCACATGTACACTGCCCGTTTTGACAACCTCGTCGAAGACTTCTTTGATAGTTCTGGCCATTTGAGAGACTTCGATGAGTGAGGTGAATGGGTCGGGAACGTCGTGATCTCTTTCTTCCATTATGTGGAGCTGGAAATTTTTGGGGAAAAAAATTGTCGGATTTTTTAAAAGTTTATACCCAGAAATTTTCCGAAAAAAAATTAGTTTTCGTGACAAGACCCAGACCATTTTTCTTAATTCAAAAAACTAACTCACCTCTCTCTCCAAATACCCTTCACAATTTTGCAAGGTCGAAAACGAGATGGCCAGCTTTTTCGACAATCGCTGATATGCTTCGACGGTGTGCGGTTCGGCCGATGTTTTGAGTGCGAACACAATCGAGAACGTGTTGCCGCCGGATTTCGATTCGTTGGTTTTCCACGATTTCGGCCACGCCACAAATCGATGACAATCAACTTTCAGCTCGAACGGTTTGTTGAGACCATCGTTGTGCACGCTGAGCAGGTGGCCGAGAATGTTAGTTTTGAATCTGGAAATGCGTTGTTTCTCTCTGAAGAGCCGAAAGAACAAACTGTAAGAGCTCTGGTGTAAAAAAAAAGAAAAAATAGGTGTACGGTATGCAACTGTGCAAACACCGCGACGTGAAAATGCACAGAAATTATTTTTTCTGAAAAGTCGACGAAAAGGGCTGAAAAATTTGCTGTTTTTGGGTTTTAGAGGTTGTTTTTGAGAGAGTTGCAAACAATTAACGGGTTAGTAGAGAGTGTCGCCAACGCGGAGACGTAGAGAAAAAAGTTTTATTTCAAAATCAACGAAAAAAAATCAAAACTCACGTAAACTCGGTCAATGGATGTTTGTTCTTCTTCCTGAAACCAACACGTCTTTCCTTTTGCATTTCATTATTTTCGACCTACTCGATAACTTTGGTGAGTACCGGTTTTTGCCGTCGTTTTTGGTAAGTACTTGGTTCGTAGTGTGACGAGGATGGCAAATCGGTGTTATTCTCTTTTTTAGTGTTATTTTCATCGCCGTTTTCAAAGTTGTCTTTTCGAACAAACGGGTACATGTACAGTAGTTTTTCGCCGTTGCTTCCGCTTGAGACCAATATCACATTTCTGGAAGGATTTTTTTTTCATTTTGAGAATCGAAAATTCTCAAATTTTGAAACAAAATTTCTGTACTTTTCTGTTTCGGGCTAAAAGTTTGGTAAATAAACTCGGAATACAAAAAAAAAAAACTTTTTTGACGCTTGAAAAAGGGCGTGGCTTGATGAAAAGTGGGCGGAGCTTGTTCAACGATCTCATTCTTCACCACTTTCATTGTTGTTTTTAATTTTCTTCCCCCTTTGAAAAATATTCAAAGGCACACATTGAAGATCAGCTCTTCGTTGCAAGACTATGTCTGCGTCTCTTCTTTTCCCACTGTCTCTCAGAAATTCATGCTCACAACAACACTCCGCTTATACTATTCATTCGGCAGGGAGGGATACGCGCCCTATCTCACATCCCTCTTTTTTTCATTTGTTTCTCTGCGCTCTCTCGTTCGCACACACTCTTTAGTTTTCTTTTGGTCTTTTTCTCCTCTCCCCACAGAAAAACGCGTACTCTTCGCTGCCGAACGAACAGTACATTCGCGTTAAACAAAGGGCAAAGTGGAGTGTCGTAATTTTTTTGCCAAAAACCCACGTTGCCACACATTCTGCGTTCATCCGATTCGTCCCCGGCATCTGCAAAAATTCAAATTTTTTCTGAAAAAAATTTCAAAAACATTAGAAAATAGTTCTCGGCAATAACAACCCAAGTTTCTCGACATAGAAAAAAAGCGAAAAATGAAAAAAAAAATAATAATATTTAGTAGTTCAGGGGTTAAAGCGTGCAATATAATTAAATTTGAGATCGGTTGGGTGAAAAAAAAATCAATAATCATCTTCATCATCCGAGTCGGAAGCATAGCCTCCTTTTTGGAGATCAATGTGTTGTTGTCGAATGAACGTCTTCAATTTCTTAACATCTCCGTCTTGTCCAAGAGCCGTTGAAATTCGCACAAAATTTCCGATCAAGTTGCCATTTTTGTAGAATTGAAGGCACGGGACACCGCTGGATTTCTGCGGGGAAAAAAACAAAAATTTATTTTTTTCAAAACTTTTTCCACTTACAAATGCATCACTCATTCCCAAAAGTGTGCTAGTTGCTCGGATGAATTTGACGTTTCCAAAATCAGCGGCGAGAATCTGGAAAATATCGATTTTTTTGACAATTTTTATTATTGTCGTACCTTGCACATGTATGTCAGTTTATTGCACTCTTCGTTGTCTGGTTCGTAAATTAGAACGGCTAGCAAATATTTGTTGGACGCCTCGATCGCATCCGAATATTGGTTCTGGAAATTGACTACTGTAGAAATTGAAAAATTCTGAAATTCTACGATTTTCGCACCATAACAACATTTTTTCTGAAGCCAAAAAATTTCCGATGGAATTTCGAGTACTCCGAGTTAGAAAAACGTGTACCGACATCCCGCGGGATTCGCCATACAGTAAGGCGATACTGTTTTGAGTGAAAAAATCGCCAAAAAATATTTTTGACTTTCGTGGAGTTCACACTTTTTTCGTGCTCTCCTCTTTTTTCCTTGTCTCTCACAGGCGGTGTGTACGACACTCCGATTTGCCCCTTGTTTAACGCAAGCGTAAAAGCGGAGTTTCGTAATTTAAAAAGGGGCGGAGTCCTTTTTTTTTTGAAAATCGAACATTTTTAGAACCACTTTTCGTTCAAAAATTGGTGATCTTAAAACTCCGCTTTGTCATGTGTTTAACAAAAGTGTAAAAGCGGAGTGTCGTAAAAAGAAAATTTTTACATTTATCTCTAGCGCTCTCCTCTTCTCGTGTTCTATCTCAAAGGCGGTGTACGACACTTCACTTGCCCCTTGTTTAACGCGAGTGTAAAAGCGGAGTGTCGTAATTCAAAAATGGGCGGGTTTTTTGAAAACCGATTTTTCAAGTTTTTGATAACATTTTTATGCTACAAACCTTGTTGACAATCTCAATAACCCTATTCTGCGCCATTTTCTTCATCTCCTGCATTCTTCGTCTCCGAATTTCATCCAATTCCGACTCTTCCAAATCACACTCCTCCTCTTTGGCCGCTTTTTCGCGTTCCTCCTTCGTTCCCATCATCATTCCCCGTTTGGCCTGTTCGATGAAATATTGATTTTTTTGCTCCATAGCTCTGCAATATTTCTAATTTTGATAAAATTCTAGATTAGGGAAAAACTTACAATTTGGTTTGCTCTCGAAACGCTTTAAAATCATTGAGAACTCCCTTGGCGCCGGTATTCGATGATGGTCCGAATTTTTTCATCACATTCGCTTGGTGTTGATCATCATCGTTGGTCACTTTGAAGTCGTCTTCTTCTCCTTCCGATGAGCTACAGTACCCAACATTGGGACCGTCCAAGTATTTTGCGTCCATTTTTCTATGAACAAAAAAGTTATTAAATATGTGATGAACTAGGTCTGGGCGGAATTGAAACCGGAATTTTCCGAGAATTTTTTTCACAAAAATTCACTAAGTTTTTAATTAATTTTCAGTAAATTTTTGAGTCTCCGAAATTTTAAAAATTTTCGTGAGCTTTTTTCTGAATTTCTCATTTTCAAATTATTTCAGAATTTTTTTCTGACGACTTTTTTTCGGAGCTTTTTCCACAAAATTTAGCAAAATTTTTGATTTTCAAAATGTTAAAAATTTTTCATGGTAGCTCAAAAAATTCCCGTGACCCATTGCTCTAAATATTTTTATTTTCAAAATATGTTCTTTCGATTTAGGCCACGCCCACAAAATTGTGTCGGATCCAGAAAAATATGTGAGAACTTCGAAATTTGAAAATACACATACTTTCCAAAAACTATATCCTAAAAATTTTTGCGGCGTCCAAAATTTGAAAAAAAAAATTAAAAATGTTCAATTTCAAAAACACAAAAGTACCAAATACCGTAGTTATTTAAAGGGACACAAGGTTTTTCTAAGAATAATTTTTGAGAAGTATTGATGTTTTTCAATTTTTTGATGCCGCAAGAAAAAAGTACAAAAATCTTTTATTTTTCTGAAATGTCAAATTTTGCATGATTTTTGGTTTTTTTTTCTGGAACATGCAGGTTTTTCAAAGCTTTTTTTGGAAAAAAGTGAACAAAAATTGAGAAAAAAAAGATAATTTTTTTGGCTATAAAACCAATAAGATGAAAAATCAAAAAAAAAAAAACATAAAATCTATATTCATTAGTTTCTACAAAAAAAAACCTGTTAGAAATGGCACTTTTCAATAAATTTCAGTTTAGAAACTGATCAAATTTCGTGAATTTTTCACGAATTTTCCCCGATTTTTGACCCATGTCTTTCTCCTGTGTGTCGATTTTCTTCCAACCATCCCAAGAGAGAAATGAAACTTTTCGCTGGCTTAAAAGTGGTTCAGCGGATGGCAAGAGATTTTCTGAAAAAAAAAGATTTGCTTATTTTTTTGGAGGGAAAAAGCCTCACCTTTATCCTTGAAATCTTCTAAATCCGCCGAAATTTGTTCAGAGACTAGTAAACTTTGTTGTTGTGTATCGACGATAACACCTTTCGGACCATGCGCACACCAACCTGTTGCGTAAACTCGTGACGATGGAATATTTACACGGCAATGATCTTTCATGTCAATCATGTTCTTCAAAAAACAATCGGATTTTTGAAGGAAAACTTACATTTTTTCAAAATCTACAAAAGTTCATCAAATTTTTTGAAAATATTTTTTTGGCAGAAATTTGGAGGTTTTGTTTTGCAATTTATTTTCTGATTAAAAAAATTTATTTTCAGGTTAAATCCTTAATTTTCAAAAATTTCAAAATTTTTTTGTTCAACAAAAAACTTGTTTAATTCAAATTTTCACCCTACGACACTCCGCGCTGTCACCTGCGCTAAACAAAGGGCATAGCGGAGTGTCGTACAATCAATTTTTGAATAAAAAAAAGAAGAAAAAATACCTTTTCATTTTTCGGAACACCATCAAGAACCAAAATTTCATAGCCAATCGAATAAATTAATAAATCGCATGGAACTTCTTCAATTTCTCCATTTTCCTTATTTTCGATTCTGAAAACTTTTTTCAGAAATTTTGTACTCGGCCTAAGAGGGTACCAAAATTTTGCTTAAAAATCTTGAAAAAAAACAGGGGAAAACTGACAACTAACTTTAAAGGAGCATGTTAGTTTTTCAGCTTTCGTGATGAGACCCTGACACATTAAGCAAAAAGTTTTCCGACTAGAAAAAAAGCGTGAAAAATTTATTTTTAAACATTTTCGTGGCGTGACCCATTATTCAAACTAACCTAACACGTTCAACAAAACCTTCGGAATTTTTCAAAATCTCTTTAGGTATTCGATTGAACAAAAATTGACATTTTCTTTCGCCATCAGCTTTTCCCACATTTTTAAGGATCACCTGAAAAAATTCCAATTTTTTCACATGTTTCTAGAGAAAAACCTCACCTCATTTAGCCTTTTTTGCTTTCTCTCAAGTTTAGGTAATTGTCCCTTCATAAAATTCTCATCTTTTTCCGAAATTTCCATTTTACTCGACCAACCTTCGACTTTAAACTGCTCTCTGAGCTCTTTAATTGTAAAGGAAACCTAAAACTTCAACTTTTCAACAAAAAAAATCTATTTAGCTCACATTCTGAGGTCCTCGCCTTCCCAAAACTTTGATATTCTGAATTTTCGAATTTTCAAGAAGATCAAGTCTCTCATTCGGAATATCAGTTGATCTGAGTTTACCAGAAGCGGCTGTTGATAGAATTCGAGCACAGTCCAATGCAACGTTACCATTTCCAACGATTATCACATTTTTCAAATTTTCTAACTTTGGCGCTGAAATGTTTGGTGTACCGTTATACCATCCAACAAATTCTGATCCAGAGATGACGTTTTTTGAAGAAGATCCTAGAATTTGAAAAAAAAAAATGAAAAATTCCCGAAAAAAAAGAAAAAATACCTGGAATATCAAGTTTTCTAGTTTTATACGATCCATAGGCTAGTAGAATAGCATCATAATTATCGATTAATTCTTCAAATTTCAGATCTTTTCCAATGCTAACATTGCAGAATAGCCTCAGTCTTTCGCGATTTTTTTCGAACATTGTGTCAAATGTATTTATCACGTTTTTGACCTGAAAAAATGTAAGTTTTTCCGATATATTGTATGATTTTTCGAATGTTTTTTTTCAAAAAAAAAAAAAAGATTGGGAGGTTGACACATTTTGACTGAAAAATTTGGAATTTTCTTAAGTTTTTATAAAAATTGCTGAAAGCCTCACAAGACTTCTGAAATTTTTAAAAAATACCCGCTCTACCTTCTTTTTTTTGGGATTGAAAACTACGACATTTCGAAACCGCATGAAATTATCAAAAAAATTCAGTTTTTTCTGAAAATAACGGTTTCGAAATGTCTCGGAGCCAAAAAAAGTTTGGAAAAACGTAGAACTTCGAAAATATAATAAACTTTTTTACTAAAAAATCTTGAAAACTCGGGAAAAAATAACACATTTTACTTATCTGAGTAGCTGAATTTAAAGGTCTCTAAAATTTTGATTTTTTTTTATTTGGAGATTAAAAAAATCACGTGACCTTTTCTCTGAATTTCTCATTTTCAAGTTATGTTTCATCAGATTAGACCACGCCCACAAAACTGTGTCTGATCTAGAGAAATGTGCGAAAACAGTGAGATTCAATTATAAACACTGTGAATTGTCAAGTTTTCACGACAAGATCTAGAAATTTTAACTGAAAAATTCCAGTTTTTTTCAAATAAAAAAAAACGTACTTCTTGATGATCTGGTGCAACTCCATACCTAACCAATCCAAAAGGAACCGGCGAATGTTCAAAAACATCAATATACACATCATTTCTCCTCCTCAATACACCATTACATGCAAACATTCCTGAAAATCGATATTTTATTCGAGAGGAGGGAACCTTTTTGTTCCTACCAGCCGGTCCGCTGCCAACAATTGCCATACGGCTCGCATGACATCTGCTCATATAAATGATGCCATTTTTACATAACATACTCTGCAAACTTTATTTTTTCGTGAAAAATTGCAATTTTTGAGGTATTTAGAAAGTTGTTCAACTGTTTTATGACTTTTTTATCAAGAATTCACCCAAAAAAATTCATATTTCAAGAAAGAATAAATAAAAAACCCATAGAAATAAGGCAAAGAAAATCAAATCGTAGTACGGTAGAGATGGACATGGACAGCGGAAATTGGGCGGTTTCGAATGTTATTTTCGTGCTCGTCGGAGAATGAGAAAATTTCATCGGTCACCTGAATTTGCTCTTTTTTCTCGAATTATGGAAAAAAATTAGCTCACCTGGACTGTAGAAGTTTGAACATCTGATTTGACACTACCGTTGAAGGTTCGTTCAACTTCTAATGCAAAAATCAACGCTTTGTTCATACTTGCGCCCATACCATGGATGAAGATTTCATCGAAAGAGTTGTTTAATAATTCGGCTGCTTTTTTTGATTGTTGTTCTACGTTTGTTTTTCTGGAAAACAAAATGGGATTAGAAGGGTCAGGTTTGGACAGAAATGTTTTTTCGGGAATTTTTTCGAACATACCTGGCCCAAGAGAGACAAACGGAACTTTTTGAAGTTAAATTTTTTAACAAAAAAACATTTAGGTCACGCCACGAAAATGATTTTTGACGTTTTTTTGTTTTTTCTTTGTTTTTTTTTGGCACCCTCTTAGACCAGGTAGTTTCCAAAGCATACATCAGAAAGATGCCCAGACGACATTTTGGGTTAGTACCCCTAAATCTATCTAGGTTTTGAGAAAAAATAATGAAGAAAACCATACTTGTATACCTTTTCACTAATGGGAGAGAGGGAGAAAGAAGAAAAAGAATCAGAACGAAAGACAACAATATTAGAAAGCTGAGAAAAAGTGAAGAATGAATGAATGAATGAGCATATAGGAAGGCACATAGATTGTCGACCCGCCCCTTTTTACAACCCACGCCGCTTGTAAAAAGGGGCGGAGTCGACAGCCAATGTGTCTTCCTGTGCTCAATCATTTATCCTTTCATTCTTCGTCTTCTTCTTCTTCTTAGTTTTACAATATTGTTTTCTTACTTTCCTTCTTGTCTCGTTCACTTCGATCGTTTTTTTTTGATAGTGGGTATAGGGTATAACTTTGAGCTCTGGTCCATAATTATCCCAAGTAGGGCCAAAATCTATTTCTTAATTTATCAAAAATTCAAAAGTTAGTTGTCCCTTCCATTTATTTTGCCCGAGATCAGGACCCCCCTCCCAGAGGTCTGGCCCCCATCTGATGTATGTTCCAAAGTTATTTTTACGAAAAAAATTACGTAACTTTTTTCAAATTCATTTTCGAAAATTTTTCGGTAAATTTACTTTTCGGATTTCAGGAAGAATTCAAAAAGTAAAAAAAAAATATTATTTTCCTTTTTCTAAAACAAAATACCAAAATCAGAAATGTTTTCTTTATTCTGACAAAAATGTTTTATTTTTAACAATTTTAGAAGTTTGTCTGGAAAAATCCCGGTTTTTTTTTTTTGAAAACTAGTGTCGAAAACTGTTTTTCTAAAAAACATGGGACCTTGGCAAACATCCAGAATTATGAAAAATGAGAAATCTAAACCATAATATAAAATAACTTTTTGGTATTTAGTTTTAGAACTCGTGAATTGATAAGTTTTTGAAATTTTTTTTGGAAATCAAAAAAGTAAAATCCGATTCACTGGTAAAATTTTCAAAAATAAATTCGGAAATGTTCCAACCAAAAGTTCTCAAAATATTTACCTGGTTATATAGATATGATTGGGTTCAAAATTAGGTTTTACATTGCGACGACGATTGATTTCGAAATTGCTCTCATCAACTCTTGTAATTTTTGACATTTTTTTTAAAGGAACAGCACAACAAATGCCATACAAAAGCAACTCAATGAAACCCAAGGACTAAGACGTTCACCAATTCTTGCACACTTCCAGAAAACACCGAGAAGTCTGAAATTTTTTAAATGTTTTGAAAATCGAAAAAGTTCCAACTCACCCTTCCTTGTTTCGGTCGATGATTTTTGGGGCAAATGCGCGGAGATATGCACAGGTGCAGATTAACAAGAGGATAACAGATATGAGACTTTGGAAATTGAATATGGCAGACTGCAAAAAAGTTTTTATTTAAAATTTCCAAAAAAAGGTAATTACCAGTTTGACAAATTTTCCTTCAAAGCGTTAGCTTTGAATCGTTCTAGAATGAAAATGAATAAGGACTTTTGAGCTTCCGCGAACTCAAAAAACACAAAATGAAACGATATTGAAAGAAGTTCCAAAACGGCGAAAAAATAAATAAAAAGAAGAAATAAAGGGAGGCATATTTTCTCATGTTGTGTGTCTCGTCACGATTTCTTTTTTAACATTTTTTTTCTGATTTTCAAATTTTTGTTTTCTAATTTTCAAGATTCTCAAGAAAGATGTACTTGAAAGAGGATATTTGACATGGATTATACATGGAAATGAATACACAAGAAATTGAAAATTATTTTTAATGACGTATCTACGCGTAGAAAAAAAATCGTTTTTGCAAGAGAAGAGTTACATTTCGACTAATTCGCTCGCGATTTTTAAATAGAGTAATCGAAAAAAAATGACATAACCTTGGAAGATAAACTCTTTTCAATTAACTTACAATTAACTTGTTAGTGAAAAAATCGTCTTTTTTCCTAAAAGTTGTATGTTTTATCAGAAGCCTCGATCCAAATTGTTTTGAAGTATCGTAGGCTTTTGATAAATTGTTATTTCATTCAAATCTAAGTATTTAGCCTGTAAAAAAATCATTTATCAGCTATCCAAAAGCTGAAAAACGAAAAAATTCGAAGAAAAAATCAAGTCCGAGAGAACTACACGAAAGAAAACGTCATTCGCGCCAGTGAATGATTGGCGTAAATTTTGTAAATTTTTCAAAAAATATTTTTTAGCGCTGGAAATTTCAGATTATTGATTGAAAAGTTTAAGCATGACTTTTTGTTTCTTCGTGAATTTTCAAATCCTAACAAGTTGTTTCGTTTCAGATGACATTTAGTTACGTCGTTTCTGCGAAAAAATCAACAGTTGTTTCGCAAACTGAAGTTGGATCATTTACATCTCCAGAGGCAGTGAACTTGATTATCAATCGAGGAAATCGGCTTGATGTTCAGCTAGTCACACCAGAAGGATTGAAAAGTGTATGCGAAATACCAGTTTATGGAAGAATCACAAATATCCATCTTTTCCGTCCAAAACATGCGGTAAAATTTTGAGTTCTGATCTTGTTAATTTTTAGATGTTTCAGGAACAAGATTTATTGATTGTTCTGACAGAAAAACATCACATGGCTATTCTTGGATATGAGAATTCGAAAGTGATAACTCGAGCAGCTGGATTAATCTCAGATCGTGTTGGAAGATTGACCGATCATGGTACGATCATTACTGTTCATAAGTCGGGTCTTATCGCTGTCCGACTATATGATGGAACATTGAAACTAGTTGAATGGGAAAAAACATCCGATCTCAAACACTTCAACGTTCGTTTCGACTCGATCAATGTGATTGATGTCAAATTCATGGACACTGCAGAGGATCTCTACCGCCTTGCTTATATATCCGAAGATCCACAAGGTCGACATCTTCGAATTGTTGATCTTGGAATGAATGACAAAGAATTCCGCCCGTACACAACACAGGAGAATATTGCTAACGATTCGTCGTTTATTATCAATGTACCGCATCCGGCGGGCGGTGTTATTGTACTTGGAATGAATACGATTTTGTATAAACCGAATGATGATAGAAGTCCAGTTGTACCTGTTTCATCGCCGTTGACTTGTCGAACAACATTTACTGCTTATGCTAGGGTGGATAAGAGTGGTGATCGGTTAGTAAACTGCTCTGATACAGTAGTTCAGAAATCACAGAATTTCTCAAAATAATTATTGTTATTCAATTGTTCGCTCTAATGATAACACACGCAACGAAAAAGCCGCGACGCACAAATGTGAGTGGTCGGCAATTTCTTTTTTTCCCTCTTTGTGCGATGGAGCGCGTTTTATCGATTACCCTTCCCAAAATTGGGAGAATGTCGCACCTTTTGTTATGCAGAGAACAAATCAATAACAGCACAGTTTTGTCACTATCTACATAACATATGGTGCGACATCCTCCCATTTTTGGTTGATGCCATATGTTTACAACTTGTGTAGTTTGCTAATCGATAAAACGCGCCCCACCACACAAAGAGGGGAAAAGAAACATTTTCGATCACTCACATTTGAGCGTCGCATGTTTTATCATTAGAGCGAATGGTAAACACGTTGAAATATATAATTCCACGTTTTTGACCGACAAGAGGCCGTGAAATTTTTCGGACAAAAACACAGTGAACTTATTGGGTAAATAAGTCTGGGTCTCGTCCATACCTTTCACAAGAGATGAAAAAGTTCCGTGACAAAAGAGGGTATCAAAATATCCCGAAAAATTATTTCGCTGTGAGGATGACGGTGAAAAAACAAGTAAAATGGCAGAAAAGCATAGAAAAGGAGCCATTGGGATTTGTGGTCTGAAATTGAAGACAACCGTACCAAACGAGACAAGAAAAAAATAAAAGAAAGAAAACAATATTGGGAAACTAAGAAAATGGTGAAGAATGAATGAATGAACACCACGCGGTATACCAGGAGACCGTCGGCCCCGCCCATTTTTCACACCTGCGCGGCGTACAAAAAGTGGGCGGAGTCGACAATCTATGTCTCTTCCTGTGTTCATTTATTCATTCATTCATTCATTCATTCATTCATTTATTTTTTTTAGTTTCTCAATATTGTTTTCTTTCTTACTTTTTTCTTGTCTCTTTTGTTTTTTGTCGTCCTTGCACTCTTCATCAAATGGTACGGTTGTCTCCAATTTCACCAAAAATCATAATGGTCCTTTTCCATGTTTTTTTTTGTTTTTTTCGCCGTTATTCACACAATGACAGAATTTTTCGGGAAATTTTGAACCCTCTTAAGCCAGGTATGGTCTCGTCACGAAAACTAGAGATCATACCTGACTTGAGAAAAGTACCGTGACATTCCCAAGAAAAAATTATAGGTCACGCGACGAAAATTTAAAAACTATGTTTGTTATTCGGTCGTTATTCACCTTGACAAAAATATTTTTCCAAGATTTTCACAGTGTCAAATTTTCAAGGTTTTTTTTGTGTGAAAAATAATTTTTCAGTTTTCTGCTCGCCGATGATCAAGGTCGCCTTCTGATGCTTCTCCTTCACATCGAAACATTCGCCAACGGCACCGCAAATGTTCAGGAAATGCGCGTCGAATATCTCGGCGAAACGTCGATCGCCGACACCATCAAATACCTCGACAACAGTGTCGCATTCATCGGCTCACGTCTCGGCGACTCTCAACTCGTCCGATTGTCAACATCTCCGAATCTCGATGGAACATTCATCGAGGTTCTCGAAACGTACACAAATGTTGGACCGATTCGCGATATGATTCATGTGGAGAGTGAGGGACAAACTCAACTGATCACAACTTCTGGCGCTTACAAAGAGGGAACGTTGCGAATTGTTCGGAATGGTATTGGAATTGAGGAATCGGCCAGTGTTGAGTTAGCGGGTGTTGAAGTGAGTTTCATTTTTTATGCTTTTTTAACAAAAAAACATTTCAGGCATTGTTCCCATTGAGAATTGGCTCCAGAACGGATAATTATTTAGTTGTTTCCCTTCCTAATGAAACACATGTTCTAGAAATTAATGGGGAAGATTTGGAAGATGTCCAGTTGCTAGGTTAGTTTTTAAAAAGTGAAAAAAAAAACGAAAAAAAAAACATTTTTGGACATTTTTCGGTCAGTTACTCGTGTAATTTCGAAAATTCAGAAATTTCCTGTCTGATAATTTAATATAAATCTGACACAAAACGAAAAATAAACAGAATACGTCTGAGTTTAAAGGAACATCGTAGTTTTTTCTGTGTTCTTGACGAGACCCTTTTGAACAAATTTTCTATTATAGTTTCTGAAAATTGTCAGGTCCTGAATAAAAAAAAAGTTCATGTTTTCACGACGTGACCCCTTTTATTGGGAAATGTCGCAAAACTATATTCAAAACAAAAATTTTTATTTCCAAATTTTAAAATAATAAAAAATTCAGACGTTGATACAAATGGGCCAACCCTATTCGCCGGAACAATTCATCATGCGAATGCTGTTGTACAAGTCACAAAAACTGAAGTTCGCCTGATGAAAAAAGGAGAATCAACGCGAATTTGGAAACCAGACAACGCTCAAATCATCACCAAAGTCGCCGCAAATGTTCTCAATGGTCAAGTCGTTATTGCGGCCAAAGATACGTTGTATTATTTGAGATGTGCGTCGGATTCTCTAGCGATTTCTGAAGTCGCAAAACGAGTCATGGGCGATGAGCTGGCATGTATTGATATTTCAAATGAGAAAGATGATCCTAAAGAAGAAGCTAATTTTATAATATTAACCTATTGGAATACGTTCACACTGGAAATTGCCACCTTGAATGATTTGAAAACTGTAAGCTTTAAAGTGTAATTGATTTTTCAAAAATTCAATGGTTCCAGCACTTTGTAACTGCGCTACCAACCAAAATTTTGCCGAGAAGTGTTATCGCAACATTTATGGATGGTATCAATTATCTTCTAATCGCTTTGGGTGATGGTGTCCTTCTTTATTATACATACGACTTCAAACAGAGTAAACTGGGAGAGCCGAAAAAGACATCTGTTGGCACCAGACCGCCGAGTCTTCATCGTGTGCAATCGAAGAATCAACAACATTTGTTTGTCTGTTCGGATCGGCCGGTTATCATTTTTTCATTCAACAAAAAATTGGCGTTTTCGAATGTTAATGTGAAATTGGTTAATGCGATCTGTTCACTTGAGTCGAGTTGTTATAAGTGAGTTTTTTTTGGATTTTTTAGGGAAAAGTTTGAAGAAAACTATGGTTTTTTGTGGAAAAATTCCTACCAGAATGGGAAAAAAACGCGTGAAATTTTTTTGTTGAAAACTCACAGTTAGATTTTTCGTTGCCTGGGTCTCGACACGAAAACTGAGAAACAACCATGTTCCTTTAAATTTAGACGGATTCCGCCGCACAAAAAATTTTGGCAGAAAAGATAAACATGTCTAAAAAATTTGAAACTGGCTCCGAGACCGGAATTAGAAAATATAACTTTTCTGATTTTTTTTGTCAAAAATACCGGTTTCAGAAATTGCCTGGTCATTTCCGACGGCCAAACAATGGTTTTCGGAAGCGTTGACGACATTCAAAAAATCCACGTCAGAACAATCAACATGGGAGAATCGGTGCGACGAATCGCCTATCAAAGATCATCCGGAACGTATGCGGTCGGTTCAGTCAGAGAGGACGATGCGATGAAAGTGGACAAACATACAAGCGCCTCCAGAACCGCCATGGAAACGTCGAACAGTCATCAATGCGGTAATTTTTGTTGTTTTTGTAAAATTTCAATTTTGGCTCTGAGAAAACGGGAGATTTTAACATTTTTCTGAAATTTTTGCAGCTCAACGCTACGAGATGGACGATTCGCCGGTGACCGAAGTCGGAACGCTCATGATTCTCGATCATCACACGTTCAAAGTGCTCCACTCGCACGAATTCGCCTACCGCGAAAGTGTGGCCAGTGTGATTTCGGGACAACTTGGCAACGATCCGAAATACTACTACATCGTCGGCACCGTTTTTGTGCATCCCGAAGAGACCGAGTCGAAGCAGGGAAGACTGTTTCTGTTCGAAGTGGACACGGTGGACAGAGCGAAATTGGTGAAGGTTGTCGAGAAGGAGATTCGCGGATGTCCGTACTCGTTGAACATTTTGAATGGGAAATTGTTGGTGGCGATCAATAGCTCAGTGCGAATGTTTGAATGGGATGGAGACAAGGATTTGAGACACGAATGTTCGAATTTTAACAATATTACGGCGCTTTCCGTCAAAACTATGGTAAGTATCATTTTCTTGGAAAGCCTGGCTCAAAAATCACGAGCTCCGGGACATTTCGAAACCGCATGAAATTATCATGAAAATATCGAAAAATTTCTCGGGCTTCCAATAAATTTGTGTACCGACATCCCACTGGTTGCGCCATACAGTCAGTGAGACGAACAAACATTTCTTCCTCCTTTTCCATGGGATATCTGCGGTTTCGAAATGTTCTGAAATTGAAAAACTCGCCGATTCACATACTCTTTTCTAGGGTGATCAAATTTTGGTGGCCGATTTGATGAGATCGATGAAAATCTTGACCTATCGGAGTATGGAAGGAAGCTTCGAAGAAGTTGCAAAGTGAGTTTTGTTTACTGATAGTGCACATATTTAAAATTTGAAAGCTAGAATTTTTAGTGGACTAAACAGACACCGTTTTTCATGAGAAAAATTTCCTGGAAAAGTTTTTTATGCGAAATTATACAGTAATTCAGGTGGTACAAATAAGGTAAAAATGTGCAATTTGCCCTATTTTTTCCAAAAAAATGCAAATTTAAAAATGAGTTCAAATTGAAAAGTTTTTGCTAAATTTTTGAGTTTTTTCTCACGTTCACACTGAATTTTTTTCCCCAGAGATACCAATTGTATGTGGATGTCGGCATGCGAATTCATCACAGCCGAACGTGTTGTCGGATCCGAACTTCAACATAATTTGTTCACGTGTGAAATTGACAAAAATCGCGTCACCTCTGAAGATGGTCGATATTTATTAGAGGTTGGAACCATTCATCATGAAGTTAGTGAAGTACACTCAAATTTTTTCAGTCCACCGGTTTCTTCTATCTTGGTGATATGATTAATGTGATGAGAAAATGTACCTTGGTGACACCGCCGGTTGATTCGCTTATTCAAATAACTCAACCAATCATGTTTGGAACTATTGATGGATCGATTGGAATGATTGTGCAAATTGATGAGAAATGGAGACAGTATGTTTTTTTGTGTTTTTAGGAGAAAAAATACAGTATTCAGAGCTTTTAAAAGTTTGAAAACTCCAAATTTCATAATTTCAAATCGTTTTCAGTTTCCTACAATCAATTGAAAAAGTAATTGCTGAATCAATTCGTAATTGTATGCAAATCGAACACTCTACGTATCGTCAATTTGTTGTGAAAAAGAAAATTGAAGCGGTAATCTCGAAAAAACACACTATCTCCATCAGAAAATATACATTCAGGCCAAAGGTTTCGTTGATGGTGATCTGATCGAATCAATTTTGGATATTGAGAGATCGGAGGCGTTGAGCATTTTGGAGAAAGTTCAAGAATATGGGTTGGGAGAGGGTGAGTTTTATGGGGAAAATTGGCGGAGGAATTTTCAAAAATTACACGTAAAATTCCGATTTTTTGAATTTTTTCCACGCGTATAATAGAGGTTCAAAGGTCAAAAAGATGTTTCAAAAAGATTAGAAATTTATTTTTTTTCTCCGGGGAAATTTCATTTTTTTTTGGTTTCGATTAAAAATCAACAAGAATTTCTTTTTATTAGCGATATAAATATTGAGCTTGATATAAAATGTCATTCATTACACATTACATGATGATGATGATGAAATTGTTGAGAAAAATATTTTTCTGAAAAATCTATCTAGAAATTGCACGTCTTTCAGAGCCATTTTTTTGATGTCACGATTTTTAAACTCGGGAATTTTTTTAGAAAAACTTTAAATATGTGAAATTTAAAAAAAAATGAATATACTCCTACTTTGAAGTACAGTACTCTCTGTTTATAAGCGAAAACATTGGCGGCAAATTCCACGCAAAATTTTTTGAAAAACTTCATTTTAAGTTTTTACGACAAACTTTTTTATAATAGCTGTGTGGAAATAAAATAGAAATTTAATCGAGTCGTTTTTTCCAGGATGCCCATCTGATCCAGCGGAAATTTTGAAAATCATCGAAGATTTGTCAAGAATACATTAGTCGACTTATTTTTTTTCTCCTCTTCCCAAACTTTTTTCATTATTTATTGCTCCTGTTGTTGTGTGTATATTCCCGTTTTTTCGAATCATTTCCGGTTACAATTTTTAGATACTCATGTTTTTCCTCTTTAACAATTAAATTTTTCTTCGACAAAATCTCTCGTGGGAATTTGAATGAGGGAATTGGGGAGAAAAAACAATCAGAGACAAAGTGCACGAAAATTTGAACCTTTTTTTCAGTTTTCTGGGATTTTTTCAACGCAAAAGTTCGAAGAAATCCTTTTTTTGATCCTCGGTCCGAAAAATTCAATTTCTTCTACTTTCCGAAAAAAAATTGAATTAAAAAACATGCAACAAAAAACCCGGGAAGAGAAGATATAAAAAACAAGGAAATTCGAAAAAAAAGAAAAGGAGACAGCTGTTGTTGCATTCTTTGTACAAATCGAATCGCCCAACTTTTTTTTTCAGCTATTTTTTGTTTTGAAACTTTTTTTGATTTTCAGGTTTTTTCGCAGAAAATGTCCGAGGAAAAGATTGAGGTGAAAGAGAGTGATATGGAAGATGCGCAAAAGGATTCGGTGATTGGAATTGTTCGCGAAGCACAGAGATTGTATAATATTGATAAGGTGAGCATTTGTGTGTCTGTCGTATCTGCACCTCAGAGCCAAATTCAGTTTACTGGTTTTTAGAGTGTTAGAAAAATTTATACCAAAATGTTATTCAAAAAAATATTTTTACCGAAAAATTTGGTTCTCTAGGCCATGTCAATTCTTTCAAATTTCTTCCGCATTTTGTGAGTACAGAAAAATTTGGTTTTCTAGGCCATGTTCGTTTTTCTTGAAACACATTTATTGGAAAAAAACGTTTGCGAAAAACTTATTTTAACAACCTCCGAATACATACTTGGTTATCTTGAATCCTTCTCCGGTTTTAACAGCGGTGATTGAATCAGTGAATGATTTTGAATCACTTGAGTTATCAAATACTTCGAAATACAAGTATTCTCCTCGGATGTAAGCATCCTCCTTCACCTTTCGTTCTTCGTAGGTTGTTTTTGACGGTTTAGACTCTTGTCGCGATTGCCATTCGAAATCAGAATATGTCATTGTGCCTTCACATAGCACAAGACTAAAACTCTTGTCATAAAACGATAGAAAGAGGTCAACATCAAAAATATACTTAGCGTAAGAAATTCCGTTCATCAACTTCTGAGCAATTTGAAGAGGTCCATCGTCCTCGGCAAAGTTGCGGTTGAGATAGAACTTGCAGGAGATTGGCAAGACGGCGAGAAGGGTGAGAAGAAGAATGAGAGTTCTCATTTTTGTTGATGTTACTGTTAGAAAAACGAGCCTATTTATACCAAAATGATAATCGAATGATAGTTAATATAATTTAAAAATTTTATGACGAAATGGTTTTTGACACATCCTACGCACCTCCTACGCAGAAATCTCGAAAACAACGACACTCCGCTTGTTAAACAAATGGAAGTTTTTGTGCGCTAGATTTTCCCCCAAGAAACTTTACCAATTTGTCGTTTTTTTTTCAGGACGTGGCAGCGTTCATAAAAGAGGAGTTGGACAAAAAATTCGGAGCCACGTGGCACGTGATTTGCGGAAAATGTTTTGGCAGTCGTGTCAGCTATGAAATGGGTCATTTCCTACTTCTCAAATCGAATAAGGTTAACGTGATGATCTACAAATGTGGTTACTAATAAAAGAAATTTCATAGAATGTCCGATTTTTGAAAAAAATTCGAGAGTACAAACAAATCTTTGAAAATTGCATGGGTGAGGAATCGAACCCTTGACCTCCACAGGCGATCCGCACCAGATCTATAATAGATCTATTTCAGGTCTTTACACGATTAGATCTGTCACAGATCTATTTCAGATCTATACGTTCGTCTAGAGCTAGAACTGTAACAGATCTAGCTGAAATAGATCTGTACCAGATCTATATCAGATCTATTTCACGTCTGTGGCACGTCTATTTCACGTCTATCTATTTCAGATCCTGAGATTAATCCCTTACAGATCTGTCACAGGCGTTCCTTAGCAGACCTATCACAGATCTATCACAGATCTAGTGCGGATTTCCTGTGTCTCACTCTGAATTCAAACGCCTAACCTGTTAAACCGCGATGACACGTACATTTTACCGCGGTGAAAATCGGTCATTCTTGAAATTTCTAATAAACAATTTCTCTTTTCCAAAAGTTTTTTTTGTGTTATTAGGAAGAAACTTGATAAGTTTAGTGTGACCTGGTTACACTGTAAAACGTATTATAAAAAGGAAATGAGATGGGGTTGAAGCAGAAGAGACAGAAGATGTCATTCACCAAATTGTTGGTGACAACAGCTGCGTCGGCGTCGGTTTTGGCCGTTTTGGGAGCTTGCGTTACGTTGGTCTACCTGGTCAATGATATCAATCAATATTATGAGAGTGTTAGCAGTGATGTCAAGGAGTTTAAGGTTGGTGGGGTGTTTTTAAAAACCTTGAAAAACAAGAAAATTTTGAGAGAGAACGAGACGCAGAGAAAAAATCTATTTTTTTTCTTGCAGCACGAGGCCAACAACATTTGGGACTCGATGATGGCCGTAGTTCCACAAGGACAAGAATCGCGTCAAGTTTTCGAATCTCTATTCCGCGCCAAACGTCAACTACCCGCTCAGTGCAAGTGTAACGTTCAAAGCGGTCCGGATCGTTGCCCGGCCGGTCCACCCGGACCACCAGGAGCACCCGGAAACGACGGTGAACCGGGCGAGCGTGGAGACGACGGTTTCCCGGGCAACGACGGCAACGTCGGTGTGCCACTCAACGCCAACGGTTGTATTGTTTGTCCGGCCGGGCCACCTGGGCCACCGGGAGCACCGGGTAATGACGGGCGACCGGGTCCAGACGGTTTGCCGGGTAACGACGCGACATCAGGTCTTCCTGGCTCACCAGGACTTCCGGGACCACCAGGAAACGACGGACAACCAGGACGACCAGGACAATCCGGCTTGCCAGGCGCTCCAGGACAACCGGGCACCAAGACTGTCGGACGGCCCGGTTCACCGGGAGCCCCAGGACCTGTCGGACCACCAGGCGCACCAGGAAACGCCGGACGCCCAGGGGCCGACGGTCAACCCGGAGCACCAGGACAACCAGGACAAGCCGCCGAACCGGGAGTCGACGGACAACCCGGAGTGCCCGGACCACCCGGACAACCCGGTCAACCGGGAGGCGACGCCGAATATTGTCCGTGCCCTGCGCGTGCTGGCGCCGTACGTGCTGCGAAAGTTCGCGCGACGTCGGTGCGTCGCGTCACTGCCGCGCGACACAGATCAATGTCGAAGAAGCGAGTGGTCGCAGCGGCGAAGAGAGTCAAGGCGCGTCGCGTTGTCGCCGCCAAACATCGTGCCGTTCTCAAGAGACATCGTGCTGTTCAGAAATCATAAGATTGTCAATGAATCATTTTTTTTCTGGCCCATTTGTGAATAAGCTCCGCCTCCTCGCAATCTGCGGCACTTGTTTTTACTCACTTTTCCTTTAAATTCCTTTGGTAGTTTTTTTTAAAACTTTTATAATACCAGAAAATAATAAACCACGGACACCATCATGGCGGAGCGTCGTTAGCTCCAACAAATTTTCTCAAAAATGACGCAGAGAAAAACAGAAATTTGCAATTCGAAATGTCACGTTTTTATTATTTTCAAAAAGGAAAATAATAAAAATGTCTAGTTTCTCTGCGTCTCTTATGTGCGGCGTCTAATTGCAAAGAAAAAAACTACCAGAGGCATTTAAAGGAACATCAAAAAATCTTTTTAAAAAAACTGTCTAACTGACTACGCTCTCCTCGTTCTCTGCACTATTTATTTTGTTCGCTGCGAAATCGTTGTGTTCCTTTGAAAGGATACGGTGTTGTTTGCAATTTCATTTTTTCTTTTGTTTTAAGCCTTTGGACACCGCATTATAATACCAGAAAATAATAAACCACAAACACCGTCATTGCGGAGCGTCGTTAGCTCCAACTAACCTTCTCAAAAATGGCGCAGAAAAAAGAAACAAGAAGTTTGAAAGGTCACGTTTGTTCTTTTTTTCAAAAAGGAAAATAATAAAAATTTCTAGTTTCTCTGCGTCTCTCTTGAATAACCTCCTAAAAGCTGGTGAAAACAATGTAAAAGTCTTTATTAATATGCAGTTGTATAATACATTTTGTAAAGGGTTCGCCGGGATAGTTTTGTGTGTCTGTCATTCTGTGACATATCAGACTCGTAAAGAAGAAAAATATGGTTGTTGTCATAGGAGAGAGAGAGAGAGAGAGAGATTTATTGGTCTACAGGTTGGATAGCGAGTTCTTCCATGATTTCGGCGACTTGTTCATCATCGATTTCGGGATTGAGAGCAAAATCGACAACGAGAGCCGTGTCGCGCACCTTGTTCTCAACAGTCACATTTCTCGCCGCGGTTTCGTATCCTTCGGCGGCGACGAACACCTCGTATTGACCAGCTGGCAAGATTCGGTAGTAGTCTCCATCGGCCCCTGAAATTTGGTGAGAGTGTTGAACTTGGCCGGGTAGCTCTGACTCACATGTGGTGACGGGATGTTTGATGGGATTCTCCTGGGTTCCGTTTCTGATCCAGACGATGGCCTTGTTGATGGGTTCACCGGTCAATGCGTCGGTGACGATTCCTTTGATTCCGCTGTGCGATTTCCACACGTATTCGAAGATCGACTTTTTGTTGTCCGACCAGAATTGTGGCAATTGGGAACCGGCTGGCATCTGGAGAAATGATGTTAGGCTTAGAGATCCCTAAGGGCTAGTGAGATGTAGTCAAAATGTTGGTGACTTTCACAGGCGGTGCTTACGAAACTCCGCGTTGCCCCTTGTTTAGTGCAGGTGCGAAAGCGGAGTGTCGTAAGATAGAAACTCGATTTGAAAACTGTTTTTTTTTTAACTTTTCCGGAAAGTTTGTACGACACTCCGCTATGCCTCTTGTTTAACGAAAACAAAAGAGGAGTGTCGTTAGGTGAATACTTGATTTGAAAACTGTTTTTTTTTGTCGTTCACATGCGGTGTGTACGACACTCCGCTATGCCCCTTGTTTAGCGGAAATGTGAAAGCGGAGTGTCGTTAGGTGAGAAAATTAATTTGAATTGAAGAGTTTTTACATGGTTATTGTCTTTCACATACGGTATGTACGAAACTCCGCGTTGCCCCTTGTTTAGTGCAGGTGCGAAAGCGGAGTGTCGTAGGGAATAAATGTTTTTTGTGTTCCAAAATTGTTAAAATTGAGATTCCGATTTTGCGCGCGAGTTTGAAATTTGAAATTTTCATCAAACTAGATAGCCCATGTTACCTTTTCACAGCTCAACTCCAAAGTGATTTCCATGGCATTAGTTCCCAAATAGTTGAAATCTTGCATACCACCGGCAACCGAATACCATTTCGCACCGTTCGTAATTCCACCTTGTCTCGCAAAAGCATCCTGACTCGATCCATCACACGGCGCATGATCATTCTTGGCCATGTGCGCATGATTGTCAGCGTAGCTCGACGCCAACCATCTGAACGTTCCGTCGTCCGGCGATGCCGAATATTCGGTTTTTGCAGTCTCCGCATTTTTCGACGAATCGAACGGATAGTTGGCGACGAGATCGCCTTCGTGGAAGTTGGCCGAGAGTACGAACGGAAGTGAGAGCGTCCATTGACCGACGGCCAGGGTTTCGGGTTGATGTTGTGATTGGGAATCGTCGAACAGCGCGAGAAGATGGTCGTATTTTGGCACTTGCATTTGTTCGAGCTCGTAGAAGACGCCGTCGAGATCTGGGAAATCTCGGTTGAGATCGACTCCGTTCGCATTCGCGCGCCCTGTTAACCATTGACGTTTTGCTGGCTCCTGAAATTTGAACTTTTAGAGTGTTATAGCGGTAAAAAAAAGAAATTTTTTTCAAACCAAAAAACCTCGCGCGCGCACATAGTCTCATCACGAACACAGCGCGCCAAATTTATGATTTCAAATTTTCTTATTTTGGCGCCAAACTCCAGGGTTTTCAACACTTGTTTGTGGGCGGAGACTGGGAGAGATATGTCTCTAAACTATATAACAAGCGGAGTGTCGTTGTGTTTCAAGAACTTCAGACAAAAACCAGAAGAGCCCGATTATCATCAAAACCTTTGTTATGCGTAGGAGGTGCGTAGGATGTGTCAAAAAACCATTTCGTCATAAAATTTTTAAATTATATTAACTATCATTCGATTATCATTTTGGTATAAATAGGCTCGTTTTTCTAACAGTAACATCAACAAAAATGAGAACTCTCATTCTTCTTCTTCTCATCCTTCTCGCCGTCTTGCCAATATCCTGCAAGTTCTATCTCGACCGCAACTTTGCCGAGGGCAATGGACCTCTTCAAATTGCTCAGAAGTTGATAGACGATATTATGGTCGCTCGGAAAGCTCATAATCTTGACCTTGTTTTGTCGTTTTTTGACAAAAGTTTGAGTGTGGCGGAATATAACAACATAGCGACATATTCGGATATCGAAAAAAGACTGCGAGAACAAATTGGGACGTCACCACCAGGTGGAGAACTACTGTTCGTTGAGCAGCGAGGGATACGCGCTCTATCTCACATTCCCCTTTTTTCTCTGCACTCTCCTTTTCACACATACTCTTTTTTTTTCTTTGTGTCTTTTTCCCTCTCCCCACAGAAAAACGCGTACTCTTCGCTGCCGAACGAACAGTAAGGGTGATGTATGCTCAATTTCGAGGAGAGTACTTATTTTTCGAAATGGTTGATACGAAGGAAAGTCCTCTTAAAAAAGATTTTGTGAACGCTATTAAACACGGAGATGGATTCAAGATAACAACGATGGTATCCTCAAGCACGTGTGGTTTAGATGAAGTTGCTGACACGTCTTTTTATCAATAAACTTTTTTTCATTTTACTGTTGGCGTTTCTTGTGGGTTTTTTTCCAAAAAAAACGTTCTAAATTAAAAAAAGTTGCAATGTGCAACAAATGCGCCAACGTTTTCAACGCTGACGCGTTTGAGGTTGTTGTTTGGCGCGATCGGTGTGCAATTGCTCAGTTTAATTTTGTGTTTTTTTGAGGAGAGGTTTTCGACTCGAAATCCAATCCGTGTTTTTTGTTGCTTTGAAGCTTAGGTTGATTCCTCGACCGGCTATTACTTGTTTTACCTATTCTTTAATAAATTGTCTCAAAATCTCTCTATTGTATCGTTGTGTTTATCCAAGTGGTCTGACATTCACTAAGAAATTCCTATATCGTTCCGCGTAGCACGCACGAGACATATAACTAAAATAATAACTTTGAAAAAAGGTTTGATACGACCAAAACTCTGGGAAAAAAAAACGATTTTAGAAGGTCGATTCCGACCAAGACACACGTTTGTGGGCGGGGCCTAAATGTGGGCGGAGTCTGAAGCAACTAGCATTGATAACGAATTCGAAAAAATGTTCCAAAAATCAATATTTTTCTCTGCGTCTCGTTCAATCTCACACCTACATATTTTCCTATTCATAAGTTTCTCACAGAAGAGCAAAGTACATTCATATTGGAGACAGTGAGAGACGCAGAGTTGTCCAGCCTACCGTATTGAGAGCGAGTTCAAATCCATCGGGATTCATTGACGGCAAAATATGGATAGATGTCGAGTTGAGCAATTGCACAACATCTTTGTCGCCCTTCAACGCGCCCTGACACAAATTATCGGCGAAACGGAGCAAGAGCTCGCGACCGATTGGCTCGTTGCCGTGCATATTTCCGATGAGTTTGACTTCGGGTTTTGCTGAAAATTTAGTTTTTTTCGGAGTTTTTTGAGACGAAAAATTTGAATTTTTGGGTTTTTCAGGGCTGGAAAATTCCAAAAATCATCAAAATTTTGTTTTTTTCTGAGTTTTTGACCCGAAAAACTTGAATTTTCAGATTTTCAGGGCTACAAATTTCTAAAAACCTTCAAAATTTTGTATTTTTGTGATTTTTTGAGCCAGAAAACATGAATTTTTGGGTTTTTCAGGGCTAGAAATTTCTAAAAATCATTGAAACTTCGTATTTTTGTGATGTTTTGAGACGAAAAACTTAAATTTTTAGATTTTCGGGGCTGGAAATTTCTAAAAACATTCAAAGTTTTGTATTTTTGGGATTTTTTGACCGGGAAAATTTGAAATTCTCGATTTTCGGGGCTGGAAATACCTAAAAATCTTCGAAACTTTGTGATTTCTGTGATTTTTTGACCCGAAAAACTTGAATTTTTTGGATTTTTCTCTGATCTTACTTGGAACATGGGCTCCTGGAGTTGTGGAGAAGTGGAGAACAACAAGTGGTCGGCCTTCAACAGATTGTCCAATTTCGTAAAGTGTTGAGATCTGGAATTTTTTCGAATTTTTGACCCGGAAAACTTGAATTTTCGAAATTTTCAGACCCGGAAGTTTCCCAAAAAATCACACTTGTGATCCCTAAAAGTTCAAGAGAAAAAAGTTAAAAAAAATAGAACCCGCCCACTTCTCTCCCCACACAATAACATAATTTCCGTGACAAATTCAATTTTCGCCAAAATCTCAGTACAATTTCTCATAAGGTTATTAAAAGTACAAAGTATTACTGTAGTTTATGAGTCTAAATAGAAAATGATGTATCAAAACTACAGTAATCCGCAGAAAAATCTCCAAGTTTTTTTTGTTCTGATGAATAATTATGGAGCCAAAGCATGACAGCCTAATTCGGTGTTCAGAGCTTTTAGCGAGATAGTGTGCCGGGAAGAGAGGTGGCAGAGATTGGTGAAGTTTCGTATTTCCAGGGTTGTTTTTGTTCATCGAATATTCCTCTTTTTCTCAGGCACAAATCTTCCAGAAAATTTTTTTGGAAATTTTAACGCGAGTGCGATGGAGCGCGCTTGACCTAGCGAAGAAATTGGGGAAAATTTGAAAATTCTGAAAAACCGAAAATTTTCGGGCCGGGCTCCAAAACTTTGAGATTTAAAGTGCCGGGCCCGAAATTCTGAAGTTTCTGACATTTTTTCGGGCCCGGACCGAAAATTTTGAACTTTTCGGCCCCGAATTTCAAATTCTGAAATTTCTGATATTTTCCGGGCCCGGACCGGAAAGTTTGGATTTTTTGGGGACAAGTTTGAAAATTTTAAATTTCTGACATTTTTTCCAAGGCCCGAACCGAAAATTTTGGATTTTTCGGCTCCGAGTTTCAAATTCTGAATTTTCTGATATTTTCCGGGCCCGGACCGGAAAGTTTGGCTTTTTTTGTGGGCAAGTTTGAAAACTTGAAATTTCTCAAATATATTTTTGAAAATGAGAGAGTTAGACATTTTTTGAAACAAACATTTTCGCAGAAGAGACGCAGAGAAATAGAGAAGAATAAGACCGCACGCAACACGCAACGCAGACAACAACATTTTTGATTTTCCCGCTCAAATTTTTGGTTTCAGCTGACAAACATTTTTATCAGTAGCGAAATAGTGAGGGAACATGAGAGAATTAGACAATTTTAGATCAGTTTTCCGCAAAAGAGACGCAGAGATAGAGAAGAACCGCGCGCAACACGCAACGCAGCTACCAACACTCGCAAAACTACTCACCTCGGCACACTTTTCGTTAATCTCGGCCAACTTTGCCTCCATCTCATCCTGTCCATGATAATGCTGCCATTTCTTATCCTCCTCGCTCAATCCGCCGCCACCGAATCCCAAAAAAGCCTGGGCCGAGCCCAGAAAACACAAAAATCCCACGACTACGACGCGTGGCGACAACAACATGATTGTCGAAGAATGAGAGTGAAAAAAGAAGAAGAAGCAGCAGCTGAAAATAAGTGGGTGGAGAAAAGAGCGCGAGGATTTGGATCGATATGCTGGTGCGCGAATGTTGAGGGGAAAAAAAACGACGACGTCGACGAAAAAAAAAGAGAAGGAGCAAAAAATGACGTATGTTAGTGTGTGTGTGTGTGTGTGTGGATGACAAAAAAAGAAAATGAAAAAATATATGGATAATTGGTATTTTTGAGATGAGCTTGCTCATTAAAAAACACTGCCATTAGTTTAACAAAGCGGAGTGTCGTTGTTTCTAGAAAAGAATAGAAAAACTGTCACTTGTTTAGTGAGCGGAGTGTCGTTTAATTCCAATAAATAAGAAAACTGCTATCAACTTATTGATCGGAGCGTCGTTGTTTCATGATTAAAAACAACACTGCCATTTTTTTAACAAAGCGTAGTGTCGTTGTTTTTCGTTAGACAAGAGAGATGACACGTGTTTAGCGAGCGGAGTGTCGTTGTTTTCAAGATTTTTGAACAACTTGAGTGAGTGTAACTTGTTTAACCAGCGGAGTGTCGTTGTTTCATGATTAAAAAGAACACTGTCATTTGTTTAACAAAGCGGAGTGTCGTTGTTTCACGATAAAAAGTTAACTACCTCCTGTTTAACGAGCGGAGTGTCGTTGTTATCAAGATTTTTGCACAAAATGGATAAGTTTAACTTGTCTAGAAAGCGGAGTGTCGTTGTTTTTCTGGAAAAACTCAGCCGCGCGCCGGAAAGAGAGTACGAGACGCAGAGTTTTTGATTCGTGATTTTTTAATCCTTGAAAAGTTCATATTTTTGCTAACAAATGCATGGATTAATCGCTCGCTTCAACAAATCTTTTCATTTTAACAAATACATTTTTCAAGCTGACGAAAAAAAGAAAGAAAAATGCTCAAAATCGATAATGAGGGTTAGGTTTTAATTTCCTTGTTTGTTGATAAGAGTTTTTTTCGTCAAAATTGTCTTCGCCGTAGAATGAGTGGAATTCTGTTCGATGGTTTTGTTACGAATTTTTAACAGGTGTCCTACTGTTTTGGGGGCGGAGCCTAACAAGAGATGTTGAAACGGTCACTTGTTTAACAAGTGGAATGTCGTTGTATTTCAAGAATTTCAGACAAAACCAGAAAAGTGTCACTTGTTTAACAAACGGAGTGTCGTTGATTTTTCTTCAAAAATTTTGCTATGCGTAGGAGGTGCGTAGGATGTGTCAAAAAACCATTTCTTCATAAAATTTTGAAAATTATATTAACTATCATTCGATTATCATTTTGGTATAAATAGGCTGGTTTTTCTAACAGTAACATCAACAAAAATGAGAACTCTCATTCTTCTTCTTCTCATCCTTCTCGCCGTCTTGCCAATCTCCTGCAAGTTCTATCTCGACCGCAACTTTGCCGAGGGCGATGGACCTCTTCAAATTGCTCAGAAGTTGATGAACGGAATTTCTTACGATCAGTATATTTTTGATGTTGACCTCTTCCTATCGTTTTATGACAAGAGTTTTAGTCTTGTGCTATGTGAAGGCACAATGACATATTCTGATTTCGAATGGCAATCGCGACAAGAGCCTAAACCGTCAAAAACAACCTATGAAGAACGAAAGGTGAAGGAGGATGCTTACATCCGAGGAGAATACTTGTACTTCGAAGTATTTCATACAGCAAGTGACATCACTGATTCAATCATCGCTGTTAAAACCGGAGAAGGATTCAAGATAACCAAATATAGAGTCGGAGGTTGTTTAAATAAGTTTTTGGCAAACATTTTTACTAATAAATGTGTTTCATTTTTCAAGAAAAACGAACGTGGCCTAGAAAACCAAAATTTTCTGTACTCACAAAATGCGGAAGAAATTTGGAAGAACTGACATGGCCTAGAAAACCAAAATTTTCGGCAAAAATATTTTTTTGATCTGAAAAAATGAAGCAACCGTGTTTCAAATTTTTTTTTCCTGACCCTAAGTTTTGAAAAACCCGAAAATGGCCTAGAAAACCAAACAGCCTGGGCCAAAAATTTAAAATTGTGTGACTTTTTCTCAGAGTTTCTCATTTTCAAGTTATATTTCGTCCGGTATTTTTTTGCTCTCGAACAAAATGAAATTTTTCTAAAACACAATTAGAAAAAAAAATCGAGTTTCTGATATTGTTCTTTCAACAAAATGTGTTTATATATTTACATGAAAATTATGAAACATGACAGATAAGATTTTGTTCATCTAGCCGAAATCCTTTGACTTTGGCGCATTTATAATGTGTAAAACATCCCCTTTTGTTCAGAATAGGTACAGCTGCACCGGTTTTTCGACAAACATCACAGTGTTGACTCCAAAATTGATCCATATGCGAGTCGAGATTTTCCAACGTGTTACCAGACATATGAATATTTGGAGCCCAAAGAATACATTCGCCATGAAACCAAACTTCTAAATTGGCTGTTTTTTTGGCATGCTGAAAAAAGGATGTAATTGATTGATTGATTGATATTTGATGAGTCATTCACCGGTTTTTTTGCTAAGAATGTTGGCCAATTTTTTGTGATTGGATAGTTTTCTAAATAATATGGACCGAATAGTTCGCCAAGCGATTCGCGTTGCACACCATCATGACAAAACGCGCAAACATAGGCTGATTCGACAAATTCTTCCTTCGGTTCCCATTGAAAAATGCGATTTTGATGATTTTCGAGAGCTCGCGAAACTGCTGAATCGTGATTTTCAGAATTTTTTATTATCGCCGCTCCGGTTGACGTTGTTTGAAATGTGGGTACTGTATCAGGTCAAAAGTACAACCCTCGTCTACCAGCCCTCGAATGTTTAACCCTTGTCACTTTGTACTACCCTCGACTATGATTAACCCTCGAACTTGTTCAACCCTCAACCTCATTTGTTCAACCCTCGAACTTTTTTTTCTGATCAACCCTCGAACTTTTTTTCGAACAACCCTCGAACTTTTTTTCGAACAACCCTCGAACTTTTTTTCGAACAACCCTCGAACTTTTTTTTTCTGATCAACCCTCGAACTTTTTTTTCTGATCAACCCTCGAACTTTTTTTGAGCAACCCTCGAAGGCAATAATTTTTTAAACTTCGTTTTGAAGCTTGAGAACTGTCGTTTCTCGTTGTCAGGGTTGAGTTTTTCGAGGTATACGATGAAACCAAAAAATGATCAAATTTTTTTCGGTTAGTTTCTACTTGAAAAATGGAAAACGTTCGCCTAGTCTCGGAGTGAATATCAAAATGGTAGTTATTCCACACGTTAATTGAATTACGTGTTTTCGTGTAGGTCACGTAAAAATTGAGAACCCGCGATTTTGGAAACGGGGGAACCAAACGAATTAGAAGCGACCAAGACTCAGATTTTCTAATCTGACAAGACGAAAGAACGGAAGACTGAAACGAGAAATAAACAAAATTGTGATCTCATGAAAAAAATAGCCTGGTGAGCTTACAGAAACAATAGAAATTTAAAAGTTCTTTATTTGAAAATATTAACATTTCAATAATCCGGCAATCGATTGAAGTAGACCTGTGTTGATGATGATTTTGGCAGAAATCCAACATTTCGAGGTGAATCTGTAAACAACGATATTTTTCAAAATTGATTATCTTCGAAGTTATATGTGATAGAACAATGGGAAATTCCAAACAATTCGGGGTTTATGGTTTTAGGCATTGTCAGGCCTGTGCGAGTTTCTGCTCATAGTGTGTCACAAGAGGGAACCGAAAAGTTTCGAGTAAGTTTGTCACTGTGAATGACGACCAAAAAAAACGGAAAAATAGGGAGAAGTGCCAAAATCCGACAAAATTTGAAAGAAATATGTATTTTTCAGGTATGCATTGAAATCTGAGAAAAACAACTCAAAATGAAACTTTCAAGCTCTCTTCGCATACCTGAGGTGAAAAAGTACCGTGACATTTTTCAAGTTTTTTTTCACAATTTCCCCGGTGCTTTTTTACACGAAAAACTAAGTGATTAAAATAAAAAAAATACTGTATAAGCTTTTTGCTTCAAACTTTCGCTTCGTGACGTAAATCATTTATGATAACTACCTCGACCAGAACGTGGAATTCCATAGAGCACATTTCAAGTATACTAAAATTACACAGTAATTCAGACAGCACAAAACTTTTCAAAATTTTTTGTGTGAAAAATCACCGAGGGCATTCTGAAAATAAGGATGTTCGACATTTTCGGTCGAGCTTTGTTTCAAGACTGTTTCAACGATCAAAAGTTAAAAAAAAACTTACATAGTTATGTTTTACTCAACAATCGCTTCAAAATTCTTCGAAATCTCTACCCATCATTCACTGAATTGTTGATTTGATGATGGCCCATTTGTCCTCCAAGCACAGATCTGGAAAAAAACAATAATCAAGAGAAAGCAAAACAACTAGAACATGAAGAGAAAAAAATGTACATTAAAATAAAAAATTTCACCTAATCTCTCGAAAACAGTTGAATCTCGCCGATATTCAAAAAAGTCAATACTGACTGAAAAATTTATAACACAGTATTGAGAAGAACTTTCTTAAACATACATGGCGTAAAGAAGTACAAAACTTTCTTGATATTTTTGTCACTGAAAAAAAAGCGAAAATAACCCCTTTCCGTGAAAATTTTCCTTGTCCAAAATGTCGCTGTGAAACAAGTTTTAATTTTTTGTCACGGTACAACATTCCCACTTACGCCAGGTATGCTCTAAAAATATAACAATCATCATCGATTGAAGCCTGATTTGATAAAAAAATAATCGCATGGAATGCCTAAAAATTGAAATATCCCATGAAAAACCAAGTTTCTGAGAAACTTAAACTTAGGAGAGAATTGAAGAGACACTTTTGGTTTGTGACCAAAAAAAATAAGTTGAAATTGGTGTTTATTTCAATGAAAATAGGCCAAACAACCAAAAAAAAAAAGAAAAAAAACGTTAAATTATCTGGCAACTAGCCAACAGTTGAACGGAAATACTATCTCATTTGTCCTACATGTTTGGCGGGAATTCAAATGTTTGTTTTTTTCTTTTTTTTTCGCTGTTTGTTTTTTTTCGGTTGAGTAAGTGAATATTGAATGAAAAGAAGCAGTTTTTGAGTGATATCAGTTGAAAGAAGGAATTTTAGAAAAACGTTGATATGAAGTAGTTTCCGAAGATATCTCGAATGAGAATTTGAGTTGTTGTAATGGGTTTTCGATATGATGTTGATTTTTCTGGTGATATATAGAAAAAGAATGTGATGAAAATAACCTAGTAATGTCACGAAAGATGACAAAATAACGGAAACTCTTTCAAATATTATACATTTGTGTTAGTGAACTCCTGTATTTTACCTATATTGCGAAATAATTCCGTGAAGTTGTTTCCTTCCTGACTTTTTGATGCGAGGATGTTTTCTTCAATGTAAAAAAGAAAAGTTAACCAGCCATTGAAAAATTCCTATGATGAGTTTCGTAATTTTAAACCAATACATCAAAGGGGGATGGGAGCTGAAAATCTCGAGAGAATGTGAGCAGGAAAAATTTCACAACTGTGTAGAATTTGGAAGAAGACAACGCTAGGTTCAAGTTGATGTCAAAGAAGATGGAGTTAATCCGGTAGTCTCAAACTTGGAAAAAAAAATTGGGACCATGGTCCCAATAAGGGCTGGTCGGCATTAAAATGTTTAGAATGTCGACTTTCGTGTCTACTTTTTTCTCATGCCGACTTTTCTTCGGCATTCATGTCGAAAAATTCACACATCGGTACCAGAGTTGCGCGGAAGTGCTTTTTTGGAATTCCAGAAGTTGGAAGTAAACTTAATTTCACGGAAGTCGGAAGCCGGAAACTTTAAAGTCTGGAAGACGGAAAGTGGAAACTCAAACTTTGACTTCATTTCACTATCAAAAACAGTACTTTTTTGCGCAAAACTCCATGGAAAAGTAATTTTTCTTACAAACATGTATTGTCAATCCGAAAAAAGTTGACCACTGGAAGAGTGAATTTGTGGTCGTCGAAACTACCGTATAGGGTGATAGATCAAAAATAATTTTTTGAGTCTGAAAATTTAACTCTCGTAAAACAGTTGTACTCCGGCCAAATGGTGCTAGAAAAGTTTGTAAAAATTATAAATAATGTTCAAACTTTGTATGACTTTTCGATTCTTCTGAATTTCCTCTCAAAATTCAGTACTAAAATTGTTTGTATTTTTCAGGCGTACAAAGTTCATTTTTGATCTACCTTTTTTTATTTATGCTATACGGTAGCGGGTTTCTCTTCCATTCTAAAATTTTCGGATTGACAGTAACGTACATTTTTTTTTCAAACAGCCAAAATTCGGTTTCTATTTTTCTGAAAATTAACTTCCGGAATAATTTTGCCGGGAACAAAAATTCCCGAATGTCGAGAATTCCGAAAAGCGCGGAATTCGAAATTCTGCGCAAACTCTGATAGGTACCACGAGCCCTAATGATAATATCATGCAGGAAAGAGATTGTATCCTGAAGGCCCGGCCCGAAAATCACGAACCGACCGGGCTTTTCCGTTTTCCGATTGGCCAAAAAAAGCCCGGGCAGGGCTAGCCGATATAATCGTGCATCCGGCGGGACTAAGAGAGACCGAATCCCACTTCTGATAATCCATGTACTATATCTGATTCTACGTGTCTAAAAAGTCAGAAAATTTACTTGTCACACTTTTGAAGAATTTTTTTATATTTTCGCTGCTGAAATCTCAATCTACAGTCACAATTGTGAGTCGGACCAGACTTTTGATTAGGCAAAAAACAAAAACCCTGGCCCGGCCCGACCAGACCCATAAACTTCGCGCCGGGCGAAGTTAAGTTTCATCAGCCGAAACTTATTATCAACCAGATGTTCACTTACTTTTTTTCGTTTTTAAGAATAGTTCCTGGAAAGTTGTAATTTCAAATCCTCTCTAACTGAATACCAAAAAGTAATAAATTATTCAATATTCTGACAAATTTTTTCTAATTTTCATGATTTTGGGGGTTAGTCTGAAAAAGTTCTGAAATTTCCGGTTTTTCCGAAAAATAAAGTCGGAATAAAAGCCGGAACCATTTTTCTCCGAATAATTTTTCGGAACTAACATAAACTTCGGTTGCGAATGTTCCGAAAAGTCGGTTCCGCCCAAGCCTGTTGCAGACGTAGTCCTTTTTTTGCCCATTAAAAAAACTCTGACCCAGAAAAATTTTTAGATGTCAAATTCTCAGAGGAAAATGTATGTTTTTGATATTTAAGTAGCGAGCATTAGCTATAGCTACTTTTCCAAAGTTTCGGCGGGCGCGTTGCGGCAAATTTTTTGAGAAGTACTATTTCACATACTCGGGATAATTGTAAACAGTGGATCAAAGTTATTCCCGATTTTTTGAAAACCAGGCTTGATCGGAAACTCCAACTTTTTTTTGGAGAATCTTTCGACTTTAAAAGTCGGAAAAAAATCTCGTCAGAAAAATGAGAAAAAAGTAGACACGAAGTTTCCGGCTTCGGACTTCCGTGAAATTAAGTTTACTTCCAACTTCTGGAATTCCAAAAAAGCACTTCCGCGCAACTCTGGTACCGATGTGTGAATTTTTCGACATGAATGCCGAAGAAAAGTCGGCATGAGAAAAAAGTAGACACGAAAGTCGACATTCTAAACATTTTAATGCCGACCAGCCCTTATTGGGACCATGGTCCCAATTTTTTTTTCCAAGTTTGAGACTACCGGATTAACTCCATCTTCTTTGACATCAACTTGAACCTAGCGTTGTCTTCTTCCAAATTCTACACAGTTGTGAAATTTTTCCTGCTCACATTCTCTCGAGATTTTCAGCTCCCATCCCCCTTTGATGTATTGGTTTAAAATTACGAAACTCATCATAGGAATTTTTCAATGGCTGGTTAACTTTTCTTTTTTACATTGAAGAAAACATCCTCGCATCAAAAAGTCAGGAAGGAAACAACTTCACGGAATTATTTCGCAATATAGGTAAAATACAGGAGTTCACTAACACAAATGTATAATATTTGAAAGAGTTTCCGTTATTTTGTCATCTTTCGTGACATTACTAGGTTATTTTCATCACATTCTTTTTCTATATATCACCAGAAAAATCAACATCATATCGAAAACCCATTACAACAACTCAAATTCTCATTCGAGATATCTTCGGAAACTACTTCATATCAACGTTTTTCTAAAATTCCTTCTTTCAACTGATATCACTCAAAAACTGCTTCTTTTCATTCAATATTCACTTACTCAACCGAAAAAAAACAAACAGCGAAAAAAAAAGAAAAAAACAAACATTTGAATTCCCGCCAAACATGTAGGACAAATGAGATAGTATTTCCGTTCAACTCTAGCCAACACACAAAAAAACATCGTACCAGAGACCGCCTGCACATCAAACTGCAGTTGGCTAATTGCCAGTGTTTTTTTTTTCACGAATTTGTTTTTCTTTTTTGGTTGTTTGACCTATTTTCACTGAAATAAACACTAATTTTCAACTCGTTTTTTGGTCACAAGCCAAATGTGTCTTCTTCAATTATCTCCCAAGTTTACGCTTCCCAGAAACTTGGTTTTTCATCGGCTATTTCAATTTTTGGGCCTTCCATGCGATTAGTTTTTTTTTCTATCAAAATAGGCTTCAATTGATGATGATTGTTATAATTTTAGAGCATACCTGGCGTAAGAGGGAATGATGTACCGTGACAAAAAATTAAAACTTTTTTCACAGCGATATTTTGAACAAGGAAAATTTTCACGGAAAGGGAAAATTTTATATCATAAATAACGTATTTTCAGAGACAAACTTTTATTTTCGCATTTTTTTCACAGTGACAAAAATATCAAGAAAGTTTTGTACTTCTTTACGCCATGTATGTTTAAGAAAGTTCTTCTCAATACTGTGTTATAAATTTTTCAGTCAGTATTGACTTTTTTGAATATCGGCGAGATTCAACTGTTTTCGAGAGATTAGGTGAAATTTTTTATTTTAATGTAAATTTTTTTCTCTTCATGTTCTAGTTGTTTTGCTTTCTCTTGATTATTGTTTTTTTTTCCAGATCTGTGCTTGGAGGACAAATGGGGCATCATCAAATCAACAATTCAATGAATGATGGGTAGAGATTTCGAAGAAGTTTGAAGCGATCGTTGAACAAAACATGACTATGTAAGTTTTTTTTTTTAACTTTTGATCAGTAAAACAGTTTTGAAACATAGCTCGACCGAAGACGTTGAACATCCTCATTTTCAGAGTGCCCCTGTGATTTTTCAAACAAAAATTTTTGAGAAGTTTTGTTTTTGTGCCATAGAGAGTACCAAAATTTTTCTAAAGTTTTGTCACTGTGCAAATCTCGGACAAATATTTTTGTTATTCTGAATAACATTCAAATAACAGAAAAAATTGCTTTAAAGTTTTCAAAATTTGAATGCAACGAAGCGAAATTTAAAAAAAAACGCTTACAAAGCAGTATTCAAAAAAGCACAAAAATGTTTCGAAATTTTGTGTAAAAAATCACCGAGGGCATTGTGAAAATAAGAATTTCCACGTTTTGTCCGAGCTATGAGGAAGCTCAAAATTTTTTTTTGAGTTTTTTTCCTGAGAACTCAATAGTATTTAACTATAAAAAAGTTCGGAATTTTGAAAGAAGGGCGATTATTTTCATTGTGAATTTTCCATAAGTTTGTTTTTTTTTCGAAAAAACTAGAGTTAACTTGTTTTTTGAGATAGAGTTATCTATGAACCATATCTGTCACAAGAAAAAGTACCGTGCATACCTCGGCAGAATTGTGGAATTCCACGTAGCACATTTCGAAAACCCGGAATTTTACACAATAATTCAGACAGCACAAAAATTTTCTGTTAGTTTTGTGTGGAAAATTACAGAGCACATTTTGAAAGTCAGGACATTCCATAATTTTAGCCGAGCTATGGTACCGTGACTTTTTTTTGACAAAAAATTACACGATCAATGTGCTTGGACATAGCCACGAAAACAGAAAAATACATATTTCTTTCAAATTTTGTCGGATTTTGGCACTTCTCCCTATTTTTCCGTTTTTTTTTTGGTCGTCATTCACAGTGACAAACTTACTCGAAACTTTTCGGTTCCCTCTTGTGACACACTATGAGCAGAAACTCGCACAGGCCTGACAATTCCTAAAACCATAAACCCCGAATTGTTTGGAATTTCCCATTGTTCTATCACATATAACTTCGAAGATAATCAATTTTGAAAAATATCGTTGTTTACAGATTCACCTCGAAATGTTGGATTTCTGCCAAAATCATCATCAACACAGGTCTACTTCAATCGATTGCCGGATTATTGAAATGTTAATATTTTCAAATAAAGAACTTTTAAATTTCTATTGTTTCTGTAAGCTCACCAGGCTATTTTTTTCATGAGATCACAATTTTGTTTATTTCTCGTTTCAGTCTTCCGTTCTTTCGTCTTGTCAGATTAGAAAATCTGAGTCTTGGTCGCTTCTAATTCGTTTGGTCCCCCCGTTTCCAAAATCGCGGGTTCTCAATTTTTACGTGACCTACACGAAAACACGTAATTCAATTAACGTGTGGAATAACTACCATTTTGATATTCACTCCGAGACTAGGCGAACGTTTTCCATTTTTCAAGTAGAAACTAACCGAAAAAAAATTTGATCATTTTTTGGTTTCATCGTATACCTCGAAAAACTTAACCCTGACAACGAGAAACGACAGTTCTCAAGCTTCAAAACGAAGTTTGAAAAATTATTGCCTTCGAGGGTTGCTCAAAAAAAGTTCGAGGGTTGAACAAAAAAAAGTTCGAGGGTTGAACAAAAAAAAGTTCGAGGGTTGATCAGAAAAAAAGTTCGAGGGTTGAACAAAAAAAGTTCGAGGGTTGTTCGAAAAAAAATTCGAGGGTTGATCAGAAAAAAAGTTCGAGGGTTGAACAAAAAAAGTTCGAGGGTTGTTCGAAAAAAAATTCGAGGGTTGATCAGAAAAAAAAGTTCGAGGGTTGAACAAAGGAGGTTGAGGGTTGAACAAGTTCGAGGGTTAATCATAGTCGAGGGTAGTACAAAGTGACAAGGGTTAAACATTCGAGGGCTGGTAGACGAGGGTTGTACTTTTGACCACTGTATCAGTGAGCTTTTTGACCTTGAATTTTTTCGACAAACTATTCGCCACGCTCTTACTCTTGTTATCTGGAAAAAACCGGAAAACTTTGATTTTGCAAATTTACAACTCACATTCTTCTTCATTCTCCAATGCTTGTTTCCCGACTTTTCTTCGTTTAGCAGACGGTTTGGTCATTTATGGAAAATTTTGAAAATAAAAAAACGCTGTTTTCCGAGAGAAGTTCAAAGCTCGCGTGGTAGAAGAAACCAACTCGGCCAGCTTCATTTGTTTTTATTTGCTTTTCATGACTCGCGCACTAATAGGTTGCGAAACTTTGATTTTTCCACATAGGAGGATTTTCATTGCTTCTATAATTATTGCGCGATGTTGTTAAAGTCGGTGACAAGTTTTAATTTCATAATAAAAAGAAGTAGAGGAATGGCCTAGGATCCGACACTTACAGTTTTTTATTTTTATTTTTTTCCAAGTTTTGTTGTGAGAAACCTAGCTTTTGAAAGGAAATTTAAGTTATAGGTAAATGCCATCACCAACTTTGCGATACGCTATCGCCCAATATAGCTTCGATGACACAACATTTGCCGAACAAAAACCAACAACATCAGAAGTGATCATAAATTTAGACCTATTGATTGGCGATCGTCTATGTATATGTGGCGAATTCGAAGGTTGGGGCTATGGTAAAAAATTCGATGACGCCAAGGACGAATTCGGCGTATTTCCACTGTCATGTGTCAAATTTGTGGATCAACCCCTAATCGCCTCAACCAGTGACGGCCTAATGATCGGTACCGAAATCGAGCGAGTCGCCAATGAATGGTGGTCGAAGATCAAAGAATTGTTGATAACAAGTACCGAGATTTTTGGATTTGAAGACTTGATGGATTCATTTAACGAAATGCTAGTGATAAAGAGGAAAATTGAAAGCGGTAAGCTTTGAATTTTTGCAAAAAGTTTGAAATAAAATTTTCCTTCGACATGTCATTTTAACAACTTAGACTTTTGTCATAGAACTTTTTTCTACTCAAAAAAACACAAGTTTTTTTTCTAAAATTAACAAAAAAAATAAGTCTTGAGCAAGCTCCGAGTTCGTGAAAACTGAAAATCATTTTTCTAGGCCACGGGAAAAAATCTGATGGTTTATAGAACCAAATTTCTGGATTTTTAGTTTTTTACCGTAAATTTTTTTTAAAATAAAAACATGTCTGTCGGAAAAAATTGAGATATAGAATTCGTCCAAGGCTCGAAGAAATCTTCAGTTTTCTTCCTGAAAAATTTTCTGAAAAAAAATTTAAAAATAATATTCACATTTTCTAGTTTTCGCCGCGTGACCTATACAATTTTTTGTTTCTGAAAAAATTTCAAATCTTCAGTTATTTCTTCCAAATAATATTCTAGGTTTTCGAAACGACATCAGTCTCCGGCTCAAAACTCTCAACAATCTACAAAAGTGTTGTCATTTATCACACCGACAAACCGCAATGGACTGAACCCATCAAACTGATCCTGCCAACATCGGCCTCTCATGATGTCTACTTGAGAATATTGTTCTATTCGAGAAAAGCGTATGATAAGAATAAAACGGAGAAGGGACCGTTTGCAATTGCTTTTATTCAACTGATTCATAATGCTGCATTGATTAGTGATTCGGAACATGAGTTGTTGGTTTATAAGGTGGGTTTTTTTTAGATTGGGTGGAACAAAAATCGGAGATTTTCGAGATTTTTAGACCATTTTCTTGATTTTTACGTAATTTTGCAAATTTGTAGGTTATTTTCTGGTTTTCTAGGTCATTTTTTTGAATTTCTAGACCAAATTATCAGTATCTAAGCCACATTTCAGCATTTTCAGACTCTTGGGCCATGTTTTGGTTTTCTAGGTCATTTTTGGATTTCTAGGCCATGTTTTGGTTTTTCTAGGTCATATCTCTGAATTTCTAGGCCATAATTCAGCATTTATAGATTTCTAGGCTATTTTTCACCGTTTTTAAATTTCTAAGCCATTTTGTGTTTCTACGCATTTTTTTGTATTTCTAAATCATTAAAAAAATTTTACAGGCCATGTTTTGGTTTTCTAGGCCATTTTTTTTGGATTTCTAGACCATAATTAAAAATTTTTGACTTTCCATGCAATTTTTTGAATTTTTGGGTCATATTTTGTTTTCTAAGTCATTTTTCTGAATTTCTAGGCCATTTTTTCAACGTTTTTTTTTCTGAAAATTCCAAAAGGTCTGAAAAAAAGTACTCTAACATTTTGATTATCAGATCGAACTGAAGAAAACTGCGACACAAATCGTTCTCAAATGAGATACTCCGTTCTTTCATTATCTTCTACCTGTTTGACAGCACCTTCGAGAAGGTTTAGGTGTGACCAAATTCGTCGAGTTATCTTACAGATTGACCACTCTCTCTTTTTCCTTCAGTTCTCTCAATTTGTGATACCTTCACCCTGGTAATTTCTCTTTCTCTTTGTGTGGCCTTCTTTTCTCTTCCTCACTTTGACCAAGCACAATCACACATTTGCCCGAGTTGAACTAAACACACGCGACGCGACACGCAAACTAGAGGGGAAGGCAGAGACGCGTGTGCAGAGACGCAGAGGAAAGCAAGAAACTGCCAACATCGCATTCTTGCACTAACCTTTGTGAATAGGAAAGAGACCTTTTTTTCGTCTGTAGTTCGCATAGTTTTCGTGATTTTCCATCTATGATAATCATTGTTTTTATTTTATTTTTCAGTTCCACAACAATGGAAATAGGTTTGCTTCTCCTTCTTCAAGATCAAAACGGAGTATCCCATCGTCAGAAGCCAATAACATTCACTGATGAGGTTTTTTAACAATCATATTCTAACTAATTTGAATGTTTGTTTTAGACGACAATCAAAGAGTTGAGCGAGGCAATCAATTCCTTTTGGTTTATTCATCAAAATTATCAAGAATTATATCACAACGGGAAGCAGATTTTATCGCTAAAGTCTACATTAAAACAAATTGGTGTGAAGGACGACGACGAGATTGTGATCGTAAGTGTTTTTATTATTATTTTTGTTCATTTAGCATTACTAAGCCAAAATTATATTAAAGGTTTTTTATTGGATATACGTAGATCTTTTCATTTGTAAATTTGACGATTTTTGAGATTCAAAAAGTGCTTAATTTTTATATACATAGCTAGCGGATTCTGTAAAATTGCTCTCGAGTTGAATAAAATTAGTAAAATTGTTAATTTTCAGAAACATTCTGAACTTTCACGGTGGACTGCGTACAAAAAATGTCTGGATTTGGTGCTAAAGAAGACCGATGACAAAAAAGCAAATGCAAGAGATGCTGTCAGACATCACGAACTTCTGATGAAATGTGGATTCTTCGATGCCTACCTTCAATTCGACGACTATCGAAAACAAAAACATTCTAAAGTCGCCTCTTGGACCGATGGGGACATCAATTTGATTCGTGATGCGACAGAACAATACTTCCGCCGTCTTCATGATCTGAAGAGAGGAAGCCAAGAATCCGATTTTATTTGCAACTTCGAAGACAAAGATCTCGAATTAGGAGGCAGATCTACTAGTACACTGGCATTTGTTCGGATCCATGGCGAAGACTTCGTTTCGAAGTACTACATCAAGTATGTTTTCGATTCATTCATTCAAGTTTTTTTCCTATTTTATTTTTATCGAAATCAAGATTGATCTAAAATGTTCAGATGTCACCATTTTGGACCAAAAGGCACAAGCTCGGGCCAGCCTCCGGACATCAACGAACTATACTGCTACAAGCTGTTGGAGCTGATCGGCGTCGGACCAACATGCCACATTGTTCCACCCATCATCACTACTGGAACAAAAACAAGCGTGTAAGGATATATACATATTAGTAACAAGTAGCAATATAGTATAGAAAGTGACATACATACCTATGCATTTGTAGGTACATTGCTACAAAATGGGACGACAATTTTAAACTCATGGAGCACGTTATCCAAGAGAATTGTCTTACCGCTGATTTAGCCGTGCAGCTGGTTTTGCTGCGGGTGTTATTATTTATTTCTGATCTTCATCTACAAAACTGCGGTTTGTTTCAAAGTCTGAAAACCTGAATATTATTGATTTATTAATTTCAGGGGTCTGGAAAGGGACCAATAACATTGCGATTGTTGACTTCGCACCGGAAAATGAGATTACAGTTCATGATGACATCAAAGCCCAACTGTTTACAACTTTTCCACATTCAAGATGGAAAGAAGAGTTCAAAGCAGTGAAACATAAATTGGACGACAACTCATGGTTGAAGATCGCCAAACAGAATTTGGATAAGTGGGGTTTGTCTCGTAAGATCGAACTGGCTCAAGAACAACTCGATCCCACAAAAGACGTTTTAAAAGGAATGGAACTTGGCTTTAAGAAGCGGAAATTATGCTATAGTCCCACAGATCAACTGAAGCAATACGTCGATATATTGAACAAGAATTTAGAAAATCTTCAAATTGTTTTGAATTCCACTGTTCACTAATGGGGTTATTCAGTTGAAAAAAAGTATGTTAAAATAACATAAAATAACACAAAAAACTTATTCAAGTGATGTCGAAATATGTCGAAAAATGACGAAAAATTACAGTACCTGGCCTATTTTTCGACATGCACAAAGCGCTCGTAAATCAAGAAAAATGTCTCATCGCGCCGAGACACAAACAATTTAAATACGTATGCGCCTTTCGCATTACTATTTTTGAATCATTTCAGCCTATTTTTTGAAAAAAAGACGCATCCTCATTTGAATTGTTTGGGTCTCGGCACGATGAGACATTTTTCTTGATTTACGAGCGCTTTGTGCATGTCGAAAAATAGGCCAGGTACTGTAATTTTTCGTCATTTTTCGACATATTTCGACATCACTTGAATAAGTTTTTTGTGTTATTTTATGTTATTTTAACATACTTTTTTTCAACTGAATAACCCCATAAGCGGTCGGTTTTTCGCTGAAAAAATTTTTTAGAAAAAATGTTTGAAAAAAAGACAAAAAACCATGCCGCAGATAAAAATGGGCGTGGCTTGTTTTTCAAAAACTTAAACTTTGAGTTTCTTTTTCCGAAAATCAAAAATTTTACAAAAAAAAACCATGCCGCGGATAAATATGGGCGGAGCTTGTTTTGATGCTAAAGTTTTAGATATATATATATTTTCAAATTTAGCAATTAAAAAAAAATTCCATGCCGCAGACAAAAATGGGCGGAGCTTGGTTTTTTTTTCTCGAGAATCAAAATTTTTTTCGTAAATTAAAAATTACTGTAATTTGAATTTTTGTCTAAAAATTAGTGGCTCTAAAAAATTGTTCGTCACCCCTCCAAAAAATACTCTTCCAGAAGAACAACGCCATCCACAAGCTGCCAAAAAATTGGAGTCGTATCTCAAAAAATTTTCGTTTACATCAGCCGCTCTGTGAGTTTTTTTTTCATCATCAAATTGTCCCTGAAAAAATGTTGAAATTTCAGAAAAATTCTGAAATGCCTGAACGAGTGTGTTGTAAATGAGTTCGAAGAGAGCAATGAGCAGGCGAGAAAACCGTTCAAAGTTATGGGAAGCCTTTTCAAAATTGTTGTCGCTTCGCGAAAAAGTGGAATAAGGTGAGGAAGAAATCGGGCTTGAGAGTACTGTAGAATTTCATTTTATTATCTTAAAATGCCCTGAAGTAGCCTAATTTTTTGACTGAAAGGAGTACTGTAGTTTTGATTTTTGATCGGAAAGGTACTGTAGTTTGACTCGTAGGGACTTTGACTACTTATTCATCATTTTTTGGAATCAAGAAGTACTGTAGTTTCAGTTTTCAGGACCTGAAATCTCATTTGTCAAAATTTCCGGCCTCAAAATTACTGTAGTTTTCGGGTCCAAAATTTTAGTCACGGTAAAAAAAACCCTAAAACTTCGTTGCGAGACCAAAAAATTTTTCATAATTTTTTTTCAAATCTCGATCAAAAGTGTACCCAATTTTCTAATTTGTGAAATTTCTTCAAATTTTCACAAACCGCCAATAGTCTTCGTGGCGAGACCATAAGAGAACGTAAAAACTCTGACAAAAATCATAAAAATTTTCTTGGTGAGACCAAGAATTTTCTAATGAAAATTATTATGTGAAAATTCGGTACTTTTCCTTCTTTTTTAGGCTTGTCCAATCTGATATGTTCTGAAATAAGTGTTACATTTTGTGGGGGAGATAGTGTAGTGGTGGGGGGAGATAGTGTAGTGGTGGGGGAGATAGTGTAGTGGTAGTGGTGGCTGCTCACAATCTCAAGGTCCCGCTCGGGAGTAAAACCGCAGAATTGGCGCATTTGTGCGGCGGCGCACTCGCAGCGCAGAAATGCGGCAATCTTTGGAAAGGCTGGTTTTTTGTTCATCGTTAAAATCACTTCTACGAAAAGGGGTTGCCGCCGATATTCTTACTGTAAAGGTTAGTTTTTTTTTTTACTTTGGAAACAAAATTTCAGAAAAACCAAGAATTTACTATTTTCTAAACGTTCTCAAAAACAATAATGATATTTTTATTTTCAGTGTTGATTTGGCTCGATCATTTTGTCTCGATTCGTCAGGTTTATTGGTTGTCGAATCAATATGAAGGAAGCTTCATTAAGTGGCACTACAGTAGCCGTTGATGGTAATACAGATCAATGAAAAAGTAAAATATGTTTTGATTACAGAGTTTCCGTTCTTTCAACTCCGTCTTACCTAATTAGAACTCGAAATATGATAGTGATGATGTCGTAGAATTGCTTCAAAATTTTGGTGCTCCTCAAAAGTTTTCAAGCAGATACTCCAGAAAATGTAGGTTTTTTTTTAAAGTTATTCAAACAAACAAATTTTTCAACACATCGAAAGAAAGTATAAAAACATTTTTTTGTTTTTCAGAGTACGATATCATCATTCCTATCAATTCCGATAATGACGACTTTGAAAACGACTGCAAAATGAATTTCTATGAAGTCCCCAAGACCGTGAGTTTGAAAACTGAGCTTCCGAATCTTAACCTAACAGTTTTCAGCGCTATTATACGAAGCGACGAGCTGCGAAACGATAGAAAAAGCTCTACGATATTACGCCATTTGACAATTCGTCACTCAGATCATATTTCGTCTGAATGGTGGAATTCTACGAACCACGATTGTGATGCCCTCCTACACAACAAATTATACAGTACTTCGAACAGCACAAAAACTTTCAATCAGTTTTTTTAAATATCATGTTATTTGTTGTTTTAGTTTTGTGATTTCTTATTATAATAAACGTGTAGTAGTTTCAAAACGAACTATTTGCCTCCACTGCCGCTTTGCCGGCGCGTTTTTGCGCCCTCTGCCGCTCTGCCCGCGCATTTCTGCGTCCAATGCCGCTCTGTCGGCGCATTTCTGCGACAATTGGCGCACTGTCGGCGCATTTCTGCGGCAGTTGGCGCATTTTCTGCGCCAATTTGCCGCATTTCTGCGCCAAATGCCGCAGATCTGCGCCAAATGCCGCATTTTCTGCGGTTTTACTCCCGAGCGGGTTCGATCCCCGAGGTCTACCCCGCTCGATTCACCCAGTCGTATGTGGGTAGTAGTTCGCTACGAGAGGTAAATCGGTCACACTCCCCGGCCCGGACGTGACTTAAATCAGGCCAAAGCAGGAGACACCACCTAGGCGCAGAAATGGTCTAGAAAATCCATGATCCGCAGTGCTTCGCACTTGAACAACGGATCGCCCCTTTACCCTTTACCTTTACCTCAATTTAAAGGAGCATGGTAGTTTTTCAATTTTCGTGGTGAGACCCAACCACCTTTATTGAAAAAGTGTACTCCTTCATGTCACGACATACCTGGCGTAAGATGGAATTTTGTACCGTGACAAAAAATGCAGAAGTTTTTTTACAGTGACATTTTTTGAAAAAGTTAGAAAAAATTGACATTTTATTAAGGGAAAATTTATAATTTTCGTTTTTTTTCACACTTTCACACTTTCACGCCAGGTATGTATCACGATTCAACCACAAGTTTTTTTGCAGATTTGCCGAATGTGAAAACTTTGAAAAAACGTACAAAGAATATCTGAGAGAGTTGATGAAATCAATGGTCGTACTAATGGCCGAAAAAGAGCCGAAAAAGATGACAATTCAAAATACGGCTCTCAAAAACATCCCGACAATCATCGATTTGCTCTACGAAAGTGAATCGTGCTCATCGGATGTGTTGTGCGCATTCATTGTCGATTTGATGAACAATTGACCTCTTTCTATCGTTCTATGACAAGAGTTTTATTCTTGTGCTATGTGAAGACACAGTGACATATTCTGATTTCGAAAGGTCATCGCGACAAGAGCCTAAACCGTCAAAAACAACCTACGAAGAACGAAAGGTGAAGGAGGATGCTTACATCCGAGGAGAATACTTGTACTTCGAAGTATTTAATAGAGGAAGTGATATCACTGATTCAATCACCCCTGTTAAAACCGGAGAAGGATTCAAGATAACCAAGTATGTATTCGGAGGTTGTTAAAATAAGTTTTTGGCAAACGTTTTTTCCAATAAATGTGTTTCATTTTTCAAGAAAAACGAACGTGGCCTAGAAAACCAAAATTTTCTGTACTCACAAAATGCGGAAGAAATTTGGAAGAACTGACATGGCCTAGAAAACCAAAATTTTCGGCAAAAATATTGTTTTGATCTGAAAAAACGAAGCAACCAAAATCGTGTCTCGAAATTATTTTCCTGAAAAAATGGCCTAGAAAACCAAAAAGTTTTCTAGGCCAAAAATTTAAAATTTTGTGATTTTTTCTCAGAGTTTCTCATTTTCACGTTATATTTCGTCCGGGATTTTTTTGCCCTCGAACAAAATGAAATTTTTCTAGAACACAATTAGAAAAAAATCGAGTTTCTGATATTGTTCTTTCAACAAAATGTGTTTATATATTTACATGAAAATTATGAAACATGACAGATAAGATTTTGTTCATCTAGCCGAAATCCTTTGACTTTGGCGCATTTATAATGTGTAAAACATCCCCTTTTGTTCAGAATAGGTACAGCTGCACCGGTTTTTCGACAAACATCACAGTGTTGACTCCAAAATTGATCCATATGCGAGTCGAGATTTTCCAACGTGTTACCAGACATATGAATATTTGGAGCCCAAAGAATACATTCGCCATGAAACCAAACTTCTAAATTGGCTGTTTTTTTGGCATGCTGAAAAAAGGATGTAATTGATTGATTGATTGATATTTGATGAGTCATTCACCGGTTTTTTCGCTAAGAATGTTGGCCAATTTTTTGTGATCGGATAGTTTTCTAAATAATATGGCCCAAATAGTTCGCCAAGCGATTCGCGTTGCACACCATCATGACAAAACGCGCAAACATAGGCTGATTCAACAAATTCTTCCTTCGGTTCCCATTGAAAAATGCGATTTTGATGATTTTCGAGAGCTCGCGAAACTGCTGAATCGTGATTTTCAGAATTTTTTATTATCGCCGCTCCGGTTGACGTTGTTTGAAAAATGGGTAATGTATCAGTGAGCTTTTTGACCTTGAATTTTTTCGACAAACTATTCGCCACGCTCTTACTCTTGTTATCTGGAAAAAACCGGAAAACTTTGATTTTGCAAATTTACAACTCACATTCTTCTTCATTCTCCAATGCTTGTTTCCCGACTTTTCTTCGTTTAGCAGACGGTTTGGTCATTTATGGAAAATTTTGAAAATAAAAAAACGCTGTTTTCCGAGAGAAGTTCAAAGCTCGCGTGGTAGAAGAAACCAACTCGGCCAGCTTCATTTGTTTTTATTTGCTTTTCATGACTCGCGCACTAATAGGTTGCGAAACTTTGATTTTTCCACATAGGAGGATTTTCATTGTTTCTAGAAGTATTGCGCGATTTTGTTAAAGTCGGTGACAAGTTTTAATTTCACTGCACAAAAGAAGTAGAGAAATGGCCTAGGATCCGACACTTACAGTTTTTTATTTTTGTTTTTTTTTCGAGTTTTATTGTGAAAAATCTAGTATTTAAAAAGAAATTTAAGTTATAGGTAAATGCCATCGCCAAGTTTGCGATACGCCATCGCACAATATAGCTTCGATGACACAACATTTGCCGAACAAAAACCAACAACATCAGAAGTGATCAAAAATTTAGACCTATTGATTGGCGATCGTCTATGTATATGTGGCGAATTCGAAGGTTGGGGCTATGGTAAAAAATTCGATGACGCCAAGGACGAATTCGGCGTATTTCCACTGTCATGTGTTCAATTTGTGGATCAACCCCTAATCGCCTCAACCAGTGACGGCCTAATGATCGGTACCGAAATCGAGCGAGTCGCCAATGAATGGTGGTCGAAGATCAAAGAATTGTTGATAACAAGTACCGAGATTTTTGGATTTGAAGATTTGATGGATTCATTCAACGAAATGCTAGTGATAAAGAGGAAAATTGAAAGTGGTAAGCTTTGAATTTTCAAAAATATTTGAAATAAAAATTTTCCTTCGACATGTCATTTTAACAACTTAGACTTTTGTCATAGAACTTTTCTACTCAAAAAAACACAAGTTTTTTTCTAAAATTCACAAAAAAATGATTCATTTTTTCAGGCGGCGTACCATCAGAAGAGTTGAGCAAGCTCCGAGTTCGTGTCGCAAAACTCATCGACCGTGGAAACATGTTGCTCGGATTAGACGTAATAATACGCGATGATCGCGGAGTCGCACTGGATGCCGATTCTCTAACCCTGTTACGAAACTATGAAGCTCATATAACATCGCAAAAACGTGTGTCAAATGAGATGCGCAACAAAACTGAAAATATACTACTAACCGGACATTTTGGTGTGATGTTGTCAATCAAATCAGTCGAGTTGCATAGTAAACATCAATGTGAAATAAGTATCACTTTGTATGATGTGGAGAAGAAAATGTTTGCCACGTAAGATTTGGACCCTTGGCTTGAAAATACCAAAATTTCTCTTTTTTTTTGGAAAGTATTCTCGTCATGACGACTAGAAAAACCAAGAAAAATGGATAAAAATGTCAAAAATTTGAAGGAAAATCATAGTTTTTGAACATTCTTGGCGTAACTTTTACATTTTTCTTGAAAACATCAGTGTGAATTTTTGACAAAAAAATTTCCCGGTACCTTTTCTCAAACCCGCTAAGCCTCACTGTAAAAAAAGAGAAAAGGGAAATATTTTTCAAGAAAAAAGATCACTCCAAGAAAATTTGAAAACTATAATTTTGGTATTTTTCCGCTGGAATGAGATTTGGGGGTTTTGAGCCGGCCCGATTCGAACCGGAATATTTTGTGTTGAAATTTTTACATTTTTTTTAACAAAAAAAATATTCAGGCGCATTGAAAATTTATCCGAATCAGGTTCAAAAATAGGCTTGACCCAAAATTTCTCAAAAAAATTTTTCACTGCCAATGAAAACCAAAAAAAAAGTTTTAAAAAAGGCTGTGAATCTCGAAAATTTGAAAAAAAAAATCAAATTTTCGTGGCGAGATCCATACATTTTTCTTAAGAAGTTGAAAACCTCCAAAAATTTCATTTTTTCAGAGATTCCTATGTATTTCTCTGGAATCCGAACACCAACAAACACGCCGAGCTGAACCTAAAAGCTCTTTTCACCGATTTTTCAAAAGACGACATTGGAAAACGATTCGTAATGGTGACGCGGGTGATAAACATTGCTCCGATTGAATCGTCGAACGCAACAATTCGAAAATATGGCGGAGATCATATCACACCGCAGAGCTACTTTTGTAGACAAGGTTTGGTTTTTTTTCGGCGCGGGAACATTTTGAAACCGCAAAAATATCAAAGAATATCCAAGAAAAACTTTTTCATCAGGCGCTCAATAAATGTGTGTACCGACATCTCACGGGTTGCACCATACAGTAAGACAAACAAACATTTTTTCCTCTTTTTTATTGGAATTTCAGGCGGTTTCGAAATCTCGTGGTTTCAAAAAATCGCGGTTTCGAAATGTCGCGATTTCGCATTGTCGCAGTTTCGAAATGTCGCGTTTTCGAAATGTATGGTTTCGAAATGTCACGATTTCAAAATGTCGCGTTTTCGAAAAATCGCGGTTTCAAAAATTCGCGGTTCCAAAATGTCGCAGTTTCGAAATGTCGCGCTTTTAAAATGTCGCGCTTTCAAAGTTTCTGGTTTCGAAATGTCGCGGTTTCGAAAAATCGCGGTTTCAAAAATTCGCGGTTCCAAAATGTCGCAGTTTCGAAATGTCGCGCTTTTAAAATGTCGCGCTTTCAAAGTTTCTGGTTTCGAAATGTCGCAGTTTCTAAATGTCGCGCTTTTAAAATGTCGCGCTTTCAAAGTTTCTGGTTTCGAAATGTCGCGATTTCAACAAAAATTATAATTTTTCAGCATACGCCTTCGATATTCTGGAAATCTCAAACATGTTCCAGTCCTCCAACTCGCAAAACTTCTCAGAATCCAAAGATCGTGTAATATTTCTAAACAGAGATTCCGATTTGTCAACAGCTCTGAAATCATATTTGGTCACAAATCGAATTCCGAAAAATGTAAATAGTGGAATGGAGTCGAAATTGTTGATCAGCACTCAGTTGATTAGTGGAAATTCGGCCGAGTTGAAAGCCAGACATCCGCATTTGTTCAGCCGATCACCGACAGCTATTTTGAGAAGGACTGATAGATCGACTGTGGCTATTGGTAGGGATTTTTGGGGCGTACAAAGTTTTTTTTCGGAAGTTTCCACATTTTTTCTGACAATTTTTCTTTAAAAAAAGCGAAATTTTCCAGGCCAAAATCAGCAAAAATTAAAAAAATTTGTCGAAATTTCAAAAATGTCTTTTTGGTTTTGCTCTGGAAACAAAAAGTGCAAAATTTTCAAAAAAAATCCGAGAATTTTTTTTGGTTTTTTTAAAAGTTTTGTGAGAAAAAAAGTTCCGAAATTTCTTGCTTTTTCTCGTCGAAATTTTTTTTCGAAAAATTTCAGGGTCCTCCCAATTCTATTAGTTACCCCATATCCCGCAGACAAAAAGGGGCGGAGCTTGCTTTTCTTCTGAAAATTGGAAAAACTTAAAAATTTTCAGAAAAAAACAATGCCGCAGACAGAAATGGGCGGAGCTAGTTTTTCTTTCAAATTTTGAAAAGTTTGTAAATTTCGAAAATTTTTTGAAAAAGAAAATTGGCGGAGCTTGTTTTTTTTTTTCAAAATTTTAGATTTTTTGTAAATTTTGGAACTTTTTTAACACCAAAATTATATCTGAAAAATTCATGGTTTTGGGTCAAAAAATTTCCTAATCCTCATATTTTTTTTTCAGAAAAAAGGCCAATTTGGTGTATTTTTTGAGGTGGTCCTGTTAAAAACTCTCGAAATTTTCAGATGATTCTCGAAACGAACTTTATATCACTTTGCTCCAAGGTGAATTGAGTGGAAAATCTTCGGATCGTAATATCGAGGCGCGTTTTCATGTTGTTGAATCGAATGGAAATATCTTGAATAATGTAAGTTTATTGGAAAAAAAAATAAAATTCAGCAAGTTCTCTAGGCCTTCAAACAAAATGACGTGGCCTAGGAAACCGAAAACCAGTATTCTAGGCCACGGGAAAAATATGATGGTTTATAGAACTAAATTTCTGGATTTTTAGAGAAAAATCAATAAACCGTACATTTTTTAAATAAAAACATATCTGTCTGAAAAAATTGAGATACAGAATCGTCCAAGGCTCAAAGAAATCTTCAGTTTTCTTCCTGAAAAATTTTCTGAAAAAAAAAGAAAAATAATACATTTTCTAGTTTTCGCCGCGTGACCTATACAATTTTTTTTTCTGAAAAAATTTCACAGCTTCGGTTATTTCTTCCAAATAATATTCTAGGTTTTCGAAACGACATCCGTCTCCGGCTCAAAACTCTCAACAATCTACAAAAGTGTTGTCATTTACCACACCGACAAACCGCAATGGACTGAACCCATCAAACTGATCCTGCCAACTTCGGCCTCTCATGATGTCTACTTGAGAATATTGTTCTATTCGAGAAAAGCGTATGATAAGAATAAAACCGAGAAGGGACCGTTTGCAATTGGTTTTGTTCAACTGATTCATAATGCTGCATTGATTAGTGATTCGGAACATGAGTTGTTGGTTTACAAGGTGGGTTTTTTGGATTGGGTGGAACAAAAATCCGATTTCTGGGTTTCTACGCAATTTTTTTTTGGGTTTCTAAGCCATTTTTTGACTTTCTACGCAATTTTTTAGGTTTCTGGGTCAATTTTTGTTTTCTAGGTCATTTTTCCGAATTTCTAAGCCATAATTCAGCATTTTTAGATTTCTAGGCCATTTTTTGTATTTCTAGATCACGTTTTAAAATTCTAGGCCATGTTTTGGTTTTCTAGATCATTTTTCTGAATTTCTAGGCCATAATTCAGCATGTTTGGATTTCTGGCCATTTTTTGTGTTTCTACGCAATTTTTCGGGTTTCTAGACCACGTTTTAGAATTCTAGGCCATTTCTGATTTTCTCAGCCATGTTTTGGTTTTTTAGGTCATTTTTTTTTAATTTTCTAGGCCATTTTTTTTTTGGATTTCTAGGCCATAGTTTAAAATTTTTGACTTTCCATGCAATTTTTTGAATTTTTGGGTCTTATTTTGTTTTCTAGGTCATTTTTCTGAGTTTCTAGGCCATAGTTCAGCATTTTCAAATTTCTAGGCCATTTTCAACGTTTTTTTTCCTGAAAATTCCAAAAGGTCTTAAAAAAGTACTCTAATATTTTGATGTTCAGATCGAAAATCAAAATCATCATCACCATTTCGACGATGAAACAACTGCCTACATGGGATTGCCCACGACACGAAAAACATTGAAAGAATCGATTTCTGGCGGATATGCGAAACCGCACGCGCCCGGTTTTTCGTTGAGCGAAAAAAGTTCGGTGCTCATTTCGACGAGAGCCTGCTCATCGATGTTGACGCAAAATGAGCATTTGTTGAATGTTTTGAGATGGCGGTGAGTTAAAAATTTTTTTTGAAAAAAACCAAAAATCTCAAAAATTTCCAGAATGAACTGTGTAAATCTGAATCATTCGCTGATCGAACTGGCCAAACCGATTGGCGACACCGAACACGAAATGATCCGATTCTTGTCACATCTTCTTGATGCGCTTTTCGAAATTTGGCACGAACGCGAAACTATCGAAAAACTGGTTTTCGATGTCATTGTTGCGGTTTTGAAGTTGTGCGGTCGGTTTTTGCTGAAAAAAAGTTATTTAGAAAAAATTGTTTCCTCCAGAATCCTGAAAAAAAACCATGCCGCAGATAGAAATGGGCGTGGCTTGTTTTACTTCTAAAGTTTGGAATTTTTTTCCGAAAATCAAAAGTTTCACGAAAAAACCATGCCACAGATAAAAATGGGCGGAGCTAAAAAATTTCCAAAAAAAAACTATGCCACACACAAAAATGGGCGGAGCTTTTTTTAATTTGCAATTTTTTCCGAAAATCAAAAATTTTCGAACAAAAAACCATGCCGCAGACAAAAATGGGCGGAGCTTTTTTTAATTTGCAATTTTTTTCCGAAAATCAAAAATTTTCGGAACAAAAAACCATGCCGCAGACAAAAATGGGCGGAGCTAGAAAATTTCCAAAAAAAAACCATGCCACACACAAAAATGGGCGGAGCTTTTTTTAATTTGCAATTTTTTCCGAAAATCAAAAATTTTCGAACAAAAAACCATGCCGCAGACAAAAATGGGCGGAGCTTTTTTTAATTTGCAATTTTTTTCCGAAAATCAAAAATTTTCGGAACAAAAAACCATGCCGCAGACAAAAATGGGCGGAGCTAGAAAATTTCCAAAAAAAAACCATGCCACACACAAAAATGGGCGGAGCTTTTTTTAATTTGCAATTTTTTCCGAAAATCAAAAATTTTCGAACAAAAAACCATGCCGCAGACAAAAATGGGCGGAGCTTTTTTAAATTTGCAATTTTTTTCCGAAAATCAAAAATTTTCGGAACAAAAAACCATGCCGCAGACAAAAATGGGCGGAGCTTAGTTTTTTCTAGAGAACCAATTTTTTTTTTGTGATTAAAAAAGTACTGTAATTTGAACTTCTTTGTTCAAAAATTGGAGGATCCTAAAAATTGTCTAATCTTTCTCTATAAAATTTTTATTTGAAAATTTAGTCACCCCTCCAAAAAATAATCTTCCAGAAGAACAAAGACATCCACAAGCTGCCAAAAAATTGGAGTCGTATCTCAAAAAATTTTCGTTCACATCAGCCGCTCTGTGAGTTTTTTTTCATCATCAACTTGAACCTGAAAAATGTTGAAATTTCAGAAAAATTCTGAAATGCCTAAACGAGTGTGTAGTGAATGAGTTTGAGGAGAGCAATGAGCAGGCGAGAAAAGCGTTCAAAGTTATGGGAAGTCTTTTCAAAATTGTTGTCGCTTCGCGAAAAAGTGGAATAAGGTGAGGAGAAAAATTTGGACATTATAGTACTGTAGAAGTTCATTTTGTTCTAACTATGCCCTAAAATTAGCCTAAATTTTTGACTGAAAAGAGTACTGTAGTTTTGAACTTTCCGGCCTCAAAATTACTGTAGTTTTCGTGTCCAAGATTTTAGTCACGGTAAAAAAAACCCTAAAATTTCGTTGCGAGACCATAAAAAAACCAAAATGAAATTCTCATAAAAATTTTTCTTTAAAAAATTCTTGGCGAGACCAAGAATTTTTTAAAGAAAATTTTCTATGCGAAATTTCAGTACTTTTCCTTCTTTTTCAGGCTTGTCCGATCTGATATGTTCCGAAATAAGTGTTAAATTTTGTCTCAATTTAAAGGAGCATGGTAGTTTTTCGGTTTTCGTGGCGAGACCCAACCAGGCTTGGGCGGAACCGACCCTTCGGAATTTTCGGAATCGAAATTATTTTCTAAAAAATTTCGGAAGAAAATGGTTTCGAATTTTTTCCGAATATTATTTTTGCGAATAACCGGAAATTTCGGAAGTTTTCAGCCAAACGTACAAAATCATGAAAAGTGAGACATTTTTGTCAGAAAGTAGATTAATTCATCTATTTTTCGAAGTTTCGGTTTACAATTTTTTGCAGATTTGCCGAATGTGAAAACTTTGAAAAAACGTACAAAGAATATCTGAGAGAGTTGATGAAATCAATGGTCATACTGATGGCCGAAAAAGAGCCGAAAAAGATGACAATTCAAAATACGGCTCTCAAAAACATCCCAACAATCATCGATTTGCTCTCCGAAAGTGAATCGTGCTCATCTGATGTGTTGTGCGCATTCATTGTCGATTTGATGAACAATTTCGGCGCCAACATTGTCACCCGCGAACGACTTGGCTTCATCGCCCAGGTTGTCGAAACTCGCTTCTTCTCACTGCCCGTTTGTCGAGAACAGCTGTTGATGCCGTGCACGAGAATTGGATTGGATATAATTGAGCTCGACAATTTGGCGATTGAAAAAGCGGAATTTGCGGATAGAGCCGCTGAATTTGCTAGCGTTATTGCGGCGATTATTGAGAGAATATTTTGCGAGTCATCGACAAAAACCGATTCGGCTGAACGAGAATTGACCGAGTTTATATTGTCGGTTTATCGACCACTTGTACAGGCCATGATTCGTGTTATACATGATGATAAACATACGGTTAGCACTTTTTTGAAATTAGCGGGGGAAAATCCAATTGAAAGTGTGATATCGTTCTCAACGCCAGCAAAATTACAGGTTACGAAATTGGGTTTAAAGGGGGAGTTTCACGAAAAATGAAGTGGTTTATGGAATAGAAATTTAGAGAACCAACAAAACAAAAATTCTGGTCTAGAAATCCAAAACTTGGCCTAGAATTTAGCATTGGACTAAAAAACCAAAATCGTGGCTTAGAATTTTGATATGGCCTAGAAAACCAAAATTCTGGTCTAGAAATTCGAGATGACCAAGAAATCCAAAACTTGAACCTAGAATTTGGAGCTGGTCTAAAAAAACAAAATAGTGGCCTAGAAAACCAAAAGAATAGGCTAGAAGTTTGTGATGGCCTAGAAAGCCAAAAAAATTGATTGGTCTGGAATTTCGAGATGGTCTAGAAATCCAAAACATTGTGTCAGAATTTTTAGATGGCCTAGAAAACCAATCAAATGTCAAATTTCCAGGCCACATTATACTATATTCTAGATGCTTCTTTTAAACACAACTTGTCGCTTCTCAAACTACACAAGTTGTTATTGATTGATGATCTTACATAACAAAAGGTGCGACATTCTCCCATTTTTGGGAAGATGCCATATGTTGATGCCATATGTCTACAACTTGTGTAATTTGCTAATCGATAAAACGCGCCATATTGCACAAAGAGGGGAAAAAATTGACGACCACTTTTTTGGGTAGATGGGAATTCTAAAGTAATCTAAACGACCCAAAAAAATCCGAAAATGTTTGCTTCATACTTGTGATAATTGTGGACAAGAGCTCAAAGTTATACCCTCCTATTAGAACCAAAAAAAAATGGCTGAAAAGCATGAAAAAGGACTATTATGATTAATGATCGGAAATTGAAGACAACTTTAATAAAAGATGAAACAATCAACAAGAAAAATGAAAAATAACCGACAAGAAAAAAAGAAAAAAAAATGTATTATAAAACTGAGCAAAAGGTAAAGAATGAATGAATGAAAGAAGATAGAGCTATCTTTGGGCAGTCACTTGATTGACCCCGCCCATTTTTGCACACCTGGCGTAGGTACAAAAAGTGGGCGGAGTCGACTGTCTCTTCTTGTGCTCATTCATTTATTCCCTCATTCATTCACTCTTCACCCTTTACTCAGTTTTCTAATATTGTTTTTTTTTCTTTTTCTTGTCTTTTTTTTTCTCTACATTCTCTACAGTGAAATTTTGAAATAAGTTCAAATTTGCATGTTATTTTTGGCACCCTCTTGTGATAGATATGATGTTTTTTTTTTCGCAAAATTGCAGGACGACGATGCTCGCGGACACTTCTTCTCGGTAATCCTGGCACTTTTGGACAAAATGTCGGCCCAAATGTTCGACAAATATGTTGAAATGCGACCGTTCGACGTGGACAAACGAGATTTTCTCATCGAAATGTCGCAAATGATTCGAGATTTGTTGAACCGAACCGCTTTTCCGTCGACGTGGAAAGATATGCTCATACTGCAAAATAAGTGAGTTCCTAGGGTTTTTTTGTCAAAAAAAAACAAATTTTTTTTTGTTAGTTTTTTGTTTCGGACAGTTCAAAAATATCTCTTTTCCTTCTCTCTTTATGTTTTTTTTCCGAGATTTTTTGTTTGAATTGATTTTGGAGAGTTTTTGAAAAAGTTTTGGACCGGCCCGAAAAATGTTTCAAAGAAAAAAAAACTTTTTTTTTTGAATTTTGGCGTTTGACCCAAAAGTACTGTAGTTTTTCGAAAAACGAGAAAACGTCGGCAACTCTATAAAAAAATATCTCCGAAAGTACTGTAGTTTTCAGAAAGTGAGAAAATGTCAGAAACTCTATGAAAAATATTGCAAAAAACCCAGAAATCTGATTTTGGGCCCTATTTTTGACAAAAAAGTACTGTATTTTTATTTTTGCAGAGTCATCCACAAAGCCTTGCGTTTTGTAATGTCGGCGGTTCAAAAATATTTTGCCGACGACAAATTTTGTCCCGAAGTGTGGCACGAATACATGATGACAGTCGTCTCATTCGTCACACAGGATGGTCTGAATTCACGACACGAATGGATCAAACATCAGGATGAGGACACGCGAGTACATCTGCGAAAAGGGGCCGCCAAAGATTTGAGAAGCATGTGGTTTGGACTGAGTTGTGAGTTCTTTTATTTCTTCAAATTTCTACGAAAAATGCCCGAAAAAATTTGAAAAAAAGAGGCCGAATTCGAAGGAAAATTGTACATAGTTTTGAAATTTTCGCGACGAGACACAGACACGAAAAAAGTCCGAATTTTATTGTCATTTTGAAAAACATTTGAAAATTCGGAAATTCACAAGCTCCGCCCATTTTTGCGCGCGGCATGGTTTTTTTTGAAGAAAAAATTCTAAATTTTTAAATACAAGAAGTAGAACGAGCTCCGCCCATTTTTGCGTACCGCATGTTTTTTTGCGGGAGAAACCCTAAATTCTCAAAATTTCAAAAGTAAAACAAACTCCGCTCATTTTTGCATGCGGCAGGATTTTTTTTTTCTGAAAAAATCGAAAATTCTCAAATTTTACAAGTAGAACAAGTCCCGACCATTTTTGCATGCGGCATAGTTTTTTTTTGGGAAAAATTCCTAAATTCATAAATTTTTGAAGAAAATTTTTTTCCTGGAAAAATCCCAAAATTTTCACAGTTCAAAAGTAAAACAAACTCCGCCCATTTTTGCATGCGGCAGGATTTTTTTTTTCTGAAAAAATCGAAAATTCTCAAATTTTACAAGTAGAACAAGTCCCGACCATTTTTGCATGCGGCATAGTTTTTTTTTTTGGGAAAAATTCCTAAATTCATAAATTTTAGAAGAAAATTTTTTTCCTGGAAAAATCCCAAAATTTTCACAGTTCAAAAGTAAAACAAGCTCCGCCCATTTTTGCGTGCTGCATGATTAAAAAAAAAGAACCCAAAATTCGACAACATCAAAAAGGGGCGGAGCCAATGTACGTGTGCCAGTGTTTGCAAGAAAAATAGGCTACGCCCAAATTTCTGTGCGGCTATTAGTCAACCAGAATTGTTTTTTGCAGTATCTCAAAAACTTCTCTACATTCCCAGCATGGTTGGATCGTTCATGAAGGTGTCTCTAGTTGATGATGATGAGACGAGAGATGCGACAATTCCGATCTTTTTCGACATGATGCAATCCGAATATAATACGAGCAAAGTTGGAAGTTTCAACAAATTCGCGTCGGAACTCGTCGCACAATTGGACACGTTGGTCGGAGAGCACAGTGCGACCAAGGCGTTCAAGCAACAATTCAGGCAGTTGTCGTTGAATTTGTGCCAGTGAGTGGTTTTTTGAGGGTTTGAGAATCAAAAAATAGGAGAAAAATCGTCTCGAAATCCGAAAAAAACACAGTACCCATTTAAAGGAACAGAACGTTCTTTTATTGAAAAATTTACTCGCAGTTTTTTTGGAATAAATAGATGAAAAAGCAGTTCTTCATTTTTTTAAAGTGAGTTTTGGCTCTTCGGAGAATTCCCGGCTCCGGCCAAGCCTGTTGTACAGTAATCCAGGCGGCACAAAGAAAGTTCAAATTTTATGACGTGTGAAAAAGGTCTAATTAGGTCACATCTGTTGTTATTGTAGTGTTGATAAAATCATAAATAACAACAACAGGTGTGACCTTTTCTCCGATGCTTGACCGATTATTTTTTATCAAAAAAAATGTCACATAAGGACAAAAACGAAAAAAAATAAAGAAAAAAAGCTGAAAACAGTTTCGACTTTTCATAAGATGAAAAGTGGTCCAGACCTTGTATTTCCACTTTTTAGAAAAGGAAAAGTGGTCCAGACCTTGTGTTTTTGTCGCGTCTTCGAAATGCCGCGATTTCCAAATGTCACAACTTCGAAATGTCCTAAAGCAAAAATTTTGTGTTTTTGAAATGCTCGAAACTTTTGAAAAATCAATTTTTCTTGAAGATCCGACAAAGAATTGATGTCAAATGGCGGTGAAGAGCTCATCGAACGAATCGATCGTCTTCTAACCCTTCTTATCGATTATTATGAAGTGGCCACAAACAATATGGTGGTCACCGAATGCGCCGACAATTTGATGAGCAGAATAGTTCAACTTATGGTTGGTGCATGGTTTTTCTCTAATTTTTGTTTTCCTTGAAAAAATGCCTCCATTTTCAGAGATATTATGATCAATACAATCATGAAGAGCTGTATGTGAAGTACATTTATAAATTGTACACACTTCACATGTCGTATGGAAATGATATTGAAGCGGCCAAAACATTGCTCAGACATTCGAATATGTTGAGAGTGAGTTGTTTTTGCGAAAAATTGAAGAAAAATGAGTGAAAATGTTGCAAAATTTGAAGGAAAATCATAGTTTTTCAAATTTTCGATACAAGATGAAATTTTTGGAACTTTTCCAACCAAAAAAAAAACATGCACTACAAAAAAATCTGCGGAGCTTCTTGTTTTAATTCTAAAAGTCGAAATATTCGGAAACTTTCGAATTTTTTCCGAAAAAAATGTGTCGCAGAAAAAATGGGCGTGTTTTACTTTTGAAATTTGAAAGTTGTGTAATTTTATGAATTTTTCAAAAAAAAAAGTTTTTTTTTCCAATAAAAAAACATGCCGCGTGCAAAAATGGGCGGAGATTGTTTTATCTCTGAAAATTCTAAATTTCTGAAATTTTTCCAACAAAAAAAAACAATGTCAAACGCAAAAATGAACAGAGTCTCTAAAAAAAAAATTTTCAAAATTTTCCAAAAAACTAAAAATTTCTAGAAAAAAACCGCGCCACATTCAAAAATGGGCGGAGCTTGCTTACCTCTAAAATTTAAATTTTTTTTCATATTTTTTAATTCTTTCGAAAAAATTTCAAAAAAATTTGATGAAAAAGTTTTTTTTTTCAAAAATATGAATTTTTTGAATAAATATGATTTTTTTGGCCCAAAAAACACAGCGACATTTTTTTTTCAGAAAATTCAAATATTATGATATTTCTTTCAATTTTCAAGTTTTCAGCTCGTTTTTGTTGAGAAATTTCGGCCAAAAACTACCGTATTTTTTGCAGTTTGACAATTGTCGTCTGCCCGAATGGTTGGAGCGTCGAAATCTGAATCGCGAATGTACAACGCATCAAGAGCTCAAAGAGAAGTTGCTCCAAGAAGCCGGAGCTCTGTTCAGCAACGGAGACGATTGGGAAGACGCGATTTCGGTGCTCACCGAGCTGATACCCGTCTACAAGAACATTATGATCGACTATGCGAAATTGGCCGATCTGATGCAGAAAATCGCCAAACTCTACACTTCGATCGATACGGTGGAACGAGCATTCTTCTACTATTATCTTGTCGCGTTTTATGGCAAAGGTTTTCCGGATTATTTGAATGGTCATAAGTGAGTCAGGCTATTTTTTTTTGGGAAAAATAGAATTTTTCTCGGAAAATTATGGTTGAAAAAATTGATTTTTTTTTTTCGGAAAATTTTGGTCGAAAAGGCGGACGGGTTTTTTTTCCCGAAAATTTTGGTTCAAAAAAGTTGGATTTTTTTTTGAAGAATTTTCCGAAAAAAATTCCATTTTTTTCCTCGAAAGTTTTAGTTGAAAAATTTTTTCCGGAAGATTTTGTTAATTATTTTTCCTGGCATAGTTTTTCTGCAAAAGGTGGTCATAAATTTTCTCAAAAAAAGTTTCGAAAAAATTTTTAAGAAAATCTGAAATTTGAATAAAATGGAATTTTTTCGGAAAATTTCAGTTGAAAAATGGAATTTTTTCGAAAAAAAAATGGTCTGAAAATTTTTTCCGAAAAAGTTGGACGGAAAATTTTGAGCGAAAAAAACTGATTTTTCCTGAAAATTCTGGTCGAAAAACATGAAATTTTTATAAGAAAAAATCGGAATTTTTCCCCCAAAATTTTAGTTGCAAATTTTTCCGGAAGATTTTGTGAAAATTTTTCTGAAATTTTGGTCGAAAAAAAAGCCTGAAGTTTTTTTTCCGAAGTAATTTTTGCCAAAAACTTTGGCCAGAAAGTGTTTTTTTTTTCGAAAACTGAAAAGAAAAATCCGGTAAAAATGTGAATATTTGAAAAAAGAATTTGACTTTTTCTGAAAAATGTCAAAAAAAAAACCCAAAATTCCAATCTTCCGATCCCCAACAAAGTCTGGTCATCAGCCTTTTTTTGCTCCAAACATCAAATTTTGTTGCAGATTTGTGTTTCACAGTGATAAACTGGAAATGCATGGAGATTTTACGCAAAGAATCATGAAAATGTACGATAATCCAACCAAGATTATGAATACCGAAGACAATTCGCATTTGATTTCGTCGCCCGGAAAATTTATACAGGTACTGTAGAAAAGAATTTTTTTTTGATTTTAGATCGTTGCGAGGTCCACGAACCTTCTTAAACTAAAAATTTTCATTTTTATGAGGATTTTCTGTTAAGAAAAAGTGATTTTTTGAAATTTTAAAAATAATGTAGAAAAATGGGCGGAGCTTGTTTTATGCGATATTTGTGAATTTAGGATTTTTTCTGAAAAAAACCATGCCGCAGATAAAAATGGGCGGAGCTAGTTTTTTTTGTTTCTGAAAATCACATTTTTCGTGAAATTTTTTTTTCGTTGAAAAAAAGTGGTTTTTGAAAAATCTTGAAATCCATGCTCCGCCCATTTTTGTATGCGGCGGCGGCGGCGTTGTTTTTTTTTTTTTTTTTTGAAAAAAAACCTAGAAAATTTTGAAGATTTTCAAAGTGAACAAGCTCCGCCCATTTTTGAGTGCGGCATGGTTTTTTGGAATCCTTAATTGAGAAAAATTTCAATTTTTTATGAAAAAAATCTCTGAAATGTCGAAAAATAAAAAAAAACTGTTCAAAATATCTTTTTTTTGCTCTGAAAAATCTCAAACATCTCGGACCTAAAAATTTTTCGCAACGAAAACAAAAGTCACAAAAGACAAGCCACGCCCTCAAAACTGTGCCGCACGCTTTTTTTCACCTCAATGAAAAATCTTTCACTTTCCAAAAAATTAAGAAAAAAAACTAGAAGTGAAAAAATAAGGTCAAATTTCACAATTTTTTTTGTATTTTTTCAGGTTTTCAACATTGAACCGGTCATTGAAAATATGTGCTTTGAGAACAATCCTGGTATCAACCCGCTGATTAAAAGTTATCATCGAAAGTATAATGTAAGCCTAAGCCTCTCTCTCCCAAAAAAACCCGGTTTTTTTCAGATCAAAACGTTTGAGCATAGTAAAATGGAGGAGCGAAAAGAGACGAAATGGACGAGTCTCGAAAAATCGTCAGAATTCATGAGAAATTGGCTGGTGAAACGACGGTTGGAGGTGGCCGAAAGCCTTCCGGCCGATCTGACATTCTCCGAAATTGTAAACATTCCCGAACCGATTTATGTCAGCCCTCTACAGTATGCTGTTGAGCAGATGAGAAAGAAGAATAAGGTATGGAAGTTTTTTTTGGGAGAGAGAAAAATAATGGTGGTTTTTCTGGGAATTTTTTTAGCTGAAAAATTCTGAATTTTTGAGGTTTTTTGGGCCAGAAAATCCTAATTTTTTGGAATTTTTTGAGCCCGAAAATCATGAATTTTGGGTTTTTTTGAGCCGAAAAATCTTGAATTTTTTTAGGAATTTTTTTAGCTGAAAAATTCTGAATTTTTGGGGTTTTTTGGCCCAGAAAATCCAGAATTTTTAGATTTTTTCGAGCCAAAAAATCCTGAGTTTTTGGAATTTCTTAGCCAAAAAATCCCGAATTTTTGGATTTTTTTAAAGCCAAAAAATCCCGAATTTTTGGGAATATTTTGAGCCAGAAAATCATGAATTTTTGGAATTTCTTGAGCTGAAAAATACTGAATTTTTAGGAATTTTTAAAACCAAAATATACTGAATTTTTGGAATTTTTTAAAGCCAGAAAGTCCTGAATTTTGGGAATTTTTTGAGCCAAAAATCCTGAAGTGTGTTTTTTTTCTGAAAATGAAGTAATCAACAATAAAATTTGGTTTGAAAAATATTTTTCAGAACTTTTTTCTCAAAAAATTGGAGAAAAATAAAAGGCTGGGCCTGATTTTTACAAAAAAAAATGGTGGTTTTTCTGAAATTTTTTGAGGAAAAAATCCTGAAAATAAGCAAAAATTTGTGATTTTTTGATAATTTTTTTCTGCCAAAGTAGAGAAGATTGAGAAAAACGGGCTGAGCCTGATTTTTTCTGAAGAAAAATCCTGAAACAAAAAATTTCGGGGCCGGAAAAATTGAAATTTTTCCATGATTTTTCTCAAATTTTGCAATGCCCAAATTTGTTAGCAAAAAAATTTTGTACTGTGACATTTTTGGTATTTTCTTGAAATTTTTTTTGAAAAAAAAACTAACAAGAAAAATTGATCGAAAATTAGTTTTTTGTCCAATTTTTATGGGTCTAAAATTGTCAGTGAACTTTTTTTTCCTATTGAAACCATGCCGCACATTACTTTTTGAAGTAAACAGGCTCCGCCCATTTTTGAGTTTGAAATAAGTCCCTCAAAAATGTTTTGCTTTCTAGGAGTTGAGTGAAATGGCGGCGAGCGTCGAGTACAATCCAAAATACGACCTGAAATTGTTGAGTCGCGACATTCTCGGCGTCTCAAACGCGTCAGTCATGGGCGGCGTCAAAAACTACGAGGTGTTCTTCACCGACGAGTGTCGCAACATTTGCGAATGCGGCGAACAATCCGTCATCATGGAGTTGAGTTCGTTGATCATTGAACAGGTTGAAATTTTGGAATATTGTTGCTATATTCATTCGATGCGATGTTTGACCGAGGATTCGAGACAGATCAATGAGATGATGGCCGATGCGTTTGACAGGCATAAGAATTATGTGGAAAAGACGTTTGGAAATATTGTGAGTGTGGTTTTTTTGGGTGAAAAATGATGAGAATGTCAAAAATTTCAAGTTTTCACCTAAAAAATCGAACAAAATCGATTTTTTTGGCCCGTATAGCCGAAATCAGAAAAAAATGATGAATTGAAGTAAAAAATCGTGTCCAAATTCGAAAAAACAAACAATTACAGTATCCATTTAAAGGAACACAAGGTTTTTTCATTTTAAAAAAATCATTTTTTTTTTCGAAAAAAAAAGGAAAAAATGAAAAATTTTAAAAAGGTTGTGCTCCTTTAAATAGGTACTGTATGCCAGTTGAACAGAAATTTGGGGTTTTCACCAGAAAAAATGTCGATTTTTCCGAAATAATTTCGTTTTTTTGTTGAAAAATGCTAAAAATGTTGAAAATTTAAAAGAAAATCATAGTTTTCAAGTTTCCGTGGCGCTTTTTCATCATTATTTCAAAAAAAGGGGAAAAAATGGTGATTTAGATACTACAAGTAATTTTTTCAATGAAAAACGTTGTGTTCCTTTGAATGGGTACTGTATGTTGAACAAAAACATTGAGGTTTTAACCAGAAAAATGCTAAAATTGTTGAGTTTTCCGAAATAATTTTTCACGATGAATAAATTCGTGTTTTTTTTTCAAAATCGAGCCAGTTTTTCAATTTTGGATGAGAAAATCGTTTTTTTTTTTTTTGAAAAAATCAAACTTGACCAGATTTCGGAACATGTACTGAAGAAAATTGACCCAAAGACTTTTTTTTTCAAATTTTCGAAACCTAGTTCAGAAAATGAAGTTTTTTTTCAAATTCACAAAAACAGTTTGGAAATCTGCCAAAAAATAAAAAAAAAAATTTCGGTCCATTTTTTTTGTGCGGCACAGTTTTTTTTTTTCTATTTTAAAAAATTCAGGAACATTTTGAAGATTTTCGATTTTTTTTCGGTCCAATTTAGTCAGGGGTAACCTTCGACAAAAATCCAGTTTTTACAATAAAAATTTTCGAAATTTTCAAAATCGGAAAATATTGATTTCATTTTTTTTTGCAGCGTTCCCGACTTCCACCCGGTGCATCGATCCGAAAACGAAATTCTCTGCTCGACTCGACCCTCGATCTCAATTCATCGCTGGCCGATGTCAGCGGAATGTCGACGATCAAATCGACAAAAGCCGCCGTCAAAAATTCGCTCGGAAGTCTTCTTTCGTCGAACAAACGAAGCAGCGGAAATGTGCAGATGATTCTACAGTAAGAAATACAGTACTCTCTGAAAAATCTGCGTGTTTTGTCCGTTTTTTTGAGTGCGGCATGTTTTTGAAAAAAAATCCTAGAAAATTTTGCAAATATTTGAAGTAAATAGACTCCGCCCATTTTTCAGTGCGGGATAGTTTTTTTTTCTCAAAAAAGTCCTAGAAAATTTTGAAAAGCTCCGCCCACTTTCCGTGCGGCATGGTATTTTTTATGGAGAAAAATCGTTGAAAAATTGAAAAGTTAACAGGCTCCGCCCATTTTTGTCCACGGCATTTTTTTTCTGAAAGAAGTACTAGAAAATTTTGAACACAAGCCCCGCCCAATTTTCATTGCGGCATGGTATTTTTTGACAAAAAATCCTAAAAAGTTTTAAAGATTTTCAAAGTAAACAGGCTCCGCCCATTTCAATCTGCGGCATAGTTTTTTTCATTTTTTTTTGGAAAAAAAAACCTGAATTTGCAGAATTTTCAAATTTTTGAAGTAAAAAAATAACTGAAAAAAATGAAAATCTCTGGAAAAATTGTGCAAAATCGCGGCATAGACATCTCGCAATAAAAAACTTCTCATGTTTTCCAGAAACCGATCAATATCATCGGCGCAAACACCGACATTCGACAACATCTCATCGGCATTTCGATCATCGTTCGGTGCGACAAAAATCAAGGCATCCTCATCATCAACATCGGCCGCACCTCCGCCGCCACCCGAATCACCAGCACCAAGTCTGTCGCCGATCAGTTTCGACGGCATTCGCATGCGACCGCATCTCGTCGCGTCGACAATGTCGCTCGCGACGTCCGGTTGCCCGCCACCACTTCCGCCGCGAACCGACGACGACGATGTCGCGAATCGCACGCTGAAACGTGGCACAAGTAAAGTTTGACAACTTTTTGGCGCCCAAATGTTTGAGGCAAGTTTTATCGATTTTTCATAACTTTGTCAAAGTGTGAAGTTTGAAAGTTTCCGCGTTTTTGGCCGATTTTTATTAACTTTATTGATTTTTTTTGTCTAGTCAGGTTTTTTGTTAGGACAGGGGTCAGGGTGGTTTTGACATGCGTCGCGGTTGTGCGTTGCGTGCTCTTAGTTTCCGAGTTTTTCTCTGCGTCTCTCAATCTATCAAATTTTGGTCCTGAAATTTTTTGAATTCTGAGATTTTTCAAAAATTTCAAGTAAAAATGCGAAATATCTCAAAACTACAGTACCCTTGGAAGTTTCTGGGCCTGGCTCAATTTTGAATTTTTGCGTTTCTCAAAATTTCTGTTTTGGCTCGAAAAAAACTCGGAACCAGGAAAAAATTTAGAGGCCTAGAAGTTTTGGGGCCAAAATTCAAGAGTACTGTAGTCCCCAAAACTACAGTACCCTTAGAAATTTCTGGCTCGAAAAATTTGCCTAAGTTTCTGAGAAACCGGGAAACTACAGTAATCGTTTTTTTTTTCTGAATTTCCAGACACCCAAAACTACAGTACCCCTTGTTATACCCGCTAAAGTTTCGGGTCAAATTCAAAAACTACAGTAGTTAAAAGTTTCGGGCCGAGAAAATCAGGCCCAGAATTTTGGGGCCAAAATTCATAAGAGTACTGTAGATTCTAAAATTACAGTAACCCGGCCAAGCCCTGACCCCTGTCGTTCCATTTTTTCACTTTGATTAATGTGTATATTTTCTACGAGATATTGATTGATTTTTTGTGTTCACTTTTAGTCCCCCCTCCTCATTTTTTTTGCATCCACCCAATAATAAAAATTCACCCGTCCCGTGACCTATTTTTGGGCTACAAAAAGTGTCCGACTCGATGTGTTTGGTTATTTTTTATCAGACAGAGAGAGAAGGCAAAAATGAAAAAAGCGGTAACAAATCAAATAAAAGCAATGATGAAGCCAAAAAAAGATCTGCGAGAGCCGAAAGATCACGATAATTCGCTGAGTGATGCGTCGAAATCGTGGTGAGGTTTTGTTTTTTTTTTTGAAATTTTGAAAACACACGTTTTTCAGGCAAGTTCGAAAAGCGAGATCGGTTCAGAAGTTGGGAAGTCGACCGAAACAGAATACCAAAGTCACTGGAAAAGGATCGACTACGGTGGGTTACTGTAGTATTTTAGTTGGGGTCCGGTCAAAAGGCCACTCAAAACTACAGTACCCCTTGTTGAGCTCGATTATTGAATCTTTGATTTTTGGGTTACTGTAGTTTTACATCAAAAATCTGAAATAAGGACAATTTTTTGATTTGGAAATTTTTGCGTCAAATGATTCTAGGGTACTGTAGTTTTTTTTCAAATTTTCACAAGAGTTACTGTAGTTTTTCTCAATTTTGAAATCCAGCCAAAAATATAAAATTTTTGAAATTTTGACGAGTTTTTTGATCTAGAAAAAATTTTGAGGGTACTGTAGTTTTGTTTTTTTTCAAACTTACAAGTAGAAAACTACAGTACCCCAAAAAAGTTTAACTTTTTTTTGCAGAGAGATTCACGAACCCCAAAAAAGAAGATTTCGTCGGGAGAAGGAGCTGGCAAAGTTGGTGAAAAAAAAATTTCAAAAAAAAAACTAATTTTTTTCCCAGAAAGACGATGCTACTGTAGACGATGGAGGAGTTGGTCAAAAAAAGAAAAATAGTCAACGCCGAAAACAGTCGAAAAAGCAAATCAAGGAAAAAGATTTGAAACAGTTTTTCAAACTCGTCACCGCCACAAATGAGAAGAAAAAGAAGCAAACGGTGGGTGTCATGGCGGAGTGTCGTTTGAAAACTCAAAAAATTTCACTGATTTTTGGGGTTTTCCATGTTTTCAGATACACAAATGAGAGATTTTTCAAACGACACTCCGCATTGACGCAACAGTTTTGTGCCTCCACCAAAACATCACACAAAACTGAGAGATTTAGAGAAAAATTGCGCAAAATTAGACATTTTTAAACGACACTCCGCATTGACACTTTCCCTTTTTTGTGATCGGAGTGTCGTTTAAAAAAAATGTAAATCTTTTTTACTTTTTGAATTTTGGAAAATATTTATTCCACTTTTCTCTAAATCTCTCATTTATGCATGACATTTCGTTGGTTGATGCTCCGCCCACATAAATTACACGTCATTGCGGAGTGTCGTTTGAAAAGTCAAAAAAATGTCATATTCTAGGTGGTTTCCTGAAATCAGCGCAAAAGTTAGAAAATTTCAAACGACACTCCGCGTTGACGCAACATTTTTTGTGAGCGGAGTGTCGTTTGTAAACAACTCAAAACTTTCATTTTTTTGAAAACGCCGAAGAATGTTTTGTTATTTTCTCTAAATCTCTCATTTTTGCATGAAGTTTTGGTGGAGGAACGAGAATTGGGCGTCATTGCGGAGTGTCGTTTGAAACTGTTTATTATTTCAGAAACCAAAAGATCCAAATCGAGACTACCTGCCGGACAAGTTAAAAGCGTTCACCAAACCCGAAGAAGAGCGAACATATGCGCGGACGAAAAAAGTGACGAACAAGGGAAAAGAGGTTAAGTTTTGAACTTTTATCGAAAATCTGGAAGTGCTCAATGATCAAGATTTGTGCAAAATTTCAAGAGCTTCAAAATAATACCCCAAGTTGTGCAAAAATTTTGGGAAAGAGCTGAGAAAATGAGCAAAAACTCGGTGATCCACTAGATTGTCAACAACATTTTACACAATCTGAAATGTAGAGTGGTGGTTGAACTGGTTACGCGTTTGTCTACCGCGCGACAGGTCGAAGGATCGACTCCGCTCTGGCGCGAAATTGTTTTTGTTGTTTTTTCTTGTTTTTTTCTGCTTAACGAAAAATGTTGTTTCCAGACGCCTAAATCAACAACACCAGTTTTGGCGGTTTCCGAAGAGACGGTTGTCATTTTACCCAAAAACAATGAGAACAATGGTAAACTGTTTCTGAAATGCGGCAATCCGTTTTGGACCGAAGTGATGTTCGATCAAGAAGAAGCTGAAAAAGACGGCATCGAGGTGGAGGGTCGTCTGACCGCCGATCACGTGCTTAAATATCTCGAAGGCGGTCTGACGTTGTTGGCACCGCCCGAGCTGAAGTTCGAACTCGATTGGACACGCGAGCTGGACGATATGAAAGCGACCGACGATGAGCAGTTCAACGAGGATGCCATCATTTATCACACTTTGCGAAATGTGATCAATCATAGTGAACGTGCGCTTCAACGATGTATGACGCATGGTAATGATGATTCCAAGTCGCGCGGGTTGGATGTTGTTGTGAAACGTGAGCATTTTATTGTTTGAAAAAAAATAGGAGCCCCCCAAAATAGTGAGAAGCCGAACCAAATCAAGAAAAAAAATCAAAAAAAAAAATTCGCCCGGACGAGGAGCCGAACCCGGGACCTCTCAACTTCTAAACAAAAGCCTAACCTGTTGAGCTATCGCGCCACATTTTCTTCTCGCCCAATATTCGAATTTAAAATGTGAGAAAAAATTTCAGAATCATCGGAAAAATCGGAAGACGAAGTGTCGAAACCGAAGATTATCTTTGTTTTGGATAAAAATGAGAATCTGATTTATGACCGTGCCAATTTGAAAGCGTCCATTGTTCGATGTCTACGACAACGGAGGAATTTGGCGTTGTGGAATGAAGAGGTCAGCGTTGTTCAGACTGATTTTTATTATGAAACTTAGTTTTTTGTTTTTTTCCAGGAACAAAATTCACTTTTTCTCTCGTGCTCTCCTCTTTTGGCGCTATCTCTCACAAGCGATTTCTACGACACTCCGCTTTGCCCCATGTTTAGCACAAGTGTAAAAGCGGAGTGTCGTAGGTGAAAATTTGAAAAAAACCATATTTGGTTCCTTTTTTTCTCTCTAGCACTCTCTCTTCTTTGTGTTATCTCTCACATTCGGTGTGTACGACACTCCGCTTTTTACACTTGTGCTAAACATGGGGCAAATCGGAGTGTCGTAGGGTATATTTTTTGTTCGCATTTGTCTTTTTTGTTTGGTTCACAATTTTTCTTTCGCACTCTCCTTTTTTCGCGTTGTCTTTCACTGGTGGTATGTACGACGCTCCGCTTTGCACCTTGTTTAACGGAAGTGTCAAACCGGAGTGTCGTAAGTTGGAAGTTTCAGTAAAAACCCCCCGGGTTCGACAATTATTATTTTTTTTTGAAACTTGTTCTCTCGTGCTCTCCTCTTTTTTTGTTGTCTCTCATAGGCGGTGTCTACGACACTCCGCTTTGCTCTTAGTTTAGTGCAAGTGTAAAAGCGCAGTGTCGAAGCGAAAAAAATGTATGATCGAGATTCAGAACAAAATTCTGATTTCAAAACTTTTGAGATTTTCAGAAAATCTTGATTTTCAGCAAAGTTATGACCTCCAGAAGTAGTTTATGTGCCAAAAATCATAACTCTGCTGAAAATTGAGCTTTTTTGAAAATCTCAAAAACTATGGGATTTTTATAGTGTGAGCATTAGATGCAGCACATAATCCCGATTTCAAAACTTTTGAGATTTTCAAAAAATCTCAATTTTCAGCAAAGTTAGGTAATTTTTACCAGTTTTCATTAACTACAAACAATTATGATAATAATCATACATCATTTTCAAATCATAATCCTGTTGGTGTGTAATTTCAGAATACGCCAAACTGGACCATCGAGAATTTTCAAAATCTTGTTGAAAATCAAATTCTTGTTGAAGTACAATCGAATTGGCTTCCTCCATTGTGACCTTTTTCTTGGTGTCTGGAAAAAATCAGATTTTTTCTCCGAAAATTTCCCTCTGACTCACATAAATTGTGAAACGCCGGAATGCCCATCTGCATTTTCAGCCGTTCTCGCTCGTACACATATTCTTTAGCGCTGTCAATGTTTCGCGCGGATAACGAGACGTACACCAGTTTATTGTACGGGTAGACCGATCCAAATTCCTGGAATGACTTGATATTTAAGAGGAAATTGCACGTGTGATAAATGTGGCGTGATAGTTTAGCGGGTTAGGCTTTTGCCTATAGATCGAGAGGTCAAGGGTTCGATTTCTCACCTCGGCAATTTTTTTTAGGTTTTTTTGAAATTGATTACAAAAAAAGTTTTTTTTAGCCCCCCCCCCCCTTCAAAAAAAAGCCTACCGATATGGCCAACACAGCATCGTCAAAATCGCGAAATCTCAAGAAAAACGTTTTAGTGCCGGAAAAATTGTTGCGCTCCTCTTTTGCGTAATAACTCGACGCACTTAACACCGATGGATATTTGTCGAAGAATTGCTCAATTTCGAAAACCGTCAAATCTCGTTCGCGATTGTTGTACGAGATGAACAGCGAGATTTCGCCTTCTTGAATCGTGAAATCGAGGTTGAGCAGCACGCCGGCGCACGATTTTTGACGCAGCATACGGCGGACGCAACGCGCCTCTTCGAAACTGGCGTATTGCCAGAAAATGTTGAGGTGTCGCTGAAAAACATTCTCTCAATTTTAGAAAAAAAAAACAAAAAAATCTTGACGTGTTGAGGAATCGAACTCTTGACTTCTCAATCTAAAAGCAATCGCCTAACCTGTTCGACCGCGGTGCCACGTTTTCACGCGCGCAATTTTCCTCTCAAATATTTGCAGAAAATTGATAACTTCAAAAACCTACCGTATCTCTCGTCCTACCGTAACGTATCTCAACTGGATGTGGCTCGATAGCCTGAATGAAAAAGTTTCTGATTAAAAGAGTACTGTAGTTTTGTTGGTTTTTTTTTACCTTGACCGCCTCGATGATTGTGGCACAATCGACTGATAGATCGAGATCGCCGAGCATTAGAGTTGGTTGATTTTTTGGAGACATTTTTTTGTTGAGAAATATTGGTTTTTTTTTTAAATTTGAAATGGGAAGGATCACGTCGTGGCGGTCACGTTTAAAAAAAAATGTTTGAATTTTTTTTTTTTGAAATTTTTTTGAGATGATTTTTGACCTAGTTTTCATTTTTTCAGGTCCCTTTTTTGAACCGGTCCGAATTAATTAAAATTTGACGGGAAAAATATTTTGTAAATTTTTCAGCTCCAAAATTTCTGGTCAGTTTCAAATTTTATTGAACAATTTCCGGCCCGAAACATTTTAGGCTCAAAATTTTAGTTTGATTTTTCAAAATCTCACTTTTTAAAAGTAGAATATACCCAGATTTATCAAAAATCTGAAAATAGTTTTGACCAAAAATATATTTTGAAACAGTAAAAAATTTCAAAATTTTCCACGTATTTTTTTCAAAAAAATCTGGGCCCGAACTCAAAAAAATCACTTTTTGGTAATTTTTTTCTAAAATTTTTTACTGTTTCAAAAGTTTCTTTTTTTACGGTATGAAAAATAATTTTAACAATTTCTGAAATTAAAAAAAATTTCAAAATTCAAAAATTCCCACGTTTTTTTTAAATAAATTTTTAATTTTCTATTTCAAATTTTGGCGGGAATTAAAAAAAAAAAATTTTTTTCTAAAAATTTTTACTGTTTCAACAATTTCATTTCTACTGAAACGACGTTTAAGCCATATTGACACTGATTCTTACAGAATGAAAAATTTCGAAAATTTTTTACTTTTTCAACAATTTCATTTTTCATTTTTGCTGAAACAGAACTTTTCGGACATCAAAGATCATCGAAAAAAATTTCAAAAAAAAAACATTTTCCCCAGACTAACAACTTTACTCCCTATAAAAATCAAAACTATCTGAAAACCATGAAAAAATGTCAACTTTTCAAATTTTCCTTCTCCTCTCAACCTCGACAATTTTCACACTAACCGACAAACAAGTCGCTGATGGTGTTTATTCGAGATATTTGATGATCGGGTGTGGTGATAACACCAATGTCACCATGCAAAATTATACAATCTATGATTGTGAATCGCAAAAAGTCGACAAAAACTGGGCGGAGCTTAAAAAATCAATAACTGCTATCGAGAAACCTTCGCAAGAAAAGAATTACGCAAAAATTCAAGTCAGAAAATATGCGGATAGCAAAATGATCTTCGATGTAAAAACGATCAATCAAAAACGAACGAGATTTGAAGCCATTTTTGACAAGGGCTCAAATATATGGAGACTTGTTTCTCAAACTGATATTTGTCAAGATTTATCCGACGACGACACATTCTTAGAATATGAATATGTTGGGTGTTGGGAAGTTTACGATGATGTCATTATCACGGATCTTCAGGGAACTGGTGAAAATATTACACGAATGGCCAAACAGGCCGGATTGGCATAATTTATTTTTTGTGGAAAAAAATATTTCGGTGTTTACACTTTTTCTCTAGCACTCTCTTCGTTTCACACTGTCTCTTCCAGGCGGTGTTAACGACACTCCGAATTGGCACTTGTGCTAAACAAGAGGCAAAACGGAGTGTTGTTGGCTGGAAATGCAAATTTAGAAGAATTTTTTCACCACTTTTTAATTTGCGCTTTCTCTCGCGCTCTCCTCTTTTTGTGTTATCTCTCACACGCGCTGTGTACGACACTCCGCTCTTACCTTTCTGCTAAACAAGAAGAATAGAAGAATTTTTTTAGTTTTTTCTGGTGCTCACAATTTTTTCTAGCTCCCTCCTCTTTTTGTGTAGTCTCTCACAGGTAGTTGGACGACACTCCGCTTTTCATTTGTGCTAAACACGAGGCAAAGCGGAGTGTCGTAGGATGGAAATTGAAATTGAGAAGAGTTTTTCCGCCGCGTTGTTGATTTTTTTGTGTTCACGTTTTTTTCTCTCATGCTCTCCTCTATTCATGTAGTCTCTCACTGGCGGTGTTAACGACACTCCGTTTTGCCCCTTGTTTAACACATGTGTATAGACGGAGTGTCGTAGGTTGGAATTTTTTTGAAATTTAACATAAAAATATTTTTCGTGATATTTTCTGATTTTCTTTGGCGCTCTCCTCTTTTTGTGTAGTCTCTCACTGGCGGTGTTAACGACACTCCGTTTTGCCCCTTGTTTAACACATGTGTATAGACGGAGTGTCGTAGGTTGGAATTTTTTTGAAATTTAACATAAAAATATTATTCGTGATATTTTCTGATTTTCTTTGGCGCTCTCCTCTTTTTGTGTAGTCTCTTACAGACAGTTTTACGACACTCCGTTTTGCCCCTTGTTTAACACATGTGTATAGACGAAGTGTCGTAGGATGGAAAATTTTTATAACCATGTATTTTCATTTTTTCGTATTATTTTCGTGACCTTTTCTCTAATTCTCTTATTTTCAAGTAGTGTGTCTCCGGTTTAAGCCACGCCCACAAAACTGTGCCAGAAGCGAATGAGGGTTGTGAGAAATTAGAAGATTTTTTGAAAAATTTAGCTGCCTAAGCCTAAGCCTGGCTGGGCCGACAAAAATCCAGATTTTTTTTTCAAAAAAATCCGGCCCTGTCTTTTTGAAAATTTTTTTCTTGAAAATTTTCTTTCAGAAAAAAAGTCTGACCCCTTTCAGATTTCTTTTTTTCGGTCCCGATGGAGAGAACGATTTTTGAAAAACACGAAAAATCAGGTTTCCTGTCTTGTAACCACCATAATATTTCATCCAAACTACACACACACACACACTTCAATTTTTGTTGTTTATTTTTTTTCTCGCAAAAACACCTTGACAGGTTACTTGACGGCCGTGGCTTATCACCAATGCGCTAACCTAAACATCAATACCAATGATCTTTACTAAAATGCTGTTATCATGTCAACACTTTGAAATAATATAAAAGAGGATGATAAGAACCCGAAAAAAACAGAAAATCATGATGATCAAATATCTCGCACCGATTATTTTTTTGATTTTCGTCTCAGTTTTTGTCGTCGACGCTAAGCCGAAAGGTGGAAGGGTGAGTGTTTCGAATTGTATTGCAAACATTTCACGGGAATTGTGTGTTTCTCTGCGTCTCTCTAAGAAAGAGAGCAAGAGAGAGAGACGCAGAGAAATCATAATTTTTCTCTGCGCTCTCTGTCTATCTGTGAAAAAGAGAATTTTTTCAAACCGTATTGCAAACATTTCACGGGAAAAATTGTAGGGTTTCTCTGCGTCTCTCCATATTTCCCATACGCTGTTTCAACGTGGTCGAAGTGTCGTATTTTAGGCCACGAAGAAACTTCGCAAAAATTGAGAGACGCATAGATTTCCAGTGAAATGTTTGCAATAGTTTTTTTCTCTGCGCTCTCTTATTTTTATGTGATGTTTCAAATTTTGAGCCAAAAACGAATTTTCAAAAAAAAAAAGAGAGAGAGAGAGAGAGACGCAGAGAATTCCAGTGAGATGTTTGCAATACGATGTTTTTCTCTGCGCTCTCTTTCTCTCGCTGGAAGCTTCAAAAATTTCAGAAAACCCCAGTTTTTTTTTGAAAAATTTTTGAAAAATTTTTATAAAAATCTAGAGTAGTGATAGAGCACACTTGCTCGTCTCGTTTTCCAGGGCAGGAGAGAAAGAGAGACGCAGAGAAAAACAGAAATTTCCCGTGAGATGTTTGCAATACCATTTTTTTTTCTCTGCGCTCTCTTTCTTTCGCTGGCAATTTAGATTTTTGACTCAAAAAAATTGTCCTAAAAAATTCCAGAAAAATGCGAGCCTTTGAGAGAATTACACACAAAACATAGCAATTGTCCTGTCCCGGGAAATGTTTGCAACAAAATTTCAATTTTCCAGCATCATCCTTGTGGTCTTCCACCATTTGCCGATGATCTACCAGTTGAGGAACGTGCCAAACTGACAAATATTTGGAAAGATTATCAAGACGGCGAGAGCTGCGACGAGGAGCAACAACAAACTCGCGAGCTCCTCGACGCTCTTCCGAGAGAAGTCCGCAAAAATCTGCACAAACGGCCAACACCTCAATGGCTCAAAGGAGTGTCCAAGGAAACCGCCGACAAATTCCAAGCCATCTGGAAAGAAAAAAACATCCCGTGGGAGCAAAAACATGAGAAAATCGAGCAGCTCGCCGAGCAGGAGCTCACCGGAGAAAACCTGAAAAAGTTCCAAGAATTTAAGGCGAAAAAAGAGGAGGAGAGGAAGGAGCGTGAGAAGAAAGTGGCTGAATTGTCGCCGGAAGCGAAAGAGGCTTATGAGAAGATTGAGCGACTTCAGAAGGAGAAGGAGCAGATTATTGGCGAGTTGAGCGACGCGGCGAGAGAGCAGATCTTCGAGCTGTGGCATAGTGGTTCTGGGGGAAGATCGAGAGGTGGTAAACATCATCATCGTCAATGACACACCTTTTTTATAGGGTTCAATAAAGTTTTTTTTGGACATTTTTGAAATTTTGAAAAAAAAAATTGATTTTTTTTGAGCCCAGGGTTTTTGGGACCGTTTATTCTAGGCACGCATTTCCGGACCGATTTTTCTGGGCCTGGTTTTCGGGCCGATTTTTCCAAGCCTAGATTTTTGGCCCATTTTTTCCTGGCCTGGTTTTTTACAGACCCGATTTTTTGAGCCCAGGATTTTTGGGGGCCGATTATTTGGACCTAGTTTAGAAATTTTCCCCCGAGTGGCTGATTTTTTTGAGCCCGATTTTTTCAGACCCGAAGATTATTTAACTTTGACAAAAGTTTTTTGGACCTCATTTTTGGGCCTAGATATTTTTTTACCCGGGCTTAGACCACGCTGTTTTTTGGCCCGATTAAAAAAAAAATTATTGATTTTTTTTCCAGGCCAGGATTTTAAGGCCACATTTTTCCAGGCCCTAGTTTTTTGTCAAAATTGACACAATTTTTTTTGTCCGGAGAAAATTATTTTATTTTTTGGACCTGATTTTTCAGGCCAGGATTTTTCCAGGGTCTAGTTTTTTTGTTTGGATTTTGAGGCCTCAATTTTTGTCAGGCCCGGAAAATTTTGAATTTTGACAAAAAGTTTTCTTGGCGCTGATTATTAAGCACATTTTTTTCTGGAAAAAATTTTTTGGAATTTTTTTGGGCCCGATTTTTCTAGACACCTAGTTTTCCAGGCCCGGAAATTTTTTTTTGAAAAAAAATTTAGTTTTTAATTTTTCAAGCTTCAGGACTTTTTAAGGTCCAGTTTTTCCGGGCTCTGGAATTTTTGAACTTGAAAAAAGGCCTGAAAATATTTGGCCCGATTTTGACATATTTTTGACACGATTTTTTTTGGACTCAAATTTTTAGGGTCAGGTTCTGAAAAAATCGGAAAATTGAGAAACTCGAGAAGATGTTCAGAAATTGTCAAATTTCAGATTTTTTCTGACTTTTGGAATTTTTGGCAAAATTTTTTGAGCCAAAAAATCGATGGGCCCGATTTTTCGGGCCCGGAAATTTTCTTCCATGGTTTTAGGCCCAATTTTTTTCCGGCCTAAAAATTTCAGGCTTTTTTCCAGGCCCCAATTGTTATCCTAAAAATGCCCCGATTTTTTTCTCTGCGTCTCTCTCCCTCTCCAAAATCGCTCTGACCTTCCCCAAAAAAGGTGTCAAACTCGACACCTCAAAAAAAAACCAAAACAGAGACCATATTTAGAGCAAAGTGCGTTTCGTGACCGGTTTGTTGCTCTTTTCAGAGCACAAATATTTGCGCAACGATAATCATATTTTTTGCGTGTTGTTGTTTATTGTTTGACCATAGATGATCGACATTAGATGCAGCAGAAAAAACGACTATTTTCGGAGATGAAGCACAAAAATGAAACGGAGATACTTTTGAGAGGGTTTGCGAGCGAATAAATAAACAATTTTTTGTTGTCTGATACTTTTTGCAACTTACCGACAATTTACGGGTTACGCCGAGTGATATAGAGGTCTAGAGAAACTCGTGAAATGTTTGCAATACATTTTTCTTTCTCTGTCAAAAATTCTGAGCTCTTATTTTTTTTCAATTTTTCAACCGCGAAATTTTTCGTCAAAAACTTCAAGATTTTTTGTGAATTTTCCGAATTTTCAATTTTTTGACACGGTTTTAAAAAAAAAACTGCGAAAAAAACCGGGCCGGCCCGAAGTTGTCAGTTTTTTTTTCCTGAATTTCCAATCAGATTTTTCGGATTCTGAAAAAAAATCGGACCGGCTTGAAATTGTGAGTTTTTTCTGGATTCCAAAGAAATTCTGAATTTTTGATTTTTTCGGGCCGGCCCGAAATTTTTTTTTCGGTCCGAATTTTTTCTGAAATTCAGAAAAATTCTAAATTTCTAATTTTCTCACCTTTTCCGGACCGGTTTTTGCCAAATTTTTTTGGCTCAGAAAAATTTTGCAGGAAAATCGGGCCGGCCCGAAATTGGGAACATTTCAAAACTCAGAAAAAAAAAACGGGCCAAACTTTCTGAATTTCTATTTTTTCCGATTTTTCGGAAAATTTTTGAGCTCAGAAAAATTTTGTGAGTTTTTTTTCTGAATTTCTGATTTTTCGGGCCGGTTTTTGGTATACTTTTTTGTCTCAAAAATGATGGGGCCGGCCCGAAAAATCAAAATTTTCGTGAAAACGCTAGGTTTTAAATCTGAGCCTAAGCCTATAATATAGTCCAAAAATCTCCAAAGTTCAGCACCAAAACTCTTTCTCAACACCTGACGGATCTTTTTTTACAACAACGAAAAAAGCCACCGGATCCCCTCAAACATGTGTCAACGAAAAAGTTGTGATGATGATGATCTTATGATGTGCAAAAAACACACAAAATCTGGAAAATATACTCTAAATAAATAAACAAAAAATCAAGTTTTTTTCAAGGAATAAACATTTGGCCAAAAAAAATTATCAAGGAACAAAATCTACACATTTTGTGGTATAAATACATAATTAGTTTGGTTGGATAGTTGAATAAGTCATGCGATTTTATTGCATTTTTCTGATTCTACTAGTTTTTCTGATCAAAAATAATGAGGCTAAACGAAAAAAGGTAAAAATTCGGTGTTGCAAACATCTCACGGGTTGGGACAACTACTATGTTTTGTGTGTAACTCTTCAAAACGACCGTATTTTGCTGTTTTTTTTAAATTATTCCATAGCGAGAGAAAGAGAGCGCAGAGAAAATTTCTGTTTTTCTCTGCGTCTCTCTCTCTCTCTTCCGAAGAAAATTTTTTTGGGTCAAATTTAAAAAAAATCAAGAAAAATTGAATTGCAAACATTTTACGGGAAAATTACAATTTTTCTCTGCGTCTCTCTCTCTCTCTCTCTTTCTTGTTTATTTTTAAAATTTTGAAAAATCAGAAAAAAAAATTGTATTGCAAACATTTCACGCGAAAAAATATTAATATTTCTCTGCGTCTCTCTTTCTCTCTCACTCTCTCTCTCTTTCCTATTTTTCAAAAAAACTTTTTTAGCTCAAATTTCAGAAAATCTTTCGAAAAATTTCAGCGAGAGAATGAGAGTGCAGAGAAAAATTGTATTGCAAACAATTCACGGGAAAATTTTACATTTCTCTGTTTTCTCTGCGTCTATCTCTCTCTCTCTCTCTTAATTTTTTTGAATATAATTTTTTTCCGCCTAAATTTTTGCAAAAATTAAAAAAAAAACTTTTTCAAAATCTAGAGAGCGCCCGGGCTAACCCGTGAAACGTCGGTACATAAAATTTTTTTCCAAAAAAAATTTCCAGCGCGGTCCACAATGTGGTCTTCCAACATTCATCGATGATCTACCATCGGACGCGCAAGAAAATCTCAACAAAATTTGGAAAAACTATCGAGACGGTGAAAATTGTGAAAAAGAGCAAGAATCGACTCGACAACTCGTTCGAAACCAGTTGTTCCAAGTCCGCGAAAATCTGGAAAACGTGGCAAAGTTGCCGTTTTTACGCGGTCTTTCGAAAAAAGTGTCGGGAAAGTTCCAAGAAATCTTCAAAGACAAATCGATCCCGTTTTCGGAGAAGATGCAAAAAGTCGAAGAGTTGGCCGAGAAAAGTTTGAGCGGCGAAAATTTGGAGAAATTCAAGGTTTATAAGATGAACAAGAATCGAGAGGTTGAGAGATTTAGTGAGAGGGTAGGTCAAGAAACCATATTGCAAACATCTCATCGGAAAAATGACAATGTCTGCGTCTCTTGCCAGAGAGAGAGAGAGTGAGAGAGAGAGAGCGCAGAGAAAAACCTCGTATTGCAAACATCTCGCTGGAAATCTCTGTTTTCTCTGCGTCTCTCTCTCTCTCTTTCTATTTTCCACTGGAAAATGAAGTGGGTGAGCAAGTACGCTCTATCGAAAATTTTTTTTGAAATTTCTGAAAATATGAAAAATGATTTTTTTTCGAAAATTCAAAAATCTAAAAATTCGAAAATTTTCGAAAAAAATTTTAAGAAGAGAAAGAGAGTGGAGAGAAAATAAGCGCACGAAATTTCTGTTTTCTCTGCGTCTCTCTCTCTCTCCCTCTCTTCCCCTGGAAAACGAGGTGAGCAAGTGCGCTCTAACGCAAAAAACTTACTTTTTCAAAAATTTTGATGCTAAAAATCCCAAAAAGAGCTGGATTTTCATGAAAAACTTTTTTGCTGAAATTTCAAAAAATATAAAAACTATTTTTCTCTGCGTCTCTCTCTCTCTCTCTCCCACTGGTTTTTTTTGATGATTTTTCTTTGTGGAATTTTTTGCCTGAAATTTTGAAAAATCAAAAAAAAATTGTATCGCAAACATTTCACGGGAAGTCTCTGTTTTCTCTGCGTCTCTCTCTCTCTCTCTCTCTCTCTTTTTTTTCCCCTGGAGAACGAGGCGAGCAAGTGTGCTCTATCGCGAAAAAATTCATTTTTTGAAAAAATGACGCTAAAAATCCCAAAAAGAGCTGAAATTTCCGAAAATATGAAACAGTTTTTTTTGTTCACTGCGTCTCTCTCTCTCAAAAAAAAACGGACCAAGAATTTTTTTTTTCCAAATTTTCCCCCAATTTTTTTCAGGAATCCAGTCTGTCGCCAAACGCCAAAACAGCGCACGAGAAAATCGAAAAACTTCAAAAACGAAAATTCGAAATTCTCGCCAACTTGACCGCGTCGGAACGGCAAGAACTTTTGGATTTGTGGGAGTTTCGACCGAAAAATTCGAGAAATTGAGATTTTTTCAATTATTTCATAAATTATTTTTCCTTTTTTACGCACCGCAGCGCATCGCAACGCAACAAGTGTGCGGTAGAGCGCAGTTTCATCATTTTTTTCAGAAAACTTTTTTTTCGCCCTGACATCATCCCAATTTTTCCCGAACCACACAACAACAGTTCGCTGAAAAGAGGCGGAACGCAAGGGGCGGAGCCTACGAAAAGAAAAGATCAGCATCAACGAGAGATAGCGTAAGAGGCGGAGACGCAGACATTGATCAAAGCTTAGTGTGTTGCGTATAAATACGGTTATCGATGACAGCGAAAATATCAGAAATGAGCTTCACAACATTGACAACACTGGCAGTTGTTGCGTTCGCCGCAGTCGCCGCAAAGCCTTGCGGTGGTTTTGGAGGACCTTGCGGAGGAAAGGTAGGTTTATTTGAGAAAAAAAATATTTGAAAAATAAATACGTAAATAAGTTTAGCATCGTCAACCACCTTGCGGATTGCCACCATTCCTTGCGGAACTTCCGACCGATGCGCAAGCGAAGATTACGGAAATCTGGAAAGATTATCAAACCGGAGCCAAATGTTATAATGAGCTAGGTTTGACGCGTGAAGTTATGGATGCTCTTCCGAAAGATGTCAAGAAATCGATTCACAAACGCAAGCCACTTCCACCATTCCTTGAAGGTCTTGCGAAGGATCAACTCGCCAAATTCGAAACAATCTTCCATGATAAATCAATCCCGTTCCCCAAGAAAATCGAGCAAATTGACGCGCTCGCCGAGAAAGAATTGACTGGAGATAACTTGAAAAAATTCCAAGAGTTCAAGGCCAAAAAAGAGGAGGAGAAGAAAGAATACGATGAAAAGGTGTGTACTTCTTTTGGACAAGTTTTATTCCATTTTTTTTCTAGAAAACCAAACTGTCCGCAGCCGCCAAAGAAGCTGACGCAAAAATCGAGACATTGAGAAAACAAAAAATGGAGATTATCGATTCGCTTGATGAGAGCACACGTGACGAATTGTTCGATTTGTGGGAAAGCCGTCCAGGACCACCACCAAGACATCATTAACTTCATTGACAAAAGATGACAAAAAATACTAATGACTAACATATTTATTTTGTATTATATTTGATTGAAAATAATAAAGATTTCTATTTTTTTTCGCTTTCAATTATTTGAGATCAACACACAGGAAACATGTAGCGTGGTAGTTCAACTGGTTAGACGATAGCTTGTAGAGTGAGAGGTAGAGGGTTCGAACCCTCTCCGGGGAAATTTTTTTCTTTTTTTTTTGTTCTAAACAAAAAAAGCTTCAAAAAAGAAAATGGTCTCGTCACGAATACACACATTATCATTGAAATTTTGTGTTTTTTTCGTGATGAGATCACAGCGCGAGAAATTTATGATTTGAAATGTTTTTAACGTCTATAAGACAAGTTTTTAGCTTAATTCTCCAAAATTCTGACAATTTTGAATACATCAAAAAACTTCTCTAAATCTCTCATTTTCAAATTATATTTCTTCGTATGATCACGAAACAAAAAATTCTAAAAATCATCGAGTAGTGCATTTTCCCGTCGTGGTGTTTACACTTTCTCTGGCGCTCTCCTCTTTTCGCGCTATCTCTCATAGGCTGAGTACGACACTCCGTTTTGCCCCTTGTTTAGTGCAAGTGTAAAAGCGGAGTGTCGTTGGGTGGAATTTGGTTTCTGTGATTTTCGGACCGGGTTTTTGGAAAAGTTTCTTTTTTCAAAAATTGCAAACATTTTGGATAAAAATATTATTCGAGACCTTTTCTTTTTTCTCCTTTTTTCGCGCAATCTCTCATAGGCTGAGTACGACACTCCGCTTTGCACCTTGTTTAGCGCAAGTGTAAAAGCGGAGTGTCGTTAGGTCGATTTTTTGAGCCAAATTTTCAGCTGATAAGCCCGAAAACCACGGACCGGGAGTTTTTTTGGAACCCAACGACACTCCGCGTTTACACTTTTTTCAGCCGATTTCAGAAGTTTGGTGAAAAACGAAGGTTCAATTTTTCTAGGCAACGCGATGAAAAACCTAATAAAACTTTTTTCTCGATATTTTTCTCCAGGCAATCATCTAACATGCTGGTTTGCGCATGTGACAGTATCAAAAGACCACAATACGCGTTTAAATGTATTCGACAAGTGGAACGAACAAAAACGAACAAAAACTGAAATTGATAAGATTCTGGATAAGTATAAAAGTCGACAAAAATCTCCATGCTAGATCAGAAAATGATTTTCTCAACTAAACCCATTCTTCTTCTCGCGCTCTTCGGCGTCGTTGCGTCGAAATCGTTTTTCAGAGGATTTAAAGTGAGTTTCACGTGACGCGTGGTGTTGTGGCAACGCGTTGAATCTTTGCTCGACGGGCGGGGGGTTCGATTCTGCTGCGTGGCAAAATTTTTTATTTTTTTAGAATCGTCTTCCACCAAAAGCGGGATGTGTTCAACCGGCCTATATTGACAGTCTTTCCGAGGAGAATCAGAAGAAATTGACGGAAATTTGGAAGGATTATAAAGTTGGAAATACGTGTTATATTGAGCAGGCAAAAACTACCGAATTTTTGGATTCGCTTCCCGAAAAAGAGCGGGAAGATCTTCTTGCTCGCCCGCCAATTCCCGCATTTTTCGCCGGTATCAAAAAAGATGTGATTGCTCAATTCGACACGATCTATTATAATGAATCCATCGCATTACCACAGAAAATTGAGCAATTGGATGCGTTGGCCGAGAAAATTCTGCCCGCCGCAAATTTGAAAGTTTTCAAAGAGTTCCGCGAGCAAAGAGACGCGGCGAGAAAACATTATGAGGATGTGGTAAGTGATTCACCACGGCCTGCGTGGTGCAGTGGTTGTGTGATAGATTATAGTGTTGGCAACCGTTTTGCTCGGCCAAGTTCGATCCCGGCCACATGCGATTTTTTTTTGTTTTTTTTTTCAGCTTTCCAAATTGTCACCGGCTGTCAAGGAGGCTGATGAGAAGGTGGAGAAGTTGATCAACGAGAGATTCGCCTATGTGGATAGTCTTGATGAGACAACCAGAGAGCAACTTTTCGACTTGTGGGATGCCAGACCATACACACCGAAATAACATGATATTAGAAATAAAGATTTTCAAGAAAACTGGTTTATAAAACACAAAAAAAAACTTTTTACTGGAACCGCCGGGATTGTTTTACCGTATAAAAGACGGCGAGAACAGTGATAATTCGGAAAAGTTCCGAAAATGTTGAAAATGTTTATATTTTCTGTGATTTTTGTTGGTTTCGCGCAAGGCCACCGGGTGAGTATATAAGGGGGATCAATATCTTAGCTTGTATCACGTGCGTAGCGCAGTGGTTGTGTTTTTACTTGCAGATCTCAACGGTTTTGGTTCTATTCCTCACAGCGGCGAATTTTTTTTTGTTTTTTCAGCATCGTTCTCCACCCCCTCTACCTTGCGGAATACCGCAATTTGTGGATGAATTGGCGGAACAATATCAAGTACAACTCAAAGATATTTGGAAAAACTATACTCTTGGCAGTAAATGTTATATAGAACAAGCTAAAACGGTTGAAGTATTAGATGAACTGCCGAAAGAGCTTCGAACCTCACTTCAAGCTCGTCCACCACTTCCAGAATTTCTTGTGGGTCTTCCAAAAGATGTTGTCAGCCAGTTTGACAATATATTCTTCAACAAAACAATTCCAATCGCTAATAGAATTGAACAATTACACGAGTTGGGTGAGAAAATATTGCCGGCGAAAAATTTGGAAATTTTTCACAAACATCAACAGAAAAAGGCGGATGAGAAGAAACATTATGATGATTTGGTATGTTTTAAAGGTACATACCCATTTTCAGCGTTTTTTTTAAATTTTAGCTGGCCAAATTGTCTCCAACTGCTAAGGAAGTTGATGATAAAGTGAGGGATTTGAATAAGCAAAGAAGTGCACTTATTGATCAACTTGATGAGAAAACTAAGAAGGAACTATTCGATTTATGGGATGCGCGGCCTCACATTCCACAATAACATTTTTTTAAATAAAAAATTCGCTTTCAAATGATGTAGAAATGTTGTTTCTCTGCGTCTCCTCACACAATTTCGCCACACACTTTCCCTCTCTTCCTGCGTCTCTTCTAGGCGAGCCAATCTCCGCCGACCTGTTTCATTGTTTGCATCTCGTTTGCTATAAGAAAGAAGGGAGGGAAAGGCATCTTTGGTTTTAACCCAGTTACTCAAGGTAATTTGAGGTTCTGACCTTTCGCAAGAAAGTGTCAACAATGACTTGAATTTTTGGATAATATGTCTCACCGGGGTATCCGGAGAGACGAAATAAAGAGAATTGCGAGAAAATACAGTCTAACCGACAAAAGTTTTTTTTGATTTCGTGGTTTTTAGGCTCAAATTTGGCCCGCTGTTTGGAGCTTCACAAAGATGTCTAAATGCCTATCTTGTAGAGCTTGAGAAGCGCTACAAAATGTGCTATAACACATCCCGGACAAAGTCTGAAAACTGGGCCAAAATTGGGCCGGAAAGTGATGCAATTACCGGGCCTAAAAGTTATGTAAAAAATGTTTTAGGCCTTATTTGACCCATTTTTCGGGATTTTTCAGAGAAATTCTATAGCACATCTTGAAGCCCTTTTCAAGCTCTACAAAATAGGCTATATGACATTTCTCACAAGGTTCAAAAACCGGGCCAAAATTGGGCCAAAAACTTTTTTTGAGAAAAAAATTTCAAAAAAAATTGTTCAAAAAGTTAAAAAATGTGAGAATTTTCGACCCATTTTTAACCATTTCCAAGAAAAACACTTTATTTACACATTTTTTCAACAACTGAAAATTTTGACAAATTCCTCGTAGTCGATTTCGCCGTTACCTGAAAATTTGAAAATTTTGAATTTTTTTTTTGGTGAAAAAAAAACCGTCGCAATCCACTTCAGCCATCATTTCTTCGACTTCAGCCTCATCAAAACACATTCCCATGTTGATCTGAAAAAAAATTCAAAAAAAAATTGAGTAAAAATGCAAATTTTTGGTGTCAAAAAAAAATATTGGGGTTTTTTCTCGAAAATTAGAAAATTTTTGAGCCGTATTTGTTTTTTGTCTAGGCTTTTTTCGGAGAACATGTTTTTTTTCGGTGCCAATTTTTTTTCTGATTCAAGGATACCTGTAATTTTTGAGAATGTACTTTTTTGAAAGTTCACCTATTATTATTTTATTTTTCTAGAAATTTTTTGTTGAAAAAAATTTTGGGCGAACATTTTTGGCGCCAAAACTTGAATTCAAAAATTTCTGGAATTTTTTCCTCAACTTCTAGGGCCGGTCTGAGAATTTCAATTTTTTTCAGGCCAAAATTTTTTTTTTTAGAAATTTGATTCTTTGATTATTTACAATGGATAGCTCAATTTCATTGTCTTTTTGATTTTTAGCAAAAAAAATATTTTCTAAAAAGTTTTCAAATTTCAGAAGTTTTGGGCCCAAAAATTTTTTGTCAATTTTTTTTGAAACATTTTTTCTAATTAAAAAAAAACAAATTGAAATTTTCAGACCGGCCCGGGATGTTGAGAAAAAATTTTGGCCAAAATTCAAGAGAGTTTTGAAAACTTTTGGAATTTTGGCGCCAAATTTTTCAAATCTGGTACATTTTTCAAAGTTGTAATTTTTTCTACAAGTTTTAAATTTTTGACACGATAATTTCTAATTGTAAAAAAACCTCTGAATTCTAAGGCCCGAATTTTTTTAGAGACAAAAAGTTGAAGTTTTCAGACCGGCCCGGGATTTTGACAAAAAAAAATTTGAAAAAAATTCCAGAAAGTTTTTAAAGCTTTTTCGGGCCAAATCTGGTCAAAAAATGTAAAAAATTTCCGGCTCAAAAAAACTTTTTTTCCTCAAAAAAAAAGAAGTACAAAATTATGCGCATATTTAACCTTGAGTCTAGTGGGCTCACCATGAATATTTTGAACTCATTCGCTGTGATGACACCATTTCCATCTCGATCGAATACTTTGAATGCTTCGCGAATCATTTCCGTGTCCGTTTCTTTCATGATCCTTTAAGCAAAAAAAATTTAGAGAAATTTTTTCGGTCCGAACCGATAAAATTTGTTTTTGCAAAATCTGGCCTAGAAAATGAAAAATTTTGAAATTTGGATTTCTAGGCCACGTTTTAGAAATTTGGTTTTCTAGGCCATCACCTCATCCTACTATAGACGTGGCCTAGAAATCCAATTTTTGGGTTTCTAGTCCACGCTTTTGAAAATATGCGCCTAATTTTGCACTTCTTTTTTTGCCATCACCTCATCCTTCTCAAAACGTGGCCTAGAAATTCAAACGTTTGGTTTTCCAGGCCATCTTCTCATTCTTCTCAAGGCGTGGCCATGAATTTTTCGGTCCGGTCCGACGCGTTCAAAATCTGACCTAGAAAACCAAAAATTTTGAAATTTGGATTTCTAGGCCACGTTTTGGATGTTTGGTTCTTTAGGCCATCACCTAATCCTACTATAGACGTGGCCTAGAAATCCAATTTTTGGATTTCTAGGCCATCACCTCAATCTCCTCAAAACGCGGCCTAGAAATCCAATTTTTTTGGTTTTCTAGGCCATTTTTTCATGCTCACCGCTTCATCATGACACAAAATTCGGGAAATTCCACTTGACCATTTCCATCCAAATCGACGTCGTGAATAATTTCCATCATTTGCTGAAATTCGAAAAAAAACTTTTTTGGGCCAAATCGGGCTCTGAAAGTTTCCAAATCGGGCTCTGAAAGTTTTCAGGCCCACTTTTTTTGACCCAAATTATGAGATCTGGTTTTCTGGACCCAAAATTTTTTTAAACTTTATTTTTAGCGTGTGAACTTAATTTTTCATTTTCGAGAAAAATTTTTCGAGGTCAAAAAATGAGCTTCTAAGTTTTTTTTTTCATTTTTTTCCAATTTTTTCGGGCCATACCTGTTCTGTTGGATTCTGTCCAAGTGCACGCATGGCAACGCCAAGCTCCTTGATAGAAATTGTTCCATTTGCATCCTAGAAAAATTACAGTACTCTTTAAAAACAAGAAACTACAGTACTCTCAGAAAAATAAGAAACTACAGTACTCTTTGATCTCTAACCTCTTACCCAAAAAATGGTTATTTTTCGCCGTTCAAAATCCAAACAAAGCATTTATGTGGTTTTTTGAGAAACAAAAACATTTAAATATGTCTAGGTTTTTTTTCAGTTTTTGTTTTTTTTTTGAGAAAATAGTTGGATTTTGAGATTTTTGGTTTTTGGTAAAACTTTCAAAAACTTGAAAAAAAAAGAAGTTTTTTGGCGCCAAAATTTTAAGATTTGGAAATTAGAAAAAATGGACCTAAAAAATTAAATTTGTAACATTTTTTTGGCGCGAAAATTATAGATTTGAAAACTTTCAGATTTTTTGGCGCCAAATTTTTCCATTCAAAAATCTCCAGATCTTAGAAAAATTTTTACGCTCAATTTTTTTTTCGAAAATTAAAAAAAAATCGATTTTTTTGGCGCGAAAAATTTAAATTCAAAATTTTTCCATTTTTTTTAACTTTGAAAACCACAGAAGGTTCTGAAATTCAAATTTTCAAAAAAATGCTCAGATTTTTTGGCGCGAAATTTGCAAATTCAAAAATTTCCAACACAAACCTTATCAAAAAGCAAAAAAGCCTCTTTAAATTCGCAAATCTCCTCTTCGGTCAATTGTGAAATGACCATTTTGGACTCTTCAAAAACTTCCTGAAGAGTTCGAGTTCGAAGAACCGACATGACGACGCGCTGCAAAAAATTAAAGTTTTTAAGCCTCAGTCTAAGCCTCACTGATTCACCAACAAAATAGATGGATGAAATGATACCTAGGACACTCAAACTGAATTTTCAAGAGGGTTTTGTTTGCGTCTCCTCGATTTCAACACTCTCTCGTCGATTTTATATTGAATGGATACTTTTGTTCAAATCGAAATTGAGCAAACAAATGAAGTTCTTAAAGGGACATAGAACATTGGAGGGAAATTTGAATTTCTTTGAAATAAAAACATTTCCGCGCGGCAATTTTCCCGCTCTGAAGGGAGTAGATAAGAGGAATTCACATGCTCTGAACACAGTGTTTTCGCGAAGTGGCACTATAGTGGTAAAATTACCACTATAGTTGTACTTTTATTCTACTATTGAACCCTTTTTACACCACTAGTTTGTAGTAGGGAAAAAGTGGTGTAAAAGTGGTGTCAGACTAGAAACTGTAAATTGTTTTCCGTAATCAGAGCCGGGTCAGAGAAGGTACGAGACACTTTTCGCTTACACCAATTGCGAAACACTCATGAAAAATTATGATTTTGAAAATCTCATTTTAGTGGTATCGTAGTAGTTGTTTAGTGGTGTACTAATATCAACAAATCTCCAATGGTAAAACGATAATCTGGCATCAAACATTGACAAGAAATATTTTAATTGTGCAAAAAAAGAGAAATACAGTATTTTCTACAACTTTGCCCAAAAAGTTTGTAGTGGTGAAAAAGTGGTGTAAAAGTGGTGTCGGCTTAGAAACTGTAACTTGTTTTTTTCCAATCAGATCCGGGTCAGAAAAGGTACGAGACACTTTTCGCTCACATCAATTGCCAAAAACTCATGAAAAATTCCGATTTTTAAAATCGCATTCTAGTGGTATCGTAGTAGTTGTTTAGTGGTACATCGATTATGACAAAATGGGAATAATAAACCAACAAGCTGATGTCAGACAATGACAAGAAACTGATTAAACAGTGATGCAAATGAATATCTGGACATTTTCACCCGTGTCAATGACCCATTTCAGCATTTAATTAAAGAAGGAAAAAATAAACATGTAATTTTTGAAATAGTTTGAAAATTTCAAGAATGTTTGAAGGTGTTATTTGGAAATTAACATTCTAAATAATTTTTCGGAGTTGTTTCAATTCTCTCAATTGTTTTAAAATAGCTCGTCTTCAGAAGAAACACCTAATATTCAATTGAAAAAGCCTCAGCGCTACTGTACCTCTTCCCTCTGTGTGCAAACACACACAGTTTGCGTACAATCCATTTTATTTTACGCGCACGTATTTTTGTTTTTCGTATTTTTCGCTTTTTTTAAACTGTCTTTGTAGGTGAATGTGTTGCTTGATAAAACGGTTTTTAAACCGCATTCAAATAGGAATGTTGTGATTAGTCTATTTTCATACTTTTCTCTCGAAAAATTGCGTTCTTGTTAGTTTTAAGACTTAATTTAGGATTTTACGAAAAATAATTTTTTTCAGTTTGATGCACCGAACAATGCCAGGACGGACGTGGTTGTGAACTAGGTGAGCGATTCAAAGTTATTTGCAAAGAGTTCTCACTCGTCGTTTCGGAAATTGAAATTTGTGTTTGTAATACCGAATCATTATTTTTGTTCAAACGCTATCCTAAATTATTCACTGACGTTGTTCAATTTTCTCAATTAATATTTTTTCTATTTAAATTTTGAAAACTCAAATATCTCTAAAACAGCGAGTAGAGTTCTTTGCATTTCACTGTGTGTTTTTTTTTTTAGATTTTTTAACATAATTTGAACTATTTAGGCGGACACCTGCAATGCGGCGAGAATGGAGTTCAAAAAAAAACTATGGAAGTGTTGAAATAGGGTGAGTATTTCGATTATTTTCGCAAGAAGTTGTAAACTTGAAAACCATCGTTTAGAAAAAAATAACTTTTGAATAAAAAAGTTACTTGTAAAAGTGGATAGTATATACAAGTTTTTCGGTAATGGGACTATTCAGTTGCATCTCTCACCGAATTACGAGAACTTTCTACGCCTATTTTTCTATTTTTTCGGTATCTTCGTAGTTTTTCTCAACAGTTTTTTGGTTGAGAAGTGAAACTGAATAGTCCAGTACAATTTACCAACAATGTTAATTGTAGGAAACTGAGAAAGTTTTCAAATTTTTCATTTGAAAAAATATCCTAATAAACATTCTGTTTTTACAGAAGAGCAAAAATCGAACGTTGGCATTCAACCATCATCGGTCGGACGAGGAACAGAGCGCGCAGCATTCCAAACAGGTCGGTAATTTAATTTTTAGCTGTTTTTATTGTATTTATAATGTTCGTGAGTAGATTTGAATTGTTAATTTTGAGAATTATCCTGAAACGTTGCACAAAATTTTGAGAAAATTTTTATGCTGTCTGAATTGCTCAGAGTTCATAACTTTCTTTTCGTGGTCACAAAATGTGCTCGGTGAATTTCATTCGAGTAAAGTATGTTCACAGATTACATTTGAAAATCTGAGCGATTCTCGGCAGAGTCGATACATAAAAAGAAATTGGGAACAATAATAGAAAAAACTCACGAACATTATAACTTTGATCTTTTTTCATTTTATGTAATTGATGTTTTTTATTTGAAAATAATAAAATATTGTATGTTCAAACTGTGTACCACTTTGTATTTCACGAAAACAACGAAAAAATTTGATTGCCGGAACAGTACTGCATTAGTGCCATTTTAGTGCCACTAAAAAATTTTCGCGTAGTGGTAACATCGGTGTTACCATAATGCATACTAAAATAAAAATCACTATAGTAGTAGTATAGTGGTACTAAAAGGCTACTATAGTGCCACTCCGCGAAAACACTGTGGAAAAAGTTGAGCGCGTGGCGCAGCGGTAGAGTTATTGACCGCAAGTCGGTGGAGGTTTTGCAGGTTCGATTCCGCACCGCGGCGAAACTTTTTTCTTTTTTCTCCCCGATGACAAGATTTGATGTTTCAAAATTGCTGAAACTGACACATGTCCTATTCCGCCCCTCTATTTCATTTCTCATTTTTTTTGTTCTATAACTTCAATTAGACCAACATCCCCAACGGGGTTTCTCGTCTGTTTTTTCACCAATAACACGAACTTTTTTTTGGTTTTGACTGCTTTTTTTCGTTATCACTATATATTTTTCAATTTCCAATTTTCAGCAATATGATCCGACGCGTTTTGATCGCGATTTGCTTGCTTTTCGTCGTCTCATATGGTTGGACAATTGATGGTAAGGCTAGAGAGAGAGAGACGCAGAGAGAGAAGCAAGAGGTGCAGAGAACAAAGTGAGAGACGCAGACAAAAAACGTACGGTTAGAGAAGAAGAGACGCAGAGAACGAAGGTAGAGACGCAGAGAAAAACGTACGGTTAGAGAGTGAGAGAGATAGAGACGCAGAGAACAAAGCTAGAGACGCAGACAAACGACTTATGGTTAGAGAGCAAGAGACGCAGATATAGCGAGCGTCCAAATGTGGCCTAGAAGTTTTTGGTCCGAAAATTTTGATTTGAGAAATACCTCCGACTATTTTTGAATTTTTAATTTTCGCCCGAAAAATTTTGAGCGTTTTTTTTTCGCGCACTCTTCCGCGAAGCGGTCCGAGCGGAGCGAGTGTAACTTGCGAGAGAGTGAGACGCAGACAAAAATCGTGTGGTTAGAGAGAGAGAGAGACGTAGAGAAAGCCTGGAATTTTTAGGCCAAAAATAAATTTTTTTTTGTTTTCAAAATTTTTTTCGATCAAAAATTTGGGCCATAGAAAATTTCGAAAATCACAAATTTGAAAAATTGAAAAAAAAACCGCGATCTCTTCCGCGACGCGGTGCGAGCGCAGCGAGTGATAGTGTCGCGCGATGTTCCGCGAAGCGGTTCGAGCGGAGCGAGTATACATAGGTCGCGATTTCTGGGGTTTCCGCGAACTTGCTGGGACGCAGTGCGAGCTTTAAGTCGTTCTGAGATATTTTTCCGCGAAGCGGTGCGAGCGTTGCGATTTCTCAGTTTTCCGCAAGCTCTTCCGCGACGCGGTGCGAATGCGGCGAGCACAGCGAGTGTAGGTTGCGATTGTATGAGTCGAGCTTTTTCGCGACACTGTACGAACGCGGCGAGTGTACCTCGCGAACCCTACCGTGCGCACAAAGCCCCAGTACAAAATGATGTCAAGTTCAAAAAAACCTATTTTCTCTAAAAATACCCCCCCTTTTGGTGTTTCTGTCAAACTCCCAAAAGACTCACCGCATTCCGTGACATTCCAGTGCTATCAAGTGAAATGAGAAAATTTTTGGGAATCTTCGAAAAATGTGGAATCACATTAAAAACAACATTTGAACTCGATGTTATTTGTTGACTTTTGTATCGAACACGAAAACATTTGTCGACATCCGAAAACACCAAATCTTCGATAGCCATTTTATTTTGTTTCGATGAAGCAGAAAAAATAATAAAACTCTTGAAATTTTCCACATTTTTATATAGATCTTCTGTTTGTTTCCCACGTTAAAGTATTCCCCTCAGGTTCGGCTCTTTTGCCAGCTCATCAAATCGGACGAAATCACGAGGCCAACTATTTCAAACAACGATTTTTGTCGGCTTTCAGGTGATTTGGCGCCAAAAGTTTGAAATTCAAATTTTTTCTCGTTCCAGAAAAATCGATCCCCTTGTGTCGGAAAGCACCCTCGACAGATTTACACGATTTGTAAGACAAGATTATGATTGAGATAATTTTTTTGTGTGTATGTGTGTGTTTGTGGAAAAATGCAGATTTTTTCTTGTAATACTTTGTGATATAAATGTTGTTTATATTTTTTTTTGGCGCCAAAAATCTCAAAAAAAAAATTGCAAAAGCACATGGTCAAGTTGATGTCACTGGGGTTTTTTCCTCATGATAACCCAATGACTCCGGACCAGGTGACAAAGCTTTTGCAATGCGACACTATATATATACCCCAACCAAACCACGCGCCCGACATCTCACTGGTTAGTTGCTATGAAGCGCAACGAAATTGGTTTTAACAATGTTTCATAGCATTTGACCAGTGAGATGTCGGGCGCATTGTTTCGTTGGGGTATACATAGAGAAAAAAACCCGGCGGTCAACAATTTGACTATGTCTTTTTTGCATTTTTTGAACAGTAGGTTAATTGGTATTCCAATTTAACTGTTTATTATCAAAAAACCCGTAGTAAACAAAATTTACAGAAAAAATGTGAATCAAACAACCGAACTACTTGCTCGTTCAAAAGTTCGATTTTCAACATCATAATCATCATCATACCCCATCAATTTTCGATCACGAATCAATACAAATGTCATGCCAATAATAACAATAAACCAGACATAAAGAATACAAGAACCAGTCGAACCGGCGAGAATTAATGAGACGATTCGAGTCGAAAATTTCGAGCGCCGAACAACTGTCCAAGAGCACAACACAAACAGGCCAACTATGTTCATTGTCTGAAAGAAAAACGGTTTTTCCCAAAAAAAAAAAAATAAAAAAAACTTAGGATTAAAGGATCATGTTTGAATGAGAAAACTCTCGCCGCGAATATCCCTATCCACACATGCGCCTTTGAACAATCTTACGGTACAACAATTTTTTTTTTTTTTTTTTTTAAAGTTTTGTTGAAACTTACACATGTGACAATGAAGGGAATTAAGAGTAGATGAAAACTTGTCAAAACTGCAACAATCATAACCATTGACGAGGCGAATTGTAGAATGGACAAGATGATTGGGGGTGATAACATTGTTTGAGATTCGGATGTCATTTCAGTTGAGACGGAGAGAAGAGAACATAACACTGAAATTATTTGAGGTTTTTCTTTAATTTCTGAAGTTTAAATTTCTGATTTTTCGGCAAAAAATTCAGAAAAACTATTCGGGAAAAAAGTGGGCGGAGTTTCGTTGGCAACCGCGGCACACACCTTTTGCAAAAAAGAACATGTTTTTTCTCTGCGCGCTCTCTCTCTGTTTCTCTCACCTAACTGCGCAAAAACTTGGAAATTTGCTGAAAAATTAGAACTTTATCAATAGAGCGTAGATGCTCGTCTCATTAAGAATTTTGAAAACTTACAAAGAATTGAGATGAGTATACATGCAACTCCAATTAGACACGCTCCAACGCGTATGCGACAAGTTCCGAAACAACATCGGTATCTGCAAAAAAAATAATTTTCAAAAATATCATTAAAAAGCATTTCACATGCTAAGGACTTTCTGAAACATAGAAAATCTGGGCCCGGGCCCCATTTTTTCGGGTCCGACCCAAGTTTTGTGCAAGTGCAGGGAAACATTTTTGGTATAGGGAAATGTCAAAGGAGAGGGAAAAGAAAAAAAGAAAAAAAAAACATATTTACTGTGGTGGAGGCGAGTTTATGGACATGGCGGAACATCTGCAAAATTTAGAGAAACTTCTTTTTTTTGAGAAAACTACTGTACTTTGCTTCTAGTTTTCTCATTATTTTTAAATCAGTTGGAGAAACATTTTTTTGAAAATTGCCGGTGTCGAAAATCGAACCTTTGACCTTTTGCTTTGAACACCAACAAAGAAAAAAAATTTCTTCGAACAACTATTTTTGGGGTCTATTTTGCTGAAAATTGTGATTTTTCAAAAGTAGAATTTTTCAGATATTAATTTGTAGTTTTTTATGAAACTATTGATTTGGAAATTTTTGAAAAATCTTAATTTTCAGAAAAGTTATAAAGTCTAGAAGTTTTGGGGTCAACTTTTCTGAAAATTGAGATTTTTGAAAAATCAGAAAACCAACAAAAATAGAATGTTGTGTAGATTTTTATTTTTTAAACCTCTCTGACAAGGGAACTACATATAGGTGTTAACGGACTTTGAGATGGGATGTATGTGACCCGATAGAGTTTTTCATGCTGAACATCATCCCGTAGCTAACTTTTGCAAAGCTTCAGCCAGAAAGCTGAAAATCACATTTTTGTGATAAATTTGAAAATTTAAAATTTCTCCTAACTTTTTCAAAATTATACATTTACAAGAATAAACTGATGGATCTGATAGGAAATTTAATTCTCTACACGATGGTCATTTTGAAGTTCCGAAAAAATAATGAAAAGGGTGTGATTTTTCGAAAAAACATGAAAAATCAGAAAACAATCTTCAAAATTTAGTCATTTTCACGTTTTTCAATGCAATTTTTTCATTTTTCACGTTTTTTTGATCTACCTTTTTTATAAAAAGTTTCGAGCTCTATTTTTCAGCGTTACAACTACAATTTCGAGGTTTTTGAATGCTCCTATCGTTCCTGGCATACCAGAAAACCCTTTAGTAGTCTCTCATCACTAAAATAATTCAAATTGAACAAGATATTTCAATTTTTGTGCTCAAACTTTGAGCTCGATTTTCAGCTTCCTGTGTGGAGCTTTGCAAAAGTTAGCTATGGCATGATGATCAGCATGAAAAACTGTACCGGGTGACACATGTCTCTTCTTAAAGTCCGTTAACACCTACTTGTAGTTCCCTTGTGAGATCATTAATTTTGAAAATTCCGAAAAATCTCAGTTTTCAGCAAAGTTAGAAACTCCAAACTTTTTGGGGTCAACTTTTCTGGAAACTGAGATTTTTCAAAATTTAGAGGTCCAAAAAAATCAGAATTTTGAGCAAGTTTCAATTTTCAAACCTATCTTGAAACAATAACTTTGAAATTTTTGAAAAATCTCGATTTTCAGAAAAGTTATAACTTCTGGAAGTTTTGAGGTCAACTTTTCTGAAAATTGAGATTTTTCAAAATTTAGAGGACCAAAAAACTCAGAATTTCTTGGAATTAAGATTTTCTACATTTTCCGAAGCTAGTAGTTTTGAAATTTTTGAAAAATCTCGATTTTCAGAAAAGTTACGGAACTAACCTGGCCATACTTGACGAAAAATCGTAGGACGAAGTTTGAGCCGCCGAAAAAACTGACAAATAACTATTCGACGGGGTTATAGCAGAAACCTGAAACCGGAAAAAATAGCGAAATAAAAAAAAATGGAAAATTTTTCCGATTGACTTATTACCTCCGACAACTTTGAATCGTCAATTGGTTGAAGATTAAGTGATGTATGCAAAGAGGACGATCTTCGAACCTGCAAAAAAAAAACAACAAGGATGAAAAAGAGGAGACAACAAAAAAAACAGACTAATTATCTCTCTCTCTATGATGAAAAATATTTTTTTTCGGGAAAAAAAAAACATTTGAGCAAAATAAGAAATGTGAGCTGTGTTGTTGAATAATTGAATTTCTATTCGAGTTATTGTGAGATAAATACAGAAAAACCACATAAATAAAGCTCGAAAACCCGATTTTTTGCTAGACCTGTCTGGAAGTTTTCATGTCAAAAAAAAGAGAAATTTTTCTCATGTTAATGGTTTTGAAATTTTTGAAAAATCTCGATTTTCAGAAAAGTTATGAGATCTGGCAGTTCTGTGGTTAACTTGGCTGAAAATTGGGATTTTTTCAAAAGTTGGAAAACTGAAAAAATTTGAATTTTGTGAAGATTTCCAAGTTTTACATTTTAGCGAATCAGAAGTTTTGAGATTTTTGAAAAATCTTGATTTTCAGCAAAGTTACAAACTCCAAAGTTTTCCGAGTCAACTTTGCTCAAAATTGAGATTTTTCAAAATTTAGAAAACCAAACAAACCAGAATTTTGTGCATATTTTCAAATTTCTCAATTTATCAGGTCGGTGGTTTTGAAATTTTTAAAAAATCTCAATTTTCAGCAAAGTTACAAGCTCCAAAAATTTTCAGAGTCAAATTTGTTGAAAATTGAGATTTTTCAAAACTCGAAAGACTGGAAAAATCAGAATTTTCAACCAATTTTTTGCCTAGAAATTGTGATATCAGAAAAACTGAAAATTTCGATTTCCTCTAAATTATATGCTTCTCTCAGCAAAAATGAAAAACAGAAAGGTCCAAAAAGGAGCAAAACACGAGGAAGTTTTTTTTCAATGAAAATACGAGCAATTATTTATGCAGCTACTAGTGCATTTTAGTAAAACGTTTGGAGGTTGGCGAGCAAAAAAATTTTGTTTTTGAAAAAATCTCGAAATTTTTTCCAATTTTTCAAAAAAAAAATTTTCAACAAAGTTGACCTCAGAAGTTTTGAAGCTTGTAACTTTGTTGAAAATTGAGATTTTCCGAAAATTTCAAAACTACTAACTCCAGAAAATCTAGAAAATCATGATCCCCACAAAATTCAGAAATTTTTTGGTTTTCCAAATTTTGAAAAATCTCATTTTTGAGTAAATTTGACCTCAAAACTTCTAGAGCTCATAACTTTGCTGAAAATTGAGATTTTTTTGAGAATTTCGAAACTGCTAACTCAAGAAAATGTCAAAAATCAGATTCACCACAAAATTCTGAATTTTTTGGTTTTCCAAATTTTCAAAAATCTCAGTTTTGAAGAAAGTTTCCCCCCAAAACTTCTAGAGCTCATAACTTTGCTGAAAATTAAGATTTTTCGAAAATTTTAAAATTCTAAACACCTCAATTTTCACATATTTTTCTGGAAAACTTCCCGTTTGAGTCAATTCTCTAGAGATCAATTTTTCCCAGCTGCAAATATAATAAACAATAACAAAAATATTGTGGAAAAATAAAAATGAAAAACAATTTGAAATTTTTTTTTTCATAAACCTCAAATTTTCAAGTTTTCAGAAAAAAATAATAAATTTGGGAAACGGAAATGTGTCAGATTCATAAATTGACACGTTTTTTTTTGAGAAATTGGAAAAAAATAATTATCAAAGTTTTTTTTGAGATCAAAATTTAAAGGGACATAAGTTTTTTTTTCAGATTTTTCACAAAAATATAATTTGTTTTTACGTTTTCAGCACTTGGAGGGTTTCAGATTTCAGAAAATTGAAATCCCAAAAATTTCTGAAAATCTAGAAAAAAAGGAAATTTTGAAATTCAAAAAGTTCGCAGAATTTCGTAACTTTTCTGAAAATTGAGATTTTTCGAAAACTTCAGAACTTTTCTGGACTGGAAAAATGTTAAGGTTAATAATCTGCAAAAAATCTGTATTTTTTGGTTTTCCAATTTTTAAAAAATCTCAGTTTTAACCAAAGTTGTCCACAAAACTTCCAGAGCTCATAACTTCGCTGAAAATTGATTTTTTCAAAATTTCAAAACTACTGATTTCGGAAAATGTAGGAATTCATGATCTCCATAAAAATCTGATTTTTTCGGTTTTCCAATTTTTGAAAAATCTCAATTTTCATCAAAGTTCTGAACCCTCTCAAAAAGTTATATCTCATGAAAAATTGAAATTCTAGTTACCAGTAAATGTCAAAAAATGACAAAATAAAAAATAGAAATTTCAATTTCAATTTTTTTCCAAACAACAAAATAGACATAATAATAACAAAAACTCAAAAAAACTTTTTTTTTCTCCGTTTTTCTTTTGTAGTTCAACAATCACTTTTGGGCAAAATTGATGAGTTTCAAAATTGGACAAAATAAAGGACGAATTGTTTTTTTTTCCGCGAAATTCAATTTTCAACGAACAAAAACGTGATTGGAAAAAAAAAACAAGTTGCAGTGCAACTAAGAAAGAGTAGAGAGACGCAGAGAAAAAAGGATCCCGTGAATTGTTTGCAATTTATGGGAAACGGAGAAAAGGTAGAGAAATTTCCGGTTCAAAAAATCTGGAGAATGAGAGAGCAGGTGAATCTTGAGCAGAAACTTTTACGTCATACTTTTTTGGCTCTGAAATAAGACTAAGATTTTTGGCCCGAAAATTTGGAAAAATGAAATTTTGGGCCCCAAAAATTCTGAGATCACAAATTTTGACAAACTTTTTTTGGCTCGAAATTTTCCGAGCTTCAAATTTGGATTCAAAACTCAATTTTTGGGGCCCGGAAAATTCTGAACTCGAAAATTGGAGACCCTAAAAATTTGAGGGTACATTTTCTGTAGGGCCTTATTTTTCGGGCCGGGAAATTCTGACCTCAGATTTTAATTAAAAAAATTTACTTCTGAATCTGTGGCCAAAAATTCTGACAGGGTCCGAAAATTTTTGAGATATCTTGAGCTCAGAAAAAAAATGACAACCCAGACACAAAAATTATATATTAACAGCATTTGAGCAAAAAAAAATACTTATGTCATTCGATATTTTTGCCAAAATTTTTGTCCGAAAAACCCTTTAATCTTCTATTTTTAGGTATATTTAGACGTGTAAACAGCGGAGTGTCGTAGTGCTCACCTGAATTCTCGGAATTTGCAACTTATTTCCACTCGACGACTTGATTTTTCGCATTTTGCCAAACTGAAGAGGACTATGCATTATTTTCCTGCAACGAAAAAAAGTTTCACTTTTTTGTCCTTTCAACAAAAAATTTCCGGAGATTGGAAAAAACGGCAAATTTGGGCAATTTGACCACACAAAAACGGGTAGAAATATGAATATTTCACGAAAAAAAAGTTTGCTCAGAAATTGGAGACACTTCAACAGAAAACTTTGCAAGAAAAGAAAAGAAAAATTCAATTTCTAAATATTTGTTCGGTATATATTTTCGATATATAGACCAAAAAAGTTATCTAATTACATGTTTTTTATTTTTGTTCCCACCAGAAAAAAAGAGCAAAAAACATGCGAAAATTTTTTGTTAGAAAAAGATTAATTTTTTCAGGTAATTTTGAGAAAACTTGTAGGTTTTTCATGAAACTCGAATTCTAGTGAATTGAACTTTTAAATTTGGTTTTCTAGGCCATGTTTTTAGAAAAGTTGGGGCGATGGCCTAGGAAACCAAAAAATTCCAGAACTTTGGTTTTCTAGGCCACGCTTCTGTGTAAATGGTGGTCGTGGCCTAGAAAATTCAGAAATTTGGTTTTCTAGGCCATGTTTTTAGAAAAGTTAGGGCAATGGCCTAGGAAACCAAAAATCAAGAAATTTGGTTTTCTAGACTATGTTTTGGAGAAAATTGCGATGTTGGCCTAAAAACTCAGAATTTTGGGTTTTCTAGGCCACGCTTTTGTGAAAATGGTGGTTGTGGCCTACAAAATGAAGAAATTTGGTTTTCTAGGCCACGCTGGTGATGGCCTAGCAGACATTTTTTTGAATTGGTGGCCTAGAATACCAAAATAGCGTTTTTTATCACACGTTTCAAAAAAATTAGAGCGATGGCCTAGAAAACCAAATTTTCAAAATAAAAAGTGGCCTAGAAAACCAAAAAACCCAGAAATTTGGTTTTCTAGGCCAAGATTTGTGAAAATGATGGCCGTGACCTAGAAAACCAAATTTCTGTTTTTTCTAGTCTACGTTTTCAGAAAATTTAGGGCGATGGCATAGAAAAACAAATTTTCAAAAATAGTGGCCCAAAAATCCTGAAGTTTGGTTATCTAGGCCATGATTTTGATAAGATTTTGGTGATGGCCTAGAAAACCAAAAATCAACGTTTTTCGAAAAAATATTCAAAATGGGTCTCGACGCGAAAAATTACTCTCGATGATACTTATTTTTCAATTTTTCAAAGTGTTCAATTTTAATTAAATAAAATGAGCAAAAAATCAAACAAAACAAGAGAATCACTTTGCGAAAAAACAAGAAAAAAAAAACAACAACACTCCGCAAAGAACACTGCCTCTTTTTTATTTTTTTTTGCAATAAAACGGATTAATTTCTTCATTTCCGGGTTTTTTTGCAACTTTTTTTTGAAATTCAATATTTTTCAACAAAAACATGAACATGAAAACAAAGATCAGATTATGTCTGAAATTTTATGGGCAAAAAAAAGAAAAAAATTTCCATAAATACCAATTTAACTAAACAAAATAACAATGCTATTTGTTATTTATTGGTTTTTTTTCATTTTTCCAAGAACCCACAGGGAAACATTTCTAGATTTTCGAAAAAAAATTGGAAAAACAAAAAAAAAGAGATTTTTGTTTTTTAATCGTGGGCTAATGAGACGAACAATAACTGATTCTAATTCATGAAAAGTTTTGTTTTTTGCGAACAAAGAACCGAAAAGAATATATTCATAAATACAGAAAAAATGCAAATTGGTCGAGACGGTTAAAAAATCTAACCCAAAAATGGGCGGGGCCGGGGAAAGGGGAATGTTGGGGGCGAGAAAAAAACGGGGAGCGAAATTGGAACAAATATATCACACAGAATAGTAATTTCACACTAGTATTGTTACCTACAAAAGGCTATTATTTTCTATTATTTATTCGAGTTGTCCGATTGGCGCATTTTTCAGCCAAAGACTATGGAGGAAATTGTAAAGTTGTTCAGAGACAGAAACCTGCAAATAACATTGTACCAACAATACAAAATGATCCTTTTTTGAACAACAGTACAAAAAATATCATTTATTTTTCCCATTTTTCGTCACATGTGAATCACACCAAAAAAGAGAAAAATTGATTTTCATGAATCATAAATCAAGAAAAAAGTCATATTGTGGGATGTCATTAAAAATCACTAAGCTCCAAGATTATTTTTTTTGTCGATTGCATAAAAATTCAGAATAAATATTTTACGGCGTCAGAGATCAGACAGGGAATTTGAGCTTTTTATGGTTTCAAAGTCAGGAAAAAAATGATCATACATCAGGCATGAAAAAGTTTTTTTTTTCAGAATTTCGAATTTTAAAAATCTACAAATAAAATTGCTTGAGAAACTCTGATGACCCTTTAACTATTGTTGACTTTACTTTTTTTCTGGCTCTGGAAAGGCTTCCTACTTTTCTAAATTTTTGAAAAAAAAATGGGGCCGGCCCGAAAACTTTTAGAACGCTTCGCGATTTTCTGAAATATACTATGTTTTTTTCTCGGCTTTCAGAGTGCTCGTTTTTCTAATAGATGTGTACTTTTATTTTTCAACGCATCTGTGAAATTAAATTTTAATAGCAAATTGTTTTCTCAACTTTTACTTTTTTGTTTTTCACACAAAAATTATGGATGAAAAATTCTTAACGTCTGGATTACTGTGGCTAAGGGACGTTTCGAAACCGCAAGAACGTTCAAAAATTCAATTTCAAAAATATTTCAAGGTTCGCCGAGAAACGACATGAAAAGTAAAACACGCAAAAAATTGGTCTGTGGCAGCATGTGCGCTCTAGCGAACTGTCTTTTCATTGAAATTAAATGTTTCTGTTGAAAACACCGTGACGCACTTTTGCAGATTTCTCTGAATATTGTGTACCGACATCCCACGGGATGGACATACGGCAAGACAAACAAACGTATCTTCCTCTTTTTTGTTGGAATTCTATGCGGTTTCGAAACGTCCCTTGCGTTCTCAAAGCGGATTTTTGAGAGCGAATATGATTTTCGGGCCAAGTTTTCAATCTGAATTTGATCAAACCAAAAAAACTACCTTGTAAGGCGTCGGGTTAAGATATCTCCGATGATCTTTACGCAACGATTTCACCGATTCCGTAACATGCATTTTGACTTGATCGAGTTTCGGCAGCTCTTGCGTCAACTCGCCATTCTCCCAGTAAACATTGTGAAGGCGTTCGACACGACTCGCACTGACCAATGCTCGTTTCGACTCCTGTAAGAAGTGAAAATACATTTTGGATGAATTTCTAACGCATCAAACCCGTTGCGAACAATGCGACCGCCCATTTAGAAATAAGTGTTTTGGGGGAAAAATGTCAAAAAAAAAGAGAAAATCAACGTGTCACGTTGGAAAAAAAAATCCAGAGGAAATTCGATTTTTTTCAATCTCAAAATAACAAAGAAAAAGTTCAACGAATAAAAGTGGAAAAAATACGTGGCAACGTGACAACGAGGCACTGATATCATCGCAAAATCGACTATAAATTGAGCCGTCGACAATCAGTTGACATATTCGGAAAGAAATTCGAAAATGACGTCTGCATATTTCGGAGTTGCTGGCGGAGGCGGCGGCGGTGGCGGAGCCCAATCTGCATATTTCGGAGTTGGCGGAGGACCAGCTGGTAACGCTCAAAAACCAATGGGAGCCGGAGGCGGCGGCGGTGCGCCAGCCGGAACATCAGTCTATTTCGGAGCGCCAGGAGGTGGCGGCGGCGGCGGAGCCACATCGGCCTATTTCACTGTTGGAGGAGGACCAGTCGGAGGAGGAGGAGGTGGAGCTGCTCCACCACCACCACCAATGGGCGGTGCACCACCACCACCAGGTTAGTTATTTGACAGAGGCGCGGAAAAATTCAAATATTTTTGTTACAGCTGGCGGTGCTAGCACAATGACTGCTGTCGGAGCAGCACCAAGAGGAGCGTCAACAATGACTGCTGTCGGCGGAGCCCCAATGGGAGCACCAATGGGAGGCGGAGCATCAACCATGACCGCTGTTGGCGGAGCACCAATGGCCGCCGGAGGAGCGTCGACAATGACCGCTGTCGGTGGAGCACCACGTGGCGCTTCCACAATGACCGCTGTCGGCGGAGCACCAATGGGAGGAGGAGCATCGACGATGACCGCTGTCGGAGGAGCACCAATGGGAGGCGGAGCATCGACAATGACCGCTGTCGGAGGAGCACCAATGGGTGGTGGCGCGTCAACCATGACCGCTGTTGGAGGAGCACCAATGGGAGGCGGAGCGTCGACGATGACTGCCGTTGGAGGAGCACCAATGGGAGGTGGAGCTTCCACAATGACTGCTGTCGGCGGAGCACCAATGGGAGGCGGAGCCTCGACGATGACCGCTGTCGGCGGAGCACCAATGGGAGGCGGAGCGTCAACAATGACCGCGGTTGGCGGAGCACCAATGGCTGCCGGAGGAGCGTCGACCATGACTGCTGTTGGAGGAGCCCCACGTGGAGCTTCGACAATGACTGCCGTCGGTGGAGCACCAATGGGTGGCGGAGCATCAACCATGACTGCTGTCGGAGGAGCACCAATGCCAGCTGGCGGAGCATCGACAATGACTGCCGTCGGAGGAGCACCACGTGGCGCATCAACAATGACTGCTGTTGGAGCTGCACCAGGAGCACCAGTGTCGTTGGGAGCTCCACCACCACCACCACCAGCTGGAGGTGGCGGCGGCGGAGGCGGAGCCGTTTCGGGCTATTTCGGAGTTTCGACTGGAGCGATGGGCGGCGGAGGTGGCGGCGCGCAATCGGCCTACTTTGGAGTTGGCGGAGGACCAGCCGGAGGTGGTGGCGGTGCACCAAAACCAGCAGGAGGTGAGATTTTCAACATGAGAACGATCAAAACTTTCAAATTCTAAATTTCAGGCGGTGGCGGTGGAATTCCGGGACAATCGGTGTACATGGGAGCTGGAGGAGCAGGCGGCGGCGGCGGTGGTGGTGCCACTTCGGCCTACTTTGCACCAAAGTAATTCACTGAACTATTTTCACACACTACTCCCCTCTCCAAACTCGTGATAAATTATTTTTGTATTTAATAAACGTTGCTTGGAAAATTTGTGTGTACGGCTTACCTGGAATGGATGTCGCGCCAATATTTGGGTGTTTGGTTTGGGCTCTTCTTCGTCTTCGAGCATCATGAGATCGAGTATGGCGTAGCCGGCTTTGCCGTAGATTCGATAGCATTTTTTCTTGCCGGGCATGGTGATTTTGGACACTTCCTGACTCAATTTGATTTTGGGTATCGATGATTGTGCGACGAGCTAGGACACAACGATTAAGTGGGTTTTTTGTGAGGGGTTTAATACTTCTCGAAAAATTTCTTTTCATCAGAACGGGCGCGAAAACTTGGTTTTTTTGAGAAAGGATTTTTTGTTAAAATTGCTTCGGACCGAAAATTTGAATCTTTGCAAAAAAAATAGTTCGCTCTAATGATAACACACGCGACGCAAAAGCCGCGACGCACAGATGTGAGGGTCGACAATTTTTCTTTTCTCCTCTTTGTGCGATGGGGCTCGTTTTATCGATTAGCAAACTACACAGGTTGTGCGACATCCTCCCATTTTTGGGAAGGTTATTGTTGATGCCATATGTTTACAACTTGTGCAGTATGCTAATCGATAAAATGCGCCCCATCGCACAAAGAGGGGAAAAGAAAAATTGTCGACCACTCACATCTGTGCGTCGCGGCTTTTGCGTCGCGTGTGTTCATATTAGAGCGAGTGGATCGATTAAATAATACTTTGGCCTGTAAGAGGATAAAAAGTACTGTGCCAAATTTTTGGTCGAAACCTCAGTGACATTTTCTAGATTTACTATTTTTCTCGGAGAACAACGGTTCTGAAAACTTTGAAACCGGGGAAACAATGGTGAACCACAATAACAACATTAATTCTAACATTCATGTATTCACCTTGTAAACACATCCAAGTGCTGGTTGTTTCTGACAAGTGACAAGATGTGTTCCCACGCCGAACGCGTTGATTTCGTGCTGTTGTTCGTTCAACGACATGATCGTCTCCTCGTTGATGTCGTTCGACGCCACAATTGTCATTGTTTCGAAGAAGCTGTACACAGGATTTCTGAAATGCAAAGAAAAATGTCAACTAGGGCTCACTCGGCCATCTCTTACAATCCGGCAACTTTGACAAAAATCGACCGAAGCTCTTTGGACAAATATGACAAGTCTCCGCTGTCAATTCGACAACCCAGCGATCGATATCCGAGCTCGTTTAGAGCCAATGTGACTGCAACGAAATTAACCACACCGGATCTGAAAATATCGTGCTATTTTTATGTGTTTTATGGGATTTGATTTGCGTAAAAATTTGCTTACCTCAACACATCGTAGGTATCAATTAATGCCAAAAATGCGCTTGGAAATGCGACTGCATAGGCAACAAATGCCGACAATTCGCCGCTTGATACTTCAGATGAGATGACTCCCCACTCGAATTGTTTCAAAACCCAATCTCTTTTCTGAATACTCAACTCATACAAATCATGTTCATCGTTCCGATTCTGATGTTTCACTTTTCTAAACTTCAATTCTTCCGGCGACGAGAACGAGCAAATAAAACTGTGCGCCTGTGTACCTTTAACCGGAATTCCATACAATTTTCCGGCCAGAACATTGCTCGTCCCATCAAAACCACCTATATAGCAATATTTACTCGCTGTGAGACCACCATTCGGCCCTTGAGCTCGTCGCAATCCAAACTCCAACAGTTGAATGGGTTTTCCGGACGCTTGTCGGAATCTTGACGCATTTGTCGCTACCAAACTCGCGTAATTCACCAGATTCAGGATGGATGTTTCGAGAAGTTGGCAGACGGCCAAAGGTCCGGAGATTGTGATGAGTGGTACTTTGGGAAAAACAACTGATCCTTCTTTGACTGCCTCGATTTTTAGTTGATTGCCGGTTAGGCTTCCGAGAAAATCAAAAAACTCATCTTCGGCGGTGTCGGGAAGAATTTTGCGCACATAATCGATATCTGTAATTTATCGATTTTCACAAGAGCTTGGTGAAAATCGAAGTTTTTCAGCCGGTGCAAAATAAAGAATCGGATTTTCAGAAACTTTGAACTTGTTTTTTTTTGTTTTTTTGGAGATTAGAAACTTACCGCTTTTACTAAACCGAAAATGCTCTACAAATCTCAGACAATCTTCAAGTCCCGCGAAAACTGTGTACTCTCCCTGAAAACTTGTCATTTGTTCAACAGTTTCCGGAAAATAACTCACATGGAAAGGATTTTTCCGGAAAAACACATCAAAAACTGCTGGCTCTTCATGAGTTCCCGCTTTCCAGTATGCGTAGCACATTGTTATCTGATAGAAATCCGTGAGAAGCGGTTGGACCAACGAGTCCTGCCCGTTCATGTGTAATCCGTTTGACATTGGTGATCCTTCGGAAGATTCTGGAAAAGAAAACAATTGAGAAAAGGTTGAGGCGGATTTGTTGGTGCTATTTTTCACAGAAAGGACATGCGGACAAGCACTAAACTACAGACAAACCTGGTGGAAGAATGAATGCCATTCTTTGATAATTTCTGAAATGGTGTAGGTGAGATAGAACACACAAGAAGAGAGAAATGCGAGAAAAAAAAGAGAAAGTGAGAGAAAGGGTATGTTGAACTCAATCGGTCACTTTACACTGTGATTTTCTTGGTGATGGGTCATTGTTATGCACTTTTTGAGTGTTAACTGCTAGAAAACTGCGGCAGGAGTGCCAAATTATGCCTCTCTGGCGGAAGTCTGGCATGTCTCACTGGTTTAGCTACGTACGTGCCTGACTCCTGCCAGAGAAGCATAGCTGTCGCACTTCTGCCGCAGTTGTCTAGCAGTTTCAAAATGTGCGTAGTGGGATTAGTAAAAACTTTGTGAAAAATTTTAGATTTTCGAGAAAATCGTGGTTTGAAAACCGAAAACTAGAATTTCCAACAAATACTAAACTCTTTACGCTTTTTCTCGTGCTTGGTTGTGCACTAAATCATTAAATTGAAGCAATAAAAATTTGCATATGCTTCTGATCGAAACAAAAAACATTTTCCGTTTTGTTTTTGTTACATGAAACCTGATAGAAAAAATACAGGCGAAAATAAAAATAAGTATTGTTTTCTTCTTCGAACAATTGATAAGAAAATGTTGAAAACACATTCACGTTTTATATATTTGAAAGTGTTTGGCAGTCACAGAGAACAATCGGATTAGAAGAACCATTGAGATGGAACCAGGTGACACCTTTTTTCTCGGAACAAATCGGGTGATTATTTCAGTTTTTTTTTTTGTGCCAAAAGGCGATTTTAGTATTTTTCAATGGAAATGTGACAAGGGAAAAAAGTGTTGAAAGTGTTACAGGAAAACCAAATCGGAAGTGTGGTTGGGTGGTGTGGGCAAAGCGTGAATAAATCGACTATAAGTCAACTCACCTTTCGGTTTCGACAAGAAACTGTTCCAGAAACTAGTGATATCTGAAATCATACAATCGGAATGCGGAATAATCAATTTAGGCGCACGTGTCGAATTCGCAAAAAATCCCACGTGAAACGTGACCGAGAAAGTGTGGCCGAGAAATGTGCGTGTTTGCTAGGCCACGCCATTCAAATTATTTTCGTATTTTTTTCTTTTCGAAAACGCCGATTTTCTGTGCTCGCACGTGCTATTTAGCTGTGCTCTCTGTTTTTTGAAAATCAAATATTTGCTAAATTCAAAAATATAAGTACAACAACACTCCGCCCAACACTGCGCTCCAAAAAATCAATCAGCATTTTTATTTTCGAAAATAAATATTTATTATTTTTTTTTAGAGTTTTGTGGCGGTTCTCTCGCAGTTTAGCTCACCAAACTAATCATGTCGTATATGTTACCACATTTAGAAAATGGATGGCAGGTATGTTAAGTGTTAGAATCATCACAAATCATAAAAATACGTTTCAGGTGGATCAAGCCATCCTAGCAGAAGAGGATCGTGTGGTAGTAGTTCGATTTGGACACGATTGGGACCCAACATGTATGCAAATGGATGAAACGCTGTTCAAAATCGCGCCAAAAGTCAAAAACTTTGCCGTTGTCTATCTTGTCGACATCACCAAAGTTCCAGACTTTAACAAAATGTACGAGTTGTACGATCCGTGCACTGCCATGTTCTTCTTCCGCAACAAACATATCATGGTTGATCTAGGTGTGTTACTACTATTTTTAACAAAATTTCCAATATTTTTTGTCTAGGAACCGGTAATAACAACAAAATCAATTGGGCTGTAACTGATGGACAAGAATTGATCGACATCATTGAAACAGTCTATCGGTAAGTTTTCCTATTTTTTTCAAAAAATTTCACTTATAACGCGGGATTTTTTTACAGAGGAGCTCGCAAAGGGCGTGGTTTGGTCATCTCTCCAAAAGACTATTCAACAAAGTACAAGTATTAAGTTTTATACTGGAATTTATCTGTAAAAACACTGTATCAATAAATAAATCACATTTAAAATAACCCATATGAAATATTTACAAAGATTCATCTTCTGTGAGCACTGGAAGTTTTGTCGAATGTCGAGGCATATTTTCAGTCGATCTTTAAAAAAATCAATAATTTGATAATTAATTAAAAAACTCACATAAAAAGTCCATGCATTGCCAAAGAAGCGCTAAACAAAAAGAAGATACAGAATTTGAAAATTGAGATTATTGTGAAGTTCTGCCACAGAATCACAACAACTATCAAGTTCAGCGGAATTCTGAACAGGTTGAGAGTTGTTGAACGGGTTTCTTCAGACACATAGGTTCCACGAAGAACACCCATTGATGGCCAGAATACGCCAACACATGCTTCAAACACCAAAAATCCACCGAATACGAGGTATACGTTGTCTTGCGCAATGACTGGCATTGATAGACAAACTGCGGACAGAAGTAGGACATATCTGGAAAGAAAAATAGGCACAAGGTGTGTATTTATTATCTTTTATAAAGCTATTGCAATTTGAAATATTGAAATTCCGTGACTTTTGAATCCGTAAACACCATTTTAATAGTCAAAATTGGTTACTGTATCGAAAAACTTTAAAGGTACACTACGCTTTTCTGTTGGTCTCATCTGGAAGAGCTGGGTTACGGTTCTGAGAAATACAATTTTTATTCAGTGTTTTAAAAAGTAGACTCCAAACTTTTCTGTTTTGTGCATTTATGCGTCAAACTACTGTATTTCAAACAACGGAAGTGACGCAAAAGTGCACACATAAAATTTATTTTTGTTTTTTTTTTGCGTTTTTTTATTTTTTGATTGATTTGTTTGCATTTTTTGCGAGTTTTTTATCTACTAAACCTCATAAAGTTTTCCGGAGTTGATGTGGATTGAAGAATTTTAAAGACTGAAGAACCAATCATTGTCGAAACCATAAACGCTGCAAATATATAACCATGCGGAATAGATTGTTCACTTCCAACAGCTTTCGATAATGCCGGAGTCCATTCCAAAACAAATGTATACATTGAACCTTCAAAAAGACTTTGAACCAATCCAAGGTAAAACACATTTGGGTCTGCAAACTTTCCTAATTCACCTATTTTTCCCATCCGTCTTACCGTTTCTAATATCATTCATCGCTTTGGTGAATGATTCCTGAACTGGCGCTTTCTCATTTCCATAATTTTCAGGCCATGTGTTCATGATAATGATTGTCATAACGAAAAGGACAGAGAAGGCAAGATCAAAGGGTGCGACGAAACCGAAAAGGTCGGCGACGAATTGAGCGGCAACACCGGAGAGTATTGCGATTAGCGAATTTCCGAGAGCCGCGTTTGAGAAAATTATACCGAGATGACTATCAGTGAAGCCTCGCTGAAAAATTACAAGTTTTTTAGGCTTACAAAATTTTGAAATTTTTTTCACCCTATTTCGCTCTAAATAATAACACACGCGACGCAAACGCCGCGACGCACAAATGTGAGTAATCGACGATTTTTCTTTTCCCCTCTTTGTGCGATGGGTCGCGTTTTATCGAGTAGCAAACTACACAATATCTCCTACTTTTGGGAAGGTTATGGTTGATGCCATATGTTTACAACTTGTGTAGTTTGTTAATCGATAAAACGCGCCCCATCGCACAAAGAGGAGAAAAGAAAAATTGTCGACCACTCACATTTGTGCGTCGCGGCTTTTGCGTCGCGTGTGTTATCATTAGAGCAAATGGTACCGATCGACAATTGGGCGATAGGTGAAATTAATCCTCGAAACCTTTTCTTTGAATTTATCACAAAACTGTGTCAGATCTAAAAAAAATGTTAGAAAATATTGAAATACATAAAATCTCTTCTTTCTGAATGATATTTCGTTGCCCAAAATTTTGAAACCACAGTGCTGTTTGATCTACTGAACACTCCTGTGTAAACATTTCGCGCATAAACCACAATTTAAAAAGCCTACCGTATTATGCTCAAAAATGAGCCACGATTCAAAAGCTGAATACAAAATCGAGGTGGCAACACCGCCCAAAAACCGCCCAACCATCAAAATTGGCATGCTTCCAAAATGTTTGGTCAAACATGCTCCACCGTACAAAACCGCGTAGAGCACACAATTGTTGCGACGACCGCTGAAAGTATGACTTTTTGTTGAGTTTTGAAAGTTTTCTCACAATTTATCGGCGATTGAACCGATGAACGTTCCGAAAAGTAGACTTGATCCGAAACCGGCGATGAAGAGAATTTCGATTTGATGTTTTGTCATGCCGTAAGATTCGTAGAGCGCATAAACATGCGGGCCTTGTAACCAATCACCAGCTGAAATATTTTTGGGTGTTTTTTTTCATAAAATTCATTCCAAAAATTGTCAGAAATCTAAAAAATCCTCAAAAAAACTCTGAAATTTTTTTGGAAATTTTCTGCTGGAAAAAAATTCAAATTTTTTGACCCGAAAAGTTTTCAAAATCTCCAAGAAAAAAACCAACCGGCTGCCATCAAGTACACAATCAAATAAGTCCTTTGAAAACTCTTAAAATTCGGATCATCAAATTGTTCAGTAGCACTTTTTGTGTAGAAATAAAAAAGTGCACAAATCGCCGTCAACCCGTAGAAAACGCCAACAAACATTTTGTTCAACTACTGGAAAATAAACTGAATGACAAAATAAATACTGAAAGCTGAACAGATCCGAAATGGTAGATAACACAAAAGAAATATCGAGGCGAAATGAGAGACGCAGCGTTGCCACGTTTGGAAATTTCTTTTTTTTTTTGACAAATAGAAAAGGAAGAAGAGAGGGCGGAAAAGCAGGAATACATTATAGTGTGTGTGTGTGTGTGGACTTTTGAACAAATTTTACAATAAAAATTGATAAACGAAATAGAAAATGATTTTTGTTCTAATATTTCACGTTTAATTTAATTTCAAAAAACACGTTTTCTGGAATTGTTTTGGCAGCAATTCTTGAAACAGTATGAGACGCAGAGTTTTTCAGTTTTCATGGAAGAATATTTTGAAAATATTGAACAGCGAATTCATTTTACACGAGAATAATTCTAATTTGCTATCGATTTGATTTTTTGATCAAAAATTTTTTTGGAGAAAATTTTTCGCAAAAAAAAGCGGAGTAAAAACAAAGAAATTTCAAAAAAATAAATACTTTATGTATATACAAAACCCTCTCAAATTTTACAATCCTCATTAGTCTTTCGATTTTTCCTGAATCTAGCCGTATATCTCTTCCTCTTCTCATCCGGACGAATCATTCCCTCAACTTTCAAATCTTCACAAAGTTTGTCAGTCTGATGAAATTGTCGCGCATCGCACAGAAATCCATTTTTACACTTTTCATCCCCGCATGGTCCAAGGCCGTCGTAAATTGTGCGTCGATAATGATTTCTGAATTGAAACAAGCATGTTTGCTCTATCGCACAGTTGTTTTATGTACTCACTTGAAGAATTTGTTGAATAGATCGTCGTCAGTTTTCATTCTTTCGATCAACTGATTATACTCTCTCGGAATCTGTCCCTTTAAACCGTATTCCTCGTTAGCACTTCCGTATAAGACTTCCCATTTCGCATTTTTTGGGTCAGCATTGTTTGATGTTAGGTTGAAAAACCATTCTTCATAGTCGATTACTTGCTGGAAGTAGGTTGCATGTTTTTCTGTTTTTCTCTGCGTCTCTATCTCTCCGTGAACTTACCAAGAGTACACAAAATTATGACAAACGCCAGAGATATTAGGCTCCGCCCCTTTTGCAACCCTGTCTCACTCTGTTGCAATTGCGACGCACACTCATTATTACTCATTTTTCTTTTATTTATTTTTTATTTTTCAGTTGCCCCGAACTTGCTTACATGACTCGAACCACTATAATCTCCGTCAATAGTATAAATTCGATAAGCCGGGAAAAAGTTGGACATTGGTGTGACTGATGGGGCAGAGTAAACGAGGCTAAAAACAATATCGATTAGTTTTAACCACATTCAACTCTGTATACTTTGTCGGTGTCGATTTAGCGTCGTAGGGATCGGCGTACATCATGTAGAACTTTTCCGAATGAGTATGTCCGAAGAATTGTCCGCGAACTGTGTTGGCGAATCTGACAAACATAGGTTACCCTTGTTATAGTGAGCTTACCAAAACCTGTTGATAATTTTATAATAATTCAGCGCATAACCTTCCAACGCCTCTCCATCAGATCCGGGAATATGCGCAACGATGTGAACCTTATCGCCAGCCTTTTCTGCGTCGAGTAACTGTTCCGACAACCAGGCAAGTGTTCCATCCGGGTCAGTTTGATTGATGTACAACCAGCTAGAAAAAGAGACATAGAGGGAGAGAGAGAGAGACGCAGACGCTTACAAGTTGATTCGATCACCATACACGTTGTTCAACGAGATGAGTCTTCGCCCCGCGTACAACTTTTTCATATAACATCCGTTGCTGAAAACATTTTTGAAATTAAGAGAAAATTTCGAGGAAAACTGACTATTCGATAGTTTTTTGTTGATCTTTGGGTACCCATCCTTCCCAAGAGTTGAACATTGTCTTGTAGAGCCAGTCCATGTGATATTTTTTTGGCGTGTAGTGAGGTGCTAGGCTGGAAAAAACGGCAGTTTGCGGGCAGTTTCGCGGTAGAGCCTGCGCACACTCGCTCTGGTCACGTAGGTTTACGGAACAATTTCATGCGGTTTCGAAACGTCGCGGTTACGGAATGTCGCAGTTTCGAAATGTCGCGGTTGCGAAATGTCGCGGTTCCGAAATGTCGCGATTTCGGGATGTCGCAGTTTCCAAATTTCGCGATTTCGAAATATCGCGCTTTCGAAATGTCGCGATTTAAAAATGTCGCGGTTTCGAAACGTCGCGATTTCGAAATGTTGCGGTTTCGAAATATCGCGGTGACGGAATGTCGCGGTTTCGAAATGTCGCGATTTCAAAATTTGGCGGTGTCGCGGTTTCGAAATGTCGCGGTTTCGAAATGTCGCGATTTCGAAATGTTATTTTGGGACATTTCGAAACCGCATAAAATCTTTAAAAAATTTTGCAGTTTTTTCTTGAAAAATGTTTTTTTTTCTGCTGTTTTTAATAAATGTGTGTGACATGTCGCGACATCTCACGGGTTTATTGAAAACCAGAAAAAAAGTTTTTTTCGAGAAAAAACTACGAGGATTTTTAAAAATTTCATGCGGTTTCGAAAACGTCCCGGAGCCAAAAAAAACTAACTTGTCAACCGGCACACCCTCATGATTTCCAACCGCAAAATATACCGGCGTGTTCGGAAAATAGCCGCGAATCGTATCCGACAAATTGCGCACCATAAAACTATGCGTCTCGGGCGTATACGCCCAAACCGCATGCGACACCAAATCGCCCGACACCATCACATAGTCCAACTCGCCGCTCGTCTTCGAAATGTGCTCCAACATGTTGGTCAGCAACCAGTACGGCGTGTCACAACTGCCCGTATTTCCCCAATAGCCGGCCGGTTCTTGGATGGTGTCGTTGAGCGTCGCTTCGTAGTTCATGTCTTGCGGTCGGCAACATTGCGGCGAACCGCATCGCGCCTCCATTCCGACTGTGTAGTGCATGTCGACGTGGAGATCGGTGAGATGGAGAACTCGATGTGTTGGCTTGCCGGGGGCGACGATTTGCTGTTCGATGAAATTTGGCGCGTTGCCAGGTATTGTCATGTTCCACGTGTTGATGAATGGGTCTTCGAATTCACCGCAATCTGGAAGTTATTCTATTGTTCCGCTCGAGTCGCAAGTTACGTTAGTTTTCAGTCCGGCCCGATTTTTTCTCTATCATCGTTTTCAAAAACTACAGTAATCTTTACTATTCTAGTTCTAGTTTTTCACAGTAGATTAATGTAGTTTTTCAGTATACAGTAACCTTCCATTTGGGTACTGTAGCTTTACTCCGAAACTTCCGTAGTTCTTGTTCTATCATCGTTTTTAAAAACTACAGTAATCTTAACTACTCTAATTCTGATTTTTTTCAGTTTGCGAAATCAGGTGGTCCGGAAGTTACGGTAGATTACTGTAGTTTTTCAGTTTACTGTAGCCAGTTGCTCTCAATTTTTTTCAGAAAACTACAGTAATTAGGCATAGATCACTGGCGAAACTACAACATTTTGCCAAATCAAACATCAATCTCTTATCAAAATCAGAAAAACATAATCACTTGTGCTTTCAAAAAAAAAGTTAAAGATCAACTTTTTTGCGAAAAACTCACTGTTATGCATCAAAAGTCCGCAAATTTGATGCGGTGTAACTAGAATCTGCTTGAGCACATACATAAATTCGTCCTGAAAAAGTAGAATTTTGCAAAAACTACAGTACTCCTGGTGTCTTACTGTAAAATCGGAGACGATGTAGTCGCAAATCGCGTTGTCCTCGATGTGGAAATTTTCACAGATCAATGTGGCTATCTCGACTGGAAGAATATGGCGGAGATTTTTTGTTCGGAAAATTTCTAGGCTCTCTCAGAAAAATCCTGGGCACCGATTTTTTCTCAACAACTTTTGAGCCCGGATTTCTCCAGAGAAGTTCTGGGCCCCAGGCTCCTTTCTCTCAATAATTTCTTGGTCCAAATTTTTTTTTCAGAAAAAATTAGTAGCCTGGATTTTTTGAGAAAAATTATGGGCCCGGGTCTCAAAAAATGTTTGGCCCAGATTTTTATAGAAAAAAATAGTGGCCTGGTTTTTTTCAGAAAATTTCTGACTTCTTTTTTTTTCCTCAAAAAATTTCTAACCCGGATTTGTTCAGAAAAAAATTGTGGCCTGGGTTTTTTTCTCAAAAACTTGCTCGTCTGAATTTTTCTCAACATTTTCTTGTCCAGATTTTTGACCCCAATTTTTCTTCCCAAAAATTTTGCAGGCCTGATTTTTTCCCAAAATCTTACCCGCACATTCATCCGATTTCTCGTCTCCCCATTCCAATCTCAACAATTCCACCAGCGTTTTGCATTCTTTACAATCTTTTTGTCCCGAAACACCTAAAAATTTCCCAATTTTTCGGTCGAGTTCAAACTACATACCTTCTAGAAGAACCGCAACAAAAAATGTCGAAAACAACAGTAACCTCATTTTCGATTTTCGATAAGAAGTGAATGGAACACGAGGAGTTTATCAACCGCACGTTTTTGATTTTTGAGCTAGAACAATTTTGAAAAGATAAGATATTTCCTTGAAATTTCAATAACTTCTTGTTGACTTTTTTTCGGGGAAAATTGTACGAAAAAATTGGAATTTTTTCCGTGCAAAAAATGTCAGGCGATTAGAAAAGAAGAGGTAGAAGAAAAGAAAACCTTTGGACTGGGGGGACAATGTGCAAAGTGTGATTTTTTCGGAAAATGTGTCTCAAGAAATTTCTGGCCCAGAAATTTTCTCTGTGCCCAGTTTTTTTTGTCTGAAAAACTTCTGTACCCGATTTGTTAACGGAAAATTTTTGGCCCAAATTTGTCTCAAAAAACTCCTTGCCAGAAAGTTTTCCGGGCCCGAATTTATTTCGTTATTTTTTTAACTGGATTTGTCTCTCGAAAAATTTTTTTGAACCGTACTTTTTTCAAAAAGTTTCTGATCTCGGAGTTTTCTCAAAAATCTTCTGGCCACGTTTTTTTCTCCAAAAATTTCCGGGCCCCGATTTTTCGAGAGCAATTTCGAGACCAGTAGTTTTAGAAAAAATTCTGAGCCCGATTATTCAAAAATTTAAAAAAATCTGGGTCCAGATTCTTTCTGGGATGTTCCCAGGAACTTTCTGATCCCGGATTTTTTTCTGAAAAATTCTTAGGCCCAATTTTCCTCCAAAAAATCACTAGAAAAAGTAAAGAGCTCAAAAAAGTGAAAAAATTTATTAAACCGTAAAAAAAAATAATCCTCGAAAATTTCTCAACTGATAGTATTATTTGTTAAGTTTGCACAATTTTCCGATAAAAAGGGCGTATTTTTTGAATTCCTTCATCCGTCAAATGCAGATCATTATCAAAGTATGCCATCAGACTCGAATTATCATATCCAACATAAAAATCGTTGTGCAAAAACATCGCGCCAAGATCGTAAATCTAAAAAAATGGGTTAGGGTCTTCGGGGTGAGACCATTTCTACGGCAATTACTGAATCGGACCTTCTGAATCGGACCAGGTCCGATTTTATCGGACCCGAAAATACCCGAATCTGAATCGGACCCAAACCTAAAAAATGTGTCTGAATCGGACCAGAGTGAAGAAATCGGACCCGGTCCGTTTTTTTCGAAACCTTTTCCGAACCGGACCACAAAATCGGACCAGGTCCGTTTTTTTGGTTGATATTTTTTCGATTTTAGTCGGATTCAGCTGAAATTTCAACCAAAAAAAACGGACCTGGTCCGATTTTGTGGTCCGATTCAGCAAAAATCTTGATAAAAACGGACCGGGTCCGATTTCTTGACTCTGGTCCGATTCAGACACATTTTTCATGTTTTGGTCCGATTCAGATTTGGTCATTTTCGGGTCCGATAAAATCGGACCTGGTCCGATTCAGAAGGTCCGATTCAGAATCTACCCATTTCTACAGTACCTCACATTTCGAGCATTGAATTTTGTCGAATCTGTTGTTGGAAGGTTTGAGCATAAGATCAATCGATTTTTTTGAAAATCGAAAGTTTTCAAAATTTTCCAGATTCATTTCTAAATTCTCGATGAAGCGGTTTAGAAAATTTTTTGGAATTATCGGGAAAGTTGAGAGGATGAAGATTTTCTTGGTGAATCTGGAAAAAAAGCTGCGTTACGCGGAATGTTGCGCGGCAGGTCTGCGGCGAAGATTGCGGCGAAAAGCATAATAAATAATCATAAAAAGTTTTTCTTTCCCTTTTCAACAAATTTGTGTACCGACATCTCACTGGATACGACATACAGAGATTTCTTCCTCGTTTCCCTTGGAATTTCATGCGGTTTCGAAATGTCGCGCGGTTTCGCGGTAGAACACCTTACCTCTCATAAAACCGTAAATTTGCATTATACTGCTTCATAACATCATCCTGCTCTAAACTCAAAATCGGAAAATTTTGCTCTCCCGAAACTCGGCTCACAATGAACAACACATCCGGTTTGACCTCTTCGACAATTCTCCGATTTGTCAGCATTTTGAGGTCCGATTCATCCCGCCCGTTTTGATAGATTCCGAAATTAGCTGCACAAAAAACTGGTCTAGCAAATCTCAGGGACACTTACTTACCAACAGCCGAAAAATATTCAAAACTCGAAAAATTTCCGTCAAATGCCTCATAAATTGGTGCGACCTGATTGAGAGCGTAGCTGTTTCCGATGATCATGATTTTGCGATCACCATTACCATTTTTGAAACGACATCGACCGAATTTGAAAGGCATACCTTGCGGGAATTCTTTCAGTGGCAGAATCTTACAATCGGGCCATCTCCAGAGACTTTTTGACATCTCCAGATTTTTGAGAATCGATGATTTATACTCTGAAAAAATCCCATTTTTCGTGGCCTAGGAAACCAATTTCTCATGGCCTAGAATCCCAAATTTTTGTGGCCTAGAATTCCAATTTTTCGTGACCTAGAAACCCAAATTTTCTGTGGCCTAAAATCCCAATTTCCTATGGCCTAGAATCCCAAATTTGCCATTGTCTAGAGTTTCAGATTTTCGTGGCCTAGAACTCCAAATTGTCATGGCCTAGAACTCCAAATCGTCACGATCGCGCGAGGAAAAGAAAACAACCTACCATTCGGATAATCCCTAGTTGGCGGAAAATACGCAATCCCAAAAATCAGGCCAACATTGAGGAGGAGAAGTAGACCGGTGACAATGAGAACCGGCCAAACTCCTTTCCGAATTATGTTGGTTTCGAAACTGTGATGAACGAATATTGAGATGAAAATAATGAGATCTGGAAAAAAAAAAACATTTTCGAGATCTAGTTTTTGGAAACAAGCCAAACGCACAAATCACCAAAAAGTTCGAAGAGTTTGCGGTGCCGAAGAGAACAATAATTGGCCAGTGTACAAGATAGATTGTATAGGAAACATCTCCAATATATTTCATCCATTTTGGGGTGAAAATTGGATCATCATTTTCTAGGAAGATGATTAATCCGGTTACTAACGTGATAATTAGTCGAGAAATGTTTTCGTTGAGCGATAATGGGCAAAATATGAGGAATATTAGGAGTTGGATTGCGATTAGGATTTGGGAAATGAGTCGACAATCTGGGTCTGGAAAAGGGTTGTCTAGTGGTGAAACCCTAGACACACAATATTGTCTAGTGGTCACACCCTAGACACACAGTGTTGTCTAGAGATTACTCCCTAGACAAAAACTGTTGTCTAGTGGTCACACCCTAGACACACAATGTTGTCTAGAGATCACTCCCTAGACAAAAACTGTTGGCTAGTGGTGAAACCCTAGACACACGATGTTGTCTAGAAATTACTCCCTAGACAAAAGCTGTTGTCTAGTGGTGAAACCCTAGGCACGCCGTGTGACCGACATCTCACGGGAAGCTAGGCGCTGTACTTTGTGTATGTCTGCGTTTCCAATAGAAAAACTGTAAATTTACTTTTCTCTGTTTCTCTGTGTCTCTCACGATAGAGGAATTTCTTTTTGAGTTTCCGAATTGTTAGCAAAAAAAATATATTTTTTTTGTATCTTTCTTGGAAAAATGAAAAAAAAATCTGACGCCATCAGGATTCGAACCTGCGACCTTTTGCACAATAAATCAAGGTCAAAAGGTCGCAGGTTCGAGTCCGCCTACCGCAATTTTTTTTTTTTGCATTTCACCAAAAAATCACCTTTCTTCATCTCTGAACATTGTTTGACAAATATTCCAACAGCAAACTGCCAAACCCTAGCCGGCATAAAATTGAAACTAAAATTCGGATCCGACGACAAAATAGTGATACAATAAGAGCCGCCCATAACACCCAAAACAATAATTTTCTGAACCTCCAACTTCTCAAAAAAATTGAGAAACGTGAACAAAAACGGCGCGAAAATATAAAACTGCACTTCAACACCAATCGACCAAAAATGAAGAAATAAATTGGGCGAAGTTGCCGAATCGGCATGGAAGTTTTCGAAATAATCCGCGCGGTCGTGAATGATTTTTTGATTTGTTAGAAGTGCCAAAGAATATTTTGAATAGTCATCATTTGTTAGCCACCAAACATCGGCCTGATAGATGATTTTCAGGCCGTTGAATATGAAAATAATGAGGTAGTAGGTTGGCAAAATTCGTCGAATTCTTCGGAAATAAAAGTCGGGAATTTTCGAAAAATTTTCCAGATTTTGGAGAATTGTTGCCATGAGAAATCCGGAGATCACAAAAAATATATCGACTCCAAGAAAACCGTTTGGCAGGAAAGTTGGGAAGAGGTGGAAGAGGACCACTGAGAAGATTGCCAGACCACGAAGACTTTGAATATCTTGACGCATAGTCGACGGAGAATGAAATGAACAAGATGATGAAAAACCAAACTAGTTATGCAACATTGTTAGGAGATTAGTTATATGGTATTGGTCAGAAGAAATTGGGTCAGAGGAAGGAATTACAGTTGACCAAACTTTGAACATTGAGGCCGGCAATTTTTGCGAAGATAAATTTTTTTGAAAATCAGAGAGCGCTTAAAAATGTTGACACATTTGCAATTGTAGCGCATAGTTTTTTCTTTAAACTGTGTGCGGCAAAACTGCAAAATTTAAAACCCGCCCACATTCACGTTTTTTTTCGAAAATACGCGGTGTTTCTTTCTTCATGTATTAATTTTTCGTATATGTGATTATCATCAGAGCGTATTTGCTGCCTCTCTCTATATTTATGGATTTTAAGAATTTTCCGTGTGACCGACATCTCACGGGAAGCGAGGCGCTATACTTTGTGTATGTCTGCGTTCCAAATAGAAAACTGTGAATTCATTTTTTTTTCTCTGTGTCTCTCACGAGAGAAAAAACTCTCATCGATGTTTTTTTTTCTGATTTTGAAATTTTGGAGTTTTTTAGTTTTTTGAAATTTCAGAATTTTTAACAAAAAAATATTTTTGTTTTTTTCTTGTCGCGGAAAAATGAAAAAAATATGACCTCATCAGGATTCGAACCCGCGACCTTTTGGGCTATAAAACAAGAAGCAGATTAGTGGTCAGAAGGTCGCAGGTTCGAGTCCGCCTACGCGCCAACTTTTTTTTTCCAATTTTTTAAAGAAAAAAAACTCAAAAACAAATTTATAAGCAAGTTTACAAGTAGTACAAATGATTTTCAAGAATAGCCGCGTCTTGTTCCACCAGCTCTACCAACTGATCCAAAGATTGAGCTTCTTCAGCAGCCTTTGCCAAATATTTGAATCCACGTGATCCAAAATCCAGGACCGACGGGAGCAACGCTTTCAAGTAATCGGCAAAGGCTGGTGTGAAAATTTCATCGATCGCTGCAAATTTTTAGATTTTTTCTCTGCGTCTCTTTGCAAAATAAACTTACACAAATCTTCAAACTCGAACTTTTTTCTAAACTCCTCATCTTCGAAGCCGTACGAAACGGCGAGCCCGACAAAAACAACAAGAATAGTGAACAACTTCAACATTTTTATGATTTCCGCTTGTTTCAAAAATCTAACCCTCCTTTTTATACAAATTTTTTTGTTTTCAAAAATTTTCGTTTTGCGCCGCAATTAGTCAACATTTGACGGGGCGAAATCAAGACAAAACATAATTTTCAAAAAAAAAAAATTCAAAAAAAAAAATTCAAAAACGTGAAATAACACGTGAATGAAAATGTGTCAAGTTTCATCATTTTGAAAAAAAAATGAAAATTATTTTTTCGATAATTTTTTTGTTTGCAATTTTCTCTCGAGGAAGATCGGCTTTATCGGATCATTTTACAAACATACAATTACCCTTTGAAAGCGGAGAGGTGAGTTTGAAAAAAAATTGGGCGGGAAAAATTCAAGAGCCAAAAATTTGAAAAATTTGTGACCGAGAAATTTGAAAACTTGGCCTAGAAATCTGACGCATTGCCGAGAAAATCGAAAAAATGGCCTAGAAGTTCATAACATGGCCTAGAAATCCAAATCAAGACCCAAAAATTCGAAAAATGGCCTAGAAAACCAAAAAAAAATGGCCCAGAAAAACAAAAACACCGCCTAGAAAAACCAAAACTGGCCTAGAAACCCAAAAATGGGCGAGAAATTCAGAAAATGGCCTAGAAATCCAAAACTTTGCCTATAAATCCAAAAAATGACCTAGAAATCCAAAAAATGGCCTAAAAACCCAAAAAGATGGCCTAGAAACCCAAAAAGATGGCCTAGAAAATCAAAAAATGGCCTAGAAATCCAAAAAAAAATTCTTCCAGACCCAATGCTACCATTTCGAAGTTCCAAAAAACAGTTCTCAAATTGACATCGAAATCGAAGACGACAATGAAAATGGTCGATTAAATGTTGAACTTCTCGATCCAGACAATCAAACTATTTTGATCGAAAATAACATCTACAGTCAACATGTTCAATGGCCCGTTGACAATGATAAATTCTTGGCAAAAATTGGATTTTATCAAATTTGCGTTCAAAATATCAACAGAGATTATACACAGGTAAAGATTTTGTCGAAAAATGTGTGTACCGACATTTCGCGGGTTTTCAGATGCAACTAGTGATTGATGTTCACGACAAATCGGAAAATTCGACGAATATTTTACAAAAAATGTATGATGACAAGAAATTGGATGTTTTTCAAACTTTGATGAGTCTGAAATTGTTTGATGAGATTTCTATGAATATGCTCCGATCGTTGGAGCAGTCTCAGGCAACATTGTCCAAATATTCATTTCGTTTACATACAGTAAGTCATTTGGCCGATTTTTGAGGTTTTTTGGCCTACTGTGGGATTTCTAGGCCATTTTTTGGAGTTCTAGGCCATGTTTTGAAGTTCTAGGCCATTTTTAGTATTTCTAGGCCATGTTTTACATTTCTAGGCCATTTTTTGGATCTCTAGGTAATTTTTGGTTTTCCAGGTTCTTGGTGGTTTTCTAGGCCATTTTTTCTAGATTTCTAGGCCATTTGTTGGAGTTTTAGGCCATGTTCTGGATTTCTAGGCCAATTTTTTGGTTTCTAGGCCATTTTTTGGGTTTCTAGGTCATTTTCTAATTTTTTAGGTCATTTTGTGGTTTTCTAGGATATTTTTTGGTTTCCTAGGCCATTTTTTTTGGATTTCTAGGCCATTTTTCCAGCATCGAGAAGAGGTCGAAAACATATCAAATCGAGTAGCGTGTTGTGGATCAGTCATATCTTGCATGGTGATTTTGTCGGGTTTTGTTCAAATTTTTGTGATTCGATCAATGTTTGATGAAAAATCAAATTATGGGAATTTGTTGAGAAGTCGAAGAATCAATCGACATTTCTATTGACTGTTTTTCTGTTGATAAATTATTTGGCGCCAAAAAAATTTGAAAAATATTAATATTCACATACATATTTAAGTAGAGAAAAAAATGGCAACCCGCACAAAAATTAAAAAGATCTTGAAAGTTGAGGAACTGAACCGAAAAGAGCAACTGTTGAGCCGATGAGAAATGTGCTGAAAATGACCATACAGATACGATCGACGACCATCGCCGAGAATTTCCAATCGTCTTCTACTTTTTTCGCTGATTCACGATCTCGTATTGTTTTGTTGATCTCCTGTAAAATGTGGAATAAAAAAAAGAGAAAAAAAAATGAACTTCAGCGGAAAAACAACCACTTTTCAATTCAATCTCCCATCCTACGGCTCCCGCTTGTAGATTTACGGTAAACAAAAGGCAAAGCGGAGTGTCGTACACACCACCTGTGAGAGACAACACAAAAAGAAGAGAGCGCGCCAGAGAAGGTATTGAGGAAAAAACTGACCGTTAGATGTGTATGAACTTGCTGCAAGACCAACAACTGTGCGATATACTCAACCGGCACGCGACTTCCGATTCGCATCGACGCGTTCCACCACAGATGCGATGGTTTCATCGACGACGACGTCGCCTCTTCCATCGCATTCTCCGATTCCTCATCAACGATGGTCACTCTTCTCGGTAGAGTAGGTGTTTTTCTGGATGGATCCATGGTCAACTCGCTGATCAGATCGGATATTCGTTGTTGATTGAGTCGCGATTGTCGTTCCTCGAACTCGTCTTCCATCTCTTCCATCTTGATCATCGAACCGTTTCGAGCCTCGAAACCGGGTCGATGCATGAGGAGGAGCCACGGAATCCATTCGAGCATTAACACGCGGAACTGGAAGGAAATATTATTTTCAAAAAAAAAAAAATGATTGGGATGAACGTGAGAAAAGGGGTTTCTTGTCATTTTTATTTTTATAATGGTTCATGAAACGGTGAGTTTATGAAATATTGAAAAAACCACGAAATTTTAAGGAAATTTCGCAATTTTTTCGCGAAGAAGGGGTTTTCGCTGTTTTTCAATAAATGTGTGTGCCGACATCTCGCGGGTTTCGGGAGACAGTATTTTATTTGTTTTTTTCTAGCATTTATTGAAAAACAGAAAAAAACTGCGACTTTTTTGAAATTTTATGCGGTTTTGAAATGTCCCGGAGCCAAAAAACACACACAATAAAAGTGTGCCAGTGTTTGCAAGAAAAAATAGGCCACGCCCACCGTGTGTTTCTCTACCAATATTGATTGCAAACACTGGCACACATTTATTGACTTTTCTTTCCCTTTTTTCCCATCTGCTTCTCTGCGCTCTCTCTTTTAAGCACACTCTTACTTTTCTTGTTGTCTTTTCTTTCCCTCTTTTCAGAGAGAGCCGCGTCGCGTACACGCAACGCGAAGAATTTTAATTTTTTTGCAGTTATCTATTGTATATGCATCAATAATGATCTTAATCGCCTTGATAATTATTGTGCTCAACATTCGAGTGGGTCGAATGCTCCGAAAATTGCGAGATTGTGAAAAAACTGTGAAAACACGAAAAGTGATAATGAAAGCGAAGCATGCGATAAAAACAGGCATGTTGTCGCCTGTCGAACTAATACTTTTGGCCAACGAAGCAATGATGACATCAGAGCAGATTCGACAAACATATGTCAATGAGCATATTGAACCGTTGAAAACTATGGAGTTAGTAGGCCTCCCAATTTTGAAGAAAAAGTTTTTTTTGCAGAAACATATTTGGTGGTTTGAAAAACGAGTTTTTCAGCAGGTTCTGCTTATTTAGCCGATTTTTAGAAGTGGTATGTAACAATTTGGAGCATCAAACTTTGATGATAATTATAGGGAATTGCTCATGAAAGTTTGTTCCTTTCCTTGAAATCAATCGAAGATCCGAGCTACTCGATATGTCCAACGCAAGAAATATCGGTTCAAAGATCGGACAGACGATTATAATATTATATCAGGTTCGGAATGAAGTTCAGAAAAATCTGACAACGATCTTTCTCGAAATCTTCAAGATCCCAAAACTTTCAATTTTCTCAAAGCCCAAAAATCATGAGAAACTTCCTCATTTTTTCCCCTGATTGCAAAAATTTCTCACCGTATTATTCATCACATGCGATTTTCCATTACGATGATGAAAATTGAGAGCCAACGTGGTTGCTGTCACACAACATGCGCACGTGAAAAGGCATACGGCGAAAAATGCGCTGAGAAACGGCACAGCTTCCGATGTTGGCGGCGACAGTTCGGCGACATAGTTTTGAAATATACAAATTGATAACATTATGGTGATCTCTGAAAAAAAAATTGGAGACGGTTAGATTTTTTGGAGCGGTGTTTGCACAGATTTATTTTTATTCGCGAAAAAAAATTTTTTTCAAACTTTTGTTTTGAGTTATTTTTCAGGCTCCGGAACGTCTCTAAACCGGACATTTCGAAACCAGACATCCTTCAAAATTTAGTTAGATAGAAACACAAAAAGCGCCCGTGTGGAATAAACGCTGGCGTGTTTGGGGTTGGCGCATTAATTGTTGTGTGAAACTTTATTGATTTTTTGTTTGTTTTTCTTTTCTTTTTTTTAACTGTAAACATGCGTAACTTACGAAGTGACATTTTCTCCCCGGCATCAGGGGGAAACGTAAACCCCACCAATGTTAGCATAGTGATCAGCATACAAGGTAGAATCAAATTGAACGCTGAACACGAAAAATCAATAAATACCACTGTTCTCCTTCTCACCGTAATACAGAGCTCTTCTCCGAATGACGAACGTAAAAACAATATCATAATACGGCTCAGCGCAGCATTTATAGTATTGAATGTTCTTTTTCACATTGGTGTCTGAAAAATTTGAATCTTAGGTTTGTCGAAGGTTTTGACAGGGTACCTTCTAGTGTCCATTCACCATTTTGCATGTAGTTTGATGTGTCGAAACCGTTTTCATCGATTTCCAAGTTCAATTTTGTTCCGTCAAATGTCCACGAGCCGAATTTCAGAAAACATTCTTGAACATCAAATGGGAACCAGACTACTTGAATTTTACATGACAGACGGTACAAGCCTGGAAGTTTGGAAATAGTACGAGACGCAGAGAAAACATCAGCATTTTTGAGACACAGAGAAGGAACAGAACGCCATCTTTCTCTTTTTCTCTGCGTCTCTCGTCGGCGATGTTTTTTATGTTTGAGAGTGAAAGAGACGCAGAGAAAACATCAGCATTTTTTAGACATAGAGAAGGACAGATAACAAATGTGTTGCAAACAAAACGCGGATTTTCTCTTTTTCTCTGCGTCTCTCGTCCTAGGAGTGCGATGTTCACAATGCTTGAGAGTGAAAGAGACGCAGAGAAAACATCAACATTTTTGAGACACAGAGAAGGAACAAAACGCGGTCTTTCTCTTTTTCTCTCCGTCTCTCGTCGGCGATGCTTTCAATGTTTGAGAGTGAAAGAGACGCAGAGAAAAGAACCTTTTTTGTCGATTTATTAGAGAATGCGCAAAAATATTTTGGCGACCCTGCGTCTCGTACTCTCTCGTCTGACCTTTTTGTTTTGTCAACTACCTGGAGGCATCCAATTAACTAGGCCATTGGGATAAACTAGTAAATTAGATGGATAACGACTGTCAAATTGTGGATCAGCACTATTATACATCAACACATCGGGAATCCATAGTTGACCTTTTCGAAATCGCAAATCTTGTACACCTCCGTAATCTTCGGGCTTCCATTTCAGCGAGTAATCAAACCACGAAAATTTGAGCCAAGCATTGACATCGACCACTTGATTTTTTTCATCCTACGGAAAATCGGAAAAAATTGGCTAAAAATTGCAAAACTCACAACATCGACAATTTGCTGTAACACCAATCCCATTCGAACTAAAACCGGCTCCGAACTATTTTCAATCGGTCTCTCGAGTGGTTCATAATCTTCTAGTAACTCGTTATACAAGTCGCCTGAAATTTTTTTTGGAATTATTTTTTAAGTTTCAGAAAAAGCATACCCTCAGTTTTTTTCAATCGCCCAAACTTTATTAGTAGAATAATGGTAAAAATGTGTAAATTCATTGTGAGAAATGTTTCGAAAAGCGAAACAAAAAAAAACGAAAAAGAGAGCATATCTCGATGATCTCTCGACAGGACTAATTGTTTGCACAAAATTTTGAAAAAGCAACTAGCTAACACACTTTTTCGCGAAAATAATATTTGGAGAAGAGCAAAAGGAAAGTTGAGATTTTTCTCTGGTTTATTACTTTGTCTGAAATTAAAGATGTCATTGAACATTTCACGCGAATTTTGAAATTTGAATTTTTTCACTTTTTTATGGCTTCCGTCCGACCCAAAAATGATCCAAATGCTCTCAAGGTTTTTGGAGATCAGACACAAATGCGATTTAGAGAAAAGTAACACAATTTAGTTTGATCTACAAAAGTCTACCAAAACAAGAATCGAAAAAAAACAAAGCCGCACACTTCACTACCAACATTGAAAGCAAACAGCCGCGCACAAATTCAGCCGGAACCTATTTTTTTCTTGCAAACACTGGCACACATTTATTGGCCCCGCCCCTTTTTGATATTGTGTCCATTGAACTGCCCCCTTCGGTTTTAGTTACTATTCATTCGGCAGTGAGGGATACGCGCTCTATCTCACAACCCCTTTTTTTCCATTTGTTTCTCTGCGCTCTCCCGTTCGCGCATATTCTTCAGTTTTCTTTGTGTCTTTTTCACCTCTCCCTACAGAAAAACGCGTACTCTTCGCTGCCGAACGAACAGTAGTTTATGGTTTTTTTTTACACTGTTTATGAACAATTGACAGACTTCTGATGTTTGAGTCGAAGACCGCTCAAAAAAGAACACCGGTACTTTTTGCTCAATGTTCAGGACAACTTGAATTACCTCGCATAACCACCCAATTATCCACACCTTTGTTATGTTATTCACATTCTCTCATGAACCAGACATTAATTTTATCGAGTTATAATGGCGTAGCCAAACTGCCCTATAATACACTTTTCGCGTTGTGTTTTTTGTTTTTGTTTTCTCAGTAAATAAGTTTTAGTAAATTAAGTTACTTTGTTGTTATACCCCGCCTTTTCTTGGGGGTTTTTCCTCATTTCTTTTTTGTCGAAAATGCTGTATCAAGTGTTCTTTGGTGGACCAATGTATGAGTGAGTGATTAATTTTAGAAAAAATGGTCTTGACACGATATAGAACTTGAAAAATTATGTTTATTTTTCTAAAATTCAAATTGTACTTTTTGTTCTACTGCGAGACCATAACGTTCAAAATAAATTATTTAGAAATTCATAAATGTTTCTTCTTGTTCAGTGAATATTTCTACAATTGTACTGGCACATCGAGTAACACAACAAGTAAAGTGTTTGTCGGTGCAATTTATTTCGGTATCGGCGTTGTTTCGCAAATCATCTACATCATGGTGTTAGCCACACTTTATCGTATCAAATCACTTTTCAATCTAGCCTGTTATAAAGTAATGTTTTTTCTCGGCATTGCCGATATTTCATGCCTTACATTTTGCGCGGATTTTGCCGGAATCTACTCGATGCTCGGTCTACATCCGTGTTACGCCATAAATTTTACATTTGTCACTGGTTGCATTGTTTTCGGTAGAATCACCCACGCACAATTAATCAGTGTTTTTGTTTCGTTGCAGGTCTCTGGCATATGAGTTGTTTATATGTTTTGCTGTTGGCTTTTGATCGTGTTTGTGAAGTCATAGCTCCGAATAAATGGTAGGGGGAAAAAACAAAAAAAAATAGCTCAGGGAAATGCGAGCTCCGGAAAAACACCAAATTTCACCTTTTCTCCGGAGATTCCCCAAATTTTCCCCCAAATCGCACCTAATCCACCCCAATTCTCTCCGGAGTTTCACCAACTGGTGTGATATTTGGGAAAAATGGAAAGCACCAAATTATCCCCAATTTTTTCCAGGCTCAGGGAAATGCGAGCTCCGGAGAAACACCAAATTTCACCTTTTCTCCGGAGTTTCCCCAATTTTTCCCCCAAATCGCACCTAATCCACCCCAATTCTCTCCGGAGTTTCACCAACTGGTGTGATATTTGGGAAAAATGAAAAGCACCAAATTATCCCCATTTTTTTCCAGAGTGGTTCCGGTGAAAATTGGGGAAAATTTGGTGTTTCTCCGGAGTGAATTTTTTTATGATGCAACTTCGCTCGATCGCGACGCGCTTCCTGTTCATGATTCAAATTTATTCGTTTTTTCTTTTTGTTTTTTTTCTATCTTGTTCCTAAAATGTTTCCAAAGTAACGAGAAAATGGGTTTCAGGCTTCTAATTTCGGGATAGTTTTTTACGAAGATGAAATGAAACACCCAGGAAAGATGAAATGAAACACCCTTAAAAGCGAGTAAGTTATTTTTACAATTTTAGTTAACTTCATTGAAAATGTTCCGTTCAAATTTTCAGACGACAGTGATACATTTGAGTCAAGCGGTTATTGCGAAATGAGGAAAAGGAATTTCGCGCCATCGTGTGAATCGTAAAAAATATTTGACGATGCGAGATGAAGACTAATGGAGGAGAAGAATACAGTTTGCGATACTTCGTAAGTTTTTACGAAAATATTTAAATTGATTTATAAAAAAAATTAGTTAGGAAACTAAATCCACATTGAAACGTTTCATGAATCAGAAAAATCAATATACTTAAGATATTTAATGTTATTCATAATTTAGCTTCGTAGTCTTAATGATTATCATTATTCGCTAGTAAAAAAAGAAGTAATAATACACAAAAAATATTTTCAGAAATCGAGCATGAAGAAGTTATGACACCTCAAATGCCAAAACAGATTGCAAAGCTGGTCAACACTGCTCAGAAAAAAATATAATATCACCCAACATTGGAACAACAATTGCATTCAGCTTTTCTCGCACAACCGGTCGTCACATTTAATTTTTTAATTCATTATCTGTCTTGATGTTTTGCGTTGTTTTTCAATAAAAATGATATTGAAAATGTGTTGATGATGTAAAAATGTAAAAAGAAAATTCCATCCCGAAGGATCTACAAAGTAGCTCCAAAATTCCCAAATAACCACCAAATTCGCTCCGGAGCTACCCCAAATTCACTCCGAATATTTCCTGGAGCTAGCTCCGGAGCTTATTTGGGGATCTCCGGAGCTAATTAGGGGTTTCTCTGGAGAAAAAATTTCCCTGAGGGGTGGTTCCGGTGAAAATTGGGGAAAATTTGGTGTTTCTCCGGAGTGAATTTTTTTATGTTGCAACTTCTCAGGGAAATTTTTTCTCCGGAGAAACCCCAAATTAGCTCCGGAGATCCCCAAATAAGCTCCGGAGCTAGCTCCAGGAAATATTCGGAGTGAATTTGGGGAAATTTTGGTGCGAATTGGGGAAAATTTGGAGTAGCTCCGGAGCGAATTTGGTGGTTATTTGGGAATTTTGGGGCTACTTTGTAGATCCTTCGGGGTAGAATTTTCTTTTTACATGATCAACACATTTTCAATATCATTTTTATTGAAAAACAACGCAAAACATCAAGACAGATAATGAATTAACAATTAATTGTGACGACCGGTTGTGCGAGAAGAGCTGAATGCAATTGTTGTTCCAATGTTGGGTGATAGTATATTTTTATCTGAGCAGTGTTGACCAGCTTTGCAGTCTGTGTTGGCATAATAAGTTGGCATTTGGGGTATCATAACTTCTTCATGATCGATTTCTGAAAATATTTTTTGTTCACATGTATTATTACTTCTCTTTTTACGGCTAAATCGTATAATGTTAATCATTCAGACTTCGAAGCTGAATTATGAATAACATGAGTTAAATATCTTAAATTTTTGATTCTTTTGATTCATAAAACGTTTCAATGTGGATTTAATTAAAATTAATTAATTTCCTAACTAAATTTTTTTTTCATAAGTCATTTCAAATATTTTCGTAAAAACTTACGAAGTATCTTCGCCTTCATTAGTCTTCATCTCGCATCGTCGTGATGGCGAGAAATTCCATTTTTTCATTTTGCAATAACTGCTTGACTCAAACGTATCACTGTCATCTGAAAATTAGAACACAGCCTGAGAAAAACAACCTGAATCATCGTTGTTGAAAAGTTTGAACTACCAAAAGTAGCGTAAATTTTCTCTTTTAATTGAGTTCAAACTACATTCTATTTTCTCTACCACACACTATTTCTCTCAAAATAAGTGTGCGGTAGTTGCAAATGAAACCGCACCCCCTCTTTTGGAGGGCATTGCAATGATAAAATAAAAAAAAAAAACGACGAATTTTTTGTGAACAAAATGTTGGATTTCTCAGGCTGTGTAGAACAGAACATTTTCAATGAAGTTAACTAAAGTTGTAAAAATAACTTACTCGCTTTTCCTGGGTGTTTGATTTCATCTTCGTAAAAAATTATCCCGAAATTGGAAGTCTGAAACTCATTTTCTCGTTATTTTGGGAACATTTTAGGAACAAAAAAGAAGAAAAAACAAAAAGAAAAAACGAATAAATTTGAATCATGAACAGGAAGCGCGTCGCAATAGGGCGAACTCAGGGAAATGCGAGCTCCGGAAAAACACCAAATTTCACCTTTTCTCCGGAGATTCCCCAAATTTTCCCCCAAATCGCACCTAATCCACCCCAATTCTCTCCGGAGTTTCACCAACTGGTGTGATATTTGGGAAAAATGGAAAGCACCAAATTATCCCCAATTTTTTCCAGGGTGGTTCCGGTGAAAATTGGGGAAAATTTGGTGTTTCTCCGGAGTGAATTTTTTTATGTTGCAACTTCGCCCTATTGCGACGCGCTTCCTGTTCATGATTCAAATTTATTCGTTTTTTCTTTTTGTTTTTTCTTCTTTTTTGTTCCTAAAATGTTCCCAAAATAACGAGAAAATGAGTTTCAGACTTCCAATTTCGGGATAATTTTTTACGAAGATGAAATCAAACACCCAGGAAAAGCGAGTAAGTTATTTTTACAACTTTAGTTAACTTCATTGAAAATGTTCTGTTCTACACAGCCTGAGAAATCCAACATTTTGTTCACAAAAAATTCGTCGTTTTTTTTTTTTATTTTATCATTGCAATGCCCTCCAAAAGAGGGGGTGCGGTTTCATTTGCAACTACCGCACACTTATTTTGAGAGAAATAGTGTGTGGTAGAGAAAATAGAATGTAGTTTGAACTCAATTAAAAGAGAAAATTTACGCTACTTTTGGTAGTTCAAACTTTTCAACAACGATGATTCAGGTTGTTTTTCTCAGGCTGTGTTCTAATTTTCAGATGACAGTGATACGTTTGAGTCAAGCAGTTATTGCAAAATGAAAAAATGGAATTTCTCGCCATCACGACGATGCGAGATGAAGACTAATGAAGGCGAAGATACTTCGTAAGTTTTTACGAAAATATTTGAAATGACTTATGAAAAAAAAATTTAGTTAGGAAATTAATTAATTTTAATTAAATCCACATTGAAACGTTTTATGAATCAAAAGAATCAAAAATTTAAGATATTTAACTCATGTTATTCATAATTCAGCTTCGAAGTCTGAATGATTAACATTATACGATTTAGCCGTAAAAAGAGAAGTAATAATACATGTGAACAAAAAATATTTTCAGAAATCGATCATGAAGAAGTTATGATACCCCAAATGCCAACTTATTATGCCAACACAGACTGCAAAGCTGGTCAACACTGCTCAGATAAAAATATACTATCACCCAACATTGGAACAACAATTGCATTCAGCTCTTCTCGCACAACCGGTCGTCACAATTAATTGTTAATTCATTATCTGTCTTGATGTTTTGCGTTGTTTTTCAATAAAAATGATATTGAAAATGTGTTGATCATGTAAAAAGAAAATTCTACCCCGAAGGATCTACAAAGTAGCCCCAAAATTCCCAAATAACCACCAAATTCGCTCCGGAGCTACTCCAAATTTTCCCCAATTCGCACCAAAATTTCCCCAAATTCACTCCGAATATTTCCTGGAGCTAGCTCCGGAGCTTATTTGGGGATCTCCGGAGCTAATTTGGGGTTTCTCCGGAGAAAAAATTTCCCTGAGAGGAAGAAATAAAAGTAAAAATGGATGTTCGCTCTATTGATAATTGTGTGGTTGACATAATTTTTTTTTTATTCACAGCCTGAGAAAAACGACCTGAATCATCGACGTTGAAAAGTTTGATCTACCAGAATTAGCGTAAATTTTCTCTCTCAATTGAGTTCAAACTACATTCTATTTTCTCTACCCCACGCTATTTCTCTCAAAATAATTGTGCGACAGTTGCAAATGAAACCGCACCCCCTCTTTTGGAGGGCATTGCAATGATAAAATAAAAAAAGAAACGACGAATTTTTTGTGAAGAAAATGTTGGATTTCTCAGGCTGTGTTATTTGGAAATTTTTTTTTTAAATCAAAATTTTCAGTGCATTTCTATTCAAAGGCTTTTGGCTTAAATTGCTCTTAGCTCTACCCTATTTCTACTTCATTTACTTCACCTTCTTCACCAAACCAACATTCTTCCAACCATCCGTCTCAGCCTTTCTCCTCAATCCAAACAGCGAAGTGACAAAAAACTACCCAAGTAGTTATTATACCGTCGAAGCATATGTCTTTAACAACTTTTTCGTGATGATCTTCATCGGTTGCTCATACTGCATCATTTGCGGCTATCTAATCTCTCAAAGTTGGAAGAGCACAGCGAAACAGACTTCTGTTCTAGCCAAACGGGTGTCTTATCAATGTCTGACTGTATGCACATGCCATTTTATCGGATGTTTTCTCTATGTTTATATTCAATACTTTCCCATGCCTGATTTTCTCAACTATGTTTGTCATTTTGCATGGATCGGGAATCATAGTCTACCCCCATATGTTTATCTTGTGTTCAATCCAACACTTCGTAGTGAAGTTGTATCTTTATTATTTCCAAAACTTCAAATGTCCAAAGAAATCACTGATCTTCAAACTAACATTAGATCAACAAATATATAATAATCACTGTAAAACTTGAGATAAATCTTGGAAATGTAGAACTCTTTGTAGTTGTCTCGATGGTAGTTGACGTCACAGTTGAATCGGTGCTCCCACCAGTTGTTGAAAGTGTAGTTGCCTCGGTCACCGAATTGGTGACAACGGTATATTTCATATACATTGGTCTCTGAGTCTCGACATAGAATTGATCTTCCGTGGGGTCTAATTGAATGCGAAGCTTGGTGTTTTGATCCAGCGACCTTTAATTAGAAGTTATTTTTCCAAGAACAATGGTTTCATGGAAACTTACAAATCTGTATGTCTGGTGATTAATCGGATTGTGTTGTTTGCCGTTTCGTTTCGTTGCAAAGTCAACTGGAAAAAAAGAAAAATAATTGTTTTTTGGTTGTGTACGTTGAGGAACAAAATAACATAAGCGTTTAATAGGTGACAGAGAACAAGAACACTTTTTTTTGTTAGGGCGGAGCCTATTTACTGTTGCAAACACTGGCACACATTTATAAGCCCCGCCCCTTTTTGGCTGATCTAACCTCGATATCCAAAAAATTGCCACTGAAAATTGGAATGGTAAAATTCTGCGGTTCTGAAATCTCATTCGGATACATGTTCGTCATGATAAAAGAATCTGAAGATTGTGTGATGTTTGTGGAAACATCAGAAACCAACGTGGCGTTGAATTGAATTCCAGGACCGGTGGTTTTCAAGAAAACTTGTTGAAGTGGAAAAACCAACGTTGGATTGGGTCTCGACGTGTTACTGCTGAAAATCGGGAAGTTTTGAATTTTAAACTCCGGCAATTTCGGCTAACCTATTCTCAGTGACATCGCAGGCTAAATTTTTGAAATCTTCATCAAGATAAAATTGAATTGTCGAATTTTGGGAATATTTAAAGTCGTCGAATCTCACATACAATTGAGAGGTTGCATTTGAGAAGGGGAAAAATGCAAAGTAGGAATTCGAATTTGGTATATAACGTGTTGAGGTGGCGAGCGGTGTAATGACATATTGTTTGATGCTAGTTCGAGAAACTGTCGAGTAGATGTAGCCGGTTAGGGTCGCACAAAATGTTTGATCTTTGCAAGATGAGATAGTCCTCGTTTCGGTCACTTTGTACGCATTGATTTCACCATCAAATGTGGTTGGCTCATTTTCCATCAACGAGTTTAACCTGTGAAAAGCATATATTGAGCCGTTTTTCCCGGCAGGTGTTTGCAATTAAAGTAGTTTTTCTCTTTTGGTGTGTTTTTCGCCGGTGGTTTTTACGACACTCCGTTCTTCTACTTGTTTAGCGCAGGTGGCAAAGCGGAGTGTCGTAGGGTGGAAATTTGAAATTAGAAGTTTGGCTGAAACTCGCGTTTTTGGAAGGTCGTTGATGCGTTTTTTTGTAAATTTATAAACTCATGGCGGTTTTTTTCAAGCGACAGATATTGCTAATGAATTTTTCGCAGTTTGTTGACGCGTTTTTTGTAGATTCATAAATTTCTTGCGCATTTTCAATGCTGTAAAGTTTGCTGGCGCTTTTTCAATTCTTCAAAGTTTACTGGCGCATCTTGCAAACTTTCTTAATTTGCTGGCGCTTGTTGGAGCACATCCTAATTTTGAAAAAAAAAAACTTACGTAGCTCCATTGCCAGCACCAATACTTGCATAATTCTCCAAACTATCCTGATTCTGTATCAAATACAACCAAGTACCAGTTGCGTACACTTTATCATCATCTGCGAGACTTTTCAACGCAAAAAGTTCTGCGTAAACCGCACAACTTGTTGTCAATACGAGAAAAATAGTTGCACCCAACATTTTTGAGAATAAGAAGAATAAAAGTGCAAAAAGAGGAGAAAATGATGTTTGTATTTATTTATTCATCGTAAAATTGGATGAGTAACCGAGTTTATGGTTTTGGCAGAAATTAAAAATTCAAAGTGCAAACAATGACAGATTTTCTGAAACAATACGGCATGATGTCATGGGGTTATGATTTGCTGGCGCATTCTCTGTAGTTTCAAAAATATGCAAATATTTATTTTTAGAAAAAATTAACCCGTTAAAGAAAAAACAACAACACAAAACTGATCACAAATTGAGTTGGGCATTCGTCGTCGACGTAGAATGCGTCAACATGTCAACGTGTTGAATCGACTTTGACGCATAGACATTTTTCCAAATTTCCGCAAAACATACCGAACTGTGGAACCGGTAGAAAATTGTGAGCGGCGCGAAACTGCGCACCAGAAATACCCATGAACGTTTGCCATAAAAGTCTGGAAAAATAGATGTGTACCTTTGAAGTACTGTAACTCGGTTAGTTTTTGAGGTTTTTCGAAAATCTCACAATCATTTTGAAGACAATTTTTTCCTTCACATATTCATAATTTTACACTTTTCTTGAAAATTTAGTCTAACCTCTGAAAAATTCAAAACTTTCAAACGGTTTTCAAAAAAATTGGTGTGTACCTTTGAATTACTGTAACTCGGCTAGTTTTCGAGGTTTTTCAAAAATCTCAAAATCGATTTCTGCATCAACTCACTGATAACAATCTCCGAAACACCAGCTTTCTCACTTTCGAACAGATTCATGAAGAAAATGGCGAGATTTGCGGTGAGCAGAAATGTGATCGCTTGTTTACCCGGTTGCTTTTCTACGTCCTCACAACCCATTCGAACACTACGAGCAACGTGCAGCAAAAATGTCTGACTTCCGACCTGTACAGAAAAAAAAATCGATTTTTGGATTTTTTTTTCTCTGCGTCTCTCATCCTTGTCGTCCGCCCATTCTGTTTGCAATTGCGGCGCACATTTTATTGATTTTATTTTTTGTGTTGTTGTTTATTCTGGGTCAAGATGCAAAAACAAAAATGCGACGCGCAAACACCTGTTCCTTTAACCCTCCCGTAAATCTCATGTGCGACGCGTATGCGTTGCGGTTTTTATTTAAAGAGTTACCGAATGGCTAATACTTTTCTGAGTAGCGTCGACTTACCTGTAGTAACCTGAAGATATGTACAAAGAGAAGTATAAACGTGAAACCGGTCCAATTTGTCTCGCCAGTAAGTCCAACCAAACCGGCGACCGAATAAATCAACTCTCCAACAAGTCCAATCGACAACAATATCTGATCAAGCAACTCTTGATCATGATTCTGTTGATGATCGCGTTTATTGAAATACTTAAGCGCTCTCATCTGATAAATCGCCGTAATCACCCCAATCGTCGACATCACATATTGAAACATGTCGGTGAACGCGTAAACCAACGCAGCGTGTCGCGACTGATTAAGCATTGAGAATCCGTAGTAGACAACCATCGATGTAAAAGTGACGGCGAGAAATGCGAGCCCTAGAAAGAGGCCAGTTGTCGTCTTCGAACAATCCACCCGAATCTGATGCTTCCGCTTAACATATGTCGAATTGTTCCCATATTTTCCAATGTTCCTCCAAACGATGTACATGACAGCAGCGGCGATTAAAGAGTACTCGACGATCGATGTGAACATCACCTCGGACAAACTTCCGAGAATACATTCAGCCGCGTGGCAGTGTCGCTCTTCGACACGGTATGTATGTTCGACCTCGGCCAACTCGGCTGATTCGTCTTTGATCGATGCGATTGTCGAACGATTCGATTCGTTGAAGACGTCACGAATCTCTCTTTCCATAACACCCTCTTCCATCAATACGTAACGAATCCATGTCCATAAATTGGCGGCGACCAAATGCATTGTTCCGATACGCGCGACCATGTGTGAACCAGTTATTGACAGCTTCCAATTGCAGAAAATGAAGTGCATTTGAATGAAGATGAATAGAATTGCGCATACGTCGAGTGCAGTTGAAAGACCGTTCGATTTTTGCTCGTAACTGCTGAGAAACACCAAAAATGCATAGTAAACAACGCCAATTACACCGAAAACTGGAATGTTTAACAGATTTAGAAAATTATGCAAAAACAAAAATAGTGTGTGGACCTTTGAAGTACTGTAACTCGGCTAGTTTTTGATGTTTTTCAAAAATCTTAAAATTATTTTGAAGAACATTTTGTTCTCTACAAAACAATAATTGAGGGATTTTCATAAAAACGTGAACTTACTTCTGAAAAATATCAATTTTCAAAAGCAGTTTTTTTAGTTGACATGCACCTTTGAAGTACTGTAACCCAGCTAGTTTTTGAGGTTTTTCAAAATTTTCGAAATTATTTTGACGGACGTTTTAGTCTCTACAACTTCGTAATTATACAGTTTTCATGAAAACGGGACCTTATCTTTGAAAAACTCCTAAAATCATAAACTGTTTTAATCAGTTGGCATGCACCTTTGAAGTACTGTAACTCGGCTAGTTTTTGAGGTTTTTCAAAAATCTCGAAATTATTTCAAAGAAAATTTAGTTATCTGAAAAATTCTAATTATACATTTTTCATGAAAACGTGACCTAACCTCAGAAAATTTGCAAACTTCAAAAAGGTATTATTTGATGGCATGTACCTTTGAAGTACTGTATCCAGCCTAGTTTTTGAGGTTTTTCAAAAATCTCAAAATCTTTCTTTCCCTGAAAATCTACTCACTAACTGATCCAAGTCGTAGAAAGAGACTTCCAGCTGATGGTCCACTATGTGTCACTTTTCTTACTGTAGCCGCCGCCGAGCTCAACGAATCAGAAGACGGGCTCACAACGGGTCGTTTGAAGATTCGCTGAGAGAAAATAAGTTCAAAATCTATACGGAATTGTTCAAGGACTCACTGAGAAGAATTTCATCGCTGTATACCAACGGGGATTGATGAGGAATACAATGTACATGTAGCAGAAGAAGATGATTGAACCACCGTACATGTAGAGACCGAAAATCTGGACAAAAAAAACTTTCAGAACTTTTTTGGCTCATTTTTTCCAGAATTTTTCTCTGTTTTTTGGCTGATTTTTCAAAGAATTTTATTTTCTGAAAATCTTAGGCCGGGCCTGATTTTATAATTCCAAAAGTTTCGGGCCAAAAAAACCTCTGAAATTCCTCAAAATAAAAACTCGTTCTCACTTCCGAAATATTTTCAACAAAAAAATCCAAAAATTTCTCAAACACTAACTTTTTTTCTGAACTTTTCGGGCCGGCCCGAAAATTGCAAAAACTCACAATATCCTTGTTATTCAACTTTCTCGACTCCTCATCATTCAACAAATGTGCCAATTCCAAAACCAGCGAGAAAATCGTCAAAAACAATGCATAAAACACTGTGCATGCTGTCAGCAGGGAGGTCCTAAAAATATTTGTTCGTTTTTTTCGAAAAAAAAATTATTTCCAACCTATTACAATTAAACCTCATTAGATTTGGTTCAATGAAACAACAACGAGAAGAGAGGAAGACAAAAAAGGGAAAAAAGTTCCCTTAAATACCTCTGACACAGGACACAAAATCCGCAAAAAAGGTCGCGCAGTCTACGACCGGTTTTGGGTGATCAAAATAACAAAAACCATGTTTTCTTTTCCGCGAAAAACGTTTTTTAATGAGAACTATCTAATGGGATGGTTTGTTTTATTGTTCCGATGATTCATGATAAATTTCAAGGTGTTAATTTGATGACGTACACAACTATTGTTCCTTTGAATTGATTTTTTTCGCCTAACCGCCCCGCGAGATGTCGGTACATACATAATTTTCTTTAAGTATGTAGCGGTTTCAAACTTGGGAGATAGAACTTGGGATGAGAGATTTAGAGAAACTTTGAAAAATTGTTTCGAATCTTAAAGGAACCCTGACACTCAATTTTCTTGACATTCTGAAATTGTTTTTGTGTGAACATAGTTTTTTAAAAGTTCAAAAAATGTTGTTTGATGTCTGTGTACCTTTAAGGAAACTTGAAACCTCAATTTTTTCGAAAAATTTCTCACGCTGTGTTCCTTTAAAGCGAGTTTGAAAATTACAGAAAATAACCAGTCATTTCATCTTTTATTGTTCGTGTTCCTTTAAGATTTCAAAATTTTGACATTCTCTAAACCTCTCATTCCAAGTTCTATCTCATTTTCTAAGGTATTCTTTTTTCTCTCAAAAAATCTGTGTGCCGACATTCCGCGGGTTACAGCAAACAACAGTCTGGCTCAGGCTTAGGCCACAGTACTTCTCGAAACCTGCGCATCTAACATCCTGCTCAACCGCCGGGGAAGGAAGCATTTTCAAAAAGTTTCAAAAAATATTCTCACCTAGACTGGTCAATATCATGGTTGACAAATTGGAACGACAAAATCTTTAGCATGTTCCAACCGACAACAAAAAGTAAAAATACAAGTCAAATAGAGAACAGAGAAAGGTGCGTCGGTTTAATGTGGGAAACGCATACGAATGCAATCTCTATTTATTCGCATAAAAACATTATTCTTCTTGTTCTCTTTGGACCAAAACGTATTAAGACTATAATTGTTTGGCAAGTAGGCAGATTCTTTTTGAACCGCGGTTCGAATTGCGAAAGTTGGAATTGGGTAGAGACAGAGAGACGCAGAGAGACAGAGAGAGAGACGCAGAGAGATCTAGAGAAACAGAGAGAGGGGGAGAGAGACAGAGAGAGACGCAGAGAATCAAACTCACTTCGCATCTTTGTCGCGCATCCATGCCGTTTCGGCACAATCTGCCAAAATTTTGTTCATCGATCCATCCTCCTCGCTGGTGAACGACACATTTGAGCTGATTCTGGTTAGCTGAAAACTGGGAAATTTCTTTTTTGGGCTCTGCCAGTTTTTTCAAAAAATCAGGTTTTTTTGCGAAAAATTTCTCTGTTTTCTCTGGGTCTCTCTCTCTCTCTCGTTTAGTCTCTCCATTCTTTTGAGAAATTGAAAACTGTCCCAAAACGTGACCCCGAATTTTAAAATTCTGATTTCTCTGCGTCTCCTTTAGAGGGCGTCATAAAAGGCCGCAAATATTTTTTCTGACCCAAATTTTAAAGAAACAAAAAACTCACAGTTTCGGGTTGTCGTTCAGAAAAGCCCATGTTTTCTTCTTCGTCAGCTTCACGAAGACTGCAAAAAAAGTTGACAAAATTTTTTTCGTTCAAATTTACGTCTAACAACAACAAAAAACAGCAAATGTTTACTCACTCAAAATTCGAATTTTTCAGCCACGTCGACGTCAACGTGTTCGCCTCTTCGTGACGATGTTGAGATGTTCGTGTCGTCGGTGTGGTGAAGAGCGAAAATCGGTGATGGCGTTTTCGTCGTGAGACCTCGTCGTCAACTTCTTGCACTGATAGACAACGATTCAGTGAGCGATCTACTGAAATCGACATTTTTTCGGGGTTTTTCGCGGAGATATTCTGGATGTTTTTGGGTGGTGGTGGAGAAAGTTTTGTTTGATTAGCGACAAGTTTTTGGAACATTTTTCACTTTTTGGTATTTTGGAGGGTTTAAAAATAAACGCGGAAAACTTGCGCGGCCATTTTTTTCGCCTTTTTCGGGCCCGGAAATCTTTTCGGATTTTTTTTTTTTGAAGTTTCAAAGGTGTTTTTCTTAACTAAATCCAAAAAAAAAAATGTCGGCCCAGGAAATTTCGAGCCTGGCCTTTATTTTCGAATTTTTCAAAATATTAAGCCTAGGCTTGACAAAAATCAAGAAATTTTTTGAGCGCGGAAAAAAAAGTTTTCAAAATTTCAAAAAAAATGTCGGCCCAGGAAATTTCGGGGCCGGAAAACTTTTCGATTTTTCCAAAAAGTTTTTGGATCTGAAAAATAACTTTGAAACTTCAAAAAAAAAGTTTGTAGGCCCATTAAAATTTTAGCGGATTTTCTCGAAGTTTCTCAAAAAACACAGATTTTTGGACCTCAAAAATTTCCAAAAAAATTATCAAAAAACCCCGACTAGAGAGCAGAGAGCGTGGTAAATAGAGAAATTCAGACAGTTCAAAAACCCCTCAAAATGTTCCAGATGATTCATTCATCAGAGACAAAAAACCACTCCAAAATACTAAAATTGGTTTAGTTTGACGAATAATTTGCTGGAAGAAAATAATTCCTAATTTTCTCGTTTCTCTGCGTCTCGTACTATTTGAAAAGTTGCTCATTGGCCAAAATACTCACCTAAGAAATGGTAGTCTCACGAAAAAATGACACAAAAAGTGTTCACTTTTCGGGGTGTTTCACCGGAAAACAATACGCTCCAAAATAGTGAGCACACACACTGTTCGACGAGAAGCGTGAATTGCGAATTAACAAAAACGCCAAAACAAAAACGGTTGGAAAGTGTCCAAAATGAATGAATTGAGAAAAAAAAGACAGAGAGAGAGAGCAAAAACTAGATCAATGGACATTAACAAATGTGGTGGTGGTGGTCAACAAATACGCGAGCAAGAAAAATGCAAAAAAATTGGGAGCGTTTCTCTAATTCTCTCATTTCTCCGCGCTCTCTCTCATGACCCGTGAGAGGCTCCGCCCACTTGCAAACCGTCGCACATCTTTTTTGCAGACTGTTCGCAGTTTATTACGCTTTTTGTTTGTTATTTTCAAAGAAAAAAGAGGGAAAAACAGTGCCTCGGTTTGCAAAAAAAAAGGGCAGAGTCATATATTTTCGTGCCGCGGGTTAAAAACTCGGCCACGTCCGCAATGACATTTTATTGTAAATACAATTTGTTTATATTTTCTCGCTGTGTAATTTCCAAAAAAGAGAGTACGGTTTTTAAAGGAACATGAAAACAAACAAAAGAATATTAGTTTTCTTTAGAAGTCATAGCGTGTTGTCCCTTTAAATCACTGTAGCCAAGCCAGAGACCCTTCTACGAACAAAAATGAGCTGAACCTTTAAACTACTGTACTTTTATATTCCAAACATCATAAAGAGCATAAAAAAGACACTAGAGAACATGTTCCATTTTTTTTTGGTCGAAATCAAACATGATTCATTTTTTTTGCTGCTGTATTCATTAAAACAAACAGCCAGTCTCCCGGAACTGACCATTGCCAAAACTTTGCTCGACGGCTCCGTGTACCTTTGAAAATGTGGTCGGTGTTGTTGTATGTGATAGAAACTCCTAGAACATGTTCCTTTAAATTGAATTCCAAAAATTTCCCCAACTCACCCGGAGATGTTGTATATCATCAAGTTTAATCGTTTCGGGTCGATCGGGTTCGGAAGAGTTTGTCATGATGAACTTTGAGAGGTTACCAACGAGAATGATTGGCAATTATTTTTTATTTGTTGATTGCTAAAGTGATGGGATGAGCCATTGTTTGCTCAATTACAAAACTGTCAAATTTATTTTCGTTCAATTTGTTTTGAGTGCTAAGAGTTCACTTTTAACTGGTTTTGGTTGGCGATTTCTGAAAAGGTGAATCGACTCTCGCATTCAAGAAAAATTTATTACAAACATTTTGAGAACAATTACAAAAAAAAATTCACACATCAGTCTGCAGATTGAGAAGACGTTTTATTTTCCATATCGAGCTTGACCTTCTGGTTTCCTTTACAAGAGTATTTGAACATCAATATATTGAGTATCAAATAAACAGAGAATAAGACGACAACAACTGTGAGAAAAACAACTAAAAGGTCGACAAGACTTTCGATTTGATCACAAATTGTTCGACCAATTGGAGCGAATTTGTCGATGAGGAGGTCACATGAGAAGTCGGCTGCAACAACCTCTTTCTGAAATATTAAATATTAAAGACTCCTTTTCACTCAGAAAAAAAATTTACCGCGCAAGAATTCAAATGAAGTAGGAATGTGCGCTCTATTGAAATGTGTGTTGTTTGCGTGGGAAAATAAATATTTTTGTTTTGTTTTTTTTTTCTTGTCGTTAGTTTTTTTTCTTGTCAAAGTATAACGCCTTGCGTTTCGCGTCTGATCTCGGTTACACGGTTGAATGACCTCTTGGAAAATTCTCAAAATCCATAAATTTAGAGAGAGAGAGAGCAAATGCGCTCAAATGATAATCATTTTTTGCAAAAACAATGAAATTGAAACGGTTCGAACTATTAAGCTCCTCCTCCTCAAATGAGAGATATGGCGCGTGACCTAGCCAGTGTGGTGTCGGTCACTGAGATATTATATATAGCGCCGTTCCTCCAAACAAGTAAAGTGAGACTGTTGAGCAATCAAAGTTCAAATTAGTTTCGGGGATAAAATTTTTTGGAAATGTGTAATACTATGAGTATTTATTACCTTTTTCACTGAAAAATGACATTTTGTGCGGTTCAACCCTCATTTGTCAATTATTGCCCAAAAATTGGCCGAATCACTCATTGGTGCATTTCGGATCAATTATTGCCTAATGGGTCTTTGGTCAAAAAATGGCCAACGCCCCGCCTTCAGTGATATATGAGCACTCTCTCACTCTCATCCATTCCCTTCTGGAAGGTCGTGCGACAATACACGCGTCTCGCACACTGCCATTGTTTGTGTGTGCTTTGGCCACACCCACACTGCGTCTATTTCAATGATTGCCAATTCTCTTTTGCTTGATACGACGTGACAAACGACAAAACTTACTTGTGTCGGAATAATTTCGAATTTTACCAATGTCAAAAAATAATTGGCATAGTATAAATCGAAAACATTGTCGATGATTTGATTTTTTTTCGGATTTACCAGAAACGAGTTGTAACGATCAATCATCGATTTGATTTTCGGAGCTACTAGAAAAGCATCTTTGACCACGTCTCTATATTCGCACGTTTTTCCCCCATCATTCGGAAAGCATCCATCCTGACATAAATCTTCCAACTTTCCAAGTACGGTTTCGACATTACCCAATGCAATCTCAAATTGTTTATGAACAGTCAGCGTGTGCATGCTACTCAAAATAAGTGATCGATACGTCTCTCTGTGTTGTTCAATTTCGAAAGCAGTTGCCAAATCTTCAAATGTTACAACGGTGTCGTTTCCCAAACTGGAATAAAACGATAAATTCCTTGCGTGACAAATTGAAAGTTGCTCGTTTCCAGGAATTGGCGAGAGAAATTCTTTGAGGCCAACGTTGTCTTCCCTCAAGGAACATTTTCCAAATACACCCAACGATATCGCAATGACAACCAAACTAATCGAACTTGAAAAGAATCCGGTGATGAGAAGAAGTGTTGGCTTATAAATTGCAGAATGTTTTTGAAAAAACCCTTTTGAGCCGAAAACAATGATCACGATTGATGTTACTGATAGAAGGATGAGAATGGAACATGATATGATTACAATTATTTTGATGTTCTTGACGGACATTTTTTCGATCATCTCCTCATTCCATCTCCTACTTATCGCATGTGCATTGTTCATGTCTGATTTGAAATTGTCGAGTATTTTCTGAAATACTGTTAGTTTCAGATGTAGTTGATTGGATAAGACTGTTGTACCTTTCTCAAATTTACACCATTTTCGACTTTTCGTTTTCCAAAACTTTTCGCATGCATTACATTCTCAATCTCTCTCAGTTTTTTGTAAAATCCACGGTCCAAACTGTTTATGATTGACATTATTGAAGTGGCTAAAAGTTCTACTGCTTCATGAGTGTATGAACGCAAATCGGCTTTCATCGCAATCGGCATCGTTACCATCCTGTGATAGGAGCACGGATTAAGTGTAAGTGTTTTGATCCATTTTTCGAACGGCCTAGCACGTTCTTCTGCTTTTTCTATATCTCGTAAGTATTCATTCTGTAAATGTTTCCAAATAATATTGTCAATCCGAAATTTTATGATCATTGGAAAATTGAATTTGTGACCGTCGAAACTACCGTATATTAGCCATTAGCTACCACGCGGTTACTGTAGACTTGAATTTCAGAAGGCCAAAATATCCGGAACAATATTCTTCAAAAATTCAAAAGTGTGACAAGTAAATTTTTTATACTTTTTTGGCACGTAGAACAAACCTTGCATGATTTTTTGTTTTCTCTTAAAATTTTATTCAAATTTTAGTATTGAAATTGTTTGTATTTTCTAGGCTTACAGAAAATTTTTTGATCTACCTTCATTCATTCATCCTATACGGTAGCTGTTTTTCTTCCATTCTAAAAATTTTGGATTGACAATCTAAACTTTTCGAACAACCTGACCAGCGCGGGCGGCCCCCCGGCCATCCTGCCTTTTTCTTTGCTTGGCTCTGACCGACCCGGCCTCGCTCCGCCCATAAAGCCGGGCCGGGCGGGCAGGCGCCGGCTTTTCGATTTTTCCATGTCTGATTTTTTTTCATTTTTTTTTTAAATAAATATAATATCCGAAAAAAAAGAAAATCTTCCTCACATTTCGCATCAGTTTAACTTCAGTATCGTTTTCTAATTTGTCCCGAAGGAAAACGTAATCTGTAGGTAATGACAAATGGTATAATTCCAAATTGACCAAATTCAACCGTTGTCGTGAACTTTCAATTATCGAATTACTGTCTGAAGAATTGTTACAATAATGATTTCCCAAGAATTTCAAAAAAGCACACAAAAATCTTACTTATCACAATATCATCCATGTTTTTTTCATTGCCACCTTCATAATTGGCTCCAATTGTTGCTCCAATCAAGCCAATCGATAACAGTATCAGAATGACGAAAGGAATTGCCCACAATGTTGATATTCTTCCACTTTCTGTTTTTGGTTTGATTTTCCAAAGAAATAAAGTAAGAAGAATAACTATAGTGACAATTGTGGAAATTGAAGAGATTCCAGTAGAGAGTATTGCAACCAGATTCATTTTAAAATGAAAACAAGAACTGTATTCGAAAAACGACACGACGAAAAAATTAAAAAAAAATCCATTGTTCTAGGTCACGTAAATATTCAAAAATTTTATAATAGTTCATGTTAATCGTTGCATTTTTCTATGGTTTACATTGGGTTGGGTTCTGAAGGGTCCAGTACCCGACCATAAATTTCAACGAATTTACATTTCCGGAATTCCCCAGTTTGAACAAAACTCAAATTTATATATTGAATTTAATCAAAGATCACTCTAAGGTGAGCAGCATAATTGAAAAAAAGACTATTTTCGAGGACATCCTCTTTTACGTTCAATTCAGCTTGAACTTCATGAAGAATCTAAAAGCACTAAAAAAGGAAAAAAAAAATAATTTCAAACTTCCTCTCATGTGCTGTGGAGCGCACTTTCTCCCATGAGTCTACTTTTTTCTTTTTTTCGAAAAATTTAAATTTTCTTTATTTTTAAGCTGGTCGATCTCATAAATTGATCTGTTCGAAGAAGACAAGAAGCTTGCAATGAAAATAAAGTGAGTCGTTCATCTTAACCATTTTATTAAGTTTCACTACTACGCAAAACCAGATAAATTCTAGATTTACAAAAGGTAGAATTCTGATAAAATCTAAAAAAAAAGGATAAACTGAAAGAAAGATACATTTAACTATTATGATAGATATTAAAATAAAAAACGATAGATAAATAAAGCTTAATCTAGAAATATAAATTATAAAAAATTGAAGACGAAAATTTAACAGAAAAATTAAAATCAAAAAACGTGCAGATCGAGGCGGCGGCGGCGATTGCGACGCGGTGCTTGGACTTGGTGTTGTGGCGGAGACGACTGGGGTTTGTGATGCTCGGTTTCCCACAATGCCACCGATCGATAAGTCGTAATATTCAAACCGAACAAACCGAACAAAAAACAGTTTACGATGATGAGCACTGGCCAATATTGATCCAATGAAATGTCCAATTCCAAGCATAACAATTTTTTGCATTCGTTGACTTTCCATTGGAGCATATGGCACGATAAATCAGCTCTCTGAAGCTGTGACTGAAAAAAACGATAATTAATGGCAAGTCTTTATAATCTATTTTTGAATACTTACTTGCGTGTATTCGATCGCCTTTTCAATTGCAATTTTCGAATCTGTGTAGAATGTATCCATTATCGATTCAAAATTGACAAACCCAAGTTGAAGATTTTGATGAAAAGCAGTCATCGAATTTTCAATGTTATGTGCTTCCTCCAGAACTTGTTCCAAAACACCAAGAATCTCATCCAATTTTGAAATGTCTACTTTTCCTAAACAATTTTCTTCGGCGATTTTTCGAGTTTGGTTGACAAACAATTGAAAACTATCGATTTCGGTTGATAGATCATCATGTTCTATTTGCAGATCGCCCATTTCGATTTCAGCGACTCTGATCTCATTCTCAAGAAAGCGGACAACTTCAGTTTTTGATATGGCAAAACTATCGTCGATACCCGAGAAGAATGTGTCGTGGGCTGAGTTGCAAATTTTGGTTGGAACTGAGTTTGGTATTGGCGGCGTCCATGATGTTATAAACCTATCAACTCCAATCGACTCCATTTCGGCAGGACATTGGTAATATGCCAACTTGATGATAAAGAAGGCGAAAAGAAGAAGATTAGCTGCTGACAGGGGCACGGAAATTGCGCAACACCGAGTCGACCATTTAACTTCCATTAGGTGTTCAAACCTTCCAAAACCAACGTAAATAAACATTGATATGGCGAGTGGGAGGAATATCTCCATGTAAGTAAAATGAACGATCCACCACGTTTTATCGAAAGTTAATGGCTTGATATCTCTGATAATTTCCTTTCGAGTCTTTTCCATTCTTTTGGCGTCGTTTATAAAATGAGCCAATAGTCCCTGAAATGAAAACAATTTAACAATACACAAAATGAGAAACACTCACTTTCTTCTGATCCAAACTTTTTTTGATACCATTTTTTGCCAAAATTGTCATTTTTTGAGCACTAAATGCACCAATCAATCCGTGTGCGATTCTGTTCAACTTTTCTCCATTCTGTTTCAAGACACTTTTGATTGATTTGGATGACTGTAAAACTGATTTGACTTGATCTCCAATTTTTGCGGAGGCCGTCAATAAATCGTGCTGGCACTTCGGTTCAACATTTTTGCCTATCCAGATTTTGAGCGATTGGAGATAACGTTCAGTTTCTTGAGATCGAGATTCGAAACTATCGATATACTGGAATTTTCACAGGTAAACCATTTTTTCAAAAGAAAAATCTTTATTATTTTATTTAAAAAATTCATTGTTGATTTGAAAAGCGACATGGTTTTTTATACTCTAGAATTTTTATTTTTTTTTTGTTGAAAATTCCTAAACATACATCATATTCGCCACTTTTCGACTTGGAAAATCACTAAAAAATATTTTTGAAATATTAGTACATTTCTAGAGTCACTAATGTGTAAACAAACAAACTGGAAATTTCCCTTGATAAAAATTAAAAATAAATTACAGTATAGCGTTCATTTTTTAAGCGGTATGTTTTTATTTGGTAAAAATTTTGTTCATTTTTAAAAGAGTTTTGTTTCTAGAAAGTTGTCATTTTATGATGTATGATGAAATTTTTCAACTAGAATAATCAAATATTTTCAGAAAAAAAAATTCGATCGAAAGTTACTTTTTTTCAATGTGAATCATATTTTATAATTAAACTCACACTAGTAATATCGTTCATTTTTAATCCAATTCTAATCTGTTGTGCGAAATCACTTGGAGGCATTGATATGATCGGTTCCGGGATGGATATCATTTCAAGTTCCTTCAGGCTGTCCAAAGAACGACGCGCCATCGATGTTGTACCTGAAAATTACTCTATCAATCTACAGTATCACGATCCGGCTCTTACTTTTACTAATTTGAAGGAAATTGTAACCAGGGTCATGGACAGGAATGTGCGAAGCGGCTCTATATGTGTACACAAGTAAGTAATG